>CM042404.1:14417541-15617541 GCA_023634145.1 Thymallus thymallus
CTGGGTTTTTCCCCTCCATTCAGGGGAACGAGAGATGGCGATGGAGGAAGAGACAGAGATAGAGTGAGGGATAGACATCAAACATTTCAGAGCAGGATTTTGAAATAATGTGTATTACATTTTATTATCGAGAATCAGAATTTATGCTGGAAAAGACAAGCTAATATACCTGTATCAAACAGAGGACAAGTGGTTATCTCTTATTCTACCCCTTAGCTATTACTAGTGAGTAGCGACTGAGAGGCTAATAAGTTGTATAACACCACTATCAGCTCTAGTAAGAGATGAAATAAGATGAGTGGTACTGTACCTTCACAACACAGCCTATAGCTTTGGTTTAGACCCCTCATCTACAAGCAACAGAATTTAAATCTCTCATGTTCTCCATCTCCATCCACCTCTCCCTCTTTCTCTCTCACCCTTCCTTCTTAATCTTCCTCTCCTCCTTCCTTCCATCTCTCTGTCCCTCCTCTCTCTCTCTCTCTCTCTCTCTCTGTGTCCCCCCTCTCTGTCTCTCTCTCTCTCTCTCTCTCTCTCTCTCTCTCTCACTCCCTCTCCCTCTCTCTCCCCTGTTCTCTCCCCCTCTCTCTCCTCTGATCAGACTTGCAACTTCCTCCTGCGTGTGTCTCTCAGGGGGCTAAGGCATTGCTGAGCCCTTCAGAGGGAGACCATGATGCATCTCTTTTGATCAGCCCCGCTGTTAAATTAGCATGTACCTCTGTACCTCAGCGCTAGCGTTCTATCTCCCTGCCTGTCAGTCAGCGCTCCCAGGCAGCAGGTAAAACAGGAGGCACTCTTCTAAGCCTCTCTTGAATCTTAATTACTAATGCACAGAGGCTTGGCACTGATGAGAGGAGAAAACGACTTGTATGATCACCAGAGAGACAGACAAAAGCCTTCCTGTGCATTGCTAATGTTCCATGCTAATGTCCCGCTGTACTGTGGCGTACTGAAGAATCAGATGCTGCAGCACGCTGCTGACTGAAGTCGTTAATTCGATACAAGGTCTTTGTTGTGTTCTCTGGAGACTTCATACCTCAAAGGAGGGATAGTACACTTCTCCCTGTACATCCACTTCAATGAAAACACACCAGGATTTAATGGTGTTGCTTTTGAGTCACGGTCAATACGATGATCGGGCATTGTTGTTTTTTTAAATCATGGCGATCGTGCCTTTGACAATCAACAAAACTTGTTTCACATCTCTCTCCCTTGCTAGTGAGAAAACATAGATGAACATGTTTCTGTGTGCTTTGATTAAAAGTGTTAACGGCGGGAACTGGTAAGGAGGTAGACTTTTATGAGGAGTTGTGTTTGGTCCCGGACCGGGTCTGGTCTGGCTCCACAGCCGTCCGGACGCCCTCTCACTTCTGTGCCACTTAATTAGCCCGGACTTCACAAAGGGGAGCTGTCACATGGGCCCAATTTGACCCACTATAAAGTCTGGAATGACTCAACCTGCGCAGCGGACACGGTAGACTCCCCTTCATTTACGTGCCTGCAACACTGGGCTAGAACTTTGAAGATGAAAAAAGGACTGATAAAAAAAAAAAACGAAATCAAAGGAGTGGACCGTTAAATTCCAGGGAATTTCTCCAGATGTTGCCAAAATATTCAGCTGAAGCGCTCCAGATGTTTTCCCCTTCCTCTGCTCCGCTCACTGTTTCCAGGACTTCCTCTCTCTCCAACCCCCAGGCCTTTTCTCGTCTGCCCCGCCCCCTCCTCTTTATAACAGTTCCCCCTGATTTTAACAAAGCAAATTTGAGGAAAAGGCTCCCGAAATTGTATCAGCACATCGACTGTCGTACTAGCGGTACTAACACGCTTGACCATTGTTACACTTCCTTCCAAAATGCATATAAGGCCCTCCCCCGACCCCATTAGGCTAATCGGACCACGATTTGTAAATGACTATTGTAGCTGGAAACAGATGATTTTTTATGGAAAGAAAGAAAGAAAGAAAGAAAAGAAAGAAAGAAAGTAATAGAGCTATTAATAGCATCCCTTTATCGTTAACCAAATCAATTAACCAACTGTTTCAGTCAAACATTATATCTGTTTGGGCTTCTTGCGGTCAATTTGCAGTCTACAAATTATTTGTAATTATGTTCCAGCCCACCAACCATGATACCTGCCGTACAGGAAGACATAAATGGAAACATCCCTGCCTCTCCCTCTGTGTCCATGACTACTATTATTCTATCCTGTTTCATTTTTTTCACAGAGGCAGAAGCAGCAGAAGAAGCTGAAGCAGTAGAAGCAGCAGAATCCGCAGAAGCAGTAGAAACAGTAGAAGCCGTAGAAGCAGTAGAAGCAGCAGAAGAAGCAGTAGAAGCAGGAGAAGCAGTAGATGCAGCAGAAGCAGAAGCAGCAGCAGAAGCAGCTGAAGCAGCAGAAGCGTTGGTGTTTCTCCAGAGGCCACCAACCTCTCACAGAACGAGACCTTGCCACAACCCCTGACTTTCCGTCACACACTGACAGTCTGAGCCTCCCTGCCCTTTGCTGCTCACTCACAACCAGTCCTCGCACTACACAGGACAAACACACGTGCACAAACACTATTCAATGATTGCATGAATGCACACACACACACACACACACACACACACACACACACACACACACACACACACACACACCCTCCTCCTGCCTGCTCTAATCGGACTCTGATCGGGTCTATATAATCTGAGCTGGTCTCTTGTTCATCATTCCAGGCTGAAACAGAAGAAAGCATCCTAAAAGCGATACTTGAACTTGTCATTTCTGCAGGGACTGGAAAGTAAGCACTGTGGTATGCAGAACACACAGATGACAAAGACATGGCCAGTGCCTGCCTGCCTTCTGGAAACATGTGTTGCTCAACTCTTCTATTTTAAAGCCTTTCTTGAGAGGCTGAAATAACAAACTCCAACACAAGTGCTCTTTAATTCTGAGGGTTGGTCCTGGCACGGCTTTGTTTGATCTATTGAAGAAGACGTGCCTTTTTGTGTGTGAAACATGATACTTCCGTGTTATATGACAAAAGAAAGCCAATATGTTTACGTCTACAGCGAAGAAGATACAGAGAGGTGAGTTGATAAAATCAAGGGCTCTTTATGAGTCAGGTTCAATGTCACCCAGCCAGCTTTTCACATTCTGGCTCCAACACAATATGAGAGAACAAGTAGTTTGAAATGAAAATAACTCTCCGCTAGAGTAAAGAGGGAACTCAACAGTCACATGATGTTGTGCCTCTCTCCTTCCCTCTCTCACTCTCACTCTCAGCATAGTGGTTGAGAATGAATGGAAGATATGATATACCTGTGCTCTTATGTGGCAGGGGTAGCATGATTTAGCAGCACCATCAGCTCACCTATCACCCTACCACATCCACTCAAGGGTAGGTGTGAGACTTGTATATATAGCCTGTCTAGAGCACCAGTCTAGCGTCGCAGCACGGTGGCCCAAATGTTGTTTTTACAGGTAGACAGACAGACAGACAGACAGACAGACAGAGCCCCTCCTCCTCAACACCCTTCCACCTCTGTGGAAAGTATGCCTGAAACCAGACGGCCCTGGCTAAGTGTTTAACCACAGGTGACAAAGCCCTCCAGACTCCCTTTCTGCCTGCCTTGAGAGTGTATATGGAGGGGAGTCGCACGCCAGGACTGAGGGGGCTGAGGTAGTCTGGTCGGAAGCAGGAAAAACATTACACCTCCAGGTGTCAACAAACAGTAAATCACACTTTTCTTTTTCTCAGTTGGAAAATCAGTGGAAAAAATGCTACAAGAACACAAAGACTTCAATGAATCTAGATAATGCCTTTAATACATCTGTACACGTGTGGAATAGGACAAATATACACCAACTAATTATTAGTATTATTTATGTTTTTGGAACCCAACTAGGCATGTGATTTTGTTGTTTTTCAAGGTATAAATAGTGTACAAATAATATCTTAAATTTGCCATCTTAAAGACCCAGTGCAGTCAAGAACATGATTTTATAGTATACTGTATATTTACACACTATGATGTTGGAATAATACTGTGAAATTGTCACCATTATGGTAATGCCATTTTAGTGTATGAGCTGTATGAAAAGACCACCTAAAATGTCTCTATTTTGGTGGGATGGAGTTTTGACCTGCCTGATGAAATGTGTTAATAATAGACCAATAATAAAGAGAGTTCCAAACCTCTCTGCCAATAACAGCTAGTTTTCCCTTCCCCATTAAGACCACTCCCAGACAGTCCTAGCAACATTCTTGCTTGAGAAATTGCTCTTTGCTAAGAAGTAATTTTGGTGAATTTTTGAGAATTTTAGTTTAAAACAATCACAATAAGGTCCTTAATTGTTACACAGAAATTATTTGATATTGAGATAAAAATGGCTACATTGGACCTTTAAATCCTTCCCCATCCTCCATCTTATCTCTATTGCTAGGACTGTTTGGTGGTTTATGTAATGGATCCTAATTTAACATCATGGCCCTTTTGACTGGTTGGTTTAAGCACACCAGTGTAAGCCTGGGTTTTAGTAGACATACCGCTATGCACTCTCCACTAACTTATAAACACTGTTTTCCTTCTTTTTCCCCCTCCCTTTCTCTCTTCACTGTTAATTCACTCACTCCACTCTGTTCACTCTCTCTTTTCCCCTCTCAACTCATTCTCCCTTTCTCTCCTTGGTTCCCTCCCTCCTTCTACATTAAATACAGATATATCCCAGTATAGATTCATGTATAAAATACTCAAGACAGCTCCACAGATTCCTGCTTAATGCCAAAGCACACAACATTACTTTGTCAAACTGGAGCAGGTATTCCTACTTCGTACACAGTAGTAGGTACGCAGTCTGTACATACACAGTCCATAACACTGTAAACATTCTAAAGAAAGCAGCCATGCAATCAAAAGCAGAACCCAGAACAATAACAAATATTGCCTTGCGCTCCTCCCTTTTGGTGTTATCTATCAGCTGTGAGTAAACACCAGATACACAACACCAGATCAATAGAAAATGATGTGCTATGTAAGTCCAGGGTTTTAATATAAACTCTAGTGTGTGTGTGTGTTTAGTGTCTGCTCTGCAAAAACAGTGGTTAAGGAACCTTTTGGTCTACCCATGCACTGTTGCCCCTCCACCATTCTACCACTCCGCCCACAACATTGTACCAATTCCTTCCACCTCTCTGCTTCCTGTCTGAGGCTGAGCATCATGGCACCTTCCCCTAACCTCTGCAGTGTGGCTAACAGATGTGCAGCTCACTGATCATCACCGAACTCTGTGGTTGGCGCCTGTTAAGGTGACAGGTGTAGTAGCCTGCTGCAGGCTGGAGGTGGGGAAGGTCCCAACACGTCTATGTCTTAGAAACACCTGATAGAAAACCCCATAAAATTGTGATGATAAATCCATCTTTCTATTTCTGTCTTTCTCTCTGTGCTTTTTGTTTGTGTGTGTGTGTGTGTGTGTGTGTGTGTGTGTGTGTGTGTGTGTGTGTGTGTGTGTGTGTGTGTGTGTGTGTGTGTGTGTGTGTGTGTGTGTGTGTGTGTGTGTGTGTGTGTGTGAGCACCCATGTAAAGGCCAAGTCACTTTCATTCTCTGATGAGAGCAAAGACAGCTTTTGCTCATTTTAATATTGACTCATAATAGCTCAACCGGTATTTGTCAGATATACACTGTAGATAAACACTGAAAAACATGTACTCTTATTTTAACCAAGCTATAACAGGGCTGTATTACCATTGCAGATATAACATAGAAAAATACTAGTTTTCAAACTGCTTATAATTAAATGGTTTTCATGGAGAAATAATGAGTTATGTTTTTGATCAGTGTTCCTCGTTGGACTTAAATGTCATTTATGTGAAATCATTTTTAAAAAATGTACAGATCATGAAGGAGCATTAAAAAAATCTGAATTCAACAGCAATGTTATTGTGAATAACCATACCAGCTCTCATGACTTAATCACAACATAATTACTGATTGAACTTACAAGCAATTTACCTGTATTAGAGCACTGTGCAAGAAGGTGTTGCCTGCTTTTTTACAGGGTACAAATCAACTCAGGGCACATTTCAAGAGATTTTCAGTTAAATAAAGTTGGCCAGGGATGACGACTCTTTTCTTTTGTGTCCTTGATGATAACATCAACTACATTCAGCCACAGGCCAATATTTTCTTGAGTGGGTGGTCGGGGGGCCGGAACTTAATTACAAATAATTTGTAGACTGCAAATTTACCACAAGAAGCCCAAACAGATATAATATTTGGCTAAAACATAATCATGCCAAACCTCTCTATTATGCGTGGGAACAGATTTCCAAAATTCTATTCAATTGGAGCTGATTTCCTGGAGTTTTTACAGTCTTTTATGTCCCAAAATATATATATATTTTTAAAGAACAAAAAAAAGACTGTTTTAAAAAATGTTGCTCAGAACGATTGGGTGGGTGGGGCAAATAAAACCACCCGCAGGCCTGGGGGGGGGGGCCCAGGCCCGAGTTTGGGAAACCCTGCTTTAGTGGACTATGGTCTGACTCTCTCTCTCTCGCGCTCTCGCGCTCTCTCTTCAGTGCAGTATAGAGCAGTCTCTGGCTAGGAGGGCAGAGTGACCTTCCTCTCTGTGTGAATTATGAGTGTGATCTGTTCAAATCCCCACAGAGACTGTTTCCGCTTCAAAAGAGCGTCTGTACGCATCCTGAATACTCTCAGTCCCACAGAACCAAAAAGACACATTCTCACACTCACTCAGCCTGCAAAACAACCAGAACGGATCCTGAAGTGCAGGAATAGGAATAATCTATAGGAATAGATTGCCAGCTAATGTAGAGCAAAACACATTTTGAAAACTGTCAATGCAAAATAAATGTTCAGCAGTGCAGCCAGAACGAAGCGGTCTTAGAATGGTGAAAGCTGAATGGTAAAACATCTTGAAAGCCCGAAGCAAAATTCCTCCAATGATAAAGCAAGCAGGAGGTAGAGGTCGAGGTTTTGAGGTTCAAAGTTCAGCGCAGCCCTTATCGATAAAGCTCTTCTGCTAACTACACAGCTCAAAATACAAATAATTAATGAGTGTTTGAGCGATTGCCATCTCTAAAGCCCCGCCAGCAGCAGTTTGTGATGAGTATTGTTATGAAAGCAGAAACAGGCTGGGACTGGTGTGATTAATCAGCTTCTCTCTCCTAGAGTCAGAGAGGTATTTTAAAACTGCGAGCAGAGCAGGACATTAATGCTTAATGCACAGCAGCACAAATATTCTATGAAAAGTGGCAGTCTAGACTTCAAGGCACTTAACTTTCAGTAAAAAAAAAAATAATAAAATAGGTAATTTGCAGCTGCGTTCATAATTATGTTTTAATTGTTTCTCTCTGTTGTCCATTTGGTTCTGATGCCGGCAGCGAGGGAGGTAGCGGTAGGGGGGCAGGCAAATTTCCTTTGACTTGAAGCGGTAGTGAGGCTTGGGGGTGTGTGTGGGAGAGAGTATCAGGGAGAAAGAGAGAGAGCTGTCACTTTAAGCCATTAACTTTCGCTATAAACCTCCTCCAATAAAAATGACAGCTGCAGCCGCCTCTCAAAAGGATAGCAAAAGCATCACATCAGGAACACAAAACTGGACAGTTGTAAAAGCCAAACTTGACCAAGGCGCTTTTGGACAAGCCGCCTCCCTCCTCCCCCTCCCAGCAGACACACACTCACTCCTGGTATTACCTTTGTTCCTGAATTACTGCCAGGAGAGGAATGCAGCCTACCCCCTCCACCCTGTCTCCCACCCTCTGCCTCCACCCCCCAACCATGAATCTCACTTTCTCATCAACGACCATGAACTTCACTAGTGGGAAGACGAGGGGGGGGGGGGGTTACCCCCTCAAACATGCACAACAACAATAATGTGAATATCCTTGACTTCTAGAGGTACTAGGAATAACATAAACAACTTTAGTAACAGGTGGCGGGACACACCGCTATGGAGAAGCCAGACAGGCTATTTAAGGCCTTATCACTTTCTCTGTCTTATAATACACAAAGCTAAATACACCCCATTCTCCCAAAATCCATCCTTAGCTGGCAAAGGACACTCTACACTTCAATACATGGTTTCTTTGCTCATTGTGATAGCCACACTCAAATTCCTTTGACAAAATGAAGACATTGTCTGTTTTCAAAGTCACTGCTCCATTCTTCACAGCCTTAAGTAAGGAGGGAGGAAAAATTATTATAATACAGGCTTTAGTGGCTAGCTGGCAGCATTTATTTATTTTATTTTATTTAACCTTTATTTAACTAGACAAGTGAGTTAAGAACAAATTCACCGCATAAAGAACATACTGTGTCAGTAGCGGGATGTCATCGTCACAGCCAATAATCTATCCAGAACTGTAAAATCCTCTAGCTGTCATTTCAAACAGTGGCATGTTTGAATTCCTAATGCAGCACAAGTCTAGGTAATTACATAGAGCAAGCAGCTAATCAATACATTCAAGGGCTTATCAGCGTTAGTGGTGTCCTTGAAGTGCGCAATTAACAATCAGAGCGTTAGAGGGAGTTTGATGGGGGAAAGTTTGTATTTAAATCCTGAGTTAAGGGTCGAGAAATGGACAACTAACCAAAAAAGGCCTGCTGATACAGCATGTTGAAAAAGTGTGTGATGATTAGAACCTCAGCTGTACTAAACAAGCATAGAGAGACGCTATCAAACGTTTATTACAACACACACACAGGCTCCATGCTATGCTGGGCCTGGAAATATTTTGGGAAACATCTAACCGTAATTGATTCGAATATGGAGACACGGTAATTGCAAACTGTCATGTCTAAGTGAAAGTTGACATGGTGAGATGTGAGATATATATCTGATAAGTCATATAAAGGCCTGTGTGGTCACAGTGCCAGTGATCAGGTGTGTAATCAGATAGAGACATCCCAGAAGTCCCTGTGCCTCTCATCTGTGTATATTGGCGATGGCGGGCAGGCGGGCTGATGATGTGTCAAGGTGTAACATGAGGCGCCCCTGAAAGACCTGCAGACACAATAACACGGCTGCCTACAGCTCTCGGCTGTGTCTCTGCTACATGGGACACGGTGTGCTCTATACAGTTCACCAGACATACAGTAGCTGGGTATTAATGATTTAGACTGTAATTGTGTGTGTGTGTGTGTGTGTGTGTGTGTGTGTGTGTGTGTGTGTGTGTGTGTGTGTGTGTGTGTGTGTGTGTGTGTGTGAAAGGGACTTAAAAGATACTATAAGTTGAAATATGATAAGTTGTAAATTGCTTTCTCATATATAAAAGGATACTAGGCCTAGACTATATATTGCTAATTACAACAACAGATGATAATAATGATAATTATAATCATAGTAATAATCATTTTCATTATCATAATTGAGTGCTGTAATGAAAAAGGGTACAGTGCTGAAGCAATACAATTAATCAACAGAATTCTGAATTGAAATAGAAAACGGGTCATGTGAAAAACTATGGCCAAAAATTGCATTTCACACCCATGCTCTTACATTTCAATATAGTGTACATTTCCACACATCTACGTTTATAATCATATAAATCATATATCATATATAAAATATAATCATTGCTTAATTGCTTAAAAATTGTCAACTTTATATCGAATAAAATACATCAAATTGTGCTTGTTATTGATTGGCACTAAGTGCAAAAATGCTATTTCTTTCAACAACAACATGAGTCTGAACCCTAAATCATCCCCACGCCCAGTATCAACTTTCTGAGTTTCCAAAATGCTCGAGTTGGACCCTCACCCTCTTATCGTTCGAACCCCAACACATACACGACTTAGGGTGCAAACAAAAATACAAGCCGTGCCAATAAACTGTCTGCGACGAATACATGGCATATATTCAATTGTGCAAGGCTACATTGTATAGCATGCTTGCCTCTTCTAATAAATACCTCTAGTAAACGTCAGCCTATTGCCTACATTTGTATTCTCCGGGTGTTATTTACTCAGGGAGTGTGCAGTCCAATTTGAACACTTTCAGTGGCAGGCTACTGTAGCCTATTGTATCGACTCCATTGCGCTTAGGCTAAAGTACTTACTGTAACAACTGCATACTGGTAGTCTACGATGAACAACAGTTCGCTAGCACAGGTAGCCTATGGAGGATTTTAAACTGTTCCCAAGTGCATATGCAATGTAATTTAGCCAGGTTTGTTTCCCTGCCTGGTAAATTTTGATTTTCAAATAGCCTACCATAACATTTTGGAAGTGCCGAAAAAATGTTAATCGACAGTAGTTTGCAGAATACACATATTCAATCTACTGAAAGAGAGAGTAGGGTGTGATTTTTCTGAATGAGAT
Source organism: Thymallus thymallus (assembly GCA_023634145.1). Lineage (NCBI taxonomy): Eukaryota > Metazoa > Chordata > Actinopteri > Salmoniformes > Salmonidae > Thymallus > Thymallus thymallus. The sequence continues at coordinate 14,427,865 of CM042404.1, forward strand.
GTCACCCTAATCAATCGAATGTCATCATCTCTGATAGCAGTGTGGAGTAGTATATTTGACAAGCCTGGCGCGACTCAAGTTTCTCTCTTTTCAGTGAAACATAGGCTAAATGTTTTGATAACTTACAAACAAGAAGTCTGTGTCTTTCCGTATATTGCGCATAACGTAACCCTAAACATAATTATAATTGTACATGAACGCAATTAGGCTACCCGACTCATTTCTGATTTAAAAAATTGCACCATCGCTCTTCAGCACTGCGTGAGTCTAAACGTTGTAACGTTGTAATCTCAAATACCCGTGTTGCAATAATAACAAATACAAAAGTAGATGAAAAACTTACCCAATGACAAGAAAGGTTTGGTTTCCATGTCTGGTGGGTTAGCTCATGCCAGCTGACACGACCGTGTGTGAGTTTTCAGGCTGGGATCGAGGGCGTTATACTAAAAGGCTGGAAAGATGGCTCCAGGGCAGTAAAAGTGACAGTCTTTCAAAAGCGACGTTCGATAGAGTAAAAATGCACCTATTGTTTCTAGTTCTGTAAGCTCACTCAGATGCGCTCACTCCTTGCGCTCCCTCTCTTGGACTAGGTTTAGAACTCCAACTACTGGATCCGCACTGCACTAGGGACCCGCGCAAGGGGGACTCCCACCAACGCAAGCAAACCGCAACGACACACACTTGATAAGGAGTCACTTGTATGACTTTAAGTTTCGAAGCCAACGTGTGAAACGTCTTAAATTAAGTTGGCCTAACATCATATAGTTGCCAGTTTAGCATCGGTCCATAAAAAAACAGAATTGCTAGCCGTGATGAAACCAAGCTATCCAAAATGCGTATTTAAGCACAACTTGGCATCTCAAAATAACTTTGAATTGAGGCAAGGGGAAAGTAATTGAAGTGCCACTTCCTTCTGAAGTGTCTTAATAGATGTTAAACTAGCATTCCTAAAGTGGATTCACACATTTGCCTTGCATACATCTATTGTAGACTATTTAATGCAGAAAAACAATTTTTAACTGACTTGCCTAGTTAAATAAAGGTTAAAAAACAGTCAAAAAAAATTTACCCAAATTTGGACTGTTTTTTAACCTTTATTTAAATAGGCAAGTCAGTTAAAAGCTAATTCTTATTTACAATGACAGCCTACACCGGACAAACTCGGACGACGCTATGGGACTCCCAATCATGGCCGGTTGTGATACAGCCTTGAAGAAGCAGTGGCAAGGCCATAAACATCCATAATAGGCCTATTGAAAACAAGTACATGTGTCATGTTCAAAGTATAATGACTCTCAAAGGGAGGGACTATAACTAAAGATTAAGTAATAAATAGGGTGTTAGGATGGAGTTATAGTAAGTGTGTTATTTACCCACAACCTACTATGACTGTCTTCCCACATCCACTGGCATCAACAACTTTCATGAGCTATCCTCATGGCATAAAGAAATCTATGTATTCATTGCAGATGCGTAAAAGTTTAGGCATACTTGCTTAGGCCCGGAGTTACCTATACAGCAGCATGAAGCATTTACAAAACTCCCATTGCATTAGAGAGCACAGAGAAGTAGGTAATTTCTCCATCATTGTTCCCCTGCAATGCTGTTTTGGGAATGACAGTTTTTCCCTTATCCAAACTACATCCGTCTTGCCTCTGCGTTCTATCCCTCACCACATATTGTGCACACGTGGAAGAACCATGTATTTATAGGGGTGGCAGGTAGCCTAGCAGTTAGAGCGTTGGGCCAGTAACTGAAAGGTTCATGGTTCAAATACCTGAGCCGACAAGGTGAAAAACCTGTCCATGTGTCCGTGAGCAAGGCACTTAACTCTAATTAGCTCCAAGGGCTGACCCTGTATGTAGGCTGTCAGTGTACATAAGAATTTGTCCTTAACTGACTTGCCAAGTTAAATAAAATGAAAAATAAACATTTCACAAGAGTTTTTTTCACTTGACAGTTCACCTAGAGAATTGTTGTAGGCAGTTTTGTCAGCAGAATAGCTTAGCAGAGCAGCATTCTGTTTTCCCTGCTTCAAGTCACTCCTGCCCAGTATAGGATAGGAGTATTGTATCTATATGAAGTCCCGAAGCCATTCTCTAGGCCTGTGTAGAGAGTGCTCCTCATCTCATTGAGTATTGAAGGTGTTCACCACATTTGTGAAGAGGTGAGATATATTATTAATGCAGTGCATGGCACATTAAAGATCAAAGCCAGTTGTGCAATAAACCAAAAGCACGTGTGACTGAGCACAGATTCACGGTGTTTGTGTATGTGTGTGTTTGTGTGTGTGTGTGTGTGTGTGTGTCTGTGTGTGTGTGTGTGTGGCACCTGAATGTGTGAGACAAGAAGGGAGAAATGTGAGAGTTCATGCATACCATGTTACACTTTCTCTAGACTGAAGTGAATGTTGTTTATTTTGCATGGACAATGTGTAATGTATAGTATATACAGTGCATTCAGAAAGTATTCAAACCCCTTGACATTTTCCACATTTTGTTACGTTACAGCCTTATTATAAAATTGATTAAATTCATCAATCTACATAAATCTACACACAATACCCCATAATGACAAAGCAAAAACAGGTTTTTAGAAATGTTTGCTAATTTATTTATAATAAAAAACTTAAAAATCACATTTACATAAGTATTCAGACCTTTTTCTCAGTACTTTGTTGAAGTACCTTTGGCAGCCATTACAGCATCAAGTATTCTTGGGTATGACGCTACAAGCTTGGCACACCTGTATTTGGGGAGTTTCTCCCATTCCTCTGTACAGATGCTCTCAAACTCTGTCAGATTTGATGGGGAGCGTTGCTGCAAAGCTATTTTCAGGTTTCTCCAGAGATGTTTGATCGGGGCTCTGGCTGGGCTCTGGCTGGGCCACTCAAGGACATTCAGAGACTTGTCCCGAAGCCACTCCTGCGTTGTCTTGGCTGTGTGCTTATGGTCGTTGTCCTATTGGAAGGTGAACCTTCGCCCCAGTCTGAGGTCCTGAGTGCTCTGGAGCAGGTTTTCATCAAGGATCTTTCTGTATTTTGCTCCGTTCATCTTTCCCTCGATCCTGACTAGTCTCCCAGTCCCTGCTGCTGAAAAACATCCCCACAGCATGATGCTGCCACCACCATGCTTCACAGTAGGAATGGTGCCAGGTTTCCTCCATACGTGACGCTTGGCATTCAGGGCAAAAAGTTCAATCTTGGTTTCATCAGACCAGAGAATCTTGTTTCTCATGGTCTGAGAGTCTTTAGTTACCTTTAGGCAAACTCTAAGCGGGCTGTCATGTGCCTTTTACTGAGGAGTGGCTTCCGTCTGGCCACTCTACCATAAAGGCCTGATTGGTGGAGTGTTGCAGAGATGGTTGTCCTTCTGGAAGGTTCTCCCATCTCCACAGAGAAACTCTAGAGCTCTGTCAGAGTGACCATCGGGTTCTTGGACACTTCCCTGCCCAAGGCCCTTCTCCCCTGATTGCTCAGTTTGGCCATGCGGCCAGCTCTAGGAAGAGTCTTGGTGGTTCCAAACTTCTTCCATTTAAGAATAATGGAGACCACTGTGTTCTTGGGGACCTTCAATGCTGCAGAAATGTTTTGGTACCCTTCCCCAGATCTGTGCCTCGACACAATTCCTTCGACCTCATGGCTTGGTTTTTGCTCTGACATGCAGTATCAACTGTGGGACCTTATATAGACAGGTGTGTCTTTCCAAATCATGTCCAATCAGTTGAATTTACAACAGGTGGACTCCAATCAAGTTGTAGAAACATCTCAAGGATGATCAATGGAAACAGGATGCACCTGACCTGAACTTCCAGTCTCATAGCAAAGGGTCTGAATACTTATGTAAATAAGGTATTTATGTTTTTGTCATTATGGGGTATTGTGTGTAGATTGCTGAGGATAAAAAAAAGTTTTTTTAGAGTAAGTCTGTAACGTAACAAAATGTGGAAAAAGTCAAGGGGTCTGAATACTTTCCGAAGGTACTGTATATGACATTGTAGCTATAGCTGTGTATTCCCTTCAGATGTAGTTCTGGTTTAGACTTTTAGCTTTAGAGTAAGGTTTGGTGAGCCACACCTATTTAAACCCACACAAAGTGGTTTTGGTGTCCCCCAGCCCCCATTGTTTTTTAACATGGCATTGTGTGAGGTCAAATACTTGTGATCTTGTTGGGAGTAGATTCTCTCCAGGCTCCGGAAAAGATCTCTAACCTTCATTACATTTCTGAACTCATTCTCCGCTCAACGCACTTCCTGTTCAAGCCTTATACACACAGCAGCTCCACTAATCAGAGAGAATGTTAGAGAGTCACAGGTCAACACAACATAGGGGTAGATAACCTGGTACCAGAGAGGGAGAGGGCGAGAGTGAGAGAGCGAGAGAGAGGGAGTAGAACGAGAAGAAGAGAAAGATAGAGATTATTTGATACTTTTTATGATGAGACAAATGGATTCAAGACCTTAACCCATCATATCCACTAAAATCTTAAAAATATGAAACAAATTGACTAGAGGAGGGCATAGGCTATTCCCACGTTCCAGGAAAAACATCAGTGAGTTTTACAATGTACTCTCCCTTCCCTATGTGAGTTAAAATGTGTATCTGTTTAGATCAGGGGTGTCAAACTCATTTTGCCAGCCGTTCTCGCTGTCAACCTTTCATTTTGGTGATTATTAGTGAGCTGGACACAGCCAAGAAACTGTATACATGTAGGTCCATTGTCATTTCTACACTGTTTTGATTTGGTGGGGGGGAAGGGGGTGCCAGAGCAGGGAGAGGCTCCGCCCCCGGATAAGGACAGGGCGCCAGAGCAGGGAGAGGTTCCACCCCGAATCAGGACAGGGTGCCGGAGCAGGCACTGGTGGAACCGGGTTGGGAACCGGCACTGGAGGTACCGGGCTGTGGATTGCCACCAGAACCCTGGTGCGAGGCTCCGGCACTGGAGGTAGCGGGTTGGGAACCGTCACTGGAGGTACCGGGCTGGGAACCGGCACTGGAGGTACCGGGCAGGGGAACCGCACTGGAGGTACCGTGCTGGGAACCGGTACTGGAGCTCCGGGCTGGGAACCGGCACTGGGAGTTCCGGGCTGGGAAGCGGCACTGGGAGTTCCGGGCTGGGGACCCACATTGGAATTCCGGGCTGGGAACCGCCTCCTCCGCCGTCCCCATGTCCGGGAATAGCACCCACAGACGCTCTGCCCAACTTCTCCTGAAGCGCTCAAAAAACTCCTCGTCCTTCTCCTCTTTACCCTGGTCCCGAGTCTGCAGGGGCTCATCAAAAGAGCTCCCACGAGTTGGGAGACAGGAGCACCTCGTCGTCCTCCTCCGATGCCTCGCTGTACTTGTGCTCCCATGCCTGCAGGGGCTCTTCAATGAACCCCCACGAGTCTAGCGGCAGGGTCTCTCCTTCCCGCCTCTCCAACAGTCCCAATAGCCCCCCCAAAAAAACTGTATGGGGGTTTTTCTGGGCTGTTCGCTGGTTCTGCCCTTTAGAACGCCGACGTGGAGCCCGCCGGCGTCGCCGCTGCCCTGGATCATAGTCTGGATCCAGAGCTAGACAACAGAGGTACTCCTCCTCTGGGACTAGCTCCTTACCCCCAAGGAGTTCCTCCATTTTCCAGCTCTGCTTGGTCCTGTTCACGTTGTTCATTCTGTCAAGGTGTTTAGTCAGGACAGGAGGCGCAGACAGTCCTTTAATTTGGTTCCAAAACAACAAACAGGGAGAAACTCCAACCACGGCTATTTATGCAGAAAGCATACCCAATGAACCACACACAGGTGGGAAAAACAGCAACTTAAATAGGATCCCCAATTAGAACAATGTGATGCAGCTGCCTCTAATTGGGGACCAAACCAAAAACCAAACATAGAGTTCCCTAGAACTCTACTGTCAAGCCCTGACCGTGACAACCATAGAGAAGCCTAGTGGCCTCTCTACAGTCAGGACCTGACATCCAGATTGCTGGATGACATTACAGTCTGTTCTGATGACAACTGGGTCCCAAGTAAAGCACAGTATTGTTTAACCATTGTATAAGATTCATTGCCCCGGTTGATGACGACTACAGAACAGGGAGGAAAAATAATAAAGATTTGATATTCTGTTGGTCCTCAGCAGCTCAGATGGCTGTAAAGCATAAGGCCTGTGCTCTGTAATCGAAGACAGACACAACACATTCTTTTAAACGCCTCGTTCGCCATTGCTCTCTCATCTGCCCACTAGACCCAGCTATTTAATCCTCCTCCTTGTTCGTGATTAATAGCTGTCTGACACTTCACCTCCTTCCATATCAATTCTCAGGAGGCTGTTTTGGGTGTCCCCTGTGCTTAACACTTCAGATGCTGTTTTGCTCCCCAACCTTGTTCTCCGCACCCTTGACTGTCATTGGTCTCTCTCTCTCACTCCCCCTCTCCCACTCCCCCCATCTCTCTCTCTCTCTATCCAGTAAGGGGGAGAGGCACACACACCACCATCACTACACTCTTTTCTCCCTCTCTTAAAGTGTGTGATAAATAGCACAAGGTGTTTTTGGTGCTGTTTGTGCTTTGACCATTCAGAACAAGCTCATCCATAAAAGTGATTATACTGTAGCTCCTTCCTGTGCCAATGAGAGTGCTATGCTGTCTACTTTAAGGTAGGCATTAGGTTTAGGGCATATTTTTGATCCAGAAAAACCTAAGAGGCAAATGATCATTAAAAACTTCAAAGGCAAATTAGTCCAGTTTTTTTTATCTATTTCCCAGAATATTATTTCTATAGTGTATTTCGTATAGGTTACAGAGAGTTCTCGCTGGTATAGGGTTATTATCCTGAAATGTTGAGTTAATTACATATAGGACATATAGGACAGAGGGATCAAGAAAGAATAGTATAGAAAAGAGAGGAGTGCAAAGGCGTGCAAGATAACCATCAGGCTGGTTGCTGGGCTGAGGTGTTCTGAAGTGTTCTGAATGGTCTGAGGTGTTCTGAATGGGCTGAGGTGTTCTGAAGTGTTCTGAATGGTCTGAGGTGTTCTGAATGGGCTGAGGTGTTCCGAATGGGCTGAGGTGTTCTGAATGTTCTGAGGTGTTCTGAATGGTCTGAGGTGTTCCGAATGAGGTGTTCTTAATGGGCTGAGGTGTTCTGAATGGGCTGAGGTGTTCTGAATGGACTGAGGTGTTCTGAATGGTCTGAGATGTTCTCAATGGGCTGAGGTGTTCTTAATGGGCTGAGGTGTTCTGAATGGGCTGAGGTGTTCTGAATGGTCTGAGGTGTTCTGAATGGTCTGAGGTATTCTGAATGGTCTGAGGTGCTCTGAATGGTCTGAGGTGCTCTGAATGGGCTGAGGTGTTCTGAATGGTCTGAGGTATTCTGAATGGTCTGAGGTGCTCTGAATGGGCTGAGGTGCTCTGAATGGTCCGCCTCCAGGGTGGCTCTCGATGGGCAGAACCTTTAGGTTCACATTCCTTAACCTTGAGGTCAGGGTTTTGTCTTGGGATGGCACTGAGACTATGTTGCTATAGCAGGACGAGGTACCATACAGACCAAGACACCAGTTGCTATAATGTCTAAAACTACAATCCACTTCTTTGAACAGAATAGTGTCAGAGATTCTTACTGTCATTTCAAAGAAAACCCATCAATAGCACTCAATAACAGTATTTTTCCAGACCAGGATTTCATAGGCTCTGCTGCCCTACACTATGACAGGCCTGCTCTTTAATCCTTGAATTTAGCTTGTGTTACCAATTATCTTCAATGACAAAGAAGAAATGCACTGTACATGAGATTCACAGATGCCATAGTAGAGGTCTAAAATACACTTTGAATCCAGTTGGCAATGATGTATACAAAAACACTCCAGGGGATGTTACACCTCGCGCACACAGAGCCCCTTCTCTGACAGTGTTGCATTTTTACAGGAGTTCATTTGATCGGAGGTGTGAAGGTGTTTGTGGATTTCTGTCTATCAGAAAGAGCCAACGGATGTAGTGAAGAAGCAGGAGGGCCAGGGAACAGTAGAGGGAAAAATGCATGCTGGCTGCACAATATTTTCATTAACGATTAGAACCAATCTTGCTCACGGCTGTTATCAATATTGGACATTACATCACCGGCACTTCTAACATTCCACGGAAGGATTTGAATCATACTCTAGGATGTATGGTTTAAATACTGCCACAGTCTGATGAGAATCCCTCCACACTGCGGGAACCTGCGAAATTCAAGCATGCATCATTCTTTTATATCACATTAAAGTGAAATTGGCTTCATTTAAACAGACACCATAATAAATCTCCCCGGCACTTGGCGCGTGCTGTTTCTATCACATGGTGGCAAAATGCTTGTCTCTCCTGAGCCTCATCTACTTACCTGGAATTGAGTCCAGCGTTATTGCATGCTGATGAAGTGATGGCAGTCTTGAGAGGGACAGATTCACTCAGTGAGTTATTGGCCTCTGGAAGGGTGAAGGTGTAGTCAAGTATTTTAGCTATAGGCAGCTGAAAGATGATGGATTCTGTCATTAAAGTACAGTAAGGTCTGCTGTCAGATAAGACCTACCATCATAACCCTCCTTCTCTCACCCCCTTTACACTCAAACCAATTAGGGGATATAAGCTCATTTCTAACTAAGTACACATAAACATTATTTACACTGAACATCAGACAGGACTAGCTAGACATGTCTGGATGTTATTAGTCGTTGCAGTTGTTCTGGGTGACTTATTTCCCCTCAGTGCAGCTGGGAGAGAGTGTTGGACTTCAGCTGGATAAACAGTCCCTGTGGAGTCCAGGGCTCTTGTGTACACACTGGGTACAGTACACATTTTCTAAGGGGCCTGCCGCTAGTCTGCCGTCATCATTATGGATGGCTTAACCAGGCCAGAAGTCCATGTGAGCACAGCACTTTAAATATGGCTGAAGACAACCCCATCCATGTACAGAATATGCCACTACACACACAGACGCACACACACTTCAAGCAATATGACACTCAGGCCGCCTAGGAAGGAAGTAGACTCAATGAGGCTTGACTGAGAGCAATTTCACTATAATGAGCAATAGCCTTGAGTAAGCAGAAATTTTATTGACACCTTTTTCTCTCTGCATTGTTGGGAAGGGCCTGTAAGTAAGCATTTCACAGTTAGTCTACACCTATAGTCTACACCTGTTGTTTACGAAAACATGATTTGATTTAGAGTGACACATGCAAACACATCCAGGACTACACATACAACTCACTGAGTTAATTATTTTAAAGGGGAATAGTCATTACTTTAAATTGGAGTCGTTTTTCCTGTTTAGAAGAGGGTCTAAAGGTTTTGTATCTGAGGGACTGAGTCTGGTTGCCTGGGCAGCGGGCCAAGGGGAATGACAGAGCATCAGAGCTGGCCTCCTCGCAGTACAACAGCCCCGGTATATCTCTATCTGGGCAGCAGCCTGCAGAGAGCCACCCTTCCTTCACACAGCGATTATCTCCTTGTGAACTGCGAGCATGGGCCTGGCTGTGTGTGTGTTTGTGTCGGAGCCACACTCTGTCTGTGATTTACAGCACCACTCTGCATCCCCTCTCTCCCCCTCTCTCTTTACCTCCCTCCCTCTCTGCTTCTGTCTGCTGGTCAACCGCCAGGGTGAAGGCAGCTTCCATGGCCAGTCCACCATAAATCTGGACACTTCCTTTCACTGTCTCCCACTTCGAGGGGAAGCCTGGCCTGTTGCAAACACCATTAACCCTCTTCCTCTCTGTCCCCTACCCTACCCAACCCAAACCTGCCCCACACACCCATCCTCCATGACAAGCTTCAGCAAGGAAAAGGTAACAGAAACACCCCTCTCTCTTTCGTTTCCTTTCACACCTTAGTCTCATAAACCCAACCCTATTCAACTGCAGTGACTAAGGTCTTTTGGCAACTTCGATAAGAAAAATAAAATACAAATCTGGGGTGGGTCCTCTTCAGACAGACAATTCTCCCAATAAATCACAAGGCAGACCTGCCAGTAACGTCACGATTCTAAAACAAAGTTTGCAGGCGACACCTAGCCACTTGCGAAATGCACTCATTAAAAATAACCCCTGTGATCTCCGTCTTTCTAGCCACTATTTTGTATTTTATTCAAGCGGATAAGGAAGTGACGTAGTTCCTCTATTACGTACAGACATTTTGAAGCAACTTGGGAACATATAGAAGATGGTCAAGAACCAAAGGTAGGCTAGGCCTCAATACTGCCACACGCTTGGAAACCTGTTTCTTAATCCTAGTTAGACTGGACTCAAAACAGCATCGGTTTGTTGGAATAAGATTTTAGGATAAAAAGCATCCCCGTTTCAACCCAAGACCTTGGTCTTTCTCCTACTATTGGAAAAAGTATTGTACAGTATATACTGGTGCTGAGATATACACACCAGAGTACAAAGTGTGACAACCAACCCCGGTCTCCCCTATAAAAGCAGTTTAAAGAAAAGTGTCTCTCGTCTCCCGATGACAAAGCGAAAAAGTTTTCAAAAGGTTTTCAGGCCACAAAAGAATCGCTCATGATGAGTGAGGCGACTGTCCCAGAATGCCAATTTGCAGCTTACTGAGGAAAGTTTTGTTGGGGGCGGCGAGGGGGGCTAAGGGAGGGGGAATAAATATGTCTTGTCATTGAGCTGCCCAAGTGCATCTATCAAATGTGAGATGAAAGGAAAGGTGGGCTGTCAGTCGAGGCGAGAACAGGTCTTCCGGTGAACTATGGCAGATTCTACAGTCTGAACCTCTACCATCGAGAGGCAAACCTCTCTCTGACATTCTGAGAGTTGTTCCTGAGGGACCTGGTGTCAGTCACGGTTTTATGCTGGGTTACATCAGCTCAAGACACTGACATAGTTTTGGTTATGTAAAAGTTGAGCCTAATTGCTGTACTTCTGCTTTTGGAATAAGGTGCTTTCACGTTACCTAACAGTGATAATTGGTTAAATGGTGGCCAGAAGAAAGGGCTGTAAAAAAATGTGGCTTTTACAAGACAACGAGAGGAGTAATTGGTTGGTGTTTTTCTTGGCAGTGGAACAACCATGCCATGATGGGCCATTCATGTGCACTGTTTTCTTAGTCAACAGGAAGTGGTTATGTCCTTGACAGAAGGTACACACACTTCTGGACATATTGTTTGATCATATGATGTTTTGGAGGGTCTGAGTGACTCCAAGTCGTTGCCACCTTTGCTTTGTAGACACAACACTGACGTCATGAGCCCTTTTTTCTCTTGAAGGACGCTCCCGTTCCCCTCTCCTCTCCTCCGCATATTCTCGGTCATTATGTAATTATTACAATAATGTCATTGGAAAAGCCCCAACACAGTGCCAACACCTGTATAGAGTGCCCTTAGGGACTTCTTGTGCAAACAACCCAGAGACTGTTTCTTGATAAAGGGAGGGAAATAAATAAATGACAGAGTAACACTGTTTATGCAAATCTCATTTAACATGCGTCTTATGTCCTGCCCCGCTGGCTTGGCAGCACAGAGCTGAAACGATGAGGCGAGTGACAGCACAGTGGCTTAATATGACTGATTTCCTCTGTAATGATAATGCGATTGAGCACAGTGTTTGTGAAGAGCACAAAGAGCCAAGGGAAGATGGCAGCCATTTGAGTTAAACATTAAACGATCAAGAGGCCTTGTGTGGTACACAGCAGTCACCCCATGCCCTGACAAAGGCCTTACGTTAACTCATGGGGAAGGGTTGAGGGAGCTCGTGTCCGTCTGTGCGGGCAGCCAGATGGTAACTGTCACCTCAGAGTCAGAGTCAAGTCATTTATCGTGTCGGTAGGACTGATGGAGCGTGTCAAAAGGAGAGCTCTCGAAGGCTCAGTGATACACACACCTGATGCCCCCCATTCCCTCCCCTCCCCTGCCTGGGTTCCAGCCCACCCCTCATAATGCCACATCTGCTCTCCATTAGTGTTGGCCTGGTCCCCTCCCACTGCCAACCAACTGACTGACTGGGGGACTTTCTTACGATGTCAGATGGGGAAAACCCTTTGCGAGAGGCATCTGTAGTTCTCTAACTGGCATCTGAGGAAAATAAAAAACAATGGCTGATAATTTTCAACGTAATAGAATCACAATGAATCCACCACTGGTGTCTGTTCATTTCAGTTCTACCTAGTATAAAAGACATCCAAGATTTAGAATGTATTTCCCCGGTGTAAATTAAATCCTTTAAGCTAAAGTTTACATCAGATTCATTAAAATAATGTTGCTTTTCAAAGGATGATTTTAACCACGCATATTTAATCATATCATTCATGAAATTGTAATCTGTGTTAATTAGCCATAAATGAATGCAAGTAATTGGATTTGCTGACAAACAACCTTCATAACCATACCCTTCTTTCTCCCTTTCTGGGTGAAGTTGATTTGTTATCATGAAAACAGCATATAATGCAATGTCAATGCATATCTGTCTAAATAAAGAGGCATAACTGGATATTAAAAAGTCTCAGTGTATGATGACTCAAAGAGGATCCACCATAAGCCTCAAAGGCTGTTCCTCCATCACACGTCCAACTGTCAGACAGATACAGTAGATACCTCCATTTGGCTCTGAGAGCTACGCTGCCTGTCGTTTACATAACACAGCAGAGAGAGATAGAGAGAGAGACTCAATTAAATGGAAGAAACTTCAAAATGCTGCCTAGGATTTAATGTAATAATTTCTCCCTCCCCGCCCCCCTCACCCACCAAGTCGGGGGATTAGCGTCGCTGTTGGGTATCCCATCCTCCTTCAGAGGGGCCCCGCTTTTTTTCAGGGGAGAATCTGCCATTTTGTTAAAGCATGCCCATGTCATCAGTGGGCTAACTTCATTGTACAGCCGGGGTCAGGGGCAGGTCAGCTCCCAGGATACTCATGAGGAGAAGCACTCCCTGGACTACCCAGGGAACCCCCCCCCCCTCCTCCCCTGGCCATAATCTGTCTCCACGGGGGTCAGCTATCCTTTACAAGAGTCCCTGTCATCTGCCTGCTGACTAATGGGCCAGGCCCAGTGACAAGTACTGATGAGCAGCCCCAAGGCAGGGTGTCCACTCCACTGCATGGCACACAGACCAGCCAGGGCACCTCAGTTAATAAGATTCAGACTCACTCTGCAATCCTTGCCCAGTACTGCCCAACCTGGTCTCAGAGCATTTAATATTATTTTTTATGTAAATCCAAGACACTACATTTAGTATGATATGTTACGTTTCGTAGGGTATGTATACATTTGTGGATGTCCATCATCCATTTTGCATGATATGTTACGAATTTGAAAAACGTATGATATGTTACAATTTCTAATTTGTTGTGGCTAATGTTAGCTAGGTGGCTAGGCGGCCAATGCTAGCTTTAGATAGCTGGCTAACGTTAGCTAAGCTAGGGGTTAGGGTTAGGGGTTAAGGTTAGGGTTAAGGTTAGGAGTTAGGAGTTAGCTTAAAGGGTTAAGGTTAGGGGAAGGGTTAGCTAACATGCTAAGTAGTTGCAAAGTAGCTAAAAAGTAATAAGTAGTTGAAAAATGGCTAATTAGCTGAAATTGTCTGTGATGAGATTCGAGCACGCATCCTTTGGGTTGCTAGAAGTTGGCGTTATACAGCCACCCATCAACCCCCACTATCTTATGTAATCATATTAAACTTAACATATCATAGTAATTTACTATGTTACGTCTAGTTTATGGGACCAGGCTGCATGGCTAGTTTGGTGGATCTGGTAAGGGAGTGTACCTTGAACATTCAATGAGCTTTATTTGAATGATATATGATACATGCTGATCAAGGCAGTAGCAGGGTGCTGGAGCAGATAAATGGCTCTTTAAAAACACCAGGTTCCAACAGCCTGATGCTTCAGTGTTAGCAACACCAAGAGGCCTGTTCAATAGGCTAAATGTCTCCTGATAAAACATTAAGGTTGACAGTGGTCCAAAGTGAACAGTCAAAGGGTCCCTCTATGCTTCTGGAGATTTCTCCAAACTAGGTAAATTAAGCAATAAGGCCCGAGGTGGTATGGTATATGACCAATATACCATGGCTAAGGGCTGTTCTTACGCACGACGCAATGCGGAGGTGCCTTATTGCAACCCCTGAGGTGCCTTATTGCTAATATAAACCGGTTACCAAAGTAATTAGAGCAGTAACAAGAAAAGTTTTGTCATACCCGTGGTATACGGTCTGATATCCCATGGCTGTCGGCCAATCAGCATTCAGGGCTCGAACCACCCAGTTTATAATCGCAATCAAAACACTTAATTCCACAGCAAAACAGTCTATCCTGATTTGAGGACAAAGCATGGATATGAAATCACAAGTTAATGCATTGACATCTGTTTATGCAGTGTTTTGGTCTAGTATAATCACAGCATAAGAGAGAACCTGGATAAGAGAGAGAGAAGAACCTGTGGCTGTAGCCCCAGAGATACAGAGTAGTGGAGCAGGACACTAACAGTGCTGTTCCACCTCTGGTATCCTGCGGCAGAAACATTCATTATTCACTTGCTGACTGCATGAATTATGTAATGTGATAGGCTATCCCCGAGACCTCTAATGCTGCAACTGGCAACAAAAATTATTTGTTATAATGGAAGGAAAATAACGGTTCGAGGAGGATAAAGATGCCATTGGCTAGAAAGCTCTACACAGTGCTGTCAATGTGCTACAGCTAGGATATGGATGTAGTCTAGGCTACATTTAGTTCATGTTTGGGGGAAAAAGGCATCCACACATAGAACTGTTTCATGAGCCTCAATGTTTTCAACTTTGAAACATAAGTGACTGTATTTATTTAAACATACTACCTTGTGATGTTCACATCCGGTCCATACAAGGTAATGTGATTGACAAATGATCTGTCATTTCTATGAGCTCACTGAGAACCATCTGGAAAGACACCACTATATTTATCTCAACATGTTGGGACTGACCGCTCTATGGGACTGACCGTTCTATACCAGTATACTGGGCCTATATGACTTCCAAGGGGTTTTTCATAATGTGATTTATCAGGGGCATGTTTCAGTGGTTTAGTGATTTCTTTGTGGCTTTTTCTGTCAAGGGCTTTATGCTTAAACGTCCCTGGCATATTTTCTAAATATATCCAGTTTCCTAAAGAGGAGGAGGAAAAAAATCTCTAAATTGTCTCCCTCTCAACCTACCTCCCCCTCCCACCCTGAAGCGATTATAGTTCCATGCCAAGGATGAGAGAGAATATTCAATTTCACGAGATGAAACAAAAAAATGTGTCAACTGCTGCTTTGCGCGTGCAGCTAGGGAGGCCTAGGCGGTGCGCTGCTGTTCTCTTGTGCCGGTCTCTCTCTCGCGCTCACTGGCTGTGCGCACCCGGGAGGGCTTGAAGGGTATTCCGTTTCTTTTGTTATTTTTTCTTTGAAGACAATGAGATTAGAGAGAAAATGAAGAAAAATCTTCTGCAGGGCTGGAGCACTTGTTAGTCTTTTTGTTATACCAACAATGTTGTTTGCTCCCGCGATTTTGCTCCGTTTTGTTTTCCTCAATGGAGCCCAAATGTCATAGTCGCCCAAAGGCCTGCAATTTGCAGGGATTGAATTATACTGAACAAAAATATAAACGCAACATGCAACAATTTCAACGATTTTACTGAGTTACAGTTTATATAAGGACATCTATCTAATGAAATACATTAATTAGGTCCTAATCTATGGATTTCACATGACTGGGCTGGCAGAGCATAGGCCCACCCACTTGGCAGGCAGGCTCACCCACTGGGGAGCCAGGCTCAGCCAATCAGAATGAGTTTTCCACCTCAAAAGGGCTTTATTACAGACAGAAATACTGCTCAGCTTTTTGTGCATATGGAACATTTCTGGGATTTTTTATTTCAGCTCATGGAACATGGGACCAACACTTTGCATGTTGCTTTTATATTTTTGTTCTGTGTAGTATGATGCTTATGTACTGCAGGGCTCCAGACTATGACCATAAAGTCACATTTTGGAGCCTTTGACTTGGCTGTGTACATTTTTTAATTGGGCTGTATATTTTTGCCTGGTCATCTCAATCAAAACGTCCTATTTTTGGGGTGGAAAAAAACATGATTTGATCAAACAGTAAAGTGCATCATCCTCATGATTCTTGTAATGAAAGTGTTTGCCCTGACGCTGTGCGTGTTTTACATTGTTTTACGTACAAGATATACAGCATCTAATAAGTCTTTGAAATATGGAGCTGCTGAACTAGGACTTGTTGGGTAGTATTTAGCCCGTAGGTACTACCCAAAGGCCGGCAGATGGCGATATTGAGTAATTTCATTTTACCATCCAAAGACAATGTATGCAGCCGGCTATACACTCGTATCCTCCGTGGACCGCTTTGTACGGAAAACATTCTCCATTCAGGCTGCAAAGGTGTCGATTACCTCCTTAACTCTATTTAATGATGACAAGTCAGAAAAAAAAGGGGGTTGCATGCTCGATTCTCATCACGGACAGTTTGAGCTAATTAGCATCTTTTCAACTACTTATTACTTTCTAGCTACTTTGCAACTACTTAGCATGTTAGCTAACCCTTACCCTTACCCTAACCTTAAGCCTTTCTTTATGAAACACCATTTTCCACCACCATGTTAGAGTGGCTAATGCCACTTCCTGATGTTGCGCCCCGCTGTCAGTGTTCCCACATCTGGTTTCAGCGGAAAAGGAAGCTAGGTTGAATTAGCTGTATTGCTGAAAACTGGATACATCCGGTTGTTGGCAACTCCACTAAGGGTGAGCCAGGTGTTAACAGCAGACTGCTGCAACCTGATTGTCTGAACTCGATACTCAACATCCAGGACTAGCATTCCTAGGTATTAGCCACGCTAACATGGTGGTGGAAAATTGTGTATGAAAAGAAAGTATGAATATTTCCACATTGTTTTTCTGCAATCTCATCATTAAATTGTGTTAAGGAGGAAATCGACACCTTTGCAGCCTGAATGGAAAATGTTTTATTTATGAACCAGTCCACGGGGGATACGAGTGTATAGCTGGCTGCATACGATGCCTTTGGACGGTAAGATGAAAGACAAAAAAAATCCATATGCCGGCCTTTGGGCTAGATACTATTGAACTTGGTAGGATATCAATTAAATGTATCGAACTCATTTGAAAATTAATTAATTAGCCCAAATTTGTAATAAGACATGAACAGAATGCATCAGTAATTCATATTTCCTGCAACTTTTTAAAGAGGCAACTATACAGGAATTTCCCTTTGTGTATGTGCAGTGCACGTACTGTATTTCTACCACTGTAGCAGTTAATGACAACTGTCTTCTGGTAGATGTAAAAAGGCTTTCCCCAAAACCTTCTAATTAACTAGCAACTCCCAGCATGGCTGGCAATTCCCAGTAGGGCTGGGAATTGCCAGGGACTTCAGAATATTATCACGATACTTAGGTACCGATAAGATATGTATTGCGATTCCCACGATTCTATACTTATTGTTTCTAATGCACAAGTACAGTGAAATGCCTTTCTTGCAAGCTCTAACCCCAACAATGCAGTAATCAATAGCGATGTAATACTAAAAATAACAAGGCAGAACAAAAACATACAAGATATAAAAATAGGAAATAAGAACACAATAAAGTAAGTAAGCATACTACGTATATACAGGGTCAGTTCTAGTATCATATTTAAAATGCAATTTGATACTGTGATTCTATTGCTATTTAATGTTCCAAACATATTGTTCACCATATGTAAAAAATAAGATGGAGAACAATCTATGAAGAAAAAATACTGGAGTTTTGGTGCAGGTACAGCCAACCAGGGCAAAAATAATATTGCGATATTGTCAAAACAATACGATATATCATCAAAAATAATATCCCGATAAGTAACTGTATAGATTTGTTCCCCCATCACTACAATCAAGTGGGTATTTGTTTTGCAAACTCTACTAACACATGCGAGCTACAAAATCACTGCTAAACAACAGCCTCTTGCTAGGTGCACACTTGAATTAAAGGGTAACGACACTCCAGAATCTACATTTCTTAGATTTTTCCAGGCCTAAAAAATGGTTCCGTTGTTGTTAAAGCATTGTTGTGGAAAACCTTAGAACATCACATTGTATTGTTTTTCTACCAAAGTGTGATGTTGAGTGCGAAACATGGAACAATAAAACTGAGAAAATGTCATTTAAAAAACGTATCAGAATTTGGCAAAAAATATATAAATATTCTAAAAGGTTAGTGGCACCAGTGCCACCAGGGGAAAAAGTTAGTCTGGAGCCCAGCACTGGATGTGGAATGTATGGCTTACGGATGTGTTATGACGACATTTTCTAGGTTCTGTTGCATCCCCGGTTAAAGGAAGCGGGTTCTTTTTAGTTATTGCAAAGAGAAACTCGACAGTATAAAGCATTAACATCACAAAGACAGTTTATTTCCAACATGACAGCGGATACAACATAACCGGTTCCAAGCTGAGTCCGTCTGCACCCGCTCAAAGGTAGCACACTTGAATACCTGGCCAACAACCAATGAGGGCCTGCCAATAAAGCTATGCGCATCCAATCAGCTACATATTTCCAATATCACGCTCAGAACACGTACAGTGGGGAGAACAAGTATTTGATACACTGCCGATTTTGCAGGTTTTCCTACTTACAAAGCATATAGAGGTCTGTAATTTTTATCATAGGTACACTTCAACTGTGAGAGACGGAATCTAAAATCCAGAAAATCACATTGTATGATTTTTAAATAATTAATTTGCATTTTATTGCATGACATAAGTATTTGATCACCTACCAACCAGTAAGAATTCCAGCTTTCACAGACCTGTTAGTTTTTCTTTAAGAAGCCCTCCTGTTCTCCACTCATTACCTGTATTAACTGCACCTGTTTGAACTCGTTACCTGTATAAAAGACACCTCTCCACACACTCAAACAGACTCCAACCTCTCCACAATGGCCAAGACCAGAGAGCTGTGTAAGGACATTAGGGATAAAATTGTAGACCTGCACAAGGCTGGGATGGGCTACAGGACAATAGGCAAGCAGCTTGGTGAGAAGGCAACAACTGTTGGCGCAATTATTCGAAAATGGAAGAAGTTCAAGATGACGGTAAATCTCCCTCGGTCTGGGGCACCATGCAAGATCTCACCTCGTGGGGCATCAATGATCATGAGGAAGGTGAGGGATCAGCCCAGAACTACACGGCAGGACCAGGTCAATGACCTGAAGAGAGCTGGGACCACAGTCTCAAAGAAAACCATTAGTAACACACTACGCCGTCATGGATTAAAATCCTGCAGCGCACGCAAGGTCCCCCTGCTCAAGCCAGCGCATGTCCAGGCCCGTCTGAAGTTTGCCAATGACCATCTGGATGATCCAGAGGAGGAATGGGAGAAGGTCATGCGGTCTGATGAGACAAAAATAGAGCTTTTTGGTCTAAACTCCACTCGCTGTGTTTGGAGGAAGAAGAAGGATGAGTACAACCCCAAGAACACCATCCCAACCGTGAAGCATGGAGGTGGAAACATCATTCTTTGGGGATGCTTTTCTGCAAAGGGGACAGGACGACTGCACCATATTGAGGGGAGGATGGATGGGGCCATGTATCGCGAGATCTTGGCCAATAACCTCCTTCCCTCAGTAAGAGCATTGAAGATGGGTCGTGGCTGGGTCTTCCAGCATGACAACGACCCGAAACACACAGCCAGGGCAACTAAGGAGTGGCTCCGTAAGAAGCATCTCAAGGTCCTGGAGTGGCCTAGCCAGTCACCAGACCTGAACCCAATAGAAAATCTTTGGAGGGAGCTGAAAGTCCGTATTGCCCAGCGAGAGCCCCGAATAAATACTGTAGCAAGTTTAGGGGTGTGGGGTTTCCACATCATCAAGCTCAATAACAAACAGACACAAACAGCGTAATTTCAATGTAGTTGGGAATTTATTAGGGAAATAAGTCCCTAGGTGGGAAAGGAAAAGGGGGGGGGGGTTTAGCTACCAGTTCACAGTCCACAGTTCATTGTCGTTGTTTCATTAATCCAAGGGTAAATCCAAAGCACGGTTCTCAGCCAGTCCAATTCGGTACACAGGGTTAAATCCTCCTTCCTAGTTATACAGCTCACCACTTAACTTGTCACACTCTCTGTTACACACCTCTCTCTCTCTCTTCTAGTCTGTTCCCTTCTTATCCACAAACACTCAATCACTTAATGATTCACACCTTTTCTCGTTAGTGCAGGAAGTCCCTATAAGGCTCGGGGGTGGAGCCAGATATCTTCCCTCAATGACCACTCCCCTCACCTCTCCCTGCCGTCTGCCACAATACATAAATACATGACATAAGTACTTATGTCATGCAATAAAATGCAAATGAATTACTTAAAAATCATACAATGTGATTTTCTGGATTTTTGTTTTAGATTCCGTCACTCACAGTTGAAGAGTACCTCTGATAAAAATTACAGACTTCTACATGCTTTGTAAGTGGGAAAACCTGCAAAATCGGCAGTGTATCAAATACTTGTTCTCCCAACTGTACATACCATTTTAAACAGGTGTGCATAACAACATGCTACTTATCTCTCAAACACTACAGGTTCTCTTCCAGTATAGTTTGTATACCTCTGTAGACCCATATTGCATAATTTGAGAATGGTGGTTTCTGACATTTCTTTTTGTGTGGCTCTCTCTACTCCTACTGAACTCTCATGCATAAATCAGTGCTTTGAATTCATGACACCACAACATGTAGATCATTACACAGAATGAATAATTCCACAGCGAGATTCTTCCCTATCCCCTCTACCACCTACACTGTCGGTTCTCAGTTTCTCATTTAAAAAAGATCCTCCAACCCCACTGGTTCAAATGTAATGTGTTGAAATAAATAGCTCCATCTGATACATCGCGCTCCTTTTGTTCTTATATCTTGAAAAAAAAGAAAAGAATAGTGGCCAATGGGAAGAGAGGCTTAGCCATAATGCAGGAGAACAATAATGCAGGCGCAAGGATTTTAGGACAAAAAGTAATCCCATTTTCCACAGTGGGATGGAGAGCATATCTGAGGAATGTTAACCCATTTCGCGCTCACCCCTCCCCTTTCTTTCAGATCTAGATGTTGGGGTTTGCAGAGGAACGACCCTATAGGATTGCCCTATTTCGATTCCCATACAGTTTGACTTGAGCTTTTTCCAAAACGTTGTTTATGAGTGAGAGGTCCGTCACAGCACAGTCTGAACGTTGTGCAGAACTCAGAATCAAAGAGGGATTTGAGGTGAAAGAGAACAGCCACGGGTGAAATGTTCCGTCCATTTTTTGGAGTTCACACTGGCCGTCTGCACCCAAATCACACATCGAACATATGGAAAATTTCGCTTCAGTGTGACAGAAGCCATATAAATTGCCATAAACGCTGCACCTATGAATGTGTCTCAGACTGGTCTGTCTGTGTCTGTGGAGCCAGAGCCAGAGTGAACCAGCTTAGTGTGTCTCAGTCTTGTAAAACAGATTGACTGGCCTGTGAGAGCCCATGACACTAAAGTCTCTCCATCTACTGTATGTAAAAATAGTTAAAGGGGACCAGCAGAGGGTTTCAACGCCCTACAGATATCTTCCCATTGGGGATAGTGAATGTTACTGAGAAGTAGTGTCAGGAACAAGCATGTACACTTTCTTACCCATGGGAGGAACATCAATAGACTTTATGATATTCTTAGAATTCTTAGAATTACTGCATGGTGAAATCTTTGATGGGATCCAAATGAGATGCAAAACAACAACATTATGGAGAACAGCCTCATGGAATCTTTAGGGACAGTATATCAGGAGACAATGTAGGCTACACAATTATTAGATTAGATATAATAATTTGGTGTGTGCTTACATTGGTTCTATTTCACACGTGGGTATTAATGCACCCTCAGAGAGTGGGGTCACAGTCAGGGTGTGCCATTATCAACAGCGACCCTTGAGTAATTTGGGCAAAAGTACCTTGCTCAAGGGCACATTGACCGATTTTTCACCTTGGGCATTCGAGCTAGCGATCTTACGGTTCCTGAATAAACACTCTAACTGCTAGGCTACCTGCACCATTTGACCAACAGCTCCACACAATCATTATGCAGAGCGAGGAGTGAGTTAATGTTGTTGTTGGGGAGGTTTTTTTGGGGGGGGATGACCATAACTCAACTTGCCTAGCCCTTCACAGCAGGGAGAGCAGGGAGAGCGACAGACAGTGACAAGCCTTGTCACTGGCAGTGTGCATAATTACCGGCGAGATGGATGGTTTACCCCTGTCCTCGCCCAACCGCTCCTCTCCATTTTTCTCTCTGATGAACGAGGTGATAGCGTCAACCCTGCAGGGGGCTGTAAATCTTCAGGTCAAAGTCACCCCCGGTTTTGAGTGGCAGGGAGCTGGGATATAAAGGAGGCAGAAACAGCCTCGGGATACGCAGTCTCAGCTCAGGTGAGACCAACAGCAGGCGCCACTCTCTTTATAATCCCAGTGATCAAGAGAGTTTAAGCCGCTAATAAATGAGAGAGCGTGAGATCTACTGTAGGATCATTTGACGAACACGTCTGAAAATACAGGTGTTCCTGTATCCCATACGTCCTCTTTCCTGGCAGTCATGCACCCTCTATGAGAGGAAACAGACCAGAGAGGAAGAGACCCCTGCTCTGACCAAGTTACTACAGAGAGCCAGGGCTCCTCGCCTCAAAGTCTTACATTTTTCCTCTTCTCCACTATTCAACTTCCGAGCTGTGCCTTTGCCTCCCACCTTCCCTTTGATAGTTGTTTGTTCTGCCGGGCTGAGGCTGTCTCTGAGAGGGCTGTGAGTGTGGCGGAGGAGAGGGAGCATTTGAAAGCCTTTAAAAGGCTCTGTGTGCTGCGTGCGCTCCACTCTCTCAGCCAGGCCCACTCTCTGTGACCCAGCAGAATCTCTGATGTTGACTGTGTGTTTTTGTTGTAGAAATAGGAGAGTGTAGCGAGGGCTGCTGGTTGTGGTGGCGGGCGGGTTTGTGTTGTTGTTGTTGCTTTGGGTTGTTTCCTTTTTTAGTAGCTCCGCCTTAGGTCTCGAAGACTTAGAAACCCTACTACCCTACGCTGGTCTCCGTCTCGCACTCGTCTTCTCTCTCGCCCCCCACTCTCTCTTTTCTCTGCTCCACTTCTAGAGAAATACTATTCCATTGCCTCATCCAGTCCCAGAGAACTGGGATATAAAATCCCTCCCTGGTCTCGGGGCTCTGTGAAGACAGCGTAACACTCCTCTTTTCTGTGAGGAAGCCTTACCCCTCCCTCCCCCCCTTCTCTACCTTCCCTTCTCCCTTCCCTCCCCCTATGATGGGGGATGTGTGAGGCTGGTGTGCAGAGGTGTGGAGGTTCCGGAGGATGTGTGTGGAAACAGAATGCCCCCCTCTCTATCTCCCTCTACCCCCTCTCTCTACCAGCTCCACCCAGCTCCTTCATGGGCATTGTGGTAACAGGAGAGCAGGGGTGTGGCGTAGATCAGTAGCTGAACGGCTCGGCCTGTATCTGTTTGTTTAATGATGGATATGTAATTAGTAAAGCGTCCGCCGCGGATATTAATTGAGAGCTGCTGTAAAAATTATGACTATCAGAGCTCATGTGGTTTATTGAGGAGATGCAGCAGCTGTGGGAGCAGTGGCACAGGGCTCAGTGCTCTTCAGTGCTGCTCAGTGCTCCTCAGTGCTGCTCAATGCTCCTCAGAGCTGCTCAGTGCTCCTCAGTGCTGCTCAGTGCTCCTCAGTGCTTCTCAGTGCTCAGGGTGAACTGGGAGGCTCGGCAGCCCACACCACACTACTCTACACTACACAGCGGCTGGCCTGAGCGGATGGGCTCCACTGTTTGTTTAACCTTATCTGGGGTTGTAATTTTAGCAGTCCATGCTGAGTGCATTTTAAAAAGGAAACCCCTTTTATTATCTTCATGGGTTTAGTAACTTCCTCCAGAGTTGAGAACCGTGCTAGGAAAACAACTTTTTCATCTAAACTAAATCCCGTACTGCACATTTAAACAGGGTGGTAGAACTCTCAGAAAAACCTGTCAACAGTTGTGTAATTTATTGCTTATATAAAACTCTGCTCTCATTTTACAGTGTTTTATTTTGTAGGAATTAAATTAGAATTAACATAACTAGACCATGGCTAGGTCTTAGCCAATAAAAACTATTTTATGAGTTTCAAAACAAAAAATAAAAAGTATTTGCAGTAGTGTATTAGTCAGTGGTTTGACATGATAATCCAGCCACACAAACCCAGTAAAGACTTTCACAACGGGGTCCACCCTGTGTTCCCTCAGCCCTATGTTCCCTGGGCCCTATGTTCCCTCGGCCCTATGTTCCCTCGGCCCTATGTTCCCTGGGCCCTATGTTCCCTCAGCCCTATGTTCCCTGGGCCCTATGTTCCCTCAACCTATGCTCCCTGAGGGAACTGAGGGAACATAGGGCCCAGAGAACATAGGGATGAGGGAACACAGGCATGGTCCCGTCTCAGCAGCCCTCCTCCAGACTGCAGCTAGACCGGCCTGATCTTCTGCACTTAAACACACTGTCCTCACACATCACATCATATCACTGGGCTGCCTGGCCCGCCTGCCCCATGGTGCAGCAGTGCAAATGCTTCATAGTGTCCAAGTACTGTCTAACCAACAGAGAAAGGCACAAGAAGTTGTTCATGCACATTTTGTCATTCCTTCTCCCCTGGCACAGTTACATCAACACCATGGACCTCCGACTGATCACAAATGACACTTGTGGGACCCGGGCCAAGGCTTCCTGGAATATATTGCCCAATAAATAATGCTGCCGCCATGTCAACATAGTAATTATATTTTAATTGTTTTGAATCTAACTTTGTTCCTTTAAGGTGGAGGGGATTATAAAATAAAATACAAAAATAGATGTTTAGGATTATTGTATGATATTCAAAAGGAAGAAAACACAGTCTGGAAGCATAAAATTCATTCAAATGCACATTTATGATAAGTAAGATAATTGAGCTTCCGAAAAACATATATGCAGATATTTTCTTAAACCAAAAGTCCCTGGCACACATCTCAGCTGTACCAATACGGGAGTTAATGTACCAGGTGTACTACCTCAGGTCAACTTAATTAATTCAATGTGTCAACCAAGTGGACCCAACCACTGCTGGCTGGACTAACTCTGTATAGGATTACATTAACAAAGGGCTGCTTTGAGCTACACTGTCTCTTAGCCTAAGAAAAGGTTGTATTTCCAGAAGAGATCTCATTGATATACTGAGAGAGGCATGCTGTTAAAGGAGACATGGTTCACATTAAGAGTGGGACAGCAGCCAGTTCAGGGTGGGAGTCATAGACACATTCAGACCTAGCCAGAGCTGGATAAATGAGGAGGGGGAAAGCTTGGAGCTTTGTACCACATAGTAAGCAGACATAATTGGAATGGAGTGCTATAACAATGTTTATACACTATTGCTGTTTACACAAAATCCCTGCTTTGCACATACATTATTTTGAAATCTGTGAGAGGAATTTCCACAGTACCCAAAACCAATTCGCCATATCACTTGAATAAAAGGACAAAGGAATGTAATTCCGCTACATAAATATTGCGTTTTTTTTTTTTTTTCAGTTAGGGTACAGTAGCGTATGTGTACATGAATGCTTTATTAGTTTATGGCAACTTTCTTAGAAAGGAGTTGGAACCACATTTTCAGGGACGTGAGTTACAGAGACCACATTAGTAGGAAATCTCTGCCTGGCTCCTGGTTGACCTCCCAACCCGTCCCGCCTCTGCCCTCCGGCCACACTTGGGAGTCCACCAAGTGAACCAGAAAAAAATTAACAACAAGCATACTGCTACAGTAGTGCTTAGAGAGGTCGCCTTTCACTACCTCATTCATAAAAACATACAGAGTTGTCCCACCCAGCTGGGATACCTACTCCACCCTTTTCTCATGCACACACACACACATGCACACACGCACGCACGCACGCACGCACACAGATACACACACACGCACACACACATCCTGTCTGATGACAGTAGCATCCTGGGAGGAACACGATGGAACAGTGAGTTTGACATCATAAAAAAAACAGGCAATTGCAAAACTCTCCAAAGAGGGTGAAAGGCACATGGAACCATGACTAGTCCATACATGTTAAAAAAACCTGCTACTAGTGGACATTATGACCATAGTTTTCCCCCTTGGAGAGCATGAAACTGAACTGTTGCATGCGATGTGAAACGGAAGCAGGTTTATGGTGTTGGCTTGTCTGTCTAAATCCAGCCCAGGGAATAGAGAGAGGGATAGACTTGAAAGAATGTTGAGACTCTCTGATCACAGTTTCTGCCAACCATTTTAATGGAGATCATCCCAGAGGGAACAATGATATTGCACTACAAGGCTCTAAAGCTGACATTCTTGATCATCCAAAAAATAGCTATTATAGTAATCTGACATGAATTAACTTCTTGGCATGTGTAATGTTGTTTTGTGTAGAACACATTAAGATGTAAGTCTTACTTACCACTATCTAAATAATTCCCGAGACATGATGTGTTCCCTCTTGACTGTATAGTCTATAGGGCACAATGGTGTGTTTATGGTTAAATAGCACTGTGTTTACTGATGACTGAACTTTTCCTGGACCTTAGCTAGCTGTCAATGACTCTCTGGCCCTGTGTTGTGTGTGTGTGTGTGTGCGTGTTCTGTCTTGCACCTCTTCGTTTGCCTGAATCAGGCTTTCACCCTAAATACACCATGTCAGACCTGTCATCCTAGGTCATACCATTCAAAGATCTCACGAGGCAGCGGAACTCACAGGTTTCCTCCTTAAAACATACTTCCCTCTATCGTCTTCTCTTTAGGGCAGAACCTAGTTAAATAGCACATTTGTTAAATAGCTGTGTCAGTCCATGGTGTAGGAGGGTGTAGAGGATGTTGTAAGTGTTACAACTGGCTGGCAGAAAAAACACGAGAGAATATATTATCGCACCATTGCACAATTTGCTGGAGCCAGCTGTTTCGCTTCATCTCTTCTCTAAAGAAGAAATGTCAGCACCCATCTGTGTATCTCAGGGATGAGTAGGCAACTAGGAATAATGCTATGACTTAGAACATTCCCCACTGCTCTGTCAAATCAACAGTGGGAAGGGAACATCTCCAGAGGACATACAAGTTACTGATCAATAATTGATGTGGTACTAAAACCAGGAAGGAAAACGTCAAGCTCCAATCCATTGGTTATTACTCGTTGGTTATTATCAACCTTTCTTGATTGTGGTTCACTCACAGACTTCCTTTTAAGTAATGCACTCACAGTCTCGCCCTGCAATTTAATTAGCAGGTGGTTACAAAGCTTATATAGTGCAAAGTGCATTTTTGCTTCTATGGCAACAGTCAAGCTTTTCATACTTCTATTTTGGTCTATGGGGTACAGATCAGACAAAAGACAAACCACTCAGATGGCCACAGGTACTTCCTGTTGTCAGAGATGAGGCTCCCTACCTCAGAGGAGTACAGAGAAGTTATGGTGGCAGCAGGATGAGGTGGTGTTTGTCATAAAAAAAAAGCTCTAAAAGCATTTGTTTGGAACTTTGAGTTGGTTATTAAAGAAGAAAAAAACAACTGAAGGGTTTGAAAGCATACATGAAGCACAAACAACCATCTCCTTCCGAGAAGGATTTCAAGTAGTGGTAGTAAATATATCTGAACAAAGCTTTCTTATCTCTTAGACAAGTTCCCCCTCTCCCTCTCACACATGAAGATATAAAGCACACTACTTTTCTAAACATCTCGCAAACCTACTCCAACTCTCAGAAAGTAAATCAATAAGGAGATGTGAACGTTTGTGGCTTTAGCGTAGGTCTACTGTGTATACTATGGCAAGAAGTCAACCGTATGTCCTACAGTCATAGTCACACTTTCTCTCTGACTTATACCCATACTCTCTATCTTTCACCCTCTCTGTCTTCGATCTTTTATTTTTATTTTATTTTATTTAACCTTTATTTTACTAGGCAAGTCAGTTAAGAACAAATTCTTATTTACAATGACGGCCTAGGAACAGTGGGTTAACTGCCTTGTTCAGGGGCAGAACGACAGATTTATACCTTGTCAGCTCAGGGATTCGATCCGGCAACCTTTCAGTTACAGGCCCAACACTCTAACCACTAGGCTACCTGCCGCCCCGAATCTTTCATCCTCTCAACAGTCTGGCTGAGCCTAATTTCTCTCTTTGCACCTCCCCTCCTCCAGCTCTCTCTTCTCTGCATGTTTTCTTCCTGATGCATTAAAGCAACACACACAGCGCTGAAGTACCTCACACATGTGTACAACAAGTAGCTTACAAACACAAGCCATCAGACATGCCAAACTGTCCAGTGCAAACTCCATAGCAAGCTCTACAATAGATTAAACCAGACGTCAGCATAAATCTAATGTACATTTGCTACAGTATATTGGAAGTATGAGTACCTTGTCTGTCACTGTGGAAATGGTGATGAACAACACACTCATTGTATCTGCAGGCATCACATCCTGGTGAAAGAGGCCTGTCAGTGAATCAGTGATGGTTCTGTGTGTTGCCCTGCCTTCTGAGGAGCACTGATAAGACCTAGTACAGAAGATTCTCTTGCACGCACTGGTAGAGTGGAGGCAGTGTATAGATTCATCAAAACATATGCAATGTTAATTCTAGGCTGATGGAGGGGCTTATATCCTCTCCTCTGGTCTTCATTAGTCTCAGGAATGGGGGGGCAGGCAAGGGGGTTCACCATGGCCCTGGGCTCCAATCCCCCCAGAACCGGGTCATACATATTGTATACTGCAGACAGCTTACTAGCTACATAACTATCATCACTATCACTCACAGGGAAATTCCCCTCTCTCTCATAAGTTCAGGTTTAAACACGATAACACAGTCCTGTACAGAGACAGACTCTTAGTGTTTTGTGGGGTATGAGCGTTGGAGATACTTCAGTCCATTGGGGTTTGCGCTGGAAGTTAGCAGTGGGGTAACTGGAAGGTCCATTGGCTCACATCCAAGACAGGAGGCTCTACTTCACCTTGATAAGGGGATGCTGAACTCAGTATGGCCCCACATCTGACCTGGTAATTGGTTTGTCACGTACAGTTGACAGGTGTGTGAGCTTAGCCATTGAAGGTGTTAGGAGTCTGCAACACCAGGGCAGAGTTCCTGGATATCCCAGTCAATACTGTACTGCCTGCCTGGCTGTCACAGTCCAATGGACACATGGAAAGCAGCTCCCTAAAGAACCTCTGTCAGAGAGGTGATTATGCGTATCCACTCAACATGATGGTCATCTGAAAGGCTATTCATTCTCTAATATCTGACTCTGTTTCCAAGGTACCTCTCCAAGCTCATTAATTAAGTCATCATGACCTTGGAAATAACCATGGCAAACAATAACAACAGAAGCTGATCACCATCACCGCTTGCGTCACTGTAGAAGCTTTAAACCGACCAGTCACTTGATCACGTAGAATGTTTTCATTTAACCATGTGTTCCTAAGGGTAAGAGCTGGGTCCTATGTATTTTAATGAGTCTTTTTAATACATTAGAGGCGTTCTTCTCTCTGTGTATGCATCTACTACCTCCGGCGACACCACACATCAGACAGATGTCTCTCAGAACCTGTTCCACTATTCATTCTGTCTTTCCATCAGTGCAGGGTTTGGATTTCAGGAGTAGAAAAAAATGACATTGAGATAAATATTCTAAGGTGTATAAAACTGAATATTACAAAGGTTTTCGTCCCCATTAACCCCAGACGTTGAATGTTTGTGTATGTATGACATGGATACAGGAGGTAAAAACTGGTGGGTCGAGAAGACTGTCAGTCAGTCAGTTAGGCGACTAAAGGTTAAATAAGTTGAAAGAATGACCCTGATGCCGAGACCTGGATCCCTCCCAACCCTTAACAAATGGCCTGGTTTCCTGTGCTCATGTCTTTAGTTTTGCCATCAACTCGTCCTAGAACTGATGAGGTTAGAGCCCCTGTCCTGTAGAGTCCTGGGTAAAGTCATCATCCCTCAACCCCCATCCCCATCCTCTCACATTATCTCTTGGAGTGTGACCCTATAGTTCAAAGGAACAGACATTTGTCTCCTTCTCTGTCTCTCTTTACCCCACTACACACCTTCCGCGTACATCCATCCCTTCTGCCTCCCTAGATCGTCCCTGACACCGTCCTCATGAAGAACACGTCCCTCTCCGCTCCACCACTTCATGGGCCGGCTCAGTTCAAGGAGTGCCTGCTCGTAGTTCTGCAGGGAGGGGAGAATGGAGAATGGGGTTGGGTTGAGCAGATGGAAATTCGCTGCTATACATATCCAACATATTCATGCTTTAAGTGGCTAGGCTGTTTCCAGTCATTAGTGCACTTATTGAGTTCTTTGACAGCCTTGTCTGAAGCTCATCATTGAAGCTCACTGATGTCATGTTCCCCTGTAATAAACATGACTCATTGTCATTGTCAGCTCAACTGTCCTTCCCTAAACCTTTTCTTAAGAAAACTCACATTATCTGAAGTTAAGGATGACAGAATTCAAATTTGAACAAGATGGAATCCATATGATTCAGTCATATAGCAGACTATACCATACTGTAGATTACTTGGTTAAGTTCTAAGTAACTATTTTCAGGCACAAAGCTTTGGATCAAGCATATTTCAGTTTTGGTTCTTACCTTCTCACAAACTATCCCTGCCTAAGGCTCTCCTCTTCTCCCTCTCCACTCCGTCTTCGCTCTGGAACAATGGAATAAAATATAAAATACAGTATCGACTGAAATTATTGGATTCCTTTATAAAGACTAACAAAAAGAAGAAAAAGACTGTATAAAATAAATAAAACAAATACTGAGCTATATTGAATGCAAAAAACCCCAGAAAATATATTATTTTATACTAATACAATTGCTCAGATAAAAATATTTTGTTTAACAAGTAATATAATTTTATTTAAAAAAGATAAGTGTCAAAATTATTGGCACCCCTGTTTTCAATCATTTATGCATCCTCCCCTTTCGAGGATAACGGCACTGAGCCTTTTTCTAGAACGTTTTAGGAGATAGAAGAACTCATTGAGAGAGATCTTAAACCATTCCTTCATACAAAATCTTTCAGATCCTTGATATCCGTAGGTCTGCGCTTATGGACCGTACTCTTCAATTCAGACCACAGGTTTTCAATGGGGTTCAAGTCAGAAGACTGAGGTGTCTATCGCAAAATGATTCTGTGGTCAATTAACCATTTCTTTGTGGATGTTGATGTGTGCTTGGGGTCTTGCTGAAAAACCACTTCTGGCCAAGTTTCAGCCTCCTGGCAGAGGCAACCAGGTTTTTGGCTGAAATGTCCTGGTACTTTGTAGAGTTCATGATGCTGTTGACCTTAACAAGGGCCCCAGGGTCAGTGGAAGGAAAACAGTCGTTGACCATTAAAGATCCACCACTCTATTTTACAGTAGATATGAGGTTATTTTCTTCATAGGCATCCTTCTTTCGAGGCCAAACCAACCACTGATGTGCGTGGCCAAAGAGCACCATTTTCCTATTTTTTGCCAATATTATAGTATATAGTATTTTTTATTTGCGTACCTTTTCACATTCACATCACACCACCAATCTCAATGTATTTTCCACTCACAACTTAAACATTTTGGTAGGCATAAGGTCTACCAAGATTCTTTTTTGAGGTCAAAGTTCGGTAATAATGGGATCCTATCTGACACCTAAGTCACAGAGACTCCTCTACTCTGCTTTTTGTCTAAAGGCCAAGTTAAAGTACTATCTATCTCTGTGGCCAGCAAAGAAGCTACTGCGTGGTCAGTCAGCTGGTTGGTCAGTCACTGACACCATTTGTCTCCATATCAAGCCTTGGTAAAAAAACGTGCCAGGCAGTCAGCCCACCTGCCGGAGCCATTATGGGGTCTGGTGCTGGTTGACCGCGACTCACCACGGGCCTCCAAGGACTACCCGCTGCGGAGGCAATTACGGCCTGGGGGAGACCCATAAATCTCCATAAAGCTCTCCAAGCCCCTCTCCCCCCACTCTCCCTGGCCCATACATCTCATCCTCTGGAGCCCCCAGAGGACTAGGCAGACTGGGAGAGCTCCCGCATTGTCACCCAGCTTAGCATTTGTACTCCCTATTGGAACAGTCAATCAGACAAGTCAGAGAGACACCAAGAGGGCAGTACTGTGTGAGGAAGAGGGTAGGCTTTTATGAGAAGAGGTTAAAGTTGAGCGAAAATAGACAAGGCCGATGACCTACAAGAGTTTCAGTGAGGAGACGGAGACAATTCTAGCTACTGTCGTTGTTTACATTCTATATAACCATATACTGTAGAAATGACTAAATGCTTTCCAGCACGTTTTAGAATAAAGTCAGCCTTACTAGCGATAGTATGTATTGTACATAGGCCATCTTGCCAGTGCACCACAGTTCATGTGAAGCTGCTCTTTTCTCACTAATCAGAGAGGACGTACAGCGGAAGCATCCTTCCTGAAAAGGAAACGCCTGCTTCCTCTTTATCATATGCTAAAGGATGTGCAACCTGCTGAAATATTGCTGCTGATAATGTGTGTTTGTGTGTGTGTCTGTGTGTGTTGGGTTTGAGGGGGCAGATAAACTGTAATGGAAAGTCAATCTGCTTCAGTCTACGCCCTGATTATACAAAAAATCTGGGTTCTACAGAATTCCCTTCACACTTTGACATACATTCACTTCCAAAATTATTTGCACCCTTGATAAGTATCAGCACCCTTGATAAGACTGTATAAAATAACTAATACAAATAATTACATTATTTTCCTCAGAGAAAGAGATTTTGTTTAACAAGTAATACAAAATATTCTCAAAACGATAGGTGTTAAAAGTATTGTCACACATGTTTTCAATACTCTAGCACCCTCCCCTTGCGAGGATAATGGCACTGGGCCTTTTTCTCAAATATTTGATGTAATTGGAGAACACATTGGGAGGGATATTAGACCATTCCTCCATACAGAATATTTCCAGATCCTTGATAGCCTTCGATCTGCTCTTATGGACTGCCCTCTTCAATTCAAACAACAGATTTGCAAAAGGTTGATTTGATGTGGTCAATTAACCATTTCTTTTTGGATTTTGATGTGTGCTTGGGGTTATTGTCTTGTTGGAAGATCCACTTGTAGCCAAGTTTCAGCCTGCTGGCAGAGGCAACCAGCTATTTGGCTAAAATGTCTTGGTACTTGGTAGAGTTCATGATGCTGTTGACCTTAACAAGGGCCCCAGGACCAGTGGAAGCATAATAGCCCCATAACATCAAAGATCCACCACCATATTTTACAGTAGGTATGGGGTTATTTTCTTCATAGGCATCCTTCTTTCGAGGCCAAACCCACCACTGGTGTGCGTGGCCAAAGAGCACAATTTTCGTCTCATCTGACCATAGCACTGGTTACAATCCAAGTGCAAATGCCGTTTAGCAAACTCCAGGCATTTACATTTGGTGGTTGCTCTCAATAAAGTTTTTTTTCCTCTTCCAAAGAGCCTGTTGGCGTTAAGGTGGCGTATAATTATAGATTAGAGACTTTGTGATCCGAAGACACGAGCAAGTCCTGTAATTTGAAAAGGGACTGTATATGCCCTACCATTCCACCATGTAACTACAATATCCTTTATGTATTTTCATTGCATTCATGACTGATTCAATTAGAAAGTCCATAACATTCTATGTAAATAACTGACCTATAATCACAAGTTGTTACTCTGAGTCACTCATACCCACGCCCCAATCATGTAACTGTTATTGTTTGGATCAAGTTTGACATGTCTCTCAGCACACGGCTTAGATTGAAGTGTGAGAGAGGATGACCTGACTATGGCCTCACTCTCCATTTTCCCCTGTGTGTACTGCCTCTGTGTGAGGCCAGGAATATTACCATAATCCCCAACACACAGACGCACACACACACCTGTCTGGCACGTCTCACCAGCTTGTCTGTGGAAACTGTGCGTGTTTGTAGGAAACACCAAGGGGTTATTATGTCTCCCATCGACCTACAGAAGCAACAGTTCTGTTTGCTGGTAAAATCCCATGTGGAGGTGGCAACTCTACTTCCTTCCTCCCCCTCTTTTCCTCCCACGTTTACTCTCTTTCTCCACTTTGGTGGTGCGATATCAGTTTACCGGGTCACCAGATTTCCCAGAGTCATGGAGGGGACACGTCGCTCACCCTCTTGGTTTCTTTACCTCTTGAACTGTCAGACATGTCTCCAGGAACATCCAACGACCGCCAGCTGTCATTCTCACCTCCCACTTATTAAAAAGTGAAACCAAAAAGCCTAGTACCAGTATTGTGGGGGAAATAAAACACAAGTAATGTTGGAAAGTTGATAGGCATCAAGGTGTACTTGTAGAGCAGCTCATCAAAGTTTAATGATTGAGTAATTGGTTTGTAACTGTAACACTTACTAGGCCATCAATAATGACCATGCAGGTTTGGATAGAGTTACCTAGCCAGGATCAGGGGGGGGATTGTGGTAGGGTTACAGAGACAGTATCAGCTGAATGGGAGTGCAGTTATGTTGGACAAATATTTATACAGTGTCACGTTACTGGAACACTCTAACTAGGGGAGACAAGAATAGGCAGGCTGATTGAGAAGTCAAATACACATGTACAACATTTCTATCTTATCTGCAGATCACGGGTGAATCATTTACGGACCAAAGCGCAGCAAATACCTATGAGCTTAAAAATTGGACTTATCTTATTTAATTTTGATGCTAACAGGGTATAGATTGCTTATGTAACGAGATTAAGGTTATAACTGGAGGGTTTTCAAACATTTTAAGCAATGTTTTGGAACAGCTTATCAGGGATGATGCTATCTACTGTATCAAATCCTTCCAAAGCAGCGCTTGTCCTTCGACTAAAGCCCCCAAAAATGCATTAGTAAAGGCCTTGTGCAAGTAAAGGGCAGTCATGTAAATAATGGTATAAAGATTTTTATTACATTTGCTACAAAATAGCTTTTCCAAGGTTGTTCATATTGCATTATTGCCTTATTGTCTTATTGTATTGAGAGAGTCTGTTTCTCTTAAAGGGGACAGAAGATCCTTGAATATAACCAGATTGCATCACAGTGCTTATTTACATATATAAAAAGAAATATCAATTTCAACTTAAACCTTTTAACCCAGTCCTCACTATTTGAAACACGCTAGAGCAAATCTATGCACTCAAAAATGTAAAAGCCATAACTTTACACCCCAAAAACAATCAACAAGTGGGATTTTCAAAGTTTATGATTCTAAACATTAAGCCATTCCTCTGTGAAATCTGGTTTCTGTGTGAGTTTTCTCCCCAAGGTTTTCCCAGTGAAACAGAGCTCTCAAGACCTAATAGAAGGAACAAGACATTTACGGTCAGGCATTCCACGCAGTCACCTCCAATTTATGTTCTATACTGCATCACCCCTTTAGACAATTGCAGCATGTAAAACACCAGGCTGCACTGCACTGTACATATCTACCGCAATTACCTCATACCCCTGCACATCGACTCAGTACTGGTACCCCTGTGTATATACTGTAGCCAAGTTATCATTACTCATTTATTCCTTGTCTTATTATTATTTTTTATCATGTCTATATTTTCTCTCTCTCTGCGTTGTTGGGAAGGGCCCGTAAGTAAGCGTTTCACTTTTAGTCTATACCTGGTGTTTACCAAGCATGTGACAAATATCATTTGATTTGATTTGATTGACATAAATCCCTTAGATCACACGTTAGCACAGATTACAACTTTACACCAATGAGTATGAAAATGTCAATTTTTCCTTCTAGTGAATTATTTGGCGGAGGAGTGAGAGAGGTGGTAGATTGTGCTGAATGTCTCAATGCATAAAAGTTAAAGTAGCACATGTATGATGAAAAGGTTTTTGGGGCCGGGTAGAACGCTGGGAAATCAAGACGAGAGGCGATTTAGTTACTCTGATCAGGTGGTGGCGCCATGTGACCCTTTACACCCCCAGCTTTCCAGAGCACCCCCCCCCCCGAACCTCCCTGGAGACCCACCCATTGAAACACATTGTGGTGGGTCCAGAGCACACCCCTGCCCCTAACCTCCCTCCCTCCCGGCTCCAAACATATTCTCAGTGCTTGAAACTGTAGCCTAATGTAGAGCTGAACTTGAAAGAGGACGAGGATCTCTTCCCCTGGCTGCTGCCTGTGGTTGCTGGTAAAGGGATCCAGCAGGAGGATCACCTGAGAGCACTGTGGCACAGAGGCACAGCTCGAGAGAGCTAGCTACTCATGTGTCCTGCCTACTGCTTGCTTCATGCTCACCAGGGCCTGGGGGAGAGGGCAGAGGCCAGAGGGGCCTGGGGGACTGAAGGAGAACAAACTAAAAAAGCTTTTTACTCAATAAACCTCATAATGTACCACTACTGTAACACCACAAATACTGCTTATCTGTTGGTGGTTTGCTGATGAACAAATTGTGACACACAGAGAATAATGACTAACAGAGCAGCACAAAGAGCAATGACAGGGCAATGACAGGGTGGTGAAGTAGAGCCAGAAAATACTAACACCCACCCCTGTCTCCAGTGTAATGTTCCTGGCATACATCCATATAACACTCAAGACTATTAGCTTTCACTAAGAGAAAGTGTGTCACATATTCAGGATATTGATCTCATTTCATGAATCCCATATCACGACTCTAATATCTACACTCTCTTTTAATGTGGCAAAGCAACTTAATTGAGACATGGCTCAATTTAACTGTCTTGCCTAATTGCTTCCTGTGTCAAAGCTCATAGTTTCCAGCCAATCGTGCTGCTGATGCAAAACAGAAGGAGAAACAGAGGAATGGTGTAATGTAATTGTGCACTCTTTAAAAAAAAAAAGAAGGGTTCTTCGGCTGTCCCAATAGGAGAACCCTTTGAAGAACCCTTTTTGGTTCCAGGCAGAACTATTTTGGGTTCCATGTAGAACCCTCTGTGTAAAGGGTGCTACATGGAACTCAAAAACGTTCTGCCTGGAACCAAAAAGGTTCTGCCTGGAACCAAAAAGAGAACTTAAAAAGGTTCTCCTATGGGGACAGCCGAAGAACCCTTTTAGGTTATAGATAGCACCTTTACTTCTAAGAGTGTGTTCAGAGAAACACATTCTCGCTAGCAGCAAAACAGAAACCAGTGAGTTAATAATGGAAAGATATGGGATTAAGTCTGTTGATAATAGGATAACGCTGCTTAAGTGGAAATCTGAACCTGGGGGCAACTACTGTAACACATTCACGGTTCTGAAGAAGGCAGGTTTTAGTAAAGTTACATGTTTGTTGGTTTTCACCATTTCTCGATCAACCTCTTCCTTTTCCTGCCTCCCCCTCCTCTCTCTCTCTCTCTCTCTCTCTTCCTGTATGATATTGCACTGACTCCCCTCAGCATTCTGATATTAAATCAAATAGAGATGTGATCAGCTGAGATGCGGCGGCAGGCAGCTGGGCCGCACCGCATGGGACTTGCCGGAGTCATTAACGAGCGTTGACTAATTGCTCTCCGTTCTGAGGGGAAATGGCACTCTGCTGGGGCCCATTCTCCCTCCGTTCACAGGTTCTCTCTTCAAACAGACCTCTCTCGCTTTTTGCTTTTTCCTCCCTCTCTATCATAACATAACGCTTTCAAGCAGTGTACCAGTGCTATGCCACATGTTGCTGATAAGCATAAGCGATATGTTGGGAAAGCCCACCTTCCCTAGGGTCTTTACATTAGGAGATGTGTACTATGCCTGATTAAATGTGTCATATGCTGTTGATGAGAGTCCATATGAAAGCTAAACTGGTGCTTATTCAACCAGATGACTGAGGTTGGCCTTCAAGAGCATGTCAGAGTTAGCTGTAGACAATTTTCACACTGCAGTCAGTCAAATATTGGCCCACTGCCCTCTGTGTTATCTTGTTCAAGGATGAATTTAACACACAACGTATTAAGATAATCTGCAACGGTGGTTACTGGAGGGGTTCTAGTGTCAATCAAGACGAAAGGGTAACATTTTATTTTGAAATGCATTATTTATTACCGGATGAATAATTTGAATAAGGATCTTGAGTCATAAATCAGCTATAGAGTTATAAACAGCCGCTTGTCAATTTGATACAGTGGATTTTATTTAGCTGTCCTTCGCTCATCCTGCCACGCCTTCAGCCAGTAGGATGGATACCCCTCATCTCCCGTCATTTGTCTGCTTTAGGTCAGGGCCAAACAAGAGCGTCACCATTATTGCTATTGATTCCAGTCAGTTAGGATTGATTTTCTCACTGCTTCAACCTCCCTTCCTAGGCTGCTAAGAGTCAGTCACGGCCTGGCCTGGCTGGCTGGGTGGGAGCTCTCCAGCCTTGGGGTGGTGGTCTGGCCAATCATGGCCTGGCTTGGCTGGCTGGGTGGGAGCTCTACAGCCTTGGGGTGGTGGTCTGGCCAATCTGGATAAAACCTGCTTTATCTGCAATATGTATATGTTCATCCA
Source organism: Thymallus thymallus (assembly GCA_023634145.1). Classification (NCBI taxonomy): domain Eukaryota; kingdom Metazoa; phylum Chordata; class Actinopteri; order Salmoniformes; family Salmonidae; genus Thymallus; species Thymallus thymallus. Next base: position 14,466,368 of record CM042404.1, read on the forward strand.
CCACAACTCCACCTCAACCAGTCTAGGGATAGTCCCTCTCTTCTCTGGAGATGTTCACACAGCAGCCGGCTGGATCCATTCACAGTTGTTACGATAGAGAAGGTATGTGATACAAGATGCGATAAATCTATCTGAGTTCTGCCTCTGGCGTGCAGTTGTTAAAGAGGACCTGACTTTGCTGCTACTAAGATACTCTTTCCAAACACAATGGTTCCCTCTTATATTTAAATAGCATCCCCCTCCCCCAGTAAATCTATTATAAAGGTCATAATTGTATCGTAATTGTATGCACACATGACTGTATGCACGCATGAAAGTAAGTCACTTTGGATAAAAGCGTCTGCTAAATGGAATATATTATATTATTATAATAATTCTATACTGTCCTTCAAACTGAAGGTCTAAAAGAGCCTCATCTCAGACATTGAAGCTTCCCACTGGGCATACACTAGCTGAATCAAAGTTGTTTCCATGTCATTTCAATGAAATTATGCTGAACCAACGTGGAATAGACATACCTTTAAAAAAAATGTTGTGCCTTTTACTGAGGAGTGGCTTCCATCTGGCCAATCTACCATAAAGGCCTAATTGGTAGAATACTGCAGAGATGGTTGTCCTTCTGGAAGTTTCTTCCATCTCCACAGAGGAACTCTAGAGCTCTGTCAGAGTGACCATTGGGTGTTTGGTCACCTCCTTGACCAAGTCCCTTCTCCCCCGATTGCTCAGTTTGGCCGGGCAGCCAGCTCTAGGAAGAGTCTTGGTGGTTCCAAACTTCTTCCATTTAAGAATGATGGAGGCCACTGTGTTCTTGGGGAACTTCAATGCTAAATAGTTTTTTTGTACCCTTCCCAACAATCCGGTCTCAGAGCTCTATGGACAATTCCTTCAACCTCATCGCTTGGTTTTTCCACTGACATGCACTGTGGGATCTTATATTGACAGGTGTGTGTCTTTCCGAATCGTGTCCAATCAAGTTGTAGAAACATCTCAAGGATGATCATTGAAAACAGGATGCACCTGAGCTCAATTCCAAGTCTCATTTTACTTTACCACCCCTCCCCTAATTGGAGTAAACTAATGGACAACAACACTTAGGCTTCTACTTTCAGCTTATATGTACATACTATGTACATTTTACAGACACAGTGTATTTTACAATAGTTATCTTTCATTTGCTTTTAATCCCATCCTTCAGCTCCACTCAACCCCTCCCATGTCTGAACACCATCCAGTTTTGATTTCTGTTTGCCATATATTTTTCAACTGTGCTGTGATGTTTCACAAAAGTTCGGAACCTTTCTATTCTCACAGTTTCTACAGATTGTAAATTAAAGATACCATTTTTTACTAAGAGTATTATTATATTATTGATTATTTGCAGAGTTACAGTACCAGTTAAAAGTTTGAACACACCTACTCATTCAAGGATATTTTTTAAAATGTTCTACATTGTAGAATAATAGTGAAGACATCAAAACGAAGAAATAACACATATGGAATCATGTAGTAACCAAAAAAGTGTTAAACAAATCCAAATATATTTTAGATTTGAGATTCCTCAAAGGAGCCACCCTTTGTCTTGATGACAGATTTGCACTCTCTTGGCATTCTCTCAACCAGCTTCATGAGGTAGTCAGCTGTAATGCATTTCAATTAACAGGTGTGCCTTGTTAAAAGTTAATTTGTGGAATTACCTGCAACATTGATAATAGAGTGTGGCGGTATAGCAAGAACAGCGACATCTAGTGGTCACAATACTTTCATACTACTTTATGGTAAATAATGCCATTACTAATCACTTTTTTTCATAGTTTTTATGTCTTCACTATTATTCTACAATGTAAAAAATAGTAAAAGTAAAGAAAAACCCTTGAATGTATCATGTTTCAGGAGAAGACCCAGATGCAGACAGTGTCGAAGTAAGAAAGGTTTATTACAAAAACACGGGGCAGGTAAAACAACAGGTTAAGGGCAGGCAGAGATCAGTAATCCAGATCAGAGTCCAAACGGAACAGAACGGCAGGCAGGCTCAGGGTCAGGGCATGCAGGCAGGCAGGCTCAGGGTCAGGGCTGGCAGGCAGGCAGGCTCAGGGAAGGCAGGCTCAGGGTCAGGGCAGGCAGAATGGTCAAAACCAGGAAAACTCGAAAACAGGAACCATAGCGAAAGACAGGAGCAAGGGGAACCACTGGTAGGCTTGATGAACAAAAAGAACTGGCAACAGACAAACAGAGAACACAGGTATAACTACACTGGGGATGATGGACAGGGTTTTGCTCTAGCGTGTCTGGTACTGCGTGTCTGGTACTGTAGCTCCAGGTAAATGTTGCAATTCTTCAGTCATTCCTGAACCTGAGACCAAAAACAAGCTACATATGGACAGTACCAAAACAAATGATCTAATGATTCTGTCTCTTCGCAGAGCTGGGATGGTTGTATCCCTCATATATATAACATTCTATTGGTTGCAATAACTTTGTATAATCCATTTTTAATCCAATGTTGAAGTGATGTCTGTGCCCAGTGGGATGAGTTTTACATTTCAGCACCATAGTGGTCATTCTGGTTAAACAGCATGAGGAGAATAGGACTATACATGAGATTTCCATTCACTTTTCAAGGCCTGCTTGGAATGTTTGCCTGTTTCATCCGTATTGGAATTTCCCCAAACCAATTTGGTCAAGAATTTACCTCAATGCAATGATTTGGTTTTCTGTTGCTTCTCAGCAAATCCACGTTCTTAGAGCATACTAATTACAGGAAAATTACAATTGCTAACCCTGTCCAGGATTCAATGAGATTGAAACCCCTAGTAAGCCTAAAACAAGGCAGCATGAACAAATTCTAATTTTGGTCCACATTTTGTTAGGCCTACATTTGTTTCAGTTTTGTCAGTCCATGTCATTTCAGCAAGTCATAACACCCACCATCTCAGATTGTTCTGCAAAGGAAATGTTGTGATCTAAGAGACCTGCAAAATGTATAAAAGAGTGTGGCAGTATAACAGGAACAGCGGTACTTTCATGGTACTTTCATACTACATTATGGTAAAAAATGCCATTACTAATTTCTCTGAATATGGGAAAAAAATCACCAGATACACAGGGAATAAATTACATAGTATGGAGAAGCAATACTCCAAGCCACAGCTTCCATACTATTTGTCAAACATAGTGAATTGATACTGTATACTGTCGGGGTGGGTTTGGCATGGGGTGTGGCTGGTCCGTGGGTGCTTTTTTGTTTCCTCATGTCTTACTCATTGGTAGGAAGAAGTCGGATGTCCAAATCGGATGTTGGTTACTATATGATCTGAATCCTACAAATAAAAAATGATCTGAATCCTACAAAGTCGGATGTCCAAATTGGATGTTGGTTACTATATGATCTGAATCCTACAAATAAAAAATGCCAATTTGGGTGCAATCAATTAGGTTAATTTCTAAGAGATTATGCTTTTCAACAAAATTATGTTTCAAGAATGCTAATCGTATCTGTAACTACAGAAGTAATTTCAGAACAATCTATTTGTTGTGCTTTTTGATGTGGAACGCCATTTCTGTCCTTCATGCCAGCTCACATAACAACAAACATTTCAGTCCAAATGCTAAATGCTAAATAAACCTTTCTATAACGATGACAATCTTGTTTGGCCTTGAAGCAGACAAAAAGAGATATGGTGAATTTATCACATGCGTTTTTTACAGAAGCGGTCTTCAGTGTGCACAATACACAGTTCCGTTTGAATAATTTGATTGTGAAATGTGGAAAATTGCATAAAGAAGGCTTTGTGAAAAAAAGTCAACTTTTCTCTCTATTCAGCTGACCAAAGAGAGCCAAAGGAAATGGACAAGCTGTTGACTTCAGATAGATCAAAGAACATTAAGGTGTTTTCTCTCTGCCTGTGTGGTTCACATAGCCTTTTCAACTGTGAAAGAGCACAATTGGACAAACAAACCAAGCACATTTGAAGATAATTATACTAGCGGTCATGTTGAAATCCTCCACAGACAGAACGTCTGGCTTTAGTGTTTAAAATGGGTTTGATGAAAGCTTTCAGTCAATCCCTCTCATTAGTTTGGGCCTTGAACAGTACACATAGTGATATCACTCCCAGTACCTCAGGCTGACAGAGCTACGAAGTTCGTTTCTCATTCAACTCAGCATCCAAAGCGTACACCAATAAAGTTGGAGTGCCTGTCTAAAGTTAATCCTTCGTTTTGGAATGTAAACTAAGATACAAATCTGGGTCTACTTGATGTAAATACACTAACTTTGTGTAACACAGCTTAAGCTGAGAGACGTGTGTTTCTGGTCTCAAGTGAATGCTGACGTCCTCTGCGCGTTAGTGGAATGATTTGTCTGCAAAGTTAACCACTAAATTAAAAAAATAAGAAAAAGGCCACTGGTATGAAAATCCAGATTTCTTTAGCCAGTGCTCCAAAACACCGTCTTCACAATGAATCACAATGTTATCACAATTATCTGAAACGTTTTATCTAAATGCAGTGTAGACGCCACATTCAAGTGTTTTCTAAACGATGGAAGCTTGGTCACATCCTGTCCAGTACAGTATCTGTCCCTAACACACTGTAGACAGACAGAGCCTTTCCCATGTCTCCTGGTGCTACATGCCCATGCCGCAGGGTAGGCCATGTCCTAGGGCAGTGATGCGCGTGGAGCGATGCAGCCCACGCTAGCGTGATCCTGGGCCTCACGTATGGGCTCCTCCCTGACTCAGAGCAGGTCCACACTGTGGGCGGTCACAGCCCATCATCATCACACACTCCTCCGCCGATCAATACTACCCAGCCCCCTGACACTGCTGCCTGCCTGCCGACACACTTTCCACACCAGACAGAGACAGAGAGCGGAGCGACAGAGAGAGAGAGAGAGAGAGAGAGAGAGAGAGGGAGGGATAGAGAGAGAGAGGGAGGGGTAGAGAGAGAAAGAGAGAGAGAGAGAGAGAGAGAGAGAGAGAGAGAGAGAGAGAGAGAGAGAGAGAGAGAGAGAGAGAGAGAGAGAGAGAGAGAGAGAGAGAGAGAGGGAGGGACGGAGGGAGGGAGGGAGGGAGGGAGGGAGGAGAGGGGGGAGAGAGAGAGAGGGGGATGGGGGAGTGAGGGAGAGAGAGAGGTGGCAAGAGAAAGGAGAAAGAGAGCCATAGAGACAGAGAGAAAGAGAGAAGGAGAGAGAAAAAGAGAGAGACAAATGGAGGTATCAGGTGGAGGTACAGTATATGGGAGGAAAAACAGAGAGCAGATGATGAGGGAAGAATGAAAAGACAAGTCCTTTGTGTTATGCTTTTACAGGTATGTTTTCCTCCAATTATAGTTTAGCGGCCCCTATGCGTAAACACATGTATACACCAGCAATTACCACTGAGTTTATTTTCAGGGCTACTGTATGCAGTAATACGGCATGACTAAATTCAGCATGAGTTGACATTTTCCTGGCCACTTACCTGAGATAAAATCTGCTGAAATTCAAACAGGTCATTTCAGCATAATGCTGACCAAGGCTTTTACATGATGTACTGTATAATTTAGTTAAGAGCATAGCAACATTTTCCTCATGGTATAACACTTAAAATGCCCAAAATGAAACGAAAAGCAATAAGAGTATGTATGAAAGATTTGGTGAATGACAACCGTAACAGGGTAGAACATAATTCACCAATTTCATATCATAAAATCATGAGAGCACAGAGTCTAACTGGTAATGGATGAGATTGTGTTTATTTGAGGCCTATGACATGAACGTCTGCATTTCTACAGTTTCTATCTTAGTTTAGCAGATTAGTTTCTAATCTCTAGCGAGTATGATAAAATTACATTGTTATGGTGTAAATGTAAACTATACACTTGCAGCAATAATCATTGAGTCCCCTTAAGATGTCTAACTTGGATAATATGTAGTGTTTCCAAAGGATGTGTTGAAATTCTGCTGAGCTGGGCAAATTCCACCTAAACCAACATCTGTTTTAATAGAAAAAGATGTTTGCACCATGACTACTGTCCATTTTGACACTGTTCTTGGCCTTCACTTGAGTTAGTTTTAGTTGAACATTGGTAGGAAATGGTTCATAGCATAGCCCTCTTACTTTTCCATAAAAAAGCTGTATTAAACTGTATAAAATCCCTTACCATGTATTACCAAACTTGGCTTCTGTCACAGGTTCCAGAGACCCGAGACTCCATGAGACACATTCCCCACAGCAGTGGTCTGGTCTGAGCAGAGTCTATACTGGCCTTTAATAAACACCATGGTTGTTGCAACAGCGACAGGCACTCTGCATTCGAGAGGCCCGTGCCAGACTCCCTTGAAAAATCAATACTCCAAAGCCCTTCTTGACAAACAGATTAGTGTGTCCCCATGATGCACCCTGCCAAACACCTGTTAGACAGACGCTGTATTTATGTGCTAGAATAAATTCTGCTTTATCATTTTTTTTTCACCTCTGTCTTGATCCTGGTTGATAGGTCAAATGTCTCGGCCAAATACAAGTAAAAGTGTGGATCATAGTGCAGGCTTTACACCTCCTGTCTGTTAAATGCTTACGTGACAAACAGCCATCTTACAGCTAGGGTTTATTGAAATCATAAAGCAATATTATACCACAGTGGATTTAAAAATCTTGCCCCAAAGTAAATGGCCTTCAGTGATTGACAGGCATTTGGCTCATTATTGACCTAGAGTACAATGCATATATACTGTATATGTATAGTATATTTACCAACAAACTAATCTAACCTGCTCTCCAAGTTCTCCATGTATTAATAATTATTTGCAGTGTTTTAAACCTCAGTTTTAATCAATTGTGATGGACTGATTCTGATAGGAGTTACAGTTACATGCTGATAGAACACATGTCAAATGAAAAGGCTATAATCTAGCCAAACCATCCATTAAACTATCCTTACACACCAGATTCAAACACAAACCCCCTCAAACACAGTTTTTGTTCATATCATTAAAAAAAACACACAAACCACATGCTGACCACAGAGAGCACCACAGACAGAAACCTTCTTAGACTTAGACTCACTGACTCACCCATGTGAATGTCTAGGTAGAAGGGGTCCATGATGGGCTGCTATTGAAGGACAAACAGGATGGAGAGGTCCGTCAGTCAGTGGGTGGTAAACAAATGTCTCTCTCACTTTCTCTCTCACTTTCTCTCTCTCTCTCTCTCGCTCTCTCTCTTTCTCTCTCTTTCTCTCTCTTTCTCTCTCTCTCTCTGCCTCTCTCTCTCTCGCTCTCTCTCTCGCTCTCTCTCTCTCTCTCGCTCTCTCTCTGCCTCTCTCTCTCTCTCTCTCTCTCGCTCTCTCTTTCTCTCTCTCTCTCGCTCTCTCTCGCTCTCTCTCGCTCTCTCTCGCTCTCTCTCGCTCTCTCTCTCGTTCTCTCTCTTTCTCTCTCTCTCTCTGCCTCTCTCTCTCTCGCTCTCTCTCGCTCTCTCTCGCTCTCTCTCTCTCAGGTACCACAACTGAAGAGATCAAATGAAGACTGTCTCAGGCTTTCTGTTCTCCCACACTGTTCCACAACATTTTCTAGTCTACTGCCTTTTCTAAAGAATAGACTGTCCCCTGTTGCAGATCAATCTGTTAAGAGCTACCTATTCTCAGCATTAGGAAATCCTGGCTTTCTTAAACTCTAAAGCAATCGACAGAGAGCATTGCACGACCAATTCCCCAACAGGACTTTCTCATGCTATGGGTACCGACCAGGACAATGCCACAGCTAGGAGAGGTTTATGTTATTTTTGCTTATGTTGTTTTTAACTTTAACACCACAGTCTGGCTTTCACAAGCCAACATTCAACCGCAGGATGTCATACTAATGGACGCCATAACTGTTCAGTTGACCATTCAACAAACACACTCTGATTTGATGTGTCAAAAAAAAGAAAAACTAATCTACAAGACATTGCTGTTTAATCATTCCTCTGGAGACTTGCCACATCTCCAAGCTACAGGAAAATTTTAAATATGTCTTTTTTATTCAGCAGCAAACCAACAATTTGGAAAAGCACTCAAATCGGACCATAGCACAGTACATACCCTGAGTAATATTTCAAATGAGGCAGTTAACTAAATCGCCTTGTCTTGGCGTGAGAAGGGAGGGAAGGGTGGCTTGGCTGTGACTACAGTACCCTGTCTACTGCCTTTTCTAAAGAATACTGTCCCCTGTTGCAGATCAATCTGTTAAGAGCTCCCCATTCTCAGCATTGGTTTCAGTGTTCCTGGATGAACCACTCAGACTCTGCAGCCATAGCAGCGGATGCTATTTTAACATGGCCATGGATTTACTAATTACAGATAACATTGCTGGATCAACAACTGTAGTCACAATTTGACTGTGACTGCAGTACCCTGATAGAGCATCAGTTCACCAACACATCTACGTCTCACACACACACACACACACACACACACACACACACACACACACACACACACACACACACACACACACACACACACACACACACACACACACACACACACACACACACACACACACACACACACACACACACACACACACACACACACACACACACCACACACACTGGCCAATGACAACTGATTCACCAACTAAATAATACATCATACTGTAGCTGCAGCAGCACTGTGGACCTAAGGAGACTACGAAAAACCAATGGAGCATCTACCAAAGTGAACATTGCTAACAGTTAGTTGGATTAGTTACATCTAACAACTTCACAAATGCCCAGGACTGAGTATGGGAGTATGTTTTATGCTACCATGAAGTTGAACTTAAATTTCTTGAAAAAATAGTTGGTCATTTTTTTTCTTCGCTCATAATATAAAAATTATTTATTCTCTTCATTTTGGTACACTGTAGCCACTTGAAAAATCGATTTCTCTCTAGGTCATGCCAACCTCATGCTTGTATAACCCAGAGTAATATTTTCCTCCTTCAAAAAGCTTCATCATCCCAGTAATGGACCCATATGGTGTACTAGAGTTCTGTTGTTGATCCAGCAATGTTATCTGTAATTAGTAAATCCATGGCCATGTTAAAATAGCATCCGCTGCTATGGCAGCAGAGTCTGAGTGGTTCATCCAGGAACACTGAAACTTTCAGTACCAGAAGCAAAAACAGAAGTTGTACTTGGAATATGAAAATACTAGAAAAATACCACGAATGCTTAAATGTAAAACTGTGTTACTTTCATGCACTTAGAAACAACATGCAATAACCTTTGTAATTGCTCTGTAACAAGCTAACAGGTAGTACATGCAACTCCACTCAAAGCTTGGTTGATTTCACAACAAATGTTTCATAGGGCAAATAGGCATTCTGTACAGTTGCAGAATGGACACGAATAGAATAACAAATAAAACGTTCCTAGAATAATGTCATAAAATGTGTGCGATAGCCTCTAAACGTATATACCTTGTGGCCTCCTACGAGTGATGTGCATAAACACTTCCATACATGACCCCGCCCACTTCCTTGCCTTCAGCCTGACCTGGAGATCGTGACCTCTTCACACTAGCTCAGGGTAAATATTTCCTTCCTGACTCAGCCGGCAGACATTGAGCGGGGTGGGACCGAACAGCTAGCGATGCCCAATAGCTGAGTCAGAGAGAGAGAGAGAGATAGAGAGAGAGAGAGAGAGAGAGAGAGAGAGAGAGAGAGAGAGAGAGAGAGAGAGAGAGAGAGAGAAAGAGAAAGAAAGACAGAGACAGAGAGGAAGTAGTCTGACTGGGGAAAAGCGATCCAGGCTCGGCGCTCAGTGTAGCGTTGCCCTCTCTTGCATGTCTGTCACAGGAGAGGCAGCAGGGCGATGTGAGGGTCCGTTCTGGGCCCTCCCGTCCTGCTTTGATTAAAGCCTCTGGGCCGCAGGGGAACCAGACCAGCGCTCAGGTGCCCTGCAGGACACACACCACATGTGCAACGAGAGAGGGGAGCATTTGAGGGGGGGGGGGGGGGGGGGTGTTGTGGACTGAGATTTGAGACTGTTTAAACAAATCACTGAAAAATATCGGACACTGAGGACACTGCGGGAGACACTGTTGGTTTGTTCCCTCGCTGCAAAGGCATTTGTCTCCCCATGAGACATAGCACTTTTTACAGTTAACAGGAAATAAATGAGCAGTGATACATTTTTTGGGAAAAAGGAGAGAGTCATTTATATTTCCCATATTTCCAAATGAGAGGCAAACTACCTTGCTCTGCTCGGGGCATTTAAACACTCAGACAATTTATGGCAATCGTGTGTCATAGGCGTTTAAGTTGAATGCCTCTAATAACCCATCGGCTGACTCTGTGACCCCTGACCTGTATGTGACTGCATGGTGGTTGTATGGAGCTGTGTCCAGCAGACATGCGCGTGTAAAACCCAAATTGTCAGATGTAATAAACATGGCAGGCGTTTTTGCGCACATTAAGGGCATGATGCTGGTTTTATTTAATCATTGCCTCGGGCATGAATGTGCTCACCCAGACTCTCTTGTGTGCTTTACGAGGGCTGTGAGAAGAAAAGGTATTTTTTCGTCTTGTTTGTAATTGTTTCTTTTTTTGCAACGTGGAGAGGCATGGGGTAGACAAAAGGAGGGATGGGGCGAGGGGTCAGCTGGGCTCATCCAGCGGTCGGATGTTTGAGGAAGACAACATGGCGGTCCTTGTGACAGAGCTAGGTCTGCTCCGTTCCTCCAGTGAGGCAGAGGCTGAGGCTGAAGCTGCAGCGATGTGAAGAAACCACATCTGTTTTTACTCAAAACAATCAGGGCTCGGCTCTGCAGGCAGCTAGGGCTTGTTATTAAAGGCTTTTGGGGGCCTGTTGAGGGACGGCCGGGACAAGCTGATTTATTCCCTCTTTGCTGAGTGGACGCGGATTGAGTGTTATGTATACGGACATGGAATTTCAATCAGTCATCCCTGCCAGGACGCCTACCCAGAAGGACTGCTAAATCCACCCTGTCTTCAACTACATGACGGAATTGGGCTTTACATTCCTCATTATCAAATAGGTTTCCATCTTACACATTTCTCTGAATTGTCAAGGGATATCTGGTTTCTCATCTGTAAAACTCAATTCAGAATCCAAAGCTGTGATAGTCAGGCGGCCCATTATAACATATTTACCAACCTCATTTAATTGTCTGTTCTTGAGTCGCGGACGTATTTCACAATAGACTGCTCAGCATCGTAGCTTTGAACTCTGTAGGACGCTTTAACCAGCACTGTAGTGATATTTATAAATTGGTGGATCAGAGCAAAAGCTGAGCAGGCCTAATTTCAATTGTCCACTTTGATTCATGATATCGTTTTTTAGCTCAGGGCAGACTTGGTAAGCCATTTATAGTCCACGCTATGGGCCCGATGGAGGTTGGTGGAACTCTTAAAGAAAACATTGAAAGGAAAATGCTGACTACTTCACTGGAGGGCCCGCCTTCTTCTCCTCCACCTCCTCCTCCCACTGCCTTAGCAGGCTTTTCAATAATTTGGTGAGAACCCTCTGGAAGCTGAATAATTTACTGTAGTTTGATGGAGACTCCATCCAGCTGGTGTACCATTAGTGGACTCACTCTACATCTCTCTATCACCAGGAATGAGGAGGGTATATAGTGGTGGTTGGGGGGTGGGGGGGATCGTTCTGTCCTCACTCTGCCCACTTCAATTAAATCAGCTCTGGGCTTTGACTCCATAAGAGAAGCAGACAACGCAGCGTCTGGCCCTATGCTGTAGACAAACACCCATGAACCAGAGCATGTGTCAGGCTGCCCGCCTCCAGCCTCCAGCCTCCAGCCTCCAGCCTCCAGCCTCCAGCCTCCAGCCTCCAGCCTCCAGCCTCCAGCCTCCAGCCTCCAGCCTCCAGCCTCCAGCCTCCAGGCTCCAGCTTCCAGTCTCAACATCAGAGACAGAGACGTGAGGAATTGGATACATGTGTGTCCTGCAGCCTGCTTGTCCTTGATGATATGAGCTTCTTCCACACCTACTTGGACATACTTTTGGTCCACTGAAAAACGGAAGTTGGAACTCCGCTCAGGCGTCTTTCTACACCTGCTACTTTAGGTTAAGCCAAGTAAATGCATTTCCATTTTGTTTGGCTTGTGACCTCCTCCTGGTCCAGATGGTTGGCTGTTGTTTGGCAGTTCTAGCTGCAGGGCTATCTGTCTGGCTGGGTCTGGGTAGCTGGCTGGGTCTGGGTAGCTGGCTGGGTCTGGGTAGCTGGGTGGGTCTGGGTAGGGTGTTGAGAAATGCTGGCCTGCCATAGTGTCCCATCATCAGTTTACCTCCACTAAGCTCCTCTGGCAGAGAGGAGGCAATGAGACGAATGGACATAACCGATCAAATGCAGTTAGACTGTGACTAACATCTACTTTCCTATGCATCACAGCAAAATAGGATTGGCGTTTCTGCAGAGGGATTTTTTGCCCATCACTGCCTATTCTCCCTTTGCAATTATTTAACAAATACTGGACCATGAGCATCAACATATAATATGAAGCAGGTAAAGAAGAATTAGAGAGTAGCTCCCTTACATCCTGTAGCCAGATTCACTGCCACAATTCTACCACCAACAGTAAATGGAACATTTTCTTAGAGCTAGGTAAGTCACGCTACCTCAGCATGTCCAGAGCAGTTAGGTCACTCTCAGGCTACCCTCCCAGGACATCTCTGAGGCCTGTCTCATGTCTTGTCTCAGCAGAGGCCACGTCAACATGTGCCCTGTGTGACAGACAGAGACGGGCAGGTACAGCATTACCTTGTGATGCCATGCAGCCAGCCTCATCCATTACATCATCACCTTCACATGGCCATGTCATGCCTCTTAGAGGAGATGGATGTCTGACTCCCAAGGACAAGCTGGAAATGGCACACCACCCCAGACTGCCTAAAGATGAGACATGAAGCCCTCCATCATGGCTGTCAGGTTAGATCTGCACGCCATCAAAATGCTCACAGATAGCACACTGAGAAACAAGTAGAGTGCAATGCAGCCTGGTGCAATGGGAGTTATAAGTTACAGATGTCGAGTCTTAATTTGACCCCTTCGTTCCTTATGTAGAAAAGCCAACCTCCTTTGGCCGCCATTCCTTCCTGTTCTCTGCTGCCAATGATTGGAACTAATTGCAAAAATCACTGAAGCTGGAGACTAACATCTCCCTCAATAACTTTAAGCATCAGCTGTCAGAGCAGCTTACCGATCACTGCACCTGTATATAGCCCATCTGTAAATAGCCCAACCTACTACCTCATCCCCATATTTATTATTTTTGCTAATTTGCACTCCAGTATCTCTATTTGCACATCATCATCTGCACATCTATCATTCCAGTTTTAATGCTAATTTGTAATTATTTCGCCACTATGGCCTATTTATTGTCCTACCTTCCTAATCTTACTACATTTGCACACTCTGTACATAGATTTTCTATTGTGTTATTGACTGTACGTTTGTTTATTCCCATGTGTAACTCTGTTGTTTTTGTCGCACTGCTTTGCTTTGTCTTGGCCAGGTCGCAGTTGTAAATGAGAACTTGTTCTCAACTGGCCTACCTGGTTAAATAAAGGTGAAATAAAAAATAAATAAAAGTAGGTTACGTGCAGGCTTCAGCGCGTCTCGTGTTAATTCTTTTGTGGATTATAATAAGTTGACATATTTGTAGGGGGAGATGTATTTCTCGTTAAGGAAAATCTGTTATTTTAGAACAATTGTTTTCTCATACTGTATGCTGAGGGCAAGAATAAATTAATGGTTTTCTCAGTGCCTGTGTGGTCCAATGGTTATAGCCACTGACCCGGGCACACATACGCCAGAGACAGCATGAGTTCGAATCCGGCCCACTGCCCTTTGACTTGCGGATGACTGTCTATTTTTTACGCCTTAATTAACAAGGTTAATTCTGTATGTTTACAGGTTTAAAATAGATACAACTCAAAGGTAACAGTTTACGCGTTCATTCTGAGTGGTAAAGTTTAGAGCTATGGCTTGGGGAAGGCTTACACCAAAATAATAAAAAATGACGTGCCTATCTATCATCCGTATTTTGGGGTATTCTTAGTGCTCGCTAGAGCATTGTAAACGGTCTTAGCGCAGTTGTCTAAGTAGCCTACTGTTTTTGCGCCCAGTGCAGGGCTACATACTGACCACTGAGCCTACATAAGGCCCACAAAGGAAATTGCATTTATTTGAATGTTTTCAAGAAGTAAAACAAATCTGATAATTTAAGAAACATTTTTAAGATCAATGAAATCGTCCAAGGATAGGCTCAAATGCATAAACACTTTCACAGCTTTACAAAATGAAATATTAAAGCCACACAATCCAGGCTTTCAATCCACACCAAAGACCAGAACTATATTAAATATACAACGTGGACGAGCATCCACACTGGAGGAAAGTTAATCGTAGGCCTACATCTGATGGCCCAAATCAGCTCATCAACTCAACCAGGGAAACACAATGGCATATTATGGGGTTTCACACCTTTCATTATGTGACAATGGATAGGCTAATCAAATAACAAGGGGTTTTATTAAACCATCAACACGCGCTAAATTCACCTGCATAGCTGAGCTCAATTGCAACCATTATTGGTCCCCTCATTACCATAGTCCTGCTTGTAACCAAAGTCTTTCACGTTATGTTCGCCCTCTGGTTGGTATTGTAATCGGAACAATGATTGTCTTTTTTGAACGTACAATGGGTGATTGAGCTATTTGACAACCATTCCATACAATAGAAATAAGGTATTTCATTGTTTACCATTGTAAAACTACTGTGGCAATTTATCCAACACTTTGTATGAATGGAAACTAATGTTGGTGTAGCCTATTGTTATTATTCTACTCACTTCCTAGTTATGTTATCCAAAAGTGTCTGGTATGGTAATTTCTTATCAAGATCGGGGGTAAAATATCCCTGGACTGTCCATATTTGAAATGTGTAAATAAATCAAGGGGATTGAGTTATTTGTGCCTGGGAGGGGGTGGCCCAGAAGCAAACACACTCTGACACAGTAGGCATATTAACTCACTTCATTAGGTACACCTTGCTAATACCGGGTAGGACCCCCTTTTGCCTTCAAAACTGCCTTAATTCTTTGTGGCATTGATTCAACAAGGTGTTGGAAACATTCCTCAGAGGTTTTGGTCCATATTGACATTATAGCATCAGTTGCTGCAGATTTGTCGGCTGCACATCCATGATGCAAATCTCTCGTTTCACCATTATACCACCACCACCAGCCTGAACCATTGATACAAGGCAGGATGGATCCATGCTTTCATGTTGTTTACCCCAAATTCGGACCCTACCATCTGAATGTCGCAGCAGAAATCGGGACTCATCAGACCAAGCAACGTTTTTCCAATCTTCTATTGTCCAATTTTGGTGGGCCCGTGCAAATTGTAGCCCCAGCTTCCTGTTCTTAGTTGACAGGAGTGGCACCCGGTGTGGTCTTCTGCTGCTGTAGGCCATCTGCTTCAAGGTTCGACGTGTTTTGCGTTCAGAGATGCTCTTCTGCATACCTTGGTTGTAACGAGTGGTTATTTGAGTTACTGTTGCCTTTCTATCAGCTCGAACCAGTCTGGCCATTCTCCTCTGACCTCTGCCATCAACAAGGCATTTTCGCCCAGAGAACTGCCGCCTACTGGATATTTTCTCATTTTCTGACCATTCTCTGTAAACCCTAGAGATGCGGGAAAATCCCAGTAGATCAGCACTTTCTGAAAAGTTACTTAAATCACCTTTCTTTCCCATTCTGATTGTTTTGAACTTCAGCAGATCGTCTTGACCATGTCTACATGCCTAAATGCATTGAGTTGCTGCCACGTGATTGGCTGATTACCTAATGACGTGACCGGTGAGTGTATGTGCACGCTGAAAGCTGCTGCCCTAACCGTCAGACCATCCTAGGCCACAATTAAACTACATTTTGACCTTAGCATACCCTTGAAACTTGTATGTTGTAGTCTAGTGGTAACCAATATCTATCTTGTGTTATTAAGCGAAAACAGTGGTTGTTGATACAGGTGATGCATGCTTATAACTCAAGGTGGAATGCAGGGCAGTGCTCCTCAGTCTCAGATAGAGAGGTCAGTTAATCTTTTCACTGGGACCAACCACTAACATTTTCTCTGGCTCTCTGACTCAGCCTCTGTCTCTCGATGCATTCAGACGATGTACCCTTTAGTCTAGGTATTCAACAGTGTCTGCATCCTGTGTAATCATGACCTATTAGGCTTAAAAGCTGAGTGATTTTCTGTTGGTTAGTCAAATATAACCAATGTAACAGTAGGACTATACATGGCTCAGGTCCTTTGTGGAAGGAATAACTAATTATCCAATTCAGCATCTACGGTCTACAATGTATGTAAATTGTAAAGTATTTTGTCTGTAATGTATTTTTCGTTATGTGTCGGACACACAGGAGGTTGGTGGCACCTTATTTGGGGAAGACGGGCTTGGGGTAATGGCTGGAGCGGCATAGGTGGAATGGTATCAAATACACCACACACATGGTTTCCATGTGTTTGATGCAATTCCATTTGCGCCGTTCCAGACATTATTACCAGCCTTCCTCCCCTCAGCAGCCTCCACTGATCGGACCTCAGTAAGACCAGCTGTCGCCATTAGCGTCGGCTAATGGGCATCCTAATCAATCAAATCAAACATGATTGTCAACTTTTTAGAAGAAAACCTGAACAACGCCAAGTCTGATTTCCCTCCTGATGTAAAAATTCAATGTCTATGACACTTCCTTTTCTAACTGTCATGTCCAGTAACTGCAGATCTAAGATATTTCAAATGTTTCCGATAATTTTACCCTAAACAACATTTGTTAGATCTGGTTTCCTCTGTACCAGAGACATCTTCTTTTCAATTCAGGAGTTGCAGTCCTATCCCTGATCAAGCACTCAGAAACTTGAAACCAACTATGATATTTATGAAATATGTAATCCATTAAAAACATGTGCAATTATTCATCGCTTTAGGATGCAATGTGAGATGTCTTTAGAGCCAAAAGGACTTTAATGAGTCATTCAGAGGAATAACTACAATCAAAGACCATTAGTCTGAAGAACAGATGTGCGTATACTCACACTAGCTACAGAGATGTGGTTAGGTTGGTGGCGCTGGGTCTGCAGCTGCTCGGACACCCCGCACCAATGTTCTTTCTCTCTGGGCTCAGTCAGGAAGTCTAGACCTTTCCAGATTAAAAGGTAACATCTGTCAAAGTGCTGTGAAACTTTCATTTTCCTATGGGGCCCGTCACAGTGAGTCTACTGAACATCAACTCTTAATGAAGATACAGTTGTAGGATCTTAATTAGATCACCCTGTTATTGCAGGAAATTTCCTGCACAGCACGAAATGCAAACTTGTGCTGTTTTCAAGGTTTAGAATGGCTTCTAAAGTTTGTAATTTCCACTTTAAAATTTCAAACTTGATTTGCCTTAACTAAAAATGTATCAACTCCTACAAAAATGCAGGGGCACAACTTTGGTTTTAGAAGTGAGGGGGACATAATATATAATCTAAATCTCTATTTGTATCTATATCTATCTATATATATATATATATATATATATATATATATATATATATATATATATATATATATATATATATATATCACACATGGTCCTAAAGCACACCGTTGCCTCGTTTTGGATCACATTCCAATGATAAATCCAGGGGGGGGGACAAAAATGCAATTTCAGAATGTGAGGGGGACATGTCCATCCCCAGTGAACGTTGCACCCCTGCAAAAATGTCCATTCACTATAATCCACATTTCCCATTGCTGCAGGACTATTTTCCTGCTGTGAGAAACTGGTCAAATTAAGATCTTATGTCTGTAATGAGCTACAAATGGTTCTCCAAATGGCCTCAGGTCATTTTGTTTCCTCCTTAGTCCTTACATCTGTTGATATGATGTAGACCTAGACATGATGTAGCTTCTCATCAACATCTGTCTTTGTAATTTCTGTTTCTGTAGGAGTAATTTTTGTTTCTGTAGGAGTACAGCTTTAAACAATTTCCACATTATTAATTTGTTTTCTCACGTCAAACCGGGTTCCCGGACCTCAGACTATTTTAAATGTGTTGATGTTAGTCAAGTAGTGTACATAATCTGCTGGTTTTACTGTCTATGTACAAATCATTAATCGGCCCTTGTTACAACCTAGTTTGGATTTGATCTGTCAGGTAAAAACATTCCATCAATAGCATAGTTTCCCAGGTTTAGGGTGGGGTGATGTTGGACAAACGCTTGCTTTGTAAAATGGAGTAGAACTTTCGCTCATTTAGCTGATTTAATCCCTTATATATTTATTAATAACGGCGATGACAGCATATCCATGACTAGGGGCGCTTCCTCTGTGGGACGCTTACCTCCCAAATCTCTTAATCTGTCACCAGTTAGCTGTTTTCCAAACACCCTCCCAGCCATCTCTCTGTGAGTCAGGCAGGATAGGAGACTCTCTGAAGGCTTGGGCCCAATCCAGCACAGAGCAGAGCAGTGGGAGAGAGAGAGAGGACACACACCACTACAGTCGCAGATAGAGAGACAGAGTAAGAGGAAGAAAACAGGAAATTAAAGAGTAGCTTCTTTGTGAATCTGGTGACCTGCGCAATAAAAAAAGACAAAGCGCAGAACTCTCCCACAGAAACTGACCATGTAGCGATTCTGATGATACAGTACGATGATCGGGAGGAACACGGACCCGGATAGATGCATTGAGAATTGAGTGAAGCTGAACGGTAGTGAAAGTGTGAGCAAAGAGGAAGTATAAAAGTCGACAAGATAGACATTTTGAGAGGAAGATTGAGAGGGAATGAGAATGGGACAGAGGGAGAGAGAGGGAGAGATAGTTGGGCCCCTGACAGGCTTGTGCTAGCTGGTCAGTGCAGCAGACTGAAGTCTGTTTTTCTGAGAGGGAGGAGAGATGCTGCCAATAAAAACCTCCTTTCTGTCATGGCGAGGCTGTGAGGGGCTGAGTGCGAGGGAGAAAAGAGGGCGAGGGATAGATAGAGGGAGAAAAACACCTCAGGAGCTAACAAATCACACAGGTGCCAAATCTCTCCTCCTCCTCTCCTCTTCCACTGTATGTAATCTCACATAAAAAATATTTTCATTTAGCAGACACTCTTATCCAGAGCAACTTACAGTAGTGGATACATTTTTGTACTGTTTCCCGTACTGGTCCCCCGTGGGAATCAAACCCACAACTAGCATTGCAAGCACCATGCTCTACCAACTGAGCCACGTGCACGTGTGTGTGTGTGTGTGAGACAATGGTGTTTTAAGTTAACTGATTTTGAATGAATAAGGCATGCAGAAATATGGAGCAATAATACAGAATATATACCACAGGAATGTTGCTTTAATAAAATATACATCAACTGGATTCGAAGTCTTTCTGGATTTATTGTCTCAATGTTGAACTGCCTTGAACAGACCTCTTCTTTTTTTCTGTTTTACTGACTGTTTATCTTTTTATCTCTGTTTTCAAAACAGATGAAGAACTATCTCATGGACCGCCAGGCTGTTTGGTCTTTGTGGCTCTGTTTGTGTCCGCAGCCGCGCAGGGATCTTCTCACAGGAGGAGGAGGCAAACAGCTGGTGCCAAACAGAGGAGCAGATCAAAGAACAGAGGAGAATAATAGGGGGAGAGAAGAAGAGAGAGGGAGAGAGAGAGAGAGATAGAGAGAGGAGGAGGAGGAGGAGAAGAAGAAGAAGAAGAAGAAGAGGAAGAAGACGAGAGAAAGCGCGAGAGAGAGATGTCAGAGAGATTCCCCTGGGTCCTAAGGAGTACAAGAACACAGCAGCACAACAGCGGCTGCCTCCTTAGCCAACCTCCCCTGAAAACACACACAACACACACCCTCCTGCTACAGCGATCGACCCATCCGGCTTTGATGAAGTTATTTTGTCATTTAATTTCAACAACCGCCCACCTCATGTAACCCTAACAACCACAGCAACACATAGGCACAGCCCACTCTCTAAACATTTACTTTTCTGTGCTGAGGGTGGAGGTGACATTGGCCCCTCCCTCAGTGTAACGAGTGCCCTTGAGGAGATTAACTCACAAGCAGGGTATCAAATCAAATTAAACGTATTTATAAAGCCCTTTTTACATCAGCAGATGTCACAAAGTGTTTATACAGAATCCCAGCCTAAAACCCCAAACAGCAAACAATGCAGATGTACATAGAAGCACGGGTGACTAGGAAAAACTGTATAGAAAGGCAGGAACCTAGGACGAAACCTAGAGAGGAATCAAGCTCTGAGGAGTGGCCAGTCCCCTTCTGTCTGTGCTGGGTGGAGATTATAAGAGTACATGGCCATTACGGCCAGATCGTTCTTCAAGATGTTCAAACTTTCATAGGGTGAGATAATAATCACAGAGGTTGTAAAGAGAGAGAGAGAGAGAGAGAGAGAGAGAGAGAGAGAGAGAGAGAGAGAGAGAGAGAGAGAGAGAGAGAGAGACAAAGCCATCACCTACAGAGAGATTAACCTGGAGAAGAGTCCCCTAAGCAAGCTGGTCCTGGAGCTCTGTTCACAAACACTAACAGACCCCACAGAGCCCCAGGACAGCAACACAATTAGACCCAACCAAATCATGAGAAAAAATAATATAGAATGACTTGACATATTGGAAAGAATTCACCAAAAAAGAGAGCAAACTAGAATGCTATTTGGCCCTAAACATAGTACACAATGGCAGAATACCTGACGACTGTGACTGACCCAAACTTAAGGAAAGCTTTGACTATGTACAGACTCAGTGAGCATAGCCTTGCTATTGAGAAAGGCCGCCGTAGGCAGACCTGGCTCTCAAGAGAAGACAGGCTATGTGCACACTGCACACAAAATGAGGTGGAAACTGAGCTGCATTTCCTAACCTCCTGACAAATGTATGACCATATTAGAGACACATATTTCCCTCAGATTACACAGATCCACAAAGAATTTTAAAACCAACCCAATTTTGATAAACTGGGTGAAATAACAGTGTGCCATCACAGCTGCAAGATTTGTTTTGGCAATGTTAACATACTGGATGTTTCCAATGCCAATAAAGCCACTTGAATTGAATTGAATTGAATTGAGAGTGCGAGAGAGAGCGCGAGAGAGAGAGAGAGAGAGAGAGAGAGAGAGAGAGAGAGAGAGAGAGAGAGAGAGAGAGAGAGAGAGAGAGAGAGAGAGAGAGAGAGAGAGAGAGAGAGAGAGAGAGAGAGAGAGAGAGAGAGAGAGAGAGAGAGAGAGAGAGAGAGAGAGAGAGAGCGAAAGAGAGAGAGAGAGAGAGAGAATGCAACACCAGAGCCTGGGTTTCTGTCTGTTTCGGCCACGGTTGACACGCTAACACTAGCTAGCTCGCTGATCTCATCAGTCATGCTGTGAAGTCAGATGAAGGAATGTCTTCTTATGCACTGGTTGAATCAACGTTGTTTCCACGTCATTTCAATGAAATTCCGTTGAACCGACTGGAATAGCGATTGAATTGATGTCTGTGCCCAGTGGGAAATGTAGTCAAAACAGATAAAAGCGCTCTGTCAACTCTGTGTGTGTCAACAGCATAAACAGAGACTGGAGAGTCTAAACAGCACTACAAAGCTGGAACTGCAATGCTGCAAGATGATCTCTATGAAGTGCACTCTCTACGCGTATGCGTGCATGCGAGTATGCATGTGGATCTTAGTTGTATTCTACATTAGAAACAGCAATAATTAGCAAATCACACAGAGATTATATAATGGTCAGAGACCTCTGTTCTGTCCTCTCGCGTCAACTCTTAAGGAAGAAGCTCTCACAGGCAAAAGTTCCGCAACACCTCCTCAATTACTCCTCCTGCAGAGAGTAGGCGTGTAGGAATCCCCTGCCACTCTCCTTCCCTCACCTGCAGCGATAGAGCTGGTTCACCACTCTATCTCTCCACTCTATCTCACCCAGAGAAAAAAACACGAAGGACTGATATGAATCAGGATCTATTGTGCGTGAGTGCAGATTCAGCATAGGCACCTTGCACTTACTCTAAATAGGAACAATTTCAAGGATATTGAATTTAAGATGTAGAGCGAATGGAGTGGATATCATTTAATAAAAAAACAGTGTGCTGTACATTGTTTCTTTCATTCCCTATGAAATAATATAGTATTATTTATATTATGTGTTATCCTCTCTGTCATAACACGTTGTTGACCCTTTAACTGCTGAATATTCCAGTGGACTAAAATAGACTTTGTGGCGGATGACATTGGCTCATAGCACTTCAGTCTGGCCTCAGACATACGAAACAGACTTTACTTATTTCCAAAATGTATGATACCTGCTAAGGGTCTCGTTATTTTAGACATAAACGAAGGAGATTGGTCAGGGAGGATTCGTGGGCGTCTAGCAATCCAAAGGTTGCGTGTTCGAGTTGTGTCGGGGACCACTGTAGCATTTTAGCTAACCCTTCCCCTAACCCTCATTTTAAACCTAACCCAATTCACCTAACCCTATATGTAAATTCACCTAACCTTTGTTGTTTTAGTTCCCCCTTTCACATAAATTATCCTAACTTTTGTCGTTTCACCAGCAACGTAAATTCTCCCCGTAATTCTCCTTTGTTGTTATTACGCAACAGTCAATCTGGTCTCGGAGAAAGATGTATAATACTATACGCCTTCCAAGACGCATAATAACTTACCTCATTCAATTCGTATGCTACTGTAAGACTAGGTAAGACGTATGATACTATCTGTCATCTAATTCGTATGCTATTGTACGACTGCTACTCCATTCATAATGTAACCTAACATATCACACGGAATAGAGTGTCACCGATTTATGTACAAAATAATACGAATTGCCCTGAGACCACGTTAAGCACTTACACACTTCATACATGAGTGTGTGAGGAGAGAGAGAGATGGAGAGATAGAGAGCGACAGAGATCTTGCCCCCTCTCCCATGCCTTCACATTTGGTATTGATTAGAATGTAAATGACATTTGCAGCAGAATCCGTCTTATATTAATCACAGCTCTGGATGATGGTAATGCCACGTACACTGTAATGGATCACATTGGCAGAGAGAAAAAGGCAATGACAAGCACCTCTCAAGGGTCCTACAGACCTCTGGTCATATCAGAACAGAATGATAAATGCTTTTATGGAAGCATTTGGATATCATTTAATGTTCATAATAGTTATGAGAAAACAAGTGCTGTAGAGAAAGATCGATGAGTATGACAAAGTTCTTTAAGAGCTTGGCCAACACTTTAGACATTGGGGTTTAAAAATATTATCTACAGTATATATAGCATTACAAATGTTTCCAACAAGAGGCCTGTCTCACCACAGTGGCAGGAAAAGTTATAACAATGTGGAACACTTGGAGAAACATAACAGAGGTAAAATGTGCTGTATACTCAACATATGTGCCAGATGACAAGAACTTGTACTTCTTGCCAGTTATGTGCAAATGAGATCTTGACGGGAAGTTTTGTGTGTTTCGGCTGAGCCAGTAGGGGTCGCTGTTGCAGAGCCAAGGCCAGCACAATGCTGCCTGAAAGTGGTGGAAAAAGTACGCAATTGTCATACTTCAGTAGAAGTAAAGATATCTTAATAGAAAATGGCTCAAGTAAAATATCACCAAGTAAAATACTACTTGAGTAAAAGTCTAAAAGTATTTTGTTTTAAATATACTTATCAAAAGTAAATGTAAGTGCTAAAATATACTTAAGTATCAAAAGTAAAAGTATACATTATTTCAGATTCCTTATATTAAGCAAATCAAATCAGAAGGCACCATTTCTAGTTTTTAAAATTCACGGATAGCCAGGGGCACTCTCCAACACTCAGACATCATTTACAAATGAAGCATTTGTGTTTAGTGAATCCATCTGATCAGTGGGAGTAGGGATGACCAGGGATGTTCTCTTGATAAGTGTGGGAATTGGACCATTTTCCTGTCCTGCTAAGAATTCAAAATGTAACGAGTACTTTTGGGTGTCAAGGAAATTGTATGGAGTAAAAAGTACATTATTTTCTGCAGGAATGTAGTGAAGGTAAAGTTGTCAAACATATGAATAGTAAAGTAAAGTGCAGATACCTAAAAAAACGACTTAAGTAGTACTTTAATGTATTTTTACTTAAGTACTTTACACCACTGCTTGAAAGGCAGGGAGGCAGGTACAGGTTGGGTTTGCAGTTGGTATACCATCCAGAGAGGCTACTGATGGATCCTCAGGGATCCCTCCACTCTTTGATAACTGGGAGATTTTGTAGATGTGTTTTCTCACATAGTTTGTTCTAGTTCGATGGTGTGGCATCACAGCTTTCAAATTAGTTTCATCAGGCCGCCCTGTCTGCTCTGCCTTTCATTTCCACCAGCTCCACGTTGGATTTGAAGCCATTTGAAATGTTTGCGAGAGAGTTTTCTCTCTGTTTTTTCAAAAGCACTTCATCTTTTATTCTGTGTTTGGGTATTAGATTTTTGCACTTTGTGGTGCTAATGAGTCTGTCTCCTCTGCCAGATCAAACAGAGGAAGGTGAGCCATCGCAGGTAAATCATGCAAAGATCATTATGTTGGTGTGTCCCAAGGTTTGGGCAGACATAGATAGGTTTGAGAATGGGGAGATGTGTAGTGTGGAGTTAGTGGATCATCTTTAGAGATAGATAATAGTTCAACCATAAGAATACACTATAAAGTTACATCTGATCAAAATTAAGCGAAGTGTCAATGAATGTACATCTGCCATCCAATGAACACCCAAGATTGCTTCAGCCTTTAGAGCAGATCATGCAAAAGTCTTGTGTTACTATAAGAAGACAACTACTGTAGTCACATTCGTGGTCAATGGATAGACGTGAACTTGAGACTAGAGGTCAGGGAGAGGCTAAAGCCTCTTAAACTGCTCATTAGTGTGTTATTTTACAGATCACTGTACAAGTTTAATTTACACCACGCTCTTTACACAAGTACTCCCTCGTCAGTAGTGTGTTTACACGGTCAAACACAGCACCAAACTAATGGAGAATGAAACAGCACATTTTTGTTTGCCTTTGTGTACAAAACAGCTAAATATATTTTGTCCTAAAGAATGACAGAAGAAAGGGAAAATCTTGATTGTCATAACATCACTATCGTATAAATGCGCCTCAAATACTGGGTTTTCTCTGAGTGATGGTTACGGGCGATTCCATGCCAACGGGAGCGGAAAATAATTTTTGTATATCAGATTGTTCTGCCAATTTTCACATAGAAACTTCAAGGATGTTTGACATGCTTTTTGCCTATTTTATTTTGTTCATTTTAAGACATATTGTGTGGAACAATATACTCTACAAATACAACACATTTCCAGCATGGGCTCTCTGCTAATTCTGAAGTGCAGTTTATGAGCACCACCAACACAGTGAATGGTAAATGGATTCAAAGGGAACACCCTGGCCTCTGATTATGATTTGCTGAATGTTCAATACCAAATGTTTTTATTTTATTTAACCTTTATTTAACTAGGCAGTTAAAGTCAGTTCAGAACAAATTCTTATTTACAATGACGGCCTACACCGGCCAAACTCGGACGACGCTGGGTCAATTGTGCACCGCCCTATGGGACTTCCAATCACGGACGGTTGTGATACAGCCTGGAATCAAACCAGGGTGTATTGTACTGACGCCTCTAGCACTGAGATGCAGTGCCTTAGGGAGGGCTTCGGAGGACTGTGGCTGTGATTGGTTAATGACCTATAATGTCAATGTCTAGGTATAAAATGGGTCATATCATTAAAAGTATCAGAGAGCACACTCTGGAAAATTGATATGTTTGAAGAGTATATTGCTATGTCTAATAATATGCTAAATCAAAAAGGGTAGTTTTGAGATATTCATATTAATAGCTTTAATGTTAATTATATTTAGACATAATCCATTTGTTAGAGCACACTCTAAAGAGTATAATGACACCAAGATGTTGTCTGTTTCATATACGGTTCACGGATCTGTCACGGCTGGGTGTATGAACTGACCAAGGCGCAGCGCTGTAGTAGTTCGACATCTTTTTATTTAGACGAACTAAAAACAATAAACATAGAAATAAAGCACAACCGCACCGTGTGTGCGCCCAATGCACCTATACACAAACACTGTCCCACAACACAGGTGGAAAATGAAGCAACTTAAATAGGATCCCCAATTAGCTACAATGCACAGCAGCTGCCTCTAATTGGGGACCAAACACAAATTAAACCATAGAGTTACATAGAACTCTTCTGTCAGGTCCTGACCGTGACAGCCATAGAGAAGCCAAAGGCCTCCCTAAGGTCAGGATCTGACAGTAGCCCCCCCCCACCCCCACCCCCGGGCCGTGGACTCCAGGCCGCAAGACCCGGAACATACACGGGAAGGGTCAGTGAGGCTCCAGCCCCCACTGGCGCAGGCTCCGTCCCTGGCGCAGGATGTGATACCCGTTCTGGCTGCGGCACCAGCGCGGAGGGAGGCTCCGGCCCTGGAGCTGGACTGGATGCCGGTCCCGGACTGGGCACCAGCACGGATGAAGGCTCCGACCATGGAGCTGGGCTGGACGCCAGGCCTGGACTGGGAGAGACTCCGCTTCCCGAACCGGACTGAACACAGGGCTGGGGATTGGCCCTGATACCACCGGGATAGGAACCGGCACTGACGCTCCCAGGCTTGGTACCTGCATAGGAGGAACCGGGCTGGGAACTTGCACTGGCCAAACCGGTACTGGCGCGACCGGGCTGGGAACCGGCATAGATGACACCGGGCTCGGAACACTCACTGGTAGCCTGGGGCGGGGAACCGGCCCTGGACGTACCGGGCAAGGGACACGCACTGGAGGCCTGTTGCAGGAGTCTGACACTGGACAGACTGTGGTGGAGATGCCCAATGGAGGTCTGGTGCGGGAGGCGGCTGGCACTGGACGTACCGGACTGTGAAGGCGCACTGCAGGCACCACAATCTCCACATCCGACGCCTCGTTGTCGTCCTCCTCCCATGGGTGCATAAGCTCCTCCATGACCCCGCCGTAATATTTCGACAGGATCTCCTCCTCCCCCTTGTCCCTGTAGAAAATCTTCCTTTCCCAACCGCAAGGATAGTGGCCCTGGATGTATCGGACTGGGGATGCGTACTGGAGATCTGGTACGGGAGGCTGGTATGGGATGTACCGGACTGAGGATGCGTACTGGAGACCTGGTACGGGAGGCTGGTACTGGACGTACCGGACTGAGGATGCACACTCGAGGTCCGGCGCGAGAGGCTGGCACTGGACTTACCGGACTGGGGATGTGCACTGAAGGGCACCATTTACTCCAAATCCGATGGTTCATCTCCTCCCAATGCTGCCTGCATTGCTCCATGATCCCCTCATAAACTCCCACCAGGTACTCTTCCTCCTCTTCATTCTTCTCCCCCCCATAGAAACTCCGGCTGCTCTAAACCCCACAAGGATAGTGGTACTGGTGCCTTTCCATCTCCCCAGACCACCCCCATAGCCCCAACAAAAAAGTATTATTCTGGGGGTTCTTTAGGGCTACTTGCCGGATCGGTCTCCTTCCATGCCGACATGGAGCCTGTCGACGTTGCCGTTGCCCTGGATTCTACGGTGATTCCAGGGCCGGATAATGAAGGTCCTCCTTCGTGGTGTAGCGCTGCTTGGTCTCTTCATGGTGGGACATTTTGTCACGGCTGGGTATGAACGGACCAAGGCGCAGCGCTGTAGTAGTTCGACATCTTTTTATTTAGACGAACTCAAAACAATAAACATAGAAATAAAGCACAACCTGTGTCTGTGTCTGTGTATGTGTCTGTGTCTGTGTCTGTGTGTGTACGCCTTGTTCACACTGACTGTCATTGCTCAAAATGGCACGCAGCATCATCTGGATATGTGTGCAACAAAAGTTCAACATTTGCCTTCTGCTACCATTTCTATAAAGCCATCTACGCATACAGTTTGATGCATATGTTCGATAAATCAAACATACGCACCACACAGAACACACTGCAACGGTCTCTGCAACACAATGTTGCAAGGCAAACGCAGCGTTCCATTGGAAATTAATGTACTTCTGATGTACCAAAATGCAATATCGCTGTTGGTGTGATCAGGAGGCAAGTATAGGTCTAAAAAGGGCCTAAAATGGCCACTATCAGGATAAAAAAAAAAATATGTGTGATACAACTGATTAAAGCATTTCAAACATCCTTCCTCCAAATGAATTTTCTATGTGAGAATTGCCAGAACATTCTGACATACTCAAAATATTTTCCACTCCCACTGGCATTGAATCGCCCTTACTAAGGATTGCAGTTTCAGGGCTGAGTTACATCTTGTACACACTTTCTCAATAGCACTCCTGACATCTCTACGGCCCCTCACCTTATCAGTTTGGGGTCACGGAGCCTAAACTTGAACCCTCCCCACCTGCAGAGCGGTTGGATGCCTGCCACCTCTGTTTAACCCCACAGGCTGCCTAGGAACCCTGCCTGAGCGTAGACTCAGACCCAGAGTGGTGGAGCGAGCTAGAGCCAAACCAGACCCAGCTGCTGGGTCCTGCCTCCTCCTGCCTCCCCTCGATTTCTGCTCTGCTCCAGGCATGGAAGACAATGAGAGGGGCTCTGCTCCATGATGGGACAGTGTTTTTATCCAGACAAACTGAATCCCCTAATCAACAACAGTCTCAGTGTTGTGGTGATGTCAGCCTCCATATTGAAACAGTCTCCATCTTGGATCCTACAGTCCCAATGTGAGGTGTTATATTTTTCTCTCTCAAACCTTATGTTGACTTTGGGCTAGGGAATATAGAGATGGTTTTATCATTTGGATCCAAGCATTGTGAACAACCAGGGTTTTTCGCCAGTATTATTGTGCATATTAATGTACAGTCTAGGTAACAAGGCCAGTTAGTGGCCTCATGAAAAGGGACAGTGTTTGTCTAAGCTGTGTCTGTGAAGATGAGACAAGATGAAAAGACAAATCCCCCACTGACACCCCTAGACGTTTTGAAGAGCTTCATGGCTTGTTTACTCCAGGCTTGGCTGAGTGAAGGAGTAGGCAAGGGGCCTGAAGGAACAGATGGTGTTCAGCTACAGCTTCATTTAGCTGCCTGGTGGGCTACAATATGTAACATCACTGGATGGACAAAATGGCCGCTTTTAATGAAGGAGTCTGCTTCATGTCCCTCTTACACTGATATAATACACTGTTATTACCAAGCTGCTTGCGTACCACTTCCACAAAAGTCTCAACAAAGTATTGTGCATGTCTGAGAAATAAGCTTTGTCCAATACATCTGTAACTGATACTCTATGGTGAATACACTGTTTATTGCACAGTGTATTGAAGTGAATGTATCAAAGAAGGCTTGTTCAGTTCCAAAATTAATCAATAGGCAGATTAAATTACCCTGTCCATAAAAGTGTCCTTTCCTCCTGCAAGCACATTTTTCATGCAAACGTAACTGACAAAGAAACCTTCAGGTGTAAGGGCCTCTTAAATTCAAGCTGTAGTGTTAAATGAGCCTAAGGCAAATAAACGTCAGTAACACCAGTGTCATATGAATGTTCAAGGCCATCTGCAATGCAAGTCATATATGGACAGAACAATGAATACCCTTTTCTGTTTTTCCAGACATATGGAACTGTTGAGCTGAACAATGGCCAGTGTATACTCTCCAAGACCATATACATGATTGAATAAACATTTCGGAGATAGACATGCATTCGTCACAGAGAAATGAAAGGGCTCTTACTTATAAGTAACAGGATTTTATCCCCCTTCAGTCCAGTACATGATCCATTTCCGCTGTTTAATGGAATACTGTATCATCAGATGAATAACGAGCTGAGGTTGCACTTCTGACAAGGCCTGTTCTTCAGCAAGCTCTCATTTTGTCACATAAGAGTGGATAACAAAAGCTGTCACCGCACAAACGCAGCGAAATAAAATCATTTAACAAGATTAAAATAAAATGACAGATCGTAAGGTTGTGTACGTGTATGAATGTGTAGCCCATGGGGATATGTGAAACTTCAGCTGCCGAATTGTTGACTTTTCGGTGACGCTGACTGGTGAGACGCTTCGGGAGGGTGATCACGTGTGCTAGCAAGGCAGAGGTCTTTGGTTCGAGCCTCGGGTAGAGCCGACGCAGGACAAAGTGGTACTTGCTAAGCAAAGCAGCATGACGTCCGTTATATATGGCGCTTGTGTAACAGTATTGCTTCCGAAGCCACAATCTGGGCTTGAACACATCGCCAAAGGTCACCCTCGAAGAATCGTTACCTATCGCACCGCTAACTAGCTAGCCATTTCACACCGGTTACCCTCACGCCCTTTGATCTAACCCAAGCAGCAGGGCATAACCCAACTGAGTGATCCAGGTCACGGCACCAATGTAACAGCTTCCGTCCGTCTACTTGCCCCAACCTGGGCTTGAACCAGGCACCCTCTAAACACATCGACAACAGTCATCGTTGCACATCGCTCCAGAAAAAGCCACAGCTCATGCAGAGTAAAGGAAACAACTACTTCAAAGTCTCAGAGTGAGTGACATCACCGATTGAAATGCTACTAGCGCTCAGCGGTTAAACTAGTGACTTGGATCTACAGTTACGCTCAGCTCAAAGCTGGGGTCGCTGTCCTGGGTTGGAGTCTTAGTTAGAGCACAGCGTGACGTCCGTTACACATGCTTACACACATGCGTCATTGTATTTGTGCGCATATTAATAAATGCATCAGTGTGTATGTGCACATATTAATAAATGCATCAGTGTGTATATGCACATATTAATAAATGTATCAGCGTGTGTGCACGTACGTGCCAGTGTGTATTATAGGAACAAATTCTGTTTGCAGTCAGCACAGAATTTATTTATTCATTAGAGTAGTCAATAGTAGTATTCTAGTGGGGTAATCAATGGGTTTCTCACTTGCAGTCTTAAGGCTGAATGCTGTTCATTGCGGTAGACTCCCTCTACTGCAGAATGAGTCTGGGGCTATTGCACAGCTTCATTAGTCTTCCTTTGATCTCCCTGCCACAGGAGCACAAGGCTAGATTATCATACTGAGATACTGTTCCTTGCTCATCTTTGATCTGAGCACTCTCACCTCCTCTGGTGTTGTGAAGAATACTTTGTTTATGTACTCAAGGAGAAACTGTAACAGAAAGGTTACCCTGAAGCTAAGTGTTCCAGGCTTAGGGAAACAACGCAACGATTTCATGTTAATACCAAAGATTAAGGCACATCATTCTCAAAGACAGTTTTTACAATGTGATTACATCTATCAATATAGAGCCAATTGTTTTCTTCTTTGAACATAGAAAAGAGAAGCAGTATGAGGGAAAGAGAAGGTTAGGGTGTGTGTGTTTGTTTGTGTGTGTCACGCCTGCTCCCTGCACTACGCACTCCTGCCACCTATCGTTACGCACACCTGCTTCCCTCGTCACGCGCATCAGCGATTATTGGACTCAACTAGACTCACTCATATGTCATTACCTTCCCTATATCTGTCTGTTCGCCAGCTCTGTTCCCAGCTGCTGCATTAATTGTAAATGGTTGTTTATATTTTGTCACATGGTTCTGACACTGTTCTGGTCCTGTCTTGTTCTGTTCCATGTCCGTGTTATTAAATGTTAACTCTCCGTACATGCTTCTCATCTCCAACGTTGATTTTTACATTGTGTGTGAGAGGGGGGGGGGACACTAAGGAGAGCTGAGGCCTTGCTGGACCAAGAGCTTTTACATAAGCCAGCCTTTATGTTACCAAATGAAGTAATGCAACCAGAGTCAATGCAACCACTCTCCGCAGCCTAGGAAACCATACATTGAGTTATCATAAAATAAACATTGTGTAAGGAGACCAGCTGGTGGGACTCACAGTTAAACATGCTTCTCATCAAATACAGTCGCTGAATTGAGAAACCACCATTTTTCAGGACCAGATAAACAAAACACAAGTATTGAATCAAGGCATTGCAAAACAAAATCACTATTCCATTTGATTATTATTCTATCAAACATTCATATTCCATCCAGCCTGTAAACTGGGAGCCAAGCTGGGAGAAGTCCTAAAAAATGTCCTCTGACACTGCCCGGAAATGCTTGGAACATTCAAACATACAAAGGCTTATGCATTTCTCTCCAAGCCTAGCCATGGTGCCAGCAGGATAAAATAGGCTATCTATCCATTCTAGATTTCTTGGCTGTCACATTGGGCAAACAGAGCAGAAAAACTCACTGACGGACTGAGAGTAATCACAAAGGACAGGTTTGAATGGATTCCATTTTATTGGAAAAATTCTAATGGAACTGTGGGTTTGGGAATGACTGCCTCGCTACAGAGCACAAAAGCCGATTCTCTTCTGCGCTTGTATTAATGTAATTTACTTGAGCTCCTCTGAGTCTGTTTTCTGTTGCCAGTCAATGTGAACTCAGACTGCCCTGGTACTCAATAATTACAATAAAGCAGTATTGCTAAATCCTGTTTCTTCTTCTCACACGTGTTCTTTGGGGTTCACTTCTTATAGCATAGCTGCTGGTTCTCAGTCTTGGTGCTATTGGTCTGTCCTTACTCCAGGAGGAGTGATGATGGGCCTCCCAGCCTACTAGGACCAGGTCCTGCCATTCAACCTGAGGGATGATGGATGACTACCAGATCCACTGGTGCAGATAACTCTGTGGGATAGGCCGCGCTGATGGCCATGTGACCATCTGTCAGTGGCCCATTCATCAACCATCGGAGCGGGGGTGGGAGTGGTACACAAGAATGTTTATCACAGAGATTGCATCAAGGGCACTTTTGAATGGGACTATATAGATGTGACATGTACATTTCCTTACATTTTCATAATTTATAACAGCATGCTTAATACTATAAATGTTATGGAGCATATTCATGTTCTGGGCTTGAAAGAAAAGTCAACATCCAGGAGTTGACTTTGTAGAGGTCGCCTGCCTGCCTGCTTCAAATCTAGGTCTGGCATTTGCATTATGCTACAGCATTAGTATGTCTCTCAAACACAGAAGCCCCTGACACAACATTGCAGTAAATCCTATTGATAGTATTGATAGTACTGCACAGTATTGATAGTACTGCATAGTACTGCATAGTATTGATAGTACTGCATAGCTACTGAACATCTTTCCTATCCCTGCTCCATGTTAAAACTCGTATTGTGTGATTTTACATTAACAGAAAACACCTTTGATGTCAGTACAAAGCATTCTCCTTTAATCTGAGGCTGAATTCTAACAGTTGCCAACTTTGGACATTTGTTCTCACACGTCAGGCTCCATTCTTGATATGGCAGCGGTGAAAAAGTGCTAACAGCTATCTGCCACTACAGATCAATCTGCACTGAGTGCAGCAGAAACACAACCTTCAGCCATGAGGCCTGCCAGGCTACACACTCAAAGTGCACACAAGCTAGGCTACAACACATGCAAACACACACATGTACGCAGACACGCTTGCATGCACAGTGTGCCACCACAGTTCCTGGAGACCCAGGGATTGGTGATATACACCCAACATGTCCGTTTTCCAAAGCTTTCCTTCAAAAGTGGAATGCCAATTTGAGTAGCATTCTCACTGACCTTTTACCACTGCCACATCATTCAAGATATAGGAAGATAGAGGAAGATAGAAGAAGAGACAGAAAGACAGAAAGTGACAGAAAGAGGCAGGAAGAGACAGAAAGAGACAGGAAGACAGGTAGAAACAGAAATAAACAGGAAGAGACAGAAAAAGACAGAAAGAGACAGGAAGAGACAGAAATAGACAGGAGGAGACAGGAAGAGACAGAAATAGACAGGAAGAGACAGAAAGAGACAGGAAGAGACAGAGACAGGAAGAGACAGAAAGAGACAGGAAGAGACAGAAAGAGACAGGAAGAGACAGGAAGAGACAGAAAGAGACAGGAAGAGACATAAAAGGAGACAGAGAGGGATGCTGCCATACTTGCGGCATGCGGACACACAATGGCTTCTCTTCTGTGTAGACTCCTCATTCACAAACATATCCAATTGATTCATGGTCCAATTGATTCATGGTCCTGGCAACAAACTGATAGATAGTGTTTGATGATGTAAAGGTTATGCTGGATATGAATGCACATGAAGGTGCTGCTAAGTATAGAGAGGAAATATCTCACACTATTTACCATGATGACCATTGATAAAGAGACATAAATTAACAGGCATATCTCAAAAGTTGTTGATACAAAAACACAACAACAGCTGTTTATTTATCAAATGGTATTTTAAGTTGTTAATATAATAGCAGTTCTGCTTACATGTACAGGTGTATTAATTGTAAAACATTTGTATGGGTTCTGTCCAGGGGTTTTCGTAAAGTGGTAGTCTCGTGGAAAGCCTATAACTTGCACACGCAATGTAATTCCATTATACTGTATAGTCTCTATATACAGTAATGTCATGTGAGGGGGGGACACACTATCGGGCCCTTGAATGACCCAGCCATCTATACACTCAAGGTACAGCACCATGTACACATGAGAGACAGAGAGAGAGAGAGAGAGAGAAGGGAAACCAGTGAAGAACAAACACTATTGTAAATACAACCCAGATTTTATTTTCCCTTTAGCACTTTAACCATTTGCACATTGTCTCAACACTGTATTTAGACTTAATATGACATTTGAAGGCTTTATTTACTGTTCACTTTTTATTGTTTATTTCACTTTTTTTATCCATTTCACTTGGCAATGTAACATATGTTTCCCATGCCAATAAAGCCCCTTTAATTGAAATTGAATTGCAAGAGAGAGAGAGAGAAGGGGGGGGGGGGGACTAGAAGCATAAGAGTGTGGGTCTACTCCATACCTTATACTCAAACATGGGGGAGAGTGTGTCTTGAGAAGGAGTTTCCTACAGGGTCGACTCCCCGCAACACAGTATGAGAACGTATGTTCTGCGGCGGATTGGTCTCCGTAGCTCCCCTCCAATGGTTTTCGATAGAAATCCCATAGAAAGGAAAGACATGAACTACATTACAAATTCATGTGGCAAGCGTCCTCTTGCCACAGATACTATATAATTATTGCCTCTAAAGTAAACACCACTTAACATCTGAATACCAGGTCTGGAATAGAGACAAAGAGGTTGTGTTCTGTGCACCCAAGTGCCAAAAGCAATATTTTGATACGGAAGCTATACCTGTCTCCCTACTTGTCATGTGTAAAGCTAGCTTTCTACACAAGATGGGACTGGTCTGGAGTCAGTTGAGAGCAATGTGATTAATGTACCCACAGTCAGCTAGCACACACACTGACGAGCATAATTAAAAGGCTTCAACAGTAACTCCGCTCTAGCCTGTGGTCATGGCAGAGAGAGAAGTGAGAGGGTTGTATGGGTTGTGACGCAAGCTTTGCACAATGAAAGAACCAACTGTGTGGGTGTTTAGGGGCATGAATTCACATGTGTTACCTCGCTCTCACACACACACATTATATCATACACACACAAGCATACTCCCATGTACTGCACATTACTCAGAAACACACACATAGGCGCACACACACAGTCAAGCTTCACTCTCACACACACCCCACTAGGCAAAAACTGGTTGAATCAATGTTGTTTCCAGGTCATTTTAACAACAACAAATAATGTGGAAATCTGATTGGATTTGCAAAAAGTAATCAATGTAAAGGAATGTTGTCTTTTTCACACAACTTTTATCCAATGTCATGGTGAAATGTTTTGTTGATTTCCCATTTAATTTAGGTTAGTTGACATTTCAACCAAATGTAAATCAAAAACAGACGTTGAACAGACGTTGAACTGGTCTGTGCCCAGTGGGACCTTACAGTACTGCTTAAACTCAGTCACAGACAGAAAATCCATCACGCAGAATGCAATATTAAAATCAAATCTATAAAATCAATACTGCACGTGAAGGCATGTAAATAGAGGGACTACAGGACTGGAGGGTACTGAGCTGACCTATCACAACACTAACTGAGATGGAAACTGTCCAGTGTGTGTGCCACTGCAAATACTACCTGTACATATTAAAGTTATGGAGGTAGTTGGCAGGGGCTGTGGATGG
This sequence comes from Thymallus thymallus, assembly GCA_023634145.1. Classification (NCBI taxonomy): domain Eukaryota; kingdom Metazoa; phylum Chordata; class Actinopteri; order Salmoniformes; family Salmonidae; genus Thymallus; species Thymallus thymallus. The sequence goes on from CM042404.1 coordinate 14,502,435, forward strand.
TGAGTAGCACTCCTAGCATGCCGTGCCTCTATTATTAACCATCATTAGACAGGCAATCTGACAAATAACGAGGAGGATTTTTACCCTGACCACAAAACCCATTTTTGAAGCAGTATTTAGCTGTCAGTTGTGAGTGTGGAGCCACAGACTCGCTAATAAACAGGGAGAAAGTGGAGAGAGTGACTTGTAGACGACGCGCACGTTAAAGTGATTACACATGGGCGGGCTGAGAAGCGACTTCGCCATCTGCCCCCGGAGTATTATGCCTTCACCGGGAATGGAAGCTTGAAGAGTTTGGAAGCTTGAAGAGTTTGGAAGCTTGAAGAGTTTCCGACAACACACTCACCATCATTTTTAACAGACATTTCCATTGATACTTTCCCCACATTTCCCTAAGATGTATATTATTGTTGCAAGTCTCCCAGGATCCTCTCTGCTCCCGGTGCTGCCAGGGGAGTAGCTGCCTATCAGCTCTCTCCTCTCTATGCCTCTAACATAAATAAATAAAACATTAATGAGGACTCACTTTCTCTCACCGCCCCCCCCCTCCCCCATGTCCTGCCTCCTTCTCTATCACCCTCCCTTCTTCTCTTTCACTTCCTACCTCCCTTTTCCCCCTCTTGCCTGCCTTCTCACAGTCCAACATCTTCCCACACAGGCAGGCAGGCAGGCAGGCAGGCAGGCAGGCAGGCAGGCAGGCAGGCAGGCAGGCAGGCAGGCAGGCAGGCAGGCAGGCAGGCAGGCAGGCAGGCAGAAGCTGCAGGTCACCGGTCTGTCACCAGTTTATCATCCGGAGAGAGAAAACAGCTGACTACACTCTCACATCTGCAGTAGCCTATTGATGATAACAGCTAGACTATTCTCAATAGCCTGTCCATCAAATGTAATCTCTATGCAGTCTTTGACAGATATGGTAAAACAGTGGGTTCATTAAAGTGCCAGGTTAGGATGTCACTACACCATGTACATGTGGTGAATGGATAGTGAGTATGTAGGTCTTCATCCCATTTTGAAGGGGTGCCAAGTCTCTCTGCCTGCTCCTCCCACGTCTATGACGGACCGGGCCCTAAAAGGAAACCATGAGCAATCAATGCGGACAGTTATATTGACCAGGAGAGATCATCACTCAAAGGTCACAAAGTGAATAATCTCAATAGTCAGCCAGTAACCTCTCAGCTCTGAACTTGCTGATACTGCAGCCCTTGCTACTGTCAAACTCAACATTGTGGAGAAGACTGCCATCGTGTGGATGAATCAGGGCTCTGGCTCTTTATCACTAACGGTGATGTGAAATGGGGTTCAATTACAGTATATGCAGAGTGGGACTGTATGTCACCCAAGTTTATTATTTGCGTCTTAAAAAAGGATGGGATTTTATATGAGGGACTGCTCACAAACTTTTAAGGGGTATACAGTAGGTCTCTAACCTGCCTCTGTGGAAACCAGTCTGAAATTGAATCAATGAAATGGTATCGAAACACATCAAACGCGTGTTTTGATACTATTCCATTCACTCCATTCCAGACATTATTATGAGCAATCCTCCCCTCAGCAGCCTCCTGTGGTGGAAACATATCTGTCGCACCTGCTCTACATCTGTTCAGCACCACAAACACAAGAACATAAAAACGGAGAAAGCAAACCTTGTTCAATAGATACATGATATCACACTCAAGCCAATGTCATTGGAATGTATTTTTTTATTCATGTTGTAATATATATATTTTTGGGGGAAAACTATCATAGTTTGCATGATTTAATAAAGATTTGGTCTTATCTTATAACGGAATGAAGTAGCCAATTATGTATATAGCAGTGTATAAGGAGGTGGTCTATCCCTCCAGGGAAGTTGGGATACTGCAAGACCTGCAAGAACAGAAAAGGTATATCAATTCATGCAGATCGTTTGTCCTCTCCTATGTGCCAGCTTCTGCGATTATGATAATTGAGTGAGTGATACGTACTTATGTTTAATTGAACACTATTTGAATTCATGTCTCATACGTGTGCAATTCTCAGTTGATTATTTTGTTTGAAATCATTTTGGATGATTGTGTATTTTATATTGCCCATCATTACCTGTATGCCCATCATGGATGGAAATGGATTGATCCAGCAACAGTGTTACCAGTCATTATGGGACAAAAGACATTGCCCCCATTCTGAGCTGAGATTGTGATGGGTTGGACAGCAGAAGATCCACTCCCTGCACCTGCTCCCCCAACTTGGCCTGGACCTCCTGCTAGAGCTAGAGCTAGAGCTAGAGCTAGAGAGAGAGAGAGAGAGAGAGAGAGAGAGAGAGAGAGAGAGAGAGAGAGAGAGAGAGAGAGAGAGAGAGAGAGAGAGAGAGAGAGAGAGAGAGAGAGAGAGAGAGAGAGAGAGAGAGAGAGAGAGAGAGAGAGAGAGAGAGAGAGAGAGAGAGAGAGAGAGAGAGAGAGAGAGAGAGAGAGAGAGAGAGAGAGAGAGAGAGAGAGAGAGAGAGAGAGAGAGAGAGAGAGAGAGAGAGAGAGAGAGAGAGAGAGAGAGAGAGAGAGAGAGAGAGAGAGAGAGAGAGAGAGAGAGAGAGAGAGAGAGAGAGGATGGTTTATATTGTTCTGCCAAAACAGTACATATGTGCAGTATGTGAATCAGATCAAACGGATGAACCCTTTCTATCATAATGTACAGCTTTCAACATGATTTCAGACAGGGAATACATATATCTTCAAACCTGATGTATTACCTGTGTACTTGTCATTTAACCCCTGGGCAAGATTGCTTTGTTTCATCTCCTTCAGAATCGCCAGTGCGATCTTCACAGCACCCTTTGCCTTATAGGTTTCCACCATTTTATCCACAGTGTCCTCCTTGTCAGCACACTCCAATCGGGACTTTGGGATAGAGCAGAAGCCATCCAACACACCACCATTTATCAGGTGCCACTGAAATGTCTTCAGATCAGATTTGCCCAGCTCATCCAGAGCTTCCAGCAGCAGACGCGATTCCGAACCAGGCGGCATTATAAGTCAATCACTAGACAAAGAATATTAGAATAGGTGAGAATATACCTGTAGGTAGGCTGTCATTGTAAATAAGAATGTTCTTAACTGACTTGCCTAGTTAAATAAAGGTGAAATAAAATAGGGTTAGAGTTCGGGCTGAGGTTAGGATTAGGGTTATTGTTGTTAGCACATTGTAATTTATTGCGGAAAAGAACATGACCAATGAATACAGATGGGGACACAACATATACAGTTTGAAACACTTATCCTACTGATTATGAAAAACAACTGGAGAGACGGTATAGCATTTGTCTCTACAGATTACAGTATGGGTCAGTCCATTGTGAAACGGATCTATTTTGGGTAGGCTATTAGAGCTCCAGTCCGCAATGTTGTTTAGAATGTAAATGGGTGATTCTGCAACTTCGGGGTACTTTGGCCCTGCAAGGTTTCAGAAATGAAAACTTATTGAAACACCATGTACCAGTATTATAATTGTCTTTGATTTGTCTAGAAACAATATCTGATACTATTCAGGAATGTATAGATTTTTGTAATTTTTTTCAGACAGGCATAGACAAATGTAATTTTCATCCATTAAGTTTGAAAATTAAATATCATATTGTCAGGCTCTGGCCATAGAGAAGCCTATTTGCTTCTCTATGTAGCTATGGTCAGAGTCTGACAGTGTCTTTCTTTTCTGTTTCTGTGTGGGTTTTGGGTTGGATCCCTAATTAGAGGCAGCTGCACAGGGATACGTTTGTCTGTCCTTCACTCTGGTGTGGGTCGTTGTCGATGTATTTCGCAGTCACGGTGAAAGTAAGTGTGCCTTTTTTACGTCCGTTCATTTCATGTTTGCTTCGGGGAACGTGACGTTTTGTCTTTCGTGTTTGTTTGATTGTTGTAGTTCGTTCATTGAATTATTATAATACATAGTAAATAAATAAAAACCAATGTCGAACTACTATCCCTGCGCTGCGTCTTGGTCTGTGTGTGCACCCGCACGTGACAGAACGACCCACCATTGCGAGACCAAGCAGCGTAACTGGGGAGAGATGGAGAGAGGGAGTGCCGCGTAATAGACGGGGCGCGAGACGGAGAGGAGCCCGAAAGCAACCCCAAGGTGAATTTGGGGAGGGGCTATGGGGGTGGTCGGGTGTAGAAGAGGAGGCACCAGTCCCACTTTCCAGGTGGCATTCGCCGAGGCCGGAAACTGAGTACGTGGGGGAATACCGACAGAGGGATGAGTATGAGAGGATCATGGAGCTATGTTGGCGCAATATGGAGGAGTGTGAGAGCGAGAGGAGGGAGCTGGAGTTAAAGGTGAGCATCCCCAGTCCGGGTCCGGTCCAACCCCATGCCAGAGCAGTCCGCTCCACAGGTGCCCAGTCTGGATCCGGACCTCTACTCTACTCCCCGTATCCGACCTCCAGTGAGTGTGCACCGCCAGGTGCTTCCAGTGCCGGCTCCACGCACCCGACCTCCGGTCCGCCTTTCCAGTCCGGTACCTCCCATGCCAGAGCAGTCCGCTTCACCGAGGTCCAGTCCGGGTCCGGACCTCTGCTCTACTCCCCGCACCCGACCTCCAGTGCGTGCGCCCAGCCAGGTGCTTCCAGTGCCGGCTCCACGCATCCGACCTCCGGTGCGCCTCCCTAGTCCGGTACAACCCGTGCCGGCTCCCCGCACCCGACCTCCAGTGCGTGCGCCTAGCCAGGTGCTTCCTGTGCCAGCTCCACGCACCCGACATCCGGTGCGCCTCCCCAGTCCGTTACGTCATTTGCCGGCCCTCCGCAGCCCGGAACCTCCAGCGAAAGTCCACAGCCTGGAACCTCCAGCGAAGGTCCGCAGCCCGGATCCTCCAGCGAAGGTCTGCAGCCCGGAACCTCCGCCGAAGGTCCGCAGCCCGCAACCTCCGGCGAAGGTCCGCAACCTCCAGCGAAGGTCCGCAGCCCACAACCTCCATCGAAGGTCCGCAGCCCGCAACCTCCAGCGAAGGTCCGCAGCCCGGAACCTCCAGCGAAGGTCCGCAGCCCGGAACCTCCAGCGAAGGTCCACAGCCCGGAACCTCCCGCCGTCTGCTCCGCTCCAGGGCCAGAGCAGGCCGCTCCACCGGTACCCACTCCGGGTTCAGCCGTCTGCTCCGCTCCAGTGCCAGAGCAGTCCGCCCCACTGGTGCCCAGTCCAGGCCCGGTTGTTGTCCCAGCTCCATGGCCGGAGACGTTTGTCCCACCGGTGCCCAGTCCTGGCCCGGTTGTTTTCCCCGCTCCATGGCCGGTGTCGTTTACCCCACCGGTGCCCAGTCCGGGTCCAGTTCCTTGCCCAGCTCCATGGCCGGAGCAGTTTACCCCACCGGTGCCCAGTCCGGGCCCAGTTGTTTTCCCCGCTCCAAGGCCGGAGCCTTTTGTCCCACCGGTACCCAGTCCGGGCCCGGTTATAAAGAAGGGGCATGGGAGAAAACTGTCCACTTCGCCGGAGCCAGAGCCGCTCCCGATGGACTAGTCTTCCCTCCCTATTAACCCCCCCTTGTTTTGTGTGTTTTTTTTGGCGTCCGGGAGTCCGCCCTGGGGGGGGACTCCCGGTGTACTGTCAGGCTCTGGCCATAGAGAAGCCTATTTGCTTCTCTATGTAGCTATGGTCAGAGTCTGACAGTGTCTTTCTTTTCTGTTTCTGTGTGGGTTTTGGGTTGGATCCCTAATTAGAGGCAGCTGCACCGCATTGTCTCTAATTAGGGATCCTATATATGTTTGTCTGTCCTTCACTCTGGTGTGGGTCGTTGTCGATGTATTTCGCAGTCACAGTGAAAGTAAGTGTGCCTTTTTTACGTCCGTTCATTTCGTGTTTGTTTCGGGGAACGTGACGTTTTGTCTTTCGTGTTTGTTTGATTGTTGTAGTTCGTTCATTGAATTATTATTATACATAGTAAATAAGTAAAAATCAATGTCGAACTACTATCCCTGCGCTGCGTCTTGGTCTATGTGTGCACCCGCACGTGACACATATTTATAACACATTTCTTATACATTTGTACATTAACTTTTAAGTGATTTTTAAGGTTTTCCTAATATTAATAATAATTCAACACCACGCCTTAATGTATAAACTTGCCTTTGTGACAGCTGAAAGCATTCATTCATTATGAAAAATATGATATTTCCACCCAACCTTTTTGTGAGATTATGATACCAACCATATGATTTCCCTATCTAAAATAAATCAATTAAATTATCCATAATATACTAATTTACCTAAAAACATATGGGTGTGGTGGAAATCTATGTAAAAACAACTGCTTGCAAACATTTTGAACAACAACCATTGTTAAACAAGTCAGATTCCAAAAGTAGCCGATTTGCAGATCTCAAGGAAGTAGGCCAGTGTTTTTGAGAGATGGGCCCAGATAGCAGAGGGGTCATGCCGCATAGAAGAATGAAACCGTATCATTTGGGGTATATCCAACACAGGTGTGGAGGGTCACCTGCTTGTGAGTATCACCAAAGTGAACTGCCTGGATTTCACTGGTGTATTTACACAGGTAGTTCTCTGAAAAGTCGATATGCACAATGATCTCCTCTTTTGCGCAGATTCTCTTTAAAATTCTTAGTTTGGAGTATTGGTGTCGAATGTTGTACACGTGTTTCCCCAAAATTCTCTTTCAATCCTTTGGAGAAGTCCTCCAGTAGAATCTGCAGTGTGCCACACACCTTTTCTTTTCCCGTCAAATCTACAGGGAAGTTCTCCATGTTTCCCTCTTGGTTTTTCTTCTCGCACTCTTCAGCTTTGTTTTTCCACTCAAACCATCATGTCTGCTCATCAGCATCAAAGTCAGATGTTTAAGCTCTTTTTCTTGGCAAAGGGAACACTGTACATGCAATCTTCTTCAGGTCCTCACAGCACAAAGACTCAATAAGGTTCTCAATGTTGCTGCAGCTGATCACTTTGTGATACTGTAGTTTATCCGCCATGACCTGGAGGTTGGCGAGGGTTTTGCAGAGGCATGTGTCCCTATCCTGGACAGTTGGCTTGACCTAACCAGCGGTCGTGGGTCGATGGCAGCAACACCCTTATTATCCACACCTGTTTTGTGTTCTTTTCCGTTTCGTCTTCTCTAGTGTGTTCATGGACGGGCACGGAGAGGGAGCTGGTCCACCCAGTCGGGCACCTGCGCTAGAGAAGAGACTCGGAGCCATGGAGGAACAAATCGCCGGGTTGGTGACCGCACTAGGGGACATGATGTCACTCATGGCACCACAATCGGGCGGGGATCGTCTGGTGGGTCCAGCTGGAGCCACAGCGTCACCAGCACCTGATCGTGCCGAGTCTCGACACGTCCTGAGGGGAGATCTCCGGAGAGCCGTCCCAGATAAGTACGACGGTAAACCGGAGGGATGTCGTGGGTTCCTTCTCCAGTGCGAGCTGTATTTGGGCGATCAGCCGGTGCCGGACTCGGAGAAGGTACACACGATGATCACTCTTCTCACGGGACGTGCTCTCGAATGGGCCACGGCACTGTGGGAGAGCGGTGCTGAGGAATTGAGGTCGGTTCCCCGGATCATCGCTCAGTTTCGAGCAGTGTTTGATCATCCCGCGGAGGGGCGAGATGCGGGCGAGCAGAATATGCGCCTAGCTCAGGGTCGGAGTTTGCTCTTTTGTTCCGGACGTTGGTAGCGTCCAATGGGTGGAATGAGCCGGCTCTTAGGACCGCTTTCCACAGGGGTCTGCGGACTGAGGTCCAAATGGAGCTGGCTTGTGTCAGTCAGTCTATGACACAGGACGCCTACATCGCTCGGGCTATTGCCATCGACGGGCAGCTCCGGGACCGTGACCAGCTGGCGTGCTGCACTCATCTTCCTCTCCACCGGGCAGAGCCGGAACTGGAGCCGATGGAGTTGGGGATCACTAGACTCTCCGCAGAGGAGAGAGAACGGCGGAGTTGTCAGGACCTGTGTATGTACTGCGGGGAGAGGGACATTTCCGAAAGATGTGTCCCTCGGCTCAGGGGAGACACAGGAAAGGGGTAAGTGGCCGGAGGGCGCAGGTGGGCCCTTTCTGTTGTTCAGTTGTGCTGTCTGGTGACTTCCCCAATCATGTGTCCACAGCCCTGAATGACTCCAGAGCTGTGGGGAGTTTCATCGACCAGTCCTTGGTAGACGCTCTCCGACTGCCGTTGAGCCGTTTGAGGTTCTCTATGCCCATCCAAGCCCTGGATGGCCGAGCAGTGGGGTCCGGGTCAATTGACTAATGACTAATGAGGACTAAATGAGGTAACAACGAAGTTCCGGTATCCAATGGCCCTCGTTCCTGCGGCCGTAGAGCAGCTGAGGGGGGCGCGCTTCTTTACTAAACTGGGCCTCCGGAGCGCATACAACCTCGTGCGTATCCGGGAAGGAGACGAGTGGAAGACCGCATTCAGCACGCCGTCGGGTCACTATGAATACCTTGTGATGCCATATGGACTCGCCAATGCCCCAGCGGTATTCCAGTCTTTTCTGAATGAGGTATTTCAGGACATGTTGGGGAGGTATGTGTTAGTCTATATTGACGACATTCTGGTCTATTCCCCAACATTCCCAGAACATGTGGCTCACCTTCGCACTGTCCTCCAATGCTTACTACAGAATCGTCTGTATGTCTAGGAGGAGAAATGCGCCTTCCACCAAATGGCCGTTTCCTTCCTTGGGTACCGTATTGCTCCGGAGGGGGTTAAGATGGAGGAGTTGAAGGTGGAGGCGGTGAGGTCATGGCCAGTCCCGAAGACCATTAAAGCACTCCAGAGCTTTCTCGGGTTTGCCAACTTTTACTGCCGATTCATCAAGGGATTCAGCTCCATTACGGCTCCACTCACGTCGTTGTGGAAAGGACACCCTCAACGTCTCAACTGGACTTCTGGTGCCAAGAAGGCGTTCCTTGACCTGAAGGGCCGATTCACCACGGCACCCCTCCTACGTCACACGGACCCGCTCAAGCCCTTCACGGTTGAGATCGACGTGTCAGAGGTCGGGGTAGGTGCGGTCCTCTCCCAGCTACAGGGGAACCCGCCGCGGCTGTACCCCTGTGCCTACTATTCAAAGAAGCTGAGTGCTGCGGAGAGGAACAACGACGTGGGTGACCGAGAGCTACTGGCGGTAAAGTTGGCATTGAGGAGTGGAGACATTGGCTGGAGGGTGCTCATGAGCCGTTCACTGTCCTGATGGATCATCGAAACCTTGAGTACGTCAGGGCAGCCTGGCGCCTTATCCCCCATCCTGCATCGTGGGTCCCGTCTCCTGGGACATTGATGTGGAGATTCAGCGGGTGGAGAGACAGGACCCTACACCAGCTACATGCCCCCCAGGGAAGACATATGTACCCCGGAGAGTGCGGGGAAGGTTGGTGACCTGGGTTCACACTACACCCGCTACGGCCACCCAGGCATCAGCCGGACCCTGGAGGTGCTCCGAGAGAAATATTGGTGGCCAGGGATGAACCCAGGTCACCAGCACTATGTACTGTCCTGTGTAGTGTGCGCCGAGAACGGCTCCTAAGGGCAAACTCCCTTCCAGTACCTCAGCGACCTTGGTCCCACATCGCGGTGGACTTCGTAACGGACCTACCGCAAGCAGAAGGGCAAACGACCATCGCCGTAGTAGTGGACAGGTTCTCGAAGATGGTGCGATTCCTACCACTACCTGGCCTCCCCTCTGCGCTCCAGTTCACTGAGGTGCTGTTTCAGCAGGTCTTTTGTTTGTATGGACTTCCGGAGGACATAGTGTCAGACCAGGGCCCCCAATTTACGTCACGTGTCTGGACGGCGTTCATGTCAAGGCTGGGGGTCGTGGTCAGCCTCACATCCGGGTACCACCCTCAGGCTAATGGGCAGGCCGTTCTTCGTTCTTATTGTATGGAACAGCCAGGTGAGTGGACCTGCTTTCTCCCCTGGGCGGAGTACGCTCAGAACTCCCTATGCCATTACTCCACAGGGCTAACCCCTTTCCAGGTGGTACTCGGGTTCCAGCCTCCGCTGTGCCCCTTGAGGAGGGGTTCAAGTGAAGTACAGGCAGTGGAGGAATGGTTTAGGGAAGCTGAGGGGGTCTGATCCGCCGTTCACGTCCGTCTGCAGGTGGCGGTACAGCGTCAAAAGACGCAGGCGGATCGGCGGCGGAGCGAGGCTCCGGTTTACCGTCCAGGGGACAAGGTCTGGCTGTCCACGAGGGACCTCCAGCTCCGCTTGCCCTGTCGTAAGTTAGAGCCCCGGTATGTGGGCTCGTTCACTATCCTTCGGAGAGTCCAACTGTCTAACGCAGCTTTTTTTGTAAATGTATCTTGCAGTCGAGCTGCATAAGTGTTGCTCTCCACTTTCTGGAGGATCGAGTTTTGGAGTATGATAGCTAAAGAGATGGAGAAAACACCTGTCTCCGAATTACATCTTCAAACTAAGGGCAACCGTGGCATGCCATCCGTGAAAGGGAGACAAGTACATCATGCATGATGTATACGGGTAAGAGAGTTTAGCTAGCTACATTTTCATATATTACACGTTTCTAATTTTGACAGAAAGTGGTTTCATTTCAAGCTAGTGCACTGTTAGCTAGATAGGTAATGTTAGCTGGCTGGCTCCCTAGCTAACGTTACGTGTATGACATTATTATTCATATCCCAGAGCCATTTGATTTGCTAGTTAGAGCCTAATGTTAGCTAGCTAACTTTGAACCTGGTTGGTTAGCTCCCAGCAGATTCATGCAGGGTAGTAATGACATGATTTTGCACTATGTTCATTGTTGTTTAACTAGCTAACGTTAGCTGGCTGGCTCGTTAGCTAATGTTACGTGATGTGTGTGATCTTACACGCCGTTTACCTAGCTAGGTTCATTGTTTACCTAGCTAGCTAGCTATATGTCTTAAGCTAAAGTGTACCTTTAGCTAACTAGCTAACGTTTCGTGTTTGGCGTTATTATTCGTATTCCAGAGCCATTCAGAAATTCAACAGACATTCAACAGATATTTGCCAAAATCCAGTTAAAATTTTATAAATCAATAACTAATTCACCTTTTGTCACAGAATCACCAAACTAGATATGATTTATTCTATAAATGTCTAGAATACGTTTACAACCTTTGTTCTGAATACAAATTCCAGTTTTGATTGGATGTAAATACATAATCTTTAAAATGCAATATAATGCTGTATAAATCAATAACTAATTCACCTTTTGTCACAGAATCACCAAACTAGATATGATTTATTCTATAAATGTCTAGTATAGTTTTACAACCTTTGCTTTGAGTAAACATTCCAGTTCTGATTTGATAGAAATACATAACATCTATAAAATGCCATTTAAAGCTACATAAATCAATAACATTTTCAATGATTATAACAGAATCATCAAACTAGGTATGATTTATTCTATAAATGTCTAGCATACTTTTACAACCTTTTGTTTTGAATAAACATTTCAAAAACAACATTTCCATCAAATCAAAACTTGAATTTGTATTTTTTTTTTTTAGATTGTAAAAGTATGCTAGACATTTATAGAATAAATCATATCTAGTTTGCTGATTCTGTACCAAAAGGTGAATTAGTTATTGATTTATACCGCTTTAAATGGCATTTTATAGATTTTATGTATTTCTATAAAATCTAAACTGGAATTTGTAGTCACAACAAAGGTTGTAAAAGTATGCTAGACATTTCTAGAATAAATCATATGTAGTTTGATGATTCTGTGACAAACGGTGAATTACTTATTGATTTTTACAATTTTAACTGGCTTTTGGCGAATGTCTGTTGAATGTCCAAATGTGTGAATATATGTCTTTATAAACTTTACCTCGGTCCAAAACCTACATGTAGCCTGCAATCCAGGTATGTTTATGCTTAGGTTCCACTCTTTGTAGGGGAGCGCGGGGCACAACCTAACGCGGGGTTAAATGTAACACGGACCTTTTACGTAGTTACTCAGGGTCACGCGGGTTGTGTTTACGCTCTTTTTCTCTCGCTGCCAGAAGACGGTCTCCCGTGGATTTGTAAAAAGATTTGGTAATATTTTGTGAAGATACGGGACAAAGAGTGTTTTGACACCATGTAAGTATGTTTTTTCATCATACGTATTTTTCTGTTTCTGAGTTGTGTGTGTACATCACCAAATCTAACTTTATATTGCCTTAATCACTGTCTTTTTGGCTAAAACATGGCACCATTTTGAAACATGTCAGCAACTCCTAGCAACTGTTAGCTAGGTTTAAAATATTTTTTACACAGCGGGGTTAGTTGTAGCACAGTGTTACAACTAAGCCGCCAAGTGTTCACGATATTGAAATAAAAACAGGGAGCCTAATTCTTTCAGTTTTTTTTTTTTTACAGAATGAGACATCCAAAGCGGAAAACAGATAGAGGAGTGAGTAGGGACCTTCTGTGTATTGCTGCCAGGCATGTGGATAGTGGCAGGTCTATCAGAGGAGTGGCAAAGTTGTATGGTATTTGCCATGTGACTCTCCATCGTTTTGTCATGCAGAAAAGAAAGCTTCAGGAGGCTGGTAGCAGCAAGCTACCCACTGTCGGTTATTCTCGCCACAAGCAGGTCTTTAGCGCAGAGCAGGAAAAGAAGCTCAGGGACTATTTAAGAATAGCATCTGCCATGTACTATGGGCTAAGCCCTAAAGAGGTAGGGTGGTTAAGAAGTAAAAAAACTAAATATAATAGCCTAACACTTCACAATAAGGTTGTTTGGTATTAACTTGTTAAAAACCAAAACATTTAAAAAATCAGTGGTTGTATTAGTTTCCAGCATAATAAATATTTTTTTTTTATTAATATTATTATTTTTTTTAAACTAAAAACAGAAAGTAATATGCCTATAGATTGCTTGGACATTGGAATTGTTAGGCCATGTTGGTTAATTTATAATATAGAACCTAATTGTAAATTGTTACTAAAAAACAAATATATAAATAAAAAGGTTAATTCCAGAGAGCGTCCACAAAAAAAATCTATACAATTTATTTAGTTGGCTAACCTTACATTTCATTGAAGTTCACAAATTAGTTTATGTTTAATAAAAAATAGTACTAGTATTAATTTTAAACAAGGTCAGTTGGAAATAAACATTACATATAAATAATATAAACAATTCATACAATTTGCATGTTGTTGTTTTTCAGGTCCGAAAACTTGCCTTCCAGTGTGCAGTGCAATTTAATTGCACATATCCAGAGTCCTGGAAGACAAATGAGATGGCAGGAAAGGACTGGATGACATCTTTCCTTAAGCGTAACCCCACACTGTCCATCAGGAAGCCACAAGCAACCAGTCTGGCAAGGGCCTCAAGCTTCAACAAACACAATGTGGGCACTTTTTTTAAGAACCTGAAAAGCGTGTATGACAAGCATGGTTTGCAGCCACAAAATATCTGGAATATGGATGAAACCGGAGTTTCCACCGTGCAAGTACCAGAAAAAATAATTGCGTACATGACATCTGGTGAGAGAGGTAAACTAGTTACTGTTGCTGTTGTGGTCAATGCACAGGGGAATTATATTCCCCCTTTCTTTATCTTCCCTCAGAAGAAATTTCATGCACACTTTATCCGTGACGGACCCACTGGATGTGTTGGTGCAGCAAATGGTTCAGGATGGATGCAGGAGGATGAGTTTTTAGTTTTCCTACGCCATTTTGCCAACCACACAAAGCCATCGCAGGAGTCAAAGGTCCTCCTTTTGTTAGATAACCATGCTTCCCATGTGTCAGTGTCTGCACTGAATTTTTGCAAGGAGCATGGCTCCACAAGCTCCAGCCCCTGGACAGAAGTGTGTTCCGCTCTTTCAAGAGTAAATTTAACATGCATTTTGACCACTGGATGAAGACTCACCCAGGTATCAATGCTACTATCTATGACCTACCTGGCATTGTTGGCAAAGCCTTGCCACAGGCGGTAACCCCTGAAAATATCATGTCAGGGTTTAGATGCACAGGCATCTGGCCCTACAATTGTGACATTTTTAGTGAAAATGACTTTGCTCCATCCTTTGTAACCGACAGGCCAGAACCAGCCACTGCCTTAGTGCCCGCCACCACTACTGTGCTTTCTCCTGGCCCCTCAGTGCCCACCACTGCTACTGTGCTTTCTCCTGGCCCCTCAGTGCCCGCCACTGCTACTGTGCTTTCTCCTGGCCCCTCAGTGCCCACCACTGCTACTGTGCTGAATCCTGGCCCCTCAGTGCCCATTCCTGTATTCAGCCCTGTTGATGTCAGGCCCTTCCCAAAGGCAGGACAAAGGAAGAGTGTTGCCAAGGGAAGGAAGATCAGCACCATCCTCACAGACACTCCAGTCAAACAAGCAATAGAAGAAGAGGAAAAGAAGAGAAAATGTAGAAAAACAGTAAAAGAGTCCAAGAGAAAGCTCTTCAGTTCGAAAGGAATTTTTTTTTAAACAAATCAGTCCTGTGATGATTGCATTGTGTGCGGGGAAGAGTTTGCATCCTCTGTCCCTGGGGAGAAATGGGTGAAGTGTGTCTTCTGTGAGGGATGGGCACATGAATTGTGTACTGAGGGATATGAACGTTATATTTGTCATGACTGTGACAAACAGTAAACCTGTCTTGATAAAACAAGGACACACACAACTTTTCAGATAGCCTATTTATTTATATATTTATTTTGACACATTTAACTTTGTTGGACTTTCACAAACAATGTTGGAATTTGAATCAAAGTCAAAGTATGATTTTTTAATTTATTTTTCACTTTGTAGGCTATGGGATTTGTTTACTATATTGATCACTTGTTTATTTATTAAAAATATTGCCTGTTTTCATGTAATAAACACTTTCAAATGTGATTTTAAGCTTGTTTACTGTTACTATTAATAATAATAATAATTCTGCATGCAATTTTGCACACAAAAATATAATTCAATGCAATTACAATATTTGATGATTTTATTTATTTATTGCAAAACTGTGCAGCCCTTTCCTATATCTCTATGCATGATATTGATCCATAATAGAAGGATGATTGGATGAGGGATGGATGTATGGATATCTATCTATACAGATGTACAAACAATATCAAACTATACAGATAAAATAGTACTGAATTATGTGTGTTACAACTAACCCCTCTGTCTGTTACAACTAACCCCGCATATGGGGTAAGTTGTAACATTTGCACTTCTGTCACTTTCAGTGCAACTGTACGAAAATGGAAGGTCCTAGAAAAAAACTGTAAGTGTTCATTTGTAGCAGAGATGTATATGTTTCTTGTGTAAAAAAAAGATTAATCTAACCTAATTATTTTTTAAATAATTGAGCCAAAACCAAAATGCGTTAGGTTGTGCCCCGCTCTCCCCTACTCCTTGTCATATGCCAAACATGCGGCATTACAAGGAATTGCAAGGATTGAAATGACTGATCCCCAGGCTACATGTAAGGCAGGTATCTTACAATGCCAGTTGAAGAGAAACTCATTTGAATAGAAGGGGACATACTGTAGGGTTGTAGGTACTTTTCAAATTACGAACTGATTACTAATTACTAATCATGGTGCACGGGTTACGCGGGAAAAAGTCATCCAACTCCTTCACTCAAGTTTTTTGCGTGATTACAGACTACTCATAACGAATTAATATCGCACTCTAAGCAACACCGACCAAACCTTTTAGGAATATCCCAAACATTCCTCGACGTCCTCTATCGACATAAGTAGGCAACCTTTATCTGTCTGAAATGGTAGTCTTCCCATCAAAAGTTACAAACTTGTCTATATCATACTTAAAACTATTTTCACTTTCGCTTTACGATGCCTATCACCTATAGAAAACAGGAACGTGAAAAAATTGTGCTCTACTTACCTTCCAAAGTGCACTTTTGGCTCCCCAAAAATATTTTTTTTTTATATAACTTTACCTCGGTTCATATATATAACATTAATTGTTGTTCGGAACCCACTGCTCGCCGAAAATCGTCGTGACTACATCAAATTCGCCACCCCGTAAATTAATTGCGCCTTTTCCCCAGTCTATGGAGTCTGTACTGTACAGAGACTGCGCGGCTTCAGAGATGCTGTTACCGGTCGAGTGAGTTATTTACTGAACAAATCAGAAAACGTAATTTCGCACTGAGTAGAGGAGACAATAACGTGTCTTTTGATACTTTAGCTTCAGTCCTATGTTGAGCTAACCTTGACATTCAGCACACTTCAGTTTGGGGCAAGTTGTCTCAATGACTTTGGGTCAAGTCTTCACATTAGTGATGTGTCATGCGCAAAAGATGCAGTGAATCAGAAGAGCCGGCTCGCATCGAGTGAGAGCCGGCTCCCAGTTTTTTTCCTTTCGCTGCGTGCTTACAGGCAGAACTTTGTTTTGATTGGTCAGCAATCGCATCGCGGCCAATCAGATGTGAGGATATGGGATCATACCATTATGTAAAAACAGAGAGGGGGGTGAAGTGAAGCGGCACTCCACTGCAAGTTAATGAGTCGTAACAACGTTAATAACGACACTGTCTGTCAGATAGCGGTGAGGAGAGTGTGTGAGTCGTAACTATGAGTGACACCCGAAAGAGAAGCAGCATCTGGCTCCAGTTTAAAGACAATGGAAACAACAAAGCAGAGTGCGTTCACTGCAAGATGAAAATTACTTTAAGAGCAGGTTCCACCACAAACCTGCATAGACATATGAGAACTGTCCATCCTACAGTGCAGTTAGAGGAGAGAGGGCAAGCTAGCACCCCATCTACAGATCCTGGTGTGTCTCATCCCCAAAAAACAGCAACTGCAGCAGCATCTACTGGCTTCCCCACACATGCAGGTATAACCTCTCCTACTGCAGCTCAAAGCAAAATAAGCCAGTTTATACCCAAAGTGATGACCCCATCCAAACAGCACAGCATTGATGTAGAGCTAGCTAAAATTATAGCTACTGATTTCCAACCCTTTTCAATTGTGGAGGACAGAGGTTTTAAAAGTTTTGTCAAAACTTTAAATCCCACATACACTCTTCCCAGTAGAAAAACATTGTCCCAAACAACAATACCTAAACTATATGACACAGAACGGGCATTATGGCAAGTAAGGGTGAAACAAGCTCCATCAGTTTGCCTGACAACTGACTGCTGGACCTCCAGAACAACCTGCTCTTTCATGGCTGTCACTTGCCATTTCATTGAAAATTACAAGATGTCATCTTGCCTTTTGGACTGCTTTGAGTTCACAGAGAGACACACTGCAGAAAACCTAGCAGATGAGCTAGTAAGAGTGGCAAAAGAGTGGCAAGTAGAGGACAAAGTAGTGTGCTGTGTGAGTGACAATGCAGCAAACATCACCAAAGCCATAAAAATTCTTAAGTGGACCCATCACCCATGTCTGGCACATACACTAAACCTCATGATTAGAGATGCCCTAAAGGTGGTCAAACCAACCGTGGATAAGGTGAAGGCTGTTGTGGAGTTTTTCCACAAAAGCACAGTTGCAACACAGAGGCTAAAGTCCACACAGTGCCAGATGGGGATGCCTGAACTGAGGCCCAAACAAGAGTGTGCCACCAGGTGGAACTCAACATTTTATATGTTGAAACGAATTCTTGAAACAAAAGATGCCATCATCTCCACCCTGGCCCTCATCAACGCACCAGTTGATGCTCTATGTCAAGAGGAATGGGAGCTGGTGAAAGAGGTCTGCACCGTCCTGCAACCATTTGAGGAGGTGACTGTGGAAATAAGTGCAGACAGGTACCTTGGACCATTTTTTTTCATTACTACCATTCAGTCACTATTATACATTGCAGAAACAATACAGTATAATGTGCCACATATTATATGCCACATACTTTAGAAAAAGCTTCATTTTAAAAGTTGCTGTTTCTCTCCCTCAGCTATGTTTCTGCCTCAAAAATGCTCCTGCTATGCAAAGGTTTGCAGCGTGTGACAGCCCAACAGACTGTAACCATGCAGAAAGGGAAAGAATTGGTTGCAGCTCTTTGTTCAGCCATGGACCGGAAATTTCTGCGTATGGAGTACAACACTGTCCACTCAGAAACCACATTATTGGATCCTAGGTTTAAAAAACTTGCATTCAATGACAACAGAGCTGTTGATGAGGCACTTCAGAGAATTAGTGCAGCAGCAGCAAGATGCACCCCTAGCAGCCAGCCAGCTCCGCCATTAGAAGGCCAAGTGTATGAGGAACCACAAACCTCTGTTGTTTGGAGGCTTTTTGATGAAAGAGCTACAGGAGATGCTACAAGAAGAAATCCTACAGCTGATGCTATACTGGAGGTGAGGTCTTATCTTGAGGAGCCCATCATCCAACGAGCAGAAGACCCACTGAGCTGGTGGCAGGCCAAGGCCTCAGTCTTTCCACGCCTGGCGAAGGTGATGGAAGGGAGACTGTGTATTGTGGCAACATCGGTTCCTTCAGAGAGAATCTTGTCAAAAACAGGGCAGATAATCTCAGAAAGAAGAAATAGGATCAGTCCATCAAAGCTGAGGCATCTGATTTTTTTGAATGCCAATCTTCACTGAGGACATTAATACTGTTTGCTTGAGTTTGGTTCTAGTTCTGTTCTAGTTCAATTCTGTTTATTTGCTGTTTTTTTGTTGTTAATTTGTGCAAAAAAATGTTTGATTAAAATGATTAAAAACAAAAGAATGCTTTTGTAACAAAATAAATGCATAAAAACACTGCACATGAAAGGGTTTTCAACACACAAACCATTTTTTTTTGTGCCTACAAAAGAATCCTAAATTAAGAGCCGTTCAGGAGTCGAAAGAGCCGGCTCTTCTTTGGGAGCTGAGCCAAAAGAGCCGGCTCTCGGAAAAGAGCCGAACTTCCCATCACTACTTCACATGTGACACATAGAAATGCAAAAAAACCATTGTGATATTGTGTAATTAGCTCTGATAATAGTACTAAATGTTACTGTAAATCCATTTACAGTAAAATGTAGTACTATTATCAGAGCTAATTACACAATATCACAAGTTTTTTTTGCATTTCTATGTGTCACATGTGAAGACTTGCCCTAAACAAGACAGGCTCTGGCGTGTGTAGGTGACTACTAACACACTACATACCTACTGTATGAGACATTATATCCACACACACACACACACTACTTCATACAGTGCCATACATTTTGTGTGGTGTTATGAATTGCATTGTGGCAACAAGGATAGTAAACTGGGTGGTGGGCGTAATAAGCCTGTAATGAATATGTAATTGCAATGAAGAAATGTGTTTTTGAAGGAAAGAAGAAAGGAAGGAAGGAAGGTAGAAATGTGTTTTTGAAGGAAAGAAGAAAGGAAGGAAGGAAGGAAGGAAGGAAGGAAGAAATATGTTTAGAAATTATAAAAGAAAGACAGAGAATGGCAGCACACCACCAGACATAATGTTAAAGGCAGTGAGGCAGGTGAATTTGCAGAACAAATCAATCAGGAGTACATTGAAGGATTTTGACATAAATTACCGTACTCTGACTCGGTATTGACAAAAGGTTACCAGAGAAGTTCAAAGTAAAATGGTTGTGCCACTTAATTAATGTGTGCTTGGCCAGCATTATTGTTTTGATTGTGTCACGGTGCGTAGTATTTAAGGGACGATATACGGAGCGCTGGTGAAGTGTCATCCTTTTTATTGAAAATGAGATGTTCTCACGAAGCATTTACAACTAAAAAGGAGAGTGAAACAAAAACACGATAACAAACAAAAACACGGTGACTTACTTTGTGTTGCAGGCAGTGCAGACAAACACAACAGACAATGATCCACACACAGGTGGCTGTGTGTGGAGACTAAATACTATCCCCAATCAGAGACAACGCTAGACAGCTGTCTCTGATTGGGGATGATAATCTCCCTAATGGAGTGTGAGAACTTGGTTGTGTGCCTCTCTCCTCCCCTAGGTGGGAGTAAGAGGCCTTATCACAACCAAGCCCTCACAGTACCCCCCCCCTAAGGTGCGGACTCCCGATCGCACACAAAATCCCCCCTTTCCTGAAAGACAAAAAAAAATGTCCAAAAACTAGGGGGGACATGGCGGGGTACTGAGGTGGTTGCTGGTGGGGGCTCCGGTTCCGGGCGTGGCACAGGCTGTGAGAGTAGCTTCCCTCCTACCTCTCCGTTGCACGCCCGGTCCGGTCCGGACCCCGGCGCGGTGGTTCCCCCCTCAGTACTCCCGCCATTCACCAAGTCCTGTCTGGACCCTGGTGCGGGAGCCCTCGACCCTGGAGAGGGGCTGACAACCGGCCCCGGACTGGGCACCGGTGGAGCGGACTGCTCCGGCACTGGAGCGACGCAGATGACCGGCCCCGGACTGGGCACCGGTGGAGCGGACTGCTCCGTCTCTGGAGCGACGTAGACGACCGGCCCCGGACTGGGCACCGGTGGAGCGGACTGCTCCGGCACTGGAGCGACGCAGACGACCGGCCCCGGACTGGGCACCGGTGGAGCGGACTGCTCCGTCACTGGAGCGACGTAGATGACCGGCCCCGGACTGGGCACCGGTGGAGCGGACTGCTCCGGCACTGGAGCGGCGCAGACGACCGGCCCCGGACTGGGCACCGGTGGAGCGGACTGCTCCGGCACTGGAGCGAAGCAGACGACCGGCCCCGGACTGGGCACCGGTGGAGGAGGCTCCAGGCCTTGAGCTGTGGCTGGAGGCTCCGGGCTGCTGACCTTCGCTGGAGGTGGCGGAACGCTGACCTTCGCTGGAGGTGGCGGAACGCTGACCTTCGCTGGAGGTGGCGGAACGCTGACCTTCGCTGGAGGTGGCGGAACGCTGACCTTCGCTGGAGGTGGCGGAACGCTGACCTTCGCTGGAGGTGGCGGGGCGCTGACCTTCGCTGGAGGTGGCGTGGCGCTAACCCTCGCTGGAGGTGGCGTGGCGCTAACCCTCGCTGGAGGTGGCGTGGCGCTAACCTTCGCTGGAGGCCTCGGGCTGCTGACCTTCGCTGGAGGCCTCGGGCTACTGACCTTCACTGGAGGCCTCGGGCTGCTGACCTTCACTGGAGGCCTCGGGCTGCTGACCTTCACTGGAGGCCTCGGGCTGCTGACCTTCACTGGAGGCCTCGGGCTGCTGACCCTCACTGGAGGCCTCGGGCTGCTGACCTTCTCTGGAGGCCTCGGGCTGCTGACCTTCTCTGGAGGCCTCGGGCTGCTGACCTTCTCTGGAGGGCTCGGGCTGTTGACCTTCTCTGGGGGTCTCGGGCTGCTGACCTTCTCCGGAGGTCTCAGGCTGCTGACCGTCACAGGAGGCCTCGGGCTGCTGACCTTCTCCGGAGACCTCAGGCTGGATGCCGTGCCCACCCTGGGCACCGACGCAGAGGTGGTCTTCAGCCCTGCAGCTGGTCTGGCTGTCGGCCCCAGACTGGGCACCGACACGCTATGGAGCTCCTGCTCCACAGCGGGACTGAACGTCGTGCCCACCCTGGGCACCGACGCAGAGATGGTTTCCAGCCCTCTGTT
Organism: Thymallus thymallus; assembly: GCA_023634145.1. Classification (NCBI taxonomy): domain Eukaryota; kingdom Metazoa; phylum Chordata; class Actinopteri; order Salmoniformes; family Salmonidae; genus Thymallus; species Thymallus thymallus. The sequence continues at coordinate 14,523,852 of CM042404.1, forward strand.
GGGGCTGGCTGTCGGCCCCAGACTGGGCACCGACACGCTATGGAGCTCCTGCTCCACAGCGGGGCTGAACGTTGTGCCCACCCTGGGCACCGACGCAGAGATGGTTTCCAGCCCTCTGGTGGGGCTGGCTGTCGGCCCCAGACTGGGCACCGACACGCTATGGAGCTCCTGCTCCACAGCGGGGCTGAACGTCGTGCCCACCCTGGGCACCGACGCAGAGATGGTTTCCAGCCCTCTGGTGGGGCTGGCTGTCGGCCCCAGACTGGGCACCGACACGCTATGGAGCTCCTGCTCCACAGCGGGGCTGAACGTCGTGCCCACTCTGGGCACCGACACAGAGATGGTCTCCAACCACAGAGCTGTGCTGGCGACCGTCGCGGTAGCCTCCGTGCGAGGAGTAGGCACAGGGCATACTGGACTGGGGGAACGCACCACTGTTCTGATGCGAGGCGCTGGCACAGGTCGCACCGGGCTGGGGGAAACGCACCGTTTGGCTAGTGCGTTTAGCTGGCACAGGTCGTACCGGGCTGGGGAAACGCACTGTTGGGTTGTTGCGTTTAGCTGGCACGGGTCGCGCCGGGCTGGGGAAACGCACCGTTTGGCTGGTGCGCGGAGCAGGCGCGGGCCGTACCGGGCTGGGGAAAAGCACCGTTGGCTGGGTGCGTTTAGCTGGTACGGGTCGCACCGGGCTAGTGTTGCGCACCGATGGTTTGGTGCGCTGAGTCGGTCTCCTCCTCCTCCGACTCTGGACCGGCGCTGGAGGCACCGGACTGGGAACTGGCGCTGGAGCACGACTGTCCCTGTCGTGCCTACTCCACCGCCAATCCCCATCCTGTGAGGGTTCTTCCGGGAACCCCCACGAGTGAGGGAACAGAAGCACATCGTCGTCGTCTTCCTCCGACTCCTCTCTGTACTCCTGCTCCCACGGCTGTAGGGGCTCCTCCTGGAACCCCCACGAGTGCAGTGGTCGGGGCTCTTCTCCCTCGATCCCCGACCACCCCCATAGCCCCCCCCCAAAATCAGTTTGAGGGGTTTTCTGGGCTCCAGGCTGGTCCTCAGTTCTAGCCCGGTGACGTGTCCTCCGTCGTCGGCGCCTCGACTGCTCCGGACCCCAGCCTTCCTCCACCGCATGATAATGGTAGACATCCTCTCTCGATAATTTACCCATATCATAGAGGATGTCTACCAGTGTCTGCTCTCGTTGCGTCCCAGGGTGGTGGATCATTCTGTCACGGTGCGTAGTATTTAAGGGACGATATACGGAGCGCTGGTGAAGTGTCATCCTTTTTATTGAAAATGAGATGTTCTCACGAAGCATTTACAACTAAAAAGGAGAGTGAAACAAAAACACGGTGACTTACTTTGTGTTGCAGGCAGTGCAGACAAACACAACAGACAATGATCCACACACAGGTGGCTGTGTGTGGAGACTAAATACTATCCCCAATCAGAGACAACGCTAGACAGCTGTCTCTGATTGGGGATGATAATCTCCCTAATGGAGTGTGAGAACTTGGTTGTGTGCCTCTCTCCTCCCCTAGGTGGGAGTAAGAGGCCTTATCACAACCAAGCCCTCACAGATTGAAAGGCATGATTTGCCAGATTCTCTAGGAATTATTGTTTTTATTTTGAGTTCTTTAATGAAGTTAAAATCAATATTCACAATGAATTAGTTATGTTCTTGTTTGTTGATAATCCAATGTGACAATTTACCCAGCGTAATGTGACAATTTACCCGCTGATGGGGCAAGTGCACACTCTCTATTTAACGGTCTACAACGCCGTACTGAAATAAGATAAATATGTGGCCAAGACTTCCTTCTTTCATTTGGTATGACATTTATACCATTGTGATGTATTGTGCCCAGTAAAGTTTAGACAGCGTGAAAACTATGACAACATACCTGTCATAGTCATCTCCCACACCTGCCTTCAGATGATCCTGCAGGTGAAGAAGCCAGATGTGGAGGTCCTGAGCTGACGTGGTTACACATGGTCTGCGGTTGTGAGGCCGGTTGGACGTCCTGCTAGAGAGAAATTAACATTCGATTCTCTGGCAACAGCTCTGGTGAACTTTCCTGCAGTCAGCATGCCAGCATTGTGTTGTGTGACAAAACTACACAAATGCCTTTTTATTGTCCCCAACATAAGGTTCCCCTGTGTAATGATCATGCTGTTTAATCAGCTTCTTGATATGCCACACCTGTCAGGTGGATGGATTATCTTGGCAAAGGAGAAATGCTCACTAACAGGGATTTAAACAAATCTGTGCACACAATTTGAGGGAAATAATATTTTTGTGTGTATGGAACATTTCTGGGATTTTTTATTTCAGCTCATGAAACTTTACATGTTGCGTTTATATTTTATTCGGTGTAGTTTAAATATCACCAGTACTGCCACAGCAGCATAACATTTGATTAACACTTGATAACACCTGATTTAGCCTAGGTTTAGGTTTGGTTGGCTGATACAGCAGAGAGAGGCAGAAAGACAGAGGGGAGCGGCTGCATCAACAACCCTCCGACCCAGCTCCATCCCTGCTTCAGTGGGAGTAGAACATGTGTTTCAGGGCAATAGCAACACAGGTAGTCTACACTTTAGCTAACCCTCATACTAAAATATCCACACAAGCCACTAACCAGCCATTTACCATGAGTTACAAGTTTATGAATATTATATTATGAAGTTATTATTCAATACAAGCGTTAAATGTTCAGTGTAATCAATAAACAAAATCTAGCTAGTTAACTACATCGATCATCAACATCCAACCTGGTCTCTGAGCATTACATATTATTCGGTACGTATATCCGAGAAACTCAGTTTAGTATGCTATGGATTCATTTGTGGATGTCCATCATCCATTTCGTATGATATGTTACGAATTGCAATTTGTATGATATGTTAAAAATGTTCTAAATGTACAATATGTTACAAATTCGCAAACCGTACAATATGTTATGAATTTGCTAAATGTATGATATGCTATAAATTCAAGCTAGGTGGCTAACATTAGCTAGCTGGCTAACGTTAGCTAGGCTAGGGGTTAAGGTTAGGTGTTAGGGTTAGGGGAAGGGTTAGCTAAAATGGTTAAGGTACGGGTTAACTAACATGCGTTGCCTAAGTAACCATCTGTCTGATATAACCATACCAAACATAACATATCAAATATAATTTGAGGTCAGAGATGTATTTTTACTGTGTTACATCTAGTCTATGATACCAGGATGCAACATCAATGATCAGCTGATGATGATCAGCTGACGAGGGTCAGTCTTTTCCGATATCAATAATATGTTTAGGATTTTGACAAACTTGGGTGAATGATGCATCTTGCAATAGAGATACAGCATTTACAAAACTACACTGATTGGCCCAAGGCGGGAGCTATAGTAATGAACTGAAATGTTTTAGTCACACGCAATATCTCAATTGGCCCAGAGTTTGCATGTTAACATTACCTTTTTTTACATGTGAGGAGAATACATCATAATGACAAAGCAAAAACTGTTTTTTAGAAATGTTTGCTAATTTATAAAAAACTAAAATGAAATATCACATTTACATAAGTATTCAGACCCTTTACTCTGTACTTTGTTGAAGCACCTTTGGCAACAATTACAGCCTCAAGTCTTCTTGGGTATGACGCTACAAGCTTGGCACACCTGTGACATGACTTGCCAATCCTGAGATGGAGATCGGGGGTGCCGGCTAGACAAAGGTCTGAAGACGGTTGGAAATGGTTAAACTCTGAAACTATCGATCATGACAGAAGTGATACATCATAGTTGTCGCGTTATCTGTCTGCAGCTGAAAACGTACGTAAGTCTAGGACGAGAACACTAACCAACGCGGAAGCATATATTCTGAAGTAACCACTCTAACCACCACTACTATGACCAGAAAGACTCTACAAAGGACAATGGTGATCTCTACTGGGCAAACCAGAGTCTTACCTCATCGACCCAACTATAGCTCCCATGTCCGTTTGGAGTAACTCCTTTGTCTCCCTCCCCCCAACCCCCCCTTTTCTCTCTGAATTCGCCATTGTGTGATAACCAAACTGTCAGGCTTCGTTAGTCCTCTTGACGGTATTTACTGTATAATGTAAGTATGTTTTGTATATTCTGTAATTGTTTCATTAGTTGGTAAATAAATAATTGAGGCAATTTGTGTATGGATGATTCATCAATAAAATTAGGGTTAGTGCAGACTACAAGAAAAAACGACGTTCAAGATGAGACTGAACGATGTGCTTAGGGCCGTTGTCCTTTTGGAAGGCGAACCTTCACCCCAGTCTGGGGTCCTGAGTGCTCTGGAGCAGGTTTTCATCAAGGATATCTCTGTACTTTGCTCTGTTCATCTTTCTCTTGATCCTGACTAGTCTCCCAGTCCCTGCCGCTGAAAAACATCCCCACAGCATGATGCTGCCACCACCATGTTTCACCGTAGGGACGGTGCCAGGTTTCCTCCAGACGTGACGCTTGGCATTCTGTCCAAAGAGTCCAATCTGGTTTCATCAGACCAGAGAATCTTGTTTCTCATGGTCTGAGAGTCCTTTAGGTGCCTTTTGGCAAACTCCAAGCGGGCTGTCATGTGCCTTTTACTGTGGAGTGGCTTCTGCTGGCCTGATTGGTGGAGTGCTGTAGAGATCTCTACAGTGGAAATCTGCAGCTCTGTCTGAGTGACCATCGGGTTCTTGGTCACCTCCCTGACAAAGGCACTTCTCCCCCGTGTCGTGATGTGACTAATGTGATGCCAGCATTGTGTATTAATGTGATTACTGTTATTTATCAATTCAATTAACTATGTTTAATTATTATGTAATTCAATTTATCATGTAACAATTAACTCATTAGGAATTTGGGCCACCACAGAAAAAGTTGTTTAACGAGTTACTATCTCCCAAATTAAACTCTTTTAAATATTCATATACAGTTGAAGTCGAAGTTTACATACACTTAAGTTGAAGTCATTAAAACTAATTTTTCAACCACTCCTCAGATTTCATGTTAACAAACTATAGTTCTGGCAAGTCGGTTAGAACATCTACTTTGTGCATGACACATGTAATTCTTCCAACAATTGTTTACAGACAGATTATTTCACTTATAATTCACTATATCACAATTCCAGTGGGTCAGAAGTTTACATACACTAAGTTGACTGTGCCTTTAAACAGCTTGGAACATTTCAGAAAATGATGTATTGGCTTTAGAAGCTTCTGAGAGCTTAATTGACATCATTTGAGTCAAATGGAGGTGTACCTGTGGATGTATTTCAAGGCCTACCTTCAAACTCAGTGCCTCTTTGCTCGACATCATGGGGAAATTATTAGAAATCAGCCAAGACCACAAAAAAAGAATTGTAGACCTCCACAAGTCTGGTTCATCCTTGGGAGCAATTTCCACGTTAATCTGTACAAACAATAGTACGCAAGTATAAACAAAATGTCTTAAGGACAACAAAGTCAAGGTATTGGAGTGGCCATCACAAAGCGCTGACCTCAATCCTATAGAAAATTGGTGGGCAGAACTGAAAAAGCGTGTGAGAGCAAGGAGGCCTACACCAGTTCTGTCAGGAGGAATGTGCCAAAATTCATCCAACTTATTGTGGGAAGCTTGTGGAAGGCTACCCGAAACATTTGACCCAAGTTAAACAATTTAAAGGCAATGCTACCAAATACTAATTGAGTATATGTAAACTTCTGACCCATTGCGAATGTGATGAAAGAAATAAAAGCTGAAATAAATTATTCAGAAATGTCAAATTCTTAAAATAAAGTGGGGATCCTAACTGACCTAAGACAGGGAATTTAAATGTATTTGGCTAAGGTTTATGTAAACCTCCGACTTCAACTGTATATCGATAACAGTAATTTATTAATGTATAACCTTACCAGTCTCATTCTGAACATCGCATCATGCTTGACATCTGCAAGAACCCTAACCTCATTGATGAATCAGCAATACACAAATTGGCTTATTTATTTATTTACTAACTAACTAAATAATAACCCAGAATACATAAACACACGGCATAGGTTATTGATTATTATTGTAATACAATGAATACAGGTCCCTAGTGAACTAACAAAGCATGACAGTTTGGTTATAAAAAGAAAAAGAGGGAAAGGAAGAGACAAAGAGATTCAACTATCGGGACATTTGTAAGCTACGTTCACGGAAATATGAATACTTAGCACCCTGTCCACCAGAGGTCACACTGTCCTTTGTTCTCTGTGTAGTACAGTGGTTAGGACAGGACTTCAGCGGTTGTCTCAATGGTTGCTTGTAGATGGGATCTTCCTTGTGTCTTTAGTCAAAATTCGAGACTACGTCGAACACGAGCTGCAGACTGGTAAACGCTACGGTCTAGTGAGTTTCTAGAAATTGAGAGTTTCAGAGTTTCACAATTTCAAACGTATGGACTGCCGTCTCACTTTCCTGGTCTGTAGCGTTTAAACCATTTTGCCTTTTAGGCAGAGTTGCAAAGAAAAAGCCATATCTGACTGGCCAATTAAAAGAAAAGATTAAGATGTCAAAAGAACACAGACACTGGACACAGGAAAATATGGCTTTTTCTTTGCAACTCTGCCTAGAAGGCCAGCATCTCGTAGTCTCCTCTTAACTGTTGACGTCGAGACTGGTGTTGTTTCTATTTAATGAATCTGCCAGTTGAGGACTTGTGAGGCGTCTGTTTCTCAAACTAGACATTCTAATGTACCTGTCCTCTTTCTCAGTTGTACACTCCCACTCTTCTTTCTATTCTGGTTAGAGACAGTTTGCGCTGTTCTGACAAGGGAGTAATACACAGCGTTGTACGAGATCTTCAGTTTCTTCTGAAACTGACGAGTTTCAGAAGAAAGTTCTTTGTTTCTAGCCATTTTGAGCCTGTAATCGAACCCACAAATGCTGATGCTCCAGATACTCAACTAGTCTTCTTTAATCAGCACAACAGTTTTCAGCTGTGCTAACATAATTGCAAAAGGGTTTTCTAATGATCAATTAGCCTTTTAAAATGATAAACTTGGATTAGCTAACACAACGTGCCATTGGAACACAGGAGTGATGGTTGCTCTTAATGGGCCTCTGTACGCCTACGTAGATTGTCGTGGAAATGTCAGTACTGAGAGAGATTTGGACAATTATTCAAACAATCATCTTTATTCAACATTGATTAATTATTTCAGTAATGAAACCGTCGACCGAACACTCTAAGTTGTGTTGCCGAGAGCTTAACCAACAATGAGAAACAGCCATCTTACATCCAACTGTCAGGCTCTGGCCATAGAGAAGCCTATGTGCTTCTATATGTAGCCATGGTCAGGGTCTGACAGGTCTTTTCTTTCTCTTTCTGGTGGTGGGTTGTGTGGGATCCCTAATTAGAGGCAGCTGTAGCGCATCGTCTCTAATTAGAGATCCTACATAGATTTGTAGATTTTCACACTGGTTTGTGGGTCGTTGTCGTTATATGTCGCAGTCACGGTGAAAGTAAGTGTGCCACTTTTGTTACATCCATCCATTCGTGTTTGTTTGTGAACGTGACGTTTAGTCTATTCGTGTTATGTTCTGTAGTTCGTCATTTGTGTTTTAATATACATAGTATGTTGTAGAAATACATAGTATAGCAAATTAAAATAAGATGTCGAACTACTATCCCTGCGCTGCGCCTTGGTCTGTGTATGCACCCTCACGTGACACCAACGCAGTTCCGCCTCCAACATCGCCAAAACTATGCGGTTGTCTGCTATCACTGGTTAATGCTTGATCTGATTGAATCTATGCATTAATTAAGGATTGCCACTTTAAACAATTTTAATAATGTTTACATTTTTTACTTGAATAATTTATAGCCTATGTTTACATACCGTTTTACGTACTTCTTATGTATATGTTGTATTCTAGTCAAGGCTCATCCTACTGCTGTACACACCTTTTCTATTAATATACTGTCCATATACTGTTCACACCATCATACACTGAGTTTATAAGACATTAAGAACACTTGCTCTTTCCATGACAATGACTGACTACGTGGATCCAGGTGAAATCTATGATCCCTTATTGGTGTCAATTGTTAAATCCACTTTAATCAGTGTAGATGATGGGGAGGAGAAGAGTTAAAGAAGGATTTTTAAGCCTTTAGACAATTGAGACATGGAATGTTTATGTGTGCCACTCAGAGGGTGAATGGGCTCCTCCCTCTGCTTAGAGAGACACAGCTCATGTGAGCGCTCACATTTTTCAACATGTTTTTTACAATAAGATAGTGTCACGTTGCTGAGTAATGGGACGATAAACGGAGCGCTGATGGAGCGTCATTCCTTTTTATTTTGGAGATGTATTCTCGAAGCACAAAATAACAGAAAAGGAGATGACTTAAATTAACTACAAAACACTAATAAAGCAAAGTAACTCACGTGCTGTAGACACAAGGCAGACACGAACAATGATCCACACACAGGTGGATCTGGGCAGATCTTAAATACCATCCCCAATCAGAGACAACGCTAGACAGCTGTCTCTGATTGGGGATGATAATCTCCCTGATAAGTGTGTGAGGACTTGGTTGTGTGCCTCTCTCCTCCCCTAGGTGGGAGTAAGAGGCCTTACCACAACCAAGCCCTCACAGTACCCCCCCCCCTAAGGTGCGGACTCCCGATCGCACACAAACAATCCCCCCTCTCCAGAAAAAATGTCCAAAAAACTAGGGGGGACATGGCGGGGTACTGAGGTGGTTGCTGGTGGAGGCTCCGGTTCTGGTTCCGGGCGTGGCACAGGCTGTGAGAGTAGCTTCCCTCCTACCTCTCCGTTGCACGCCCGGTCCAGTCCGGACCCCGGCGCGATGGTTCCCCCCTCAGTACTCCCGCCATCCACCAAGTCCTGTCTGCACCCTGGTGTGGGAGCCCTCGACCCTGGAGAGGGGCTGACAACCGGCCCCGGACTGGGCACCGGTGGAGCGGACTGCTCCGGCACTGGAGCGACGCAGACGACCGGCCCCGGACTGGGCACCGGTGGAGCGGACTGCTCCGTCACTGGAGCGACGTAGATGACCGGTCCCGGACTGGGCACCGGTGGAGCGGACTGCTCCGGCACTGGAGCGACGCCGACGACCGGCCCCGGACTGGGCACCGGTGGAGCGGACTGCTCCGTCACTGGAGCGACGTAGACGACCGGCCCCGGACTGGGCACCGGTGGAGCGGACTGCTCCGGCACTGGAGCGACGGCGACTACCGGCCCCGGACTGGGCACCGGTGGAGCGGACTGCTCCGGCACTGGAGCGACGCAGATGACCGGCCCCGGACTGGGCACCGGTGGAGCGGACCGCTCTGGCGCTGTAGCAGAGCAGACTGCTGGACCCGGATGTGGCTCTGGTGGAGGTTCAGGGCTGCTCACCTTCACCTGAGGTCCCGGGCTGCTGACCTTCCCCGGAGGTCTCGGGCTGCTGACCTTCCCCGGAGGTCTCGGGCTGCTGACCTTCCCCGGAGGTCTCGGGCTGCTGACCTTCGCCGGGGGTCTCGGGCTGCTGACCTTCACAGGAGGCCTCGGGCTGCTGACCTTCACAGGAGGCCTCGGGCTGCTGACCTTCTCCGGAGGTCTCGGGCTGCTGACCTTCTCCGGAGGTCTCGGGCTGCTGACCTTCACCGGAGGCCTCGGGCTGCTGACCTTCACAGGAGGCCTCAGGCTGCTGACCGTCACAGGAGGCCTCGGGCTGCTGACCTTCTCCGGAGACCTCGGACAGCTAACCCTCACCGGAGGTCTCGGGCTGCTGACCTTCACCGGAGACCTCGGGCTGGACGCCGTGCCCACCCTGGGCACTGACGGAGAGGTGGTTTTCAGCCCTGCTGTAGGTCTGGCTGTCTGTCCCAGACTGGGCGCCGACACGCTATGGAGCTCCTGCTCCACAGCGGGACTGAACGTCGTGCCCACCCTGGGCACCGACGCAGAGATGGTTTCCAGCCCTCTGGTGGGGCTGGCTATCGGCCCCAGACTGGGCACCGACACGCTATGGAGCTCCTGCTCCACAGCGGGGCTGAACGTCGTGCCCACCCTGGGCACCGACGCAGAGATGGTTTCCAGCCCTCTGGTGGGGCTGGCTGTTGGCCCCAGACTGGGCACCGACACGCTATGGAGCTCCTGCTCCACAGCGGGGCTGTACGTCGTGCCCACCCTGGGCACCGACGCAGAGATGGTTTCCAGCCCTCTGGTTGGGCTGGCTGTCGGCCCCAGACTGGGCACCGACGCGCTATGGAGCTCCTGCTCCACAGCGGGGCTGAACGTCGTGCCCACCCTGGGCACCGACGCAGAGATGGTTTCCAGCCCTGTGGTTAGGCTGGCTGTCGGCCCCAGACTGGGCACCGACGCGCTATGGAGCTCCTGCTCCACAGCGGGGCTGTACGTCGTGCCCACCCTGGGCACCGACGCAGAGATGGTTTCCAGCCCTGTGGTTGGGCTGGCTGTCGGCCCCAGACTGGGCACCGACGCGCTATGGAGCTCTTGCTCCACAGCGGGGCTGAACTTCGTGCCCACCCTGGGCACCGACGCAGAGATGGTCTCCAGCCCTGTGGTTGGGCTGGCTGTCGGCCCCAGACTGGGCACCGACGCGCTATGGGGCTCCTGCTCCACAGCGGGGCTGAACGTCGTGCCCACCCTGGGCACCGATGCAGAGATGGTCTCCAACCACAGAGCTGTGCTGGCGACCATCGCTGTAGCCTCCGTGCGAGGAGTAGGCACGGGGCGTACTGGAGTAGGCACTGGCGTACCGATGGTTTGGTGCGCAGAGTCGGTCTCCTCTTCCTCCGACTCTGGACCGGCGCTGGAGGCACCGGACTGGGAACTGGCGCTGGAGCACGACTGTCCCTGTCGTCTCTACTCCACCGCCAATCCCCATCCTGTGAGGGTTCCTCCGGGAACCCCCACGAGTGAGGGAACAGAAGCACATCGTCGTCGTCTTCCTCCGACTCCTCTCTGTACTCCTGCTCCCACGGCTGTAGGGGCTCCTCCTGGAACCCCCACGAGTGCAGTGGTCGGGGCTCTTCTCCCTCGATCCCCGACCACCCCCATAGCCCCCCCCCAAAATCAGTTTGGGGGTTTTTCTGGGCTCCAGGCTGGTCCTCAACTTTAGCCCGGTGACGTTTACCCCGTCTACGGCGCCTCTGCTGCTCCGGACCCCAGCCTTCCTCCACCGAGCGATAGTAAGAGTGTTCCTCCTCGGTAATTTTCCCCATACCGAGGAGGATATCTCCTAACGTAATCCCCCGTTGCGTCCCAGGGTGGTGGATCATTCTGTCACGATGCGGAGTAATGGGACGATAAACAGAGCGCTGGTGGAGCGTCATTCCTTTATTATTTTGGAGTTGTTCTCACGAAGCACAAAAATACAAAAAGGAGATGACTGAAACTAAAATACAAAACACTAACAAAGCAAGGTAACTCACGTGCTGAAGACACAAGGCAGACACGAGCAATGATCCACACACAGGTGGATCTGGGCAGATCTTAAATACCATCCCCAATCTCTGATTGGGGATGATAATCTCCCTGATAAGTGTGTGAGGACTTGGTTGTGTGCCTCTCTCCTCCCCTAGGTGGGAGTAAGAGGCCTTACCACAACCAAGCCCTCACAGATAGTTTTGGAGTTAGATAAACTTGGATTTTTCGGCAGGGACATATACAGGATGGTACCCTCCACAACTTAACCTTCACTCAAGAACAAAACTTCAAACCCACAACCTACTTTTTGGACAATATTTACCTGGAAAATTCTATCAAGGATTTCATTTCCCCAAGCTATTCAGGGGGTGCTCTGGAAATCAAAGTCCTGAGATCCTGGAATCTGATACAACTCCAACTAGCACTGAGGTGTGAAGAGAGGTGTCGAATCCTTTGAAGCTGTTCAGAGGCCATCCACTGCCGCTTTCTTCAAGCAAGTACCCCCAACCTCACTTCCCATGTGTGAAGCGAGAGATCCAGAGGCTTTGAAGCCCCCTCCTGCTGTTCAGAGGCCATTCACTGGCATTTTTCCTCCAGCACACAGGCACTGTTACAATGGTTAGCCCTAAGTCGTTATATATATATTTTTTTTCTTTCACATTTGTCTATTTTGGCATTTGCCTGATGTCTTATGCATGCTTTGTTGACTACGAACTTTCTTTACCCAACCGTGGGACAGACTATGTCTCTGACTCTCTATTGGTTACACAGACTTTTGGCCTACCATCCCATTCTAACCACCTCCTGCCGGATTGTTGCCATCTGATGCACATTCAGATATCATACATCAGCACTGCAGAGCTCTCCCTGTCCTTTGCTGTGCCTTGATTGTATTACTGTTGATGATATCTGGTAATGTGCATGTACACCCTGGCCCATGTACTGTTGATACTGTTGCTACTGTTGCTAGCCCCAATTCTGACTTGTGCTCTGATATCTGCTTCAATGATTTCTGGGAGAGTGGCAGTTTAAGGATCACCTTCAGTGCTCGGTTGTCTCCACCAAGTCTGCCCCCAAACAATTTGATTAACTGGTTTTAAGTATTAAACTTTCAAATAACTCTTTGTTGACTGTTGCTGGGTGCTATCGTCCTCCATCAGCACATACCTGTACCCTACCTGCCCTAAGCTCTCTCTTGGCCACTTACACTAAGTCTGAATTTGTTCTGCTAGCTGACCAAAACTGGGACAGGCTTAAACCACCTGACTAAGTCCTAAAGCAATGGGACTCCCTACATTTTTCTCAGATTATTAGCAATCCCACAAGGTATGACTCCAAACACCCAGAAAAGGCTACTCTTCTTGATGTTATCCTCACAAATAATCCTGAACTGGCTTCTGTAAAATGGAATATAATTAGCTTGATCCCCTCTGTCGAAGATGCTTGGACCGTCTTTTTTATATTTTCAGTGGTATTGTTAACAAACCTGCCCCCATAAAGAAAATGAGAATTAAAAACAGGTTCAGCCCATGGTTCAACTGTGATTTGCAGAGTTACTGCACCTCAAGAATTGCATTTGGCGAAAGGCCCGGCACACGCTTACTCAGGCTGACTGGCTCTCGTTCAGACAAATGAGAAATAAGTGCACTCAGTCTATCCTGAAGTCCAAAGTTAGTTACTTTAAGGAAAGGTTCTCTCTCTGTGGGTCTAAGCCCAAGAAATTCTGGAAAATGGTTAAAGACCTGGAGAATAAATCCTCCTCCTCACAGCTTCCCATGTCCCTTAAAGTTGATTATGTGGTTGTTACTGACAAGAAGCACATGGCTGAGCTCTTTAATCAATGCCTCCTTGCCTGTCTAATATTTCCTCATCTGCCACCACTTCTAATGCAACTATCCCTCTTTTTCCCCCGCAGTTTTTCCCTGGAGGCAGTTACTGAGTCCGAGGTACTAAAGGAGCTCCTGAAACTTGACCCTTTCTTCTTTAAGGTTTCTGCCTCTATCATCGCCAAAAGTGTTGGAAAAACCTGTCAATAATCAACTGACTGGCTTTCTTGATGTCTATAGTATTCTCTCTGGTATGCAATCTGGTTTCCGTTCAGGTTATGGATGTGCCACTGCAACCTTAAAGGTCCTCAATGATGTCATCACTGCCCTTGATTCTAAGCAATGTTTTGCTGCTATTTTTATTGACTTGGCCAAAACTTTTGATACCGTAGACCATTCCACTCTTTTGGGCCGGCTAAGGAGTATTGGTGTCTCTGAGGGGTCTTTGGCCTGGTTTGCTATAACTACCTCTCTCAAAGAGTGCAGTGTATAAAGTCAGAAAATCTGTTGTCTCAGCCACTTTCTGTCACCAAAGCAGTACCCCAAGGCTCAATCCTAGAACCCACGCTCTTTTCAATTTACATCAACAACATAGCTCAGGCAGCAGGAAGCTCTCTCATCCATTTATATGCCGATGATAGAGTTTTATACTCAGCTGGCCGGATTTTGAGTTAAATGCTCTACAACAATGCTTTCTTAGTGTCCAACAAGCTTTCTCTACCCTGAAGCTTGTTCTGAACACCTCCCAAACAAAGGTCATGTGGTTTGGTAAGAAGAATGACCCTCTTCCTACAGGTGTGATTACTACCTCTAAGGGTTTAGAGCTTGAGGTAGTCACCTCATACAAGTACTTGGGAGTATGGCTAGACGGTACACTGTTCTTCTCTCAGCACATATCAAAGCTGCAGGCTAAAGTTAAATCTAGACTTGGTTTCCTCTATCGTAATTGCTCCTCTTTCACCCCAGCTGACAAACTCGAGCGGCTAGATGTTCTTTACCATTCGGCCGTCAGATTTGCCCCCAATGCTCCTTATAGGACACATCACTGCACTCTATACTCCTCTGTAAACTGGTCATCTCTGTATACCCGTTGCAAGACCCATTGGTTGATGCTTATTTATAAAACCCTCTTAGGCCTCACTCCCCCCTACCTGAGATATCTACAGCAGCCCTCATCCTCCACATACAACACCCGTTCTGCCAGTCACATTCTGTTAAAGGTCCCCAAAGCACACACATCCCTGGGTCGCTCGTCTTTTAAGTTCGCTGCAGCTAGCAACTGGAACGAGCTGCAACAAACACTCAAACTGGACAGTTTTATCTCAATCTCTTCATTCAAAGACACAATCATGGACACTCTTACTAACGGTCGTGGCTGCTTTGCGTGATGTATTGTCATCTCTACCTTCTTGCCCTTTGTGCTGTTGTCTGTGCCTAATAATGTTTGGACCATGTTTTGTGCTGCTACCATGTGTTGCTACCATGTTGTTGTCATGTTACGTTGCTACCATGCTGTGTTGTTGTCTTAGGTATCTCTTTTGGTAGTGTTGTTTTGTCTCCCTTGTCATGATGTGTGTTTGGTCCTATATTTATATTTTATTTATTTGTATTTATTTTGTATTTTTAATCCCAGCCCCCGTCTCCGCAGGAGGTCTTTTGCCTTTTGGTAGGCCATCATTGTAAATAAGAATTTGTTCATAACTGACTTGCCTAGTTAAATAAAGGTTAAATAAATAAAATAAATAAAAGTGTCTTTGTTGACTGTTGCTAGGTGCTATCGTCCTCCATCAGCACAAAACAAAACAAGCTTGTACATCACCAAGCTTGGGACCCTTGGACTGAACACCTCCCTCTGCAACTGGATCCAGGACTGCAGTGGAGCGGGTCGAGAGCTTCAAGTTCCTCTGTGTCTAAATCACTAAGAACTTAAAATGGTCCACACACACGAACAGTGCCTCTTCCCACTGAGGAGGTTGAAAAGGTTTGTCATGGAACCTCAAATCCTCAAATCCTCAAAAAGTTCTACAGCTGTACCATTGAGAGCGTAGATAGATAGGTACTTTATTGAATCCGAAGGGAAAATTTCTTTGTCGAGCAGCTACGAAAAAAACACAGGGCAGGTGCAAAATGCTAGAACGAAAATACACAAAAGACAGATACACGATACATGATACATTATCGCGGCAGTATGAAAAAGTATAAAATAACAAGTCTGGATGCAAAAAAGGTATAAAAGAACATTGCATAGTATGGGTGAATGGCTGAATATGTACACTATACATTGGTGGATGGTGCATGGTTAACTATACTATACAGGTCGATGGCAGAGAAATACTAAAATAGCTAAAAGTGCGTATGATATAAGTGAGGGTAATAATAGTTTACTTAATTTACAGCCTGGTTAAATTAACAGGTAAGTGAATATTTGCATGGTAACATTAACTGTACAGGTAAATGACAGGAAGAGATACTTAAATAGCTAAATGTGTGTATGATATAATTTAGGGTAATAATAGTAATTCCCTTAAAATACAGTCCGCAGTGCAGGGTTTAGTTACAGATAAATGCACGTATTGCACATTTGATATACTAAAAGCAATGAAAAAGATACAACTGATAGGATACTAATATGCATTCCTGAGTGAATGACTACGTAAGTTAAGTCCAAGAATTACTTACAATATTGCACGTGATATTATATAACAACTGTACATGAATATGTATATACAGACCTGAATGAATAAATAAGTCCTGAGTGAATGAGTGATTACAGACCAGAGTTACTAACGGATGGATGCATAATTGTTAAACTAGGTCCTAACACCCCAACAGTTCCAGGTCTATGTTGCCGACGGCACGGCACCCCGGTGAGGCATTAAATAGTCTAATAGCCGCCGGCAGGAAGGACCTCCTGTAGCACTCTGGCACACAGTGGTGGGATCAGTCTGTGACTGAAGGTGCTCCTCTGCGTCATAACGATGGCATGCAGAGGGTGGTTGGCCAGGATCAGTCTCTCCACCACCTCCTCTAGAGTGTCAAGGCTAATCCCCAGAACAGAGCTAGCCTTCCTGATCAGCTTATTTACCCGAGAAGCATCACCGGCTTTTACATTGGCGCCCCAGCACACCACTGCAAAAAAGATGGCTGCACACGTTTACTGCACACGTTGAAGAACCTGAGCCTCCTCAGAAATTAGAGTCGGCTCTGGCCCTTTTTGTACAGAACCCCGGTGTTACCAGCCCATTCCAGCCTGTTGTCCATATGGACTCCCAAAAACTTGTATGACCCAACCATTTCCACATCCATCCCCTGTATAGGGACTGCAGTCAGTTGGGCCTTGGTTCTCCTGAACTCCACCACCATCTCCTTTGTTTTGCTGATGTTGAGCTGAAGGTGGTTCTGCTCACACCACAACACAAAGTCCTTGATTGCGCTCCTGTACTCCTCCTGCCCACCCCTGATACACCCTACAATTGCAGAGTCATCCGAGAACTTCTGTGGGTGGCATTTTTCAGAGTTACCCTGTGTTACTCACTGCCCGTTCTGACACACAGCTCTGTAGTCGTACAAATTGTGGCCTACCGGTCAGGTAGTCCGTGACCCAGGAGACTAAGGGTGCTTCCACTTTCATCCTCTTCATCCTCTCACCCAGTAGCAGGGGCTGAATGGTGTTGAAGGCATTGGAGAAGTCAAAAAACATAACCCTCACAGTGCAACCTGCGTTGTCCAGGTGAGAGTAGGCCCTCTGCAGAAGGTAGATGATTGCATCATCCACCCTGATGTTGCGCTGACATGCGAACTGCAGGGGGTCCAGTGATGTACACACCAGGGGTCTGAGGTGAGCGAGGACTAACCTTTCCAGGGTCTTCATGATGTGGGATGTTAGCACTACAGGTCTGAAGTCATTCAGGACAGTGGGGTGCGCCTTCTTGGGCACTGGGACGAGGCAGGATGTTTTCCACAGCACAGGGACCCTTTCTAGGCTCAGGCAAATGTTGAAGCATCGCTGGAGTATTCCACATAGTTGGTCAGCACAGACTCTAAGCAACCTTGGGCTGATGCCATCAGGGCCCGCCGCTTTCCACTGATGTAGTCTCTCCAGCTCTCTCTTCACTTGGTTGGTGGTGAAAGCCAGCCCAGGTGGGGAGGTGGGGGGAAGGGGGGTGTTGAGGATCAGTCCAGAGGGAGCAGGGGCGGAGGTGGTGTCGCTGATTGTCTCAACAGAGTTGTTGTGAGCAAAGTGGGGGTGGTACAGCCGTGAGGGTGTGTTGCCTGGGGAGATGGAGGGGAGGTGGAAAGGGCCAGTATCGAGCCTGTTAACAAATTGGTTCAGCTCATTAGCTCTGTCCTGGGTCCCCTCCGTCTGCCCACTGTTTGACTTTTTGAAGCCAGTGATATTTCTCATACCCTTCCACACCTCTCTCACCTGGCTCTGCCTCAGCTTGTCCTCCATCTTCTCCTTATACCCTCTCTTCCCCTCAGCAATCCGCAACTTCAGCTCCCTCTGGACGCATTTCAATTTGTCCCTGTCCTTCTCCTTGAAGGCCCTCTTCTTCTCATTCAGCAGGGCCTTCAGGTCGCTGGTGACCCAGGGTTTATTATTTGGAAAACAGCGTACCTTCCTGGTGGGTACAGTGTTGTCTACACAAAAATGTATATAGTCCGTTATGCAGTCAGTAAGTCCATCGATGTCCTCCCCATGAGCCTCACAGAGCATATCCCAGTCTGTTGTTTCAAAGCAGTCCTGTAGGGCCTCATTTGCCTCCGGGGACAATCTCCTAATGGTCCTAGTGGTCGCAGGCTGCTGTTGGACCATAGGCCTGTAGAGTGGGGTGAGGTGGACAAGGTTCTGATCCGATCTACCGAGGGGAGGGAGTGCAGTGGAGTTGTATGCATCCTTCACATTAGCATAGTCCAGAGTACAAGTCCCAAAACATAAAACTGCTAAATAGTTAGTTGAATAGTTAACAAATAGCTACCCGGACAGTCTGCATTGTTCTCTTTTGACTCATCACATTCACTGCTGCTAGTGTTTATTATCTTTCCTGGTGCCTAGTCACTGTATCCCTACCTATATGTACATATCTACCTCAATTACCTCATACCCCTGCATATCAACTCAACAGTAAGCACCTGCTGTTGACGAAGCATGTGACAAATAACCTTTGATTTGATGTGTCCAAAAACCACACACAATGATCCACACGCAGGTGGACGTGAAGTGCACATAAATAGATTCCCCAATTAGAGACAACTCAAGACAGCTGCCTCTAATTGGGGATCACCCAACACCCAACACCAACCCTGTGAATGTCAGGACCTGACTGTGGCCATCCCACTCCCTCTAGTGGGAGTCAGAGACCTGGCCTCAGTCCACTACCGGTGCGTGGATTTCTGCCGCTCTAGGCGAAACACAATTGTGCCGCCCCTCTATTTTCAACGTACAATAAACCAACAACACGCAGCCAATACAAGCCATAAGCAAAAAACAGCAACACAAACGCCAATATACACACATCACGCAAATAGACAAGTGCAACGCACAAAGTGTCAATTTCCACTCATCTAAATAGTGACTGTAATAATATTGAAAATATTTATATACAAAACCTTGTGCGTAAAACACACACACACAAGCGCGCAAGGTGCATATCATCAGCAGATTCACAGCTTAAAACCACTAGAGACTAAAACGCTTATCTTACCTTTCAGAAATGCTCTCTGATCTCCACACTTGGCTGTGTCGTAACGAGATGCACAATCACCATCATCTGTTGGGTTCTACTCACATCTGGAGTACAATCCAAAATTATGGAGTAGTATTTAGCTGACTTAAGCATCGTGAGAATTTTCTGCTGAATCTGTGATGCTAGCATAACTATGATTTCATTTTGAGTGTCTTTGCCAAAATAGTGAACATGTGTTTCTTTTAAAGTTACTCTCCTTATATGTTCAGCCATAACGCTGTCAAAAAGGCTGATCATCTCCACTAGTTTGAGAAAGTTGCCATTGTTATGCCCAAACAATCGATCTGTGCAGCCTCTAAATGCTAGGTTTTGCATAGCCATAACTCTGATAAGATTGATCAACCGCTGCAACACATCTTGTCAGTGCTTTGTCTCAGCAATCAGTTTGCGCTGATTTTGTGCATCTATCGTGTTTTGCGAGGCCAATCTTTTATCCAACTCTTTCCATTCGTGAAAACTTTCCATATGACCAGACGATGTTTCATGGGCGCTGAGGATGCTTGACATGTTTCTCCAGTTCTTGCTTGACTGGTGTTGGCCATTTGGTGGGATCTTTCATTTCCTCCTCACCTTGTCCGTGTACCGGTAGTAGCGACGCTACATGTTCAGCGTCTCTGGTGGTAGGGGAGGTGCGTGATCATCGCTAGCCGGGCAGCTAGTAACGGCGGTAGACCTGTTCACGTCCGTCTCCGGGGCTCTTGAAGGGCCAGCATCCTCCTTTTTACTCCCTCTTGGTCCGGGATCAATATATTTCAAAAGATAATTATTTTGTTATTGGAGCGCTTGCTCCTTTGCTACTTTTCTTTTTTTGTACTCACAAAGACAGTTTGTGTCATTTAGACATAGCTTAACAGTGTATTGTTGCAGCTCGGCCAGCAGATGGCATGATTTAACAGAAAATGACTGTGCCTCGTACACCGCACGACTCCAGGAACGTCACACTTTATTATCCTCCTTTAGCTTTTTTGACAACGAACCTAACCTCCGGCCATGCAAGGCTCGGTTACGGTTGGCGCTCTAACATTCCCCCTCCCCCATAAACTGAACTCAGACAACTTAAGAACACATAACCACATAACATTAGACGGGGAGGGGGACAGGGGTGGGCGCTGATTGGTGAGTTTGATCGACAGACAGATATTCCTCACCAATGGACTACAAGAGGCGGCAAAATTAGCTTTTTTTTTTTGTATTATTATTTTTTTGATTATTTTTTTTGGTGATATTTATTTATTTATTCATTTATTTATTTTTTTAAACCACATTTTGCCGCCTTTCCAAAGTGCCGCTCTAGGCGGTTGCCTAGTCTGCCTATACGCACGCGCCGGCCCTGCCTCAGTCAGGCCCTTACATAGACGTCATAGGCTGAGAGACATTGAAATGTACACACACATTACATTACCCCCTTCTTAGACTGAAACACACCCTGTGTTACAATGCCTGGATAAAAACAACCTCTGAGACATTGTACAGTAACCATATACATTTACAATGCATTGAGAGTGTTAAACACAAAACCCTCTTGCCAAGCTGGCCTCCTAACAGTTATTTGGGGTCTAGCCCCATGACCCATGTGACCTTCTGCTGCAGTTGACTCAGGTGCTTGACCCATCTCACATTAGACAACCCCATTGTAAGGTTTGAGCCTGTTGTAGTCTACAATGGCAAGATAAGGCCCATTACACTGTATTACTTCATACAGCACGTCTGACAGTTTCTTTAGAAGTTTGAAAGGACCATTGAATTTATTTCCCAGCTTCCTCTGGTAGTCTCTGAGCCACACATATTCATTTTCCTCATACCTCTGGGGTGTCACCTTTAGCTCAAAGTATTGCTTTTGTTTACCTGTAGCTTTTAGGTGATTTCTCTTTACAGCTTCCCTTAGAATGTTATGAATTTCAAGATAAAGATGCTTTTTTTATATTGAGCACCTGCCCCCTGAAAGGTCTGTGCATGGCCCTGCTAGCAGATGTTCCTGTATGGTTGTTGATAAGAATGCAGAAACAAAATATTAATTAAATTTGAAGCCTAAATTGCATGCCCTTTAAAATCACTATAATAAACTAACCTAATTTGTTGCCTATGCAGCCTTAACGATATATTTTATAGCATACATTGTTTTAAGCATGAATGTGTAGGCAATGAAACAACAAGTGTCATGTCCTGATATGTTTCACCTGTCTGTGTTTGTCCCCTCCCCACACCAGGTGCACCCTATCTCCATCATTAATTAGTTTGGGTATTTAGTCCCTTGGGTTCTGTTGGGGTTTTGCCAGATCGTCTTGCCTAGTCAGTCGTTTCCAGCACTCTCCTGTATTACTAACTCTGCCAGTCTGTTTCCCGGTATTTGGACCTCTACCTACCTGTTGGATTACGTTCCTGTCTAGCCCCTCATGTGCCTTCGACCATCTGATCTGCTGCCAAACGAACTCTGCCTGCATTACGGATTACGAGCCTGCCTACTCCTCTGTACTACCATCCTTCTGATCCCCGGTTACGAACATTGCCTGTCATTGACTACGAACCTGTCCTGCCCCAAATATCATATTAAACAGTCAATCATATCTCTGCCTCCGTGTCCGCTTTTGGGTCCCGTATATCTGTCGTTCTGTCAGAAAGAGGCAATTGAAGAGTCCGCTATTAGGTCTAGGTTCAGGTGATGAAAAGGGGCCATATCAAATCCACATTCTCGATCACCTCTGGGGTCAGCTGCCTCTGTGGAATCATAATATGCTGTACAGCTATTATCTGACTGTAGTACATATTATCTACAGTACAAGGTCCACCTCAGCCCTAGACACAAGCACATACAAAGGTCAAAAATAAACTTTTAATAGATTCATGCTATGACAAAAGCCAATGTCATTGGAATGTATTTTCTAATTCATGTTATATCAAAATCCTAATGCATTTATATAGAAAACTATCCTAATTCACATGATTTATTCATTTGGTCTTATATCATAACAGAATGCAGTCAATTATGGATATGGCACTGTATTAGGACAGTGGTTCGCAACCAGTGGAGCTAGGATCCACAGGGGTACTTGAGAAGACTCATGAGACCATAGGCCTACTGGTAAAATGGCCATGAGGTCGTACTTCAGGGGTACTCCGGGCAGAGCAAAATTCAGTTGGTGGTACAGTAACTGAAAAAGGTTGAGAACCACTGTATTAGGAGGTAGTCTATCCCTACAGGTCTGCCATCATCTAGTCTATCCCTACAGGTCTGCCATCATCTGGTCTACTTTTTTCAGGGCCTGGTCAATCTGCTCCTGGCCAGTATCCCTTTTCTTCATAAGCATGGTCAGGAAATCATCCATTTCATCATCCTCCTCCATTGACGAGGAAGGCCTGGGGAGCTGGGCTGCTACAGGCAAAGGGCCTGCAAGAGAGAAGATATACATGTTGCTGTCCTAAACACATGCCGGTGCGATTGGGATGTGTGAGTGAATTAGTGATAAAGCAATATTTGTAAATAATAGGACAATTATTAGAGAAAAATGTATTAATGATAATGTTTAAGTCTGAAACTATGTCCCCGTACACATTTCCCCTTTACAATGGTTTACATTGTTCTGCCAGCCTCAGTAAATAAGTGCGGTAAGAGAATCAGATCAAAAGGTAGAGATTGTAACATGGTTTTAGACAGGGAACACATACGGTATACATCTTCAAATGTATTATTTAGCCTCTGAGCGAGATTGTTTTGGCCCATCCTTTTCAGAATCTCCAGTGTGATCTTCACAGCGCCTGAGTCCATGTAAGCAGCTATCATCTTATCCACAGTGTCATGAGTGCCATCATTCTCCAGCTGTCCCTTTGGGATGGAACGAAAGCCTTCCAACACCTGCTGCGTCAGGTGCCATTTAAATCTCTTCAGCTCTTTTAAGACCAGCTCATCCAGAATTTCCAACAGCATATTCGGAACAGACGCCATTGTAGGTCACTAGACAACAAAATATTTGAATAGAAGGGGAAATCGTTTGATGACACAATGGACATGCATTGGTTTAACTTTACATTACAGTGACCTTATTAGTTTTTCTTTATTCTTGTAATTACAGTGTAACAAATACATTACTCATGCTACAACTGTAGGCTACTTAAAGTTATTTAGCATTAGGGTTATGGCTTGGGTTACGAGTTAAGGATAGGGGAGGTTATGGTTACTTTTGTAAACACTGTAACTCTTTTCAACAATGAGTAATTACAATACTTGTTACACTGTAATTACACCCAGAAGTAGCGTTTCTGGTGGGCAGAGACTTTAATGCGGGGAGACTTAAAACCGTCCTACCTCACTTCTACCAACATGTCTCCTGGTCATCATTTAGGCAGGTTACCTTGGAGCTCTTGGGAATAGGGACAATGGTGGCAGCTTGAAACATGTTGGGATTTCCTGTTTGAGCTTTTGTTTTGTAAACAGGATGCAGGAGAATAGAGTCATGGTCAGATTTGGTCAGAAGGGAGGACGAGGGAGGGCCTTGTAATGCGTTTCTGTAGGTAGAATAAAAGTGGTCTAGAGTTTTAGACCACTTTTATTCTACCCACAGAAACGCATACAAGGCCCTCCCTCGTCATCCCTTCGGCAAATCTGACCATTCTCCTGCATCCTTTTTACAAACAAAAACTCAAACAGGAAGTACCAGTTATGTTCTTAATCTCTCTTTATCCCAGTCTGTAATCCCAACATGTTTCATGCTGCCAGCATTGCCCCTCTTCCCAAGAGCTCCAAGGTAACCTGCCAAAATGACGAATGCCCTGTAGCACTCACATCTGTAATTATGAAGCAGTTTGAAAGGATGTCATGACACACATCAACACCATCATCCTAGACACCCTAGACCCACTCCAATTCGCATATAGCCCAACAGATCCACAATCTCAATTTAAACTTTATTTAACTAGGCAGCCTACAGGGAGGAGGTCAGAGACTTAGCAGTGTGGTGCCATCACAACAACCTCTCCCTCAACCTCAGTAAGGCAAAGGAGCTGATCGTGGACTATAGGAGAAAGAGGGGAGAGCATGCCACCCTTCCACATCGACGGGGCTGTTGTGGAGCGGGTTCTTGACGTCCACATC
This sequence comes from Thymallus thymallus, assembly GCA_023634145.1. Lineage (NCBI taxonomy): Eukaryota > Metazoa > Chordata > Actinopteri > Salmoniformes > Salmonidae > Thymallus > Thymallus thymallus. Next base: position 14,547,949 of record CM042404.1, read on the forward strand.
ACTAAGGACTTAATATGGTCCACACACACCCGCACAGTCATGAAGAGGGCACAGCAGCGCCTCTTCCTCTCAGGAGGCTGAAAAGACTTTACTGGCTGCATCATCGCTTGGTATGGCAAATGCACAGCCCTTGACTGCAAAACGCTACAGAGGGTGGTGCGGACAGCCTAGTACATCACTGTTGCCGAGCTCCCTGCCATCCAGGACCTCTATATCAGGCGGTGTCAGAGGAAGGCCCGAAAAATGTCCAAAGATTCCCGCCACCCAAGCCATAGACTGTTCACTCTGCTACCGTCTGGCAAACAGTACCTGAGCATCGGCTCTCGGACCAACAGGCTCTGAGACAGCTTCTACCCCCAAGCCATAAAACTGCTAAATAGCCAGACTGTTAAATAGTCAATTAGTGGTACCCAAACTATCTGCACTGACTATCTTATACTGACCCTACGCACACTCACTAGACTATATACTGTATATAAGTATTCACACCCATTGTTGTGCTACAGCCTGAATTTAACATTTATTAAATATAGAAGGGCACCTATTGGTAGATGGGTAAAAATAAAAAAGCAGACGTTGAATATCCCTTTGAGCATGGTGAAGTTATTAATTACACTTTGAATAGTGTATCAATACACCCAGTCACTACAAAGATACAGGCGTCCTTCCTAACTTAGTTGCCGGAGAGGATGGAAACCGCTCAGGGATTTCACCATGTGTCAGGCTCTGGCCATAGAGAAGCCTATTTGCTTCTCTATGTAACCATGGTCAGAGTCTGACAGGTCTTTTCTTTCTGCTTCTGGTGGTGGTTTGTGTGGGATCCCTAATTAGAGGCAGCTGTAGCGCATCGTCTCTAATTAGGGATCCTACATAGGTTTGTATATTTTCACACAGGGTTGTGGGTCGTTGTCGTTATATGTCGCAGTCACGGGTAAAGTAAGTGTGCTATGTGTTACGTCCGTTAATTTCATGTTTGTTTTGTAAACGTGACGTTTTGTACATCGTGTGTTTGTTTGTTCTGTAGTTCGTCATTCGTTTTGTATATATACCTAGGATATGAATTAAAATGTCGAACTACTATCCCTGCGCTGCGCCTTGGTCTTTCCACACACACAAACGTGACACCATGAGGCCATTGGTGACTTTAAAGCAGTTACAGAGTTTAATATCTGTGATGGGAGAAAACTGAGGATGGATCAAAAACATTGTATTTAATCAACAACACTAACCTAAATGACAGAGTGAAAAGAAAAAGCTTGTACAGAATAAAAATATTCCAAAACATGCATCCTCTTTGCAATAAGGCACTAAAGTAAAACTGCAAGAAATGTCCTGAATACAAAGCGTTATGTTTGGGAGACATACCCAAAAGTAACTGCTATTCAGGTATAATTACATGATTCTGACATGCATATTTGGAAAGAAGGCATCTGGGATATTATGAAGAAATGATCAGAAGATAGATAGGAGTTACATAGTTCAGAATACATGCATCCTTAGTAATCTCACTGGAATAAAGACCTCCTCCATTCCTGTCATTATAGAAAGAGGTTGTGATATCTCACTTCTTAAAATAGGGTTACTTAATGTTAGATCCCTCACTTCCAAGGCAGTTATAGTCAATTAACTAATCACTGATCATAATCTTGATATGATTGGCCTGACTGAAACATGGCTTAAGCCTGATGAATTTACTGTGTTAAATGAGGCCTCTCCTCCTGGTTACACTAGTGACCATGTCCCCCGCGCATCCCGCAAAGGCAGAGGTGTTGCTAACATTTACGATAGCAAATTTCAATTTACCCCCCAAAAAAGGACAGAGTTTTCATCTTTTGAGCTTCTAGTCATGAAATCTATGCAGCCTACTCAATCACTTTTTATAGCTACTGTTTATAGGCCTCCTGGGCCTTATACAGAGTTCCTTACTGAGTTCTCTGAATTTCTATCAGACCTTGTAGTCATGGAAGATAATATTCTAATTTTTGGTGATTTTAACATTCACATGGAAAAGTCCACAGATCCACTACAAAAGGCTTTCGGCGCTGACTCAGTGGGTTTTGACCAACATGTCTCTGGACCTACTCATTGCCACAGTCATACACTGGATCTAGTTCTGTCCCGTGGAATAAATATTGTAGATCTAAATGTTTTTCCTCATAATCCTGGACTATCGGACAACCATTTTATTTTGTTTGCAATCGCAACAAATAATTTGCTTAGACCCCAACCAAGGATCATCAAAAGCTGTCCTATAAATTCTCGGACAACACAAAGATTCCTAGATGCTCTTCCAGACTCCATCCACCTATACAAGGACGTTGGAGTACAAAAATCAGTTAAAAATCAAACTGAGGATCTAAATTTAACCTTGCGTAATACCCTAGATGTAGTCGCACCCCTAAAAACAAAAAACATTTGCCAAAAGAAACCCCCTGGTACACAGAAAATACCCGAGCTCTGAAGCAAGCTTGCAGAAAACTGGAACGGAAATGGCGCTCCACCAAACTGGAAGTCTTCCTACTAGCTTGGAAAGAAAGTCCTCACTGCTGCTCGATCATCCTATTTTTCCAACCTAATTGAGGAGAATAAGAATAATCCTACATTTCTATTTAATACTGTTGCAAAGCTAACTAAAAAGCAGCATTCCCCAAGAGAGGATGCCTTTCACTTCAGCAGCGATGAATTCATTAACTTCTTCAACGAAAAGATCATTATCATTAGAAAGCAAATTACAGACTCCTTTTTGAATCTGCATATTTCCCCAAAGCTCAGCCGTCCTGAGTCTGCACAGAACTGCCAGGACCTCGGATCAATGGAGACACTCAAGTTTTTTAATCCTATATCTCTTGACACATTCATGAAAATTGTCATGGCCTCTAAACCTTCAACCTGCATACTGGACCCTATTCCAACTAAACTACTGAAAGAGCTACTTCCTGTGCTCGGCCCTCCTATGCTGAACATAATAAATGGCTCCCTATCCACCGGATGTGTACCTAAAAGTGGCAGTAATAAAGCCGCTCTTGAAAAAGCCAAGCCTTGACCCAGAAAATGTAAAAAAAAATTAAAAACTATCGGCCTATATCGAATCTCCCATTTCTCTCACAAATCTTAGAAAAAGCTCTTGCGCAGCAACTCACTGCCTTCCTGAAGACAAATAATGTATACGAAACACTTCAGTCTGGTTATAGACCCTATCATAGCAATGAGACTGCACTCATGAAAGTGGTAAACAACCTTTTAATGGCGTCAGACCAAGGCTCTGCATCTGTCCTCGTGCTCTTAGACCTTAGTGCTGCTTTTGACACCATTGACCATAATATTATTTTGGAGAGATTGGAAACTTTAATTGGTCTACACGGACAAGTTCTTGCCTGGTTTAGATCTTATCTGTCGGAGAGATATCAGTTCGTCTCCGTGGATGGTTTGTCCTCTGACAAATCAATTGTAAGTTTCTGTGTTCCTCAAGGTTCCGTTTTAGGGCCACTATTGTTTTCACTATATATTTTACCTCTTGGTGATGTCATTCAGAAACATAATGTTAACTTCCATTGCAATGCGGATGACACACATCTGTACATTTCGATGAAACATGGTGATGCACCAAAATTGCCTGCCCTGGAAGCCTGTGTTTCAGACATAAGGAAGTGGATGGCGGCAAATGTTTTACTTTTAAATTCTGACAAAACAGAGATGCTAGTTCTAGGTCCCAAGAAACAAAGAGATCTGCTTTTGGATCTGACAATAAATCTTGATGGTTGTACAGTCTCTCTTTTAATGAACATATCAGCCTCCAGGATCTATGCTGCAATAGTCTATGTGCTGGGGGGCTAGGGTCAGTTTGTTAAATCTGACGTTATTATCCGGTGTCTTGTGTGAATTTAAGTATGCTCCCTCTAATTCTCTCTCTCTCCCACTCTACCTCCTCTCCCAGAGGACCTGAGCCTACCCGGAGGACCATGCTTCAGGACCACCTGCCCTGATGACTCCTAGCTGTCCCCAGTCCACCTGGTCATGCTGCTGCACCGGTTTCAACTCTTCTGCCTGCGGTTGTGGAACCCTGACCTGTTCATTGGACATGCCACCTTGTCCCAGACCTGCTGTTTTCATCTCGCTCTACCGCACCTGTGCTCTATTGCACTGAACAGCCAAGTGACATTCACTACTGATTTATTTACCTGTTGCAACCTCCACAACTACTTTTATTATTATTTGACCCTGCTGGTCATCTATGAACATTTTAACATCTTGGAGAATGAACTGGCCTTAATGGCCATGAATTGTTATAATCTCCACCCGGCACAGCCAGAAGAGGACTGGCCTCCCCTCAGAGCCTGGTTCCTCTCTAGGTTTCTTCCTAGGTTTTGCCTTTCTAGGGAATTTTTCCTAGCCACCGTGCTTCTACATCTGCATTGCTTGCTGTTTGGGTTTTTAGGCTGGGTTTCTGTATAGCACTTTGTGACATCGGCTGATGTAAAAAACGCTTTATAAATACATTTGATTTGATTTGATGAATACACAAGATCAAGCACACACAAAATAACCGTTTAATTGACAAGCTATAAGTATATTATTGATTGCTAGAGCTGGAAGCTTCCACAAGATGTGAACAATATCAGAAAAAAAATGGGATTGATAGACTTAACTGGAAATGGGCAGATGTTTTAGTAAGTAGTGGTCACGGGACGTTTCTAAGTGTCCCTCAACCTTTCCAAAGTGGCATATGTCTGTAAATTAGATAATTCCAGTGCTATTACATATTTGCAATCCCTAATTGCTAATTGTTCAGTATAAAAACATAATTTCTACTATATCAAACATTGTGGTGGTGTTATGGGGTATCCAGGGTACATCCAAGTGTCCTTTCAATCCTCTTCAAAGTCTCCGAATGTTGTAATTGCACTGTTTTTGAACACTGGATGTGCCTAAAAGTTATTGTTCACTATAAAAACGAAATTTCTACAACACCAACCTCTCAACAAGATTATGGTGGTGTCAGTGGACATACAGGGAATATGGATGCCTACAGCGAGTAAGCAGGCATCATATTTTGTATGCACAAAGATATAGTCCCTCGGTGGACATTCGATGTTGCCATTAAGGCATACATTATCAGATAATTGTTCCTACCGACCTAAGGATTAATTTGATACCCCCCATGTTGCTATAGCTCAAACACAGACCAAATTGAAGCTTACCTTGTAAGATGTTTGCTGTTTGGTGAAAACGTTGTGTAAAATAAACATTTTGACTCTCAGGGCTGGTGATCAATAACGGTAGGTCACAGACAGACAAATAAGATATCCTCATGATCTGTGGAGTCCCTGCTTTCGGGTTGTATCAATGTGTTCCATGTTTATGCTTCACAACGCTAACCGGAATGTAGGTAGCAGCCATCTTGAAAGAGGTCATCGGCTCAGCCTGCCCTTATAAATCTGTATGCCCACATATGGTAGTAAGTCATACTCAGCTTTCCGTAGACAACCTGCTTTGCAGATATTTTATATATATATTTTATTTATTTTATTTTTTTTATTTAACCTTTATTTAATTAGGCAAGTCAGTAAAGAACATATTCTTATTTACAATGACGGCCTACCCCGGCCCTCCCTTAACCCAGATGACGCTGGGCCAATTGATCACGGCCGGTTGTGATACAGCCCAGGATAGAACCAGGGTCTGCAGTGACACCTCTAGTATTGAGATGCAGTGCATTAGAGAGCTGTGCCACTTGGGAGTCTGAGGCTACCGTTCTCATAGAGGCAACCGTTCAGATAGAGGCTACCCTTCTCATATCAGACTGAATTAAAGTCCCCATTTAAGAGGTTAATGGCTGTGATTGGAGAAAACTGAGGATGGATCAACAACATTGTATTTAATCCACAATACTAACCTAAATGACAGAGTGAAAAGAAGGAAGCTTGTACAAAATAAAAAATATTCCAAAACATGCATCCTGTTTGCAGTAAAGATGCAGTAAAACTGCAAAAAATCTGTCCTCTCAGAATGCTGACACCACTATTGGACGCATCAAGGAGTTTTTTGTTTTTGTTTTTGTTGGTGACGTCCGGTCAGGGTGCGCTGCCAAAGGAACCGGGGATGCTTCAGCTGGCTCGTCAGGCTTCCATACCTTAGCTGTATCCAGAGGTTTTCTTGCCTCGGTTGGCTCGGTAGGCTCCCATCCCACGTCATGCTTCAGCCGGCTCGTCATGCTCCCACGCCTTGGCCGGCTCGTCGGGCTCCTGTGCTTCGGCCGGCCCGTCAGGCTCGCCCAGGTGGGACGCCAGGTGGCTTCGTTACGTTCATCAGCGCTTCATTGGACTCACCGGGACGCCTTCGCTTTGTTGATTGCCTCCCCTATATCTGTCTGCTCCTCAGTTTGATCCCGGTGTCAGCATTCATGTCGTTATGTTTCCCCTGTCCATACGCTGTCGGTGTTTTGTTTCATGTCTTATTTAATAAATGTTCACTCCCTGTACTTGCTTCTCGTCACTCAGCGTCGGTCCTCACAATAAAGTCTACACCATCTGTATTCAGCGCATGTGACAAATAAAATGTAATTTGATTTGATAAGGGCACTGTAATGCGGAAAGGAAATTATCAATGAATACAGTTGGGGACACAGTGACAGCATACACCCAGTTTGAGTCACTGCTGATTTGCTTTACAATAATACAAATATAATAATATTATATTGATTGTACACAACTTCCTATGGGGCTCCGGCCGTGATTGGGAGTCCCATAGGGCGGCTCACAAATGGCCCAGTGTCGTCCAGGTTTGGCCGGGGTAGGCCGTCATTGTAAATAAAAATGTGTTCTTTACTGACGTGCCTAGTTAAATCAAGGTTCAAGTGAAGAAGAACAATGACTGGAGAGATGTATGTTAAGCATACCAGGAATCCTGGGCATGAAGGTCGGGGGGCCCCGGGGCACATGCTCTGGATGCCCGTTCGGTAAACTGGCAGTGTTTGCATAACTGCGCAACTTTGGGTAGGCTATTGGAGCTCCACAATGTAATTTAAAACGAAAATACCCAGGTAGTCTAATGCGAGTCGAAATCAATGTCTTGCCCACAGACTCCTATTTGACTACAAGGGGGCATACTTTAGGGTTTTGGTTACTTCATGAAAAATATCGCACTGTTCATCATGGCACGCTGCCGGTTTATGCGCACATAAAGTCCATCAAACTCCTTCACATACTTTTGATGCTACTGATAACATATAGTATATTCATATAAGAATTGCAAACAAATACAACGAAAACTGAGCCTAAACCTATAGGAATATCTCAAACACCCTTTTACCTGACTTGGCGTTCTAGCTCGACAGGGGGGCTATCCGTCTGCCGTCTGGAATGATAGTCTTCCAAATGTCCTTACAGTTTATCCCACATAAAGCTATTTTTACTTTCGTTTTCTGATGAATTAGCTGTAGGTCTACTTTAGCCTTACCAGCAGATGGTGCCATGGTCTCTCCAACAGGCAGACTTCACTGGCCTTCATAATGCCTCGCTCCAATAGTGAAGAGGTAAATCAAAAGTGCATAGGCCTAAGGTATCTGTCAAAGCGTTGTCAAAATAAACTGCAACATAAAACACGTTTTTCCGTGTTATATGGCCACGTTTGGATGCATAACATTATGAAAAAGAGGGGGCATTTTTATTATGTGCTTTCAAACAATACATTAAAAACAGAGAATCTGCAAGACGCCTACTCCATTCAATTCATGCAAAATTGGTGGGCTGTAATAGTCAACTATCATGCTCCGTTGTCATATGTTGTTGTCATCCAGACAGGGAGGGGTTAAATGCCAGCTTGCTCGGCTTGTAGCTTTATCGAGCTGCTAGTGTCATAGAGGGGAGTTTCCCGATCCAGACCAGACGCAACAACACACCCTGCCAAGCAAAACTGTCCTGCCGAATTAAACCATCTCCTGTCCCGCAGCACCAAAATACCCGCCTCGGCCTAGAACACGTCTAAATCAGACAGCATAAGGTAAGAAATGCAATTTTTAATGTTAGACATTGTGGACCGCCCCTCTGGTGCCTTTGTTACAATGACGTATCAAATCAATGCTGAAATATAGAAGCCATTTAAAGCTCTGATTTCACCAATGATCATTATAGGCTACGAGATGTATTCTGACAACGAAATATGCTATCAGTACTATACTACTGGCGATGTTTCGCTGGTTGGACACTATTTGCAGCAACTTTAAGTGGAGTGGATCGAGTATATATTTTTTCTGTTTATGGGTCCTATATTTCGTCAATGTTGATTTGTTGTGCGTAAATGTGCGCAATTGGAGTAAAACAGCCATCGTTATGAATTGCCAAACGTTAACAGAGACACAAAGACTTAAATTGAGCAATGCCAAATCATGATATCTGAGGATGCCATATATGGACAGAGACTGAACAACGTGGAATAAACCATAGGAAAACAATGACATTTGCCAATAAAAACAGAACTAAAAGAAAAGAACGTAAAACTGAGGTCGATAACATTTCCATACACAATACATTTGATAACAACATGTATTATAGTCCCAATAGTGTAAACTATAGTTCATGAAACTGTAACAATTTTTTTACAACATTGTTAAAAGTTGTATATACTTTTTATATGCACAAATTCTTTAAATCATTTATTTTCATTTTAGAAAGCAAAATATTCCTGTGTTAATGTATATTGTTTGAGATTGTGAGAAAGGGTGTGTCAATCAAATTCCACACATTGCCCATTTGTTTAGGCCTACTGGACATATCCCATGAACAGCTGGGCATTCCCCTATCTTTAAATGGACTTCCGTAGTCACCATAGTAACACTCACAACTCCAAACACTGGCTTTGCATGATGAATAATCAATATAAGAAGAAGTTGGGTTCCCACTCAACACTGTGTGTGCGTGTGTTAGTGTGAGACAGAGGCCCCTGGCACTCAGTCAGCAGGGGAAGTGTTGTGTCTAAATCTGATAGTGCCCAGACCAGGGCCAGTTGTCTGACACCACAGATTACAGCGCACCTAATCCCCATGTGCCTCACTTTCTCACACTTTATCCACTGTTAGCTGGAACAATAACCAATCATCAGTGTGTGTGTTTATTTGTGTTTGTGTTTATTTGTGTGTCGATACTTTAATATGAGAGAGAGAGAGCAGTATGTAGCGTGTGTGTGTGTGTGGATGAGTGTATATCTGTGTGTGCTAAGGTGCGGAGTGTCATTTGTCTTTGACTTTGTACCCTTTAGAATACAGTACCGCCCACATGCAACTTAAATGTCGGACCCGGATGTCTATGTTTACACTGACATAAAGTGCAGACAGCAGGCTCTGATTCTCTTCCTCTCCAGGTGATGTTATACTATGTGTAAACGCTGAGTTACAGGGGACTGTTGTATGCAGAGGCAATGAAGTGGTTAAAGGAGATAGACTGAATGGCTATCTGTGGAGGCCTTTAGAGTTGAGAGCAGGAAGCTGATACACACTCAGTTGAGGGAGAGGCCTGAGTGGAGAAAATTAATCACCCTTGAATCCCCCACTATACAGGCCAGCAGCAAGTCTCTGGGGGTGAGAATCCTGGAATGACTGACTCACTTTTACGTGGTTGTGGAGAAGAGGGAGGGGCTATGACTTGCTGAGGTCCTGAGGTTTTGCATGGGTAAACTCTGCCTGTTTTCCCCATGTGCCAATGAGACTGGGACCAGTAGTCACGTGACCTCTTCTATTTATGTCACTGGCCAGAACACAGAGCAGATTATCATTAGAGAAATGACTGAGTGTAGCTTGTGTTGAAAGATAACATGCATATACTGTAGTTACTTCTGCTAGTATAGCCTAGCTAACACTGACATAGTTAATTCTGCTAGTATAGCCTAGCTAACACTGGTATTGTTACTTCAATTGTTTAAGCATATGTTGCACAACAGTGATTCAAATATTTTTTCAGAATATTGACAATCTTAGCCATCAGTGACAGAGTTGAAAAGTAACTTTCTATTAAGGTATCGATACTTTTACTCAAGTATGACAATACCTGTGGTTATTGCCTACCACTTTGCGGCTGAGCCATTGTTGCTCCTAGACATTTCCACTTCACAATAACAGCACTTACAGTTGACCGGGGCATCTCTATCAGGCAGATATTTGACAAACTGACTCGATTTGATACAGCTGTCAGCAACGGGTGTGGCTGATATGGAAAAATCCACACATTTGAAGGGTCCACATACTTTTGTAAATAGTTTATTTTGCTTCTAAAAAAGATCAATATAAATATTTGTGAAGTATGAAAAAGTATTTAATTTAAAATCCCCAATAAAAACAACCATTCTATCAGATCTTTCAGCACTGTAACGGAGTTGACGTAAAAATCTGACAGAGTTGATGTTTTATGGAGTTCATACAACAAATCTTTTTCTTCTTCATTCAAGTGGTATACACAGTAGCAATTTTGTTTTTCCTCAGTTGCTTTATGACTCTAAAACCGAATTTAATGTAACATATTTGAACCTATTCTATCAGGCAAATGTAGTTGACAGTTTATGGATGTGACCATGGTGATTCCAATATTGTTTGTTTTAAATCTATCAAAAGTATGGATTTAGGATTTTAGACAAATCTGACTGAGTTGACCTAATCTCCGGACACGTCTTTTAGGAATCACAGTTTTTAGAGAAATATTGTTTAAAGTAACAGAGGGCTATTGCAAGAAACTACATACAGTGGGGAGAACAAGTATTTGATACACTGCCGATTTTGCAGGTTTTCCCACTTACAAAGCATGTAGAAGTCTGTAATTTTTATCATAGGTACTCTTCAACTGTGAGTGCCGGAATCTAAAACAAAAATCCAGAAAATCACATTGTATAATTTTGAAGTAATTAATTTGCATTTTATTGCATGACATAAGTATTTGATACATCAGAAAAGCAGAACTTAATATTTGGTACAGAAACCTTTGTTTGCAATTACATAGATCATACGTTTCCTGTAGTTCTTGACCAGGTTCGCACACACTGCAGCAGGGATTTTGGCCCACTCTTCCATACAGACCTTCTCCAGATCCTTCAGGTTTCGGGGCTGTTGCTGGGCAACACGGACTTTCAGCTCCCTCCAAAGATTTTCTATTGGGTTCAGGTCTGGAGACTGGCTAGGCCACTCCAGGACCTTGAGATGCTTCTTACGGAGCCATTCCTTAGTTGCCCTGGCTGTGTGTTTCGGGTCGTTGTCATGCTGGAAGACCCAGCCACGACCCATCTTCAATGCTCTTACTGAGGGAAGGAGGTTGTTGGCCAAGATCTCGCGATACATGGCCCCATCCATCCTCCCCTCAATACGGTGCAGTCATCCTGTCCCCTTTGCAGAAAAGCATCCCCAAAGAATGATGTTTCCACCTCCATGCTTCACGGTTGGGATGGTGTTCTTGGGGTTGTACTCATCCTTCTTCTTCCTCCAAACACGGCGAGTGGAGTTTAGACCAAAAAGCTCTATTTTTGTCTCATCAGACCACATGACCTTCTCCCATTCCTCCTCTGGATCATCCAGATGGTCATTGGCAAACTTCAGACGGGCCTGGACATGCGCTGGCTTGAGCAGAGGGACCTTGCGTGCGCTGCAGGATTTTAATCCATGACGGCGTAGTGTGTTACTAATGGTTTTCTTTGAGACTGTGGTCCTAGCTCTCTTCAGGTCATTGACCAGGTCCTGCCGTGTAGTTCTGGGCTGATCCCTCACCTTCCTCATGATCATTGATGCCCCACGAGGTGAGATCTTGCATGGTGCCCCAGACCGAGGGAGATTGACCATCATCTTGAACTTCTTCCATTTTCTAATAATTGCGCCAACAGTTGTTGCCTTCTCACCAAGCTGCTTGCCTATTGTCCTGTAGCCCATCCCAGCCTTGTGCAGGTCTACAATTTTATCCCTGATGTCCTTACACAGCTCTCTGGTCTTGGCCATTGTGGAGAGGTTGGAGTCTGTTTGATTGAGTGTGTGGACTGGTGTCTTTTTATACAGGTAACGATTTCAAACAGGTGCAGTTAATACAGGTAATGAGTGGAGAACAGGAGGGCTTCTTAAAGAAAAACTAACAGGTCTGTGAGAGCCGGAATTCTTACTGGTTGGTAGGTGATCAAATACTTATGTCATGCAATAAAATAAAAATTAATTATTTAAACATTTCTGGATTTTTGTTTTAGATTCCGTCTCTCACAGTTGAAGTGTACCTATGATAAAAATTACATTAGTAAAATCTGCAAAATCGGCAGTGTATCAAATACCTGTTCTCCCCACTGTAACACAATTTTTCAGTTAATATCCATTATTAGAATTTTAAACACTTTTTTGGAGAGTTTGAAATGGGGATCCTTTGCTCTGGACAAGGGCATTTCCAGGCATAAAGCTGACATGAAAAAATGTATAATATTGAAAGTATTTAGAAAATTCCCAAAACAAATATTTTCCTCAAATAAAATCCCCTAAAATGTAAATGTTAAGCTCAAATAATGCAACAAGATACATTTTTTGGAGGATTGCCCCGACTTTCAATGATCCCTGAGCTAATTTCCTGCTATTCTACACATTTTGCCATGAGGAATTACATGCAATGCAAATAGATGAAGGCATGGAAACAGAGTGAGCTGCAGGTGTTCTCTCTTTTCTATCTGGAGACATGGTAATGTTTGTGGTGTTGGACAGAGTTTCAGGTAACAACTGAGTTGTGCTGTTCTGTTAATATAGATCACTGTGAGCTTGCTGTAAATCTGACTTTATGATATGGTGTTTATGAAATGGTTATATTGTATATTAAACTGAAACAGGACTTTATATGTTGTTCATGATCCAGGGTTTGTTCCCTGTTTGCCTCCACAGTTTGTAAAAGGAATGATACCCGTGTGAACGTAAACAACATCGATATAAAACTTTTTAGATGGGCATGATGGCTAAGAGACTTACTACCATGTCTTCATGTCAGAAAAGAGGAAACAAAAATAATGTGTGTCCGAGGAGACTGAGGAAAAAGGAACCCCAGATTCTTCGGGTTAGGATTGCATGAATTCTGAACCAGGTCACAAGCGGATTCTTTCCATGATTGTGGCCAGTGGGCTGTCAAGAAGAATGGCAAGGCCTGCTCTGATGCTGACTGTTAGTCATACAAACTGAGAAGGAGCCTGCTCAGACAGCAGTCTTTTTCTAAATAAATGAGTTGGAGCCTAGAGTCCACAGGCACACAGATGGGCCACAGTGCAGAAAACGCTGTGGTTACTCTCTAGAACACTGCCTTATTTAGCTGCACAGAACAGCCTGTTTAAGCTGTCTGGAACGTTAAGTGTGGATCTAATTGATTCAGGGTGTGTTATGCTGTGTGGATATGGGCCTACAGTAATAATCATTTTAATTAAAAAATAATTATAAAATGAATAAAAATGTATAAAGTCACTGCTTATCTTGATTAGTTACTGCTTACGAAAGCCGAAAAAATATAGATGTCTGACACTTCCATCTCATTGGGCAACACCTTACAGGTCTGGGTGTAGTGGAAACAATTTGTGGCAGGGCTGCTGTACAGAAACCAACTGAGGAGTGATTGCCTGGCAGCTAGACAACTGGGAGAAGCTTTGGAAATGCTTTTCTGTGGTCACTATAGTGACCTGCAAAGAGGACAGGAGGTAGGAGTTGTCTGCGACTCGAGTTAGACATTAACAGGATATGCTGTCTTGAAAATCGAAAACATTTCCACATGCCAAAATAACCTCCAGTACAGTAGGTGGTAATCTCACTGAGCATAGTCACCCACTTGAAGCTTTGAATACAGCGTCTTTTTGGTTTCTGATAAGAATGAAGTGTGATATTTCTGGGCTTGTCTTATTGGGCTGAGTGCCTGAGTGTGCTGCATGTGTGCACTATTTAGTAGTTGATCTTTGGTCTCTCCCGGGGAGTCTCCCCTCTCTTCTCTACACACACTCGTCCTGTAGTGGAGGCTGCTGAGGGGAGGATGGCTCATAATAATGTTCGGGAACGGCATAAATGGAATGGTATCAAACACATGGAAACCGTGTGTTTGTATTTGGTACCATTCCGCTCCAGCCATTACCACAAGCCCGTTCTCCCCAATTAAGGTGCCACCAACCTCCTATGTCATCCTGTGGTGGCACCACTGCTGGGGCTCTCTGTTCCAAACAGAGTCACAGCACTTCCTCTTCCTGTTAAGAGAGAGAAGGAAACACCCAGAGCACAGGACACCAATGAGTCACTACACCAACTGGACATGAATAACTTTACAGTCGTATGAAAACGTTTGGGCACCCCTCTGAGGCTGCATAATAATTTACTCTGGTGTCACAGAAAATGATCACAGTGGCATGCCATTCATTTTCTACTGGGGTATTGTCCAGACAAAGATTTTTAGTGTAGCAATATTAAGTTGTATGAAATTAAATCAGATGTGAAAAATAGGCTATGCAAAAATTTGGGCACCATAGACAAGTGCATCCAATCATGAGAAAAGGTATTTAAGGTGGCCAATTGCAAGTTGTTGTTCTCTTTGACTCTCCTCTGAAGAGTGGCAACATGGGGGCCTCAAAACAACTCTCAAATGACCTGAAAACAAAGATTGTTCAACATTATGGTTTAGGGGACCACAGGCACAGTTCTTTTTAAGGCCAGAAGTGGCAGCCAAGTAAAATATCGGAGAGGCAAAGGCGAAGGATGGTGAGAACAGTCAAAAACAGCCCACAGACCACCTCCAAAGACCTACAACATCATCTTGCTGCAGATGGTGTCACTGTGCATCGTTCAACAATTCAGCGCACTTTGCACAAGGAGAAGCTGTGCGGAAGAAGCCTTTTCTGCACACACGCCACAGAGTCGCTTGAGGTATGCAAACGCACATTTGGACAAGCCATCTTCATTTTGGAATAAGGTGCTGTGGACTGATGAAACAAAGATTTGAGTTCTTTGGTCATAACAAGGGGCGTTATGCATGGCGGCAAAAGAACACAGCGTTCCAAGAAAAACACTTGCTACCCACAGTACAATTTGGTGGGGGTTCCATCATGCTGTGGGGCTGTGTGGCCAGTGCCGGTACTGGGAATCTTGTTAAAGTTGAGGGTCGCATGGATTCCACTCAATATCAGCAGATTCTTGGGAATAATGTTGAAGAATCAGTCACAAAGTTGAAGTTACGCCGGGGCTGGATATTTCAACAAGACAACGACCCAAAACACTGCTCAAAATCTACCGGGGCATTTATGCAGAGGAACAAGTACAATGTTCTGGAATGGCCATCCCAGTCCCCAGACCTGAATATCATTGAGAATCTGTGGGATGATTTGAAGCGGGCTGTCCATGCTCGGCAACCATCAAACCTAACTGAACTGGAGATGTTTTGTAAGGAGGAATGGTCCAAAATACCTTCATCCAGAATCCAGACACTCATTAGAGGCCATAGGAAGCGTCTAGAGGCTGTTATTTTAGCAAAAGGAGGCTCTACTAAATATTGATGTGATTTTTCTGTTGGGGTGCCCAAATTTAAGCACCTGTCTAATTTCGTTTTGATGCATATTGCACATTTTCTGTTAATCCAATAAACCTAATTTCACTACTGAAATATTACTGTGTCCATCAGTTATTTGATAGATCAAAATGAAATTGCTGATCCAAACACCAAATTATTTATAAATGGAAATCATGGAAATTGTCAGGGGTGCCCAAACTTTTTCATACGACTGTATATCCATGGCAACATCTCTGAGTAAAGGGAGTGGCTCCCCTCTGCAAACTATGCCCACAAATACTAAAGATTGACTTTTGTTGTCTTTCACTAGATCTCGATTTTGAAAGTCTTCACTGAATTACCTACTTCTCTTAGCAGTAACTGTCTTATCCTAACTATAATTGGTTAACAGCGATGTTCTATATATCATCCATACCTTCTAACCCAGTGTGTGTGATTTCTCCTTCAGGCAGCATGGTGTACCATCCTGAGTTTGAGACGGCTGGCCAGCAGTCGGGCCTGCAAGTGTGGAGGATTGAGAAGTTTGACCTGGTGGCTGTGCCAGAGAACCTGTATGGAAGCTTCTACACGGGAGATGCCTACCTCGTCCTCAACACCATCAAGCAGCGCTCTGGGAACCTGCAATATGACCTGCACTTCTGGCTGGGTGAGGACAGAACCAGGAGCAGGATGGGTTGCATTACAAAGCCTGGTGGATATGATTGTCATATAAATATAATTACTAGAATGGCATCTTCCTTGAAGTCAATGCACTGTGATGGGTGGACCGGCGGCCATATTGAGTATAATTCTATCTCTATGATTGATGTACACCGGCAGAGTGCTGAGTCAGGCCCATTTCATTGTATTGATCATGCCTGCTTTTAGGTAGCCTGTTAGATAGCAGAATGTTATGGGAAATGTATTAAGGTTCTAAGTGAGTGATGCCCAAACTAGGGTCATTCATTGTACCGGTATGTATCAATTGGATTTTGCTTTAGGGAAATAGTAATCCGTGACATCTGTGAAATCTAGCAGACTAAGCAGCCATTGAGGGTTGGGCCTCCATTGACAGACAAGAGAACAAAACGTTGCAACTCAGTGGTGTAACATCCGTGGTTTCTCTGCTCCAGGTGATTTCTGCACCCAGGATGAGAGTGGAGCAGCAGCCATCTTCACCGTCCAGATGGATGACTATCTGGGGGGTAAACCCATCCAGTACCGCGAGGTCCAGGGACATGAGTCCAAAGTGTTCCTGGGTTACTTCAAGGCTGGACTGAAGTACTTGGTGAGATATTATTTGAGATGATTTTCTTTTGGCATTATTGCTACAATCCTACCCATGACACACATGATGTTGCATTCATACCTCAGGCGGGGGTATTGTTATGCAGTAGTCTATACCTGAATGGTTTTGGAGTAACCAGCCTAATCAACCTTTTAATGGGAATAAAGTAGAAAGTATTCCTCCATACAGTTCCTAGAAATTGGCATTGAATGGAAGAAATGTGAACGACTCCATAATAACTGTGCCATATCTTTTGTCACTGGTTTAGAAAGGAGGTGTGGCATCCGGGTTCAAACATGTGGTCACCAACGAGGTGGTAATGCAGCGGGTGCTGCAGGTCAAAGGTCGGCGTGTTGTCAGGGCAACGGAAGTGCCTGTCAGCTGGGACAGCTTCAACCAGGGAGACTGCTTCATCCTGGACCTGGGCAGCGTGAGTTACCATCAGCCTGAGGGAGACGGTGTACTTTTAAAGTTTTTCATATAGGACATGCGGTCATCAAACATTGGTGTCACATTTTAAATGATAAAACAGAGAAGCATTCACTTCTTACAATAAAATAAGCATTTAATAGAAAGATTGTACAAATACCCTTACAATTCTTGCAAACAACTTCCTGGTTGAAGCTGACTAATAATAATAATATTAATAATAATACTTTTTTTTTATGCGCCTTTCAAAAAGCCCTAGGACAGTGTACAGCAAAGAGTATAAAATAAAACAAGAATAAGAAAATAAAATGAGTAAAAGCTTATTGCTGTATTTTGTGTTGTGTATCTCTCCTCCCACAGGAGATCTACCAGTGGTGTGGCTCCCAGAGTAACCGCTTTGAGAAGCTGAAGGCCACCCAGGTTGCCAAGGGTATCCGTGACAACGAGCGCAGTGGGCGAGCCCGCGTGTACGTGTGTGACGAGGGGGCGGAGAGAGACAAGATGACAGAAGTGAGATCATAAACAACTAAAGAACAGAAGAGTCTTCTTACTCTCTATCTCTCTCTGTGGCTGTGATTGGTTGGATGTCTATTATGGTGTTCAATAGCAAATAATGGACGTTTGAATGAACTCCAGCTGTGGTAAAAGCATTGCTTTATTTTCTGAAGTACTATATCTAAAAGGGATCTTCTCTGTTCGTCTTCAGGTTCTGGGAGATAAACCAGACCTGCCTGAAGGATCCTCTGATGACATCAAAGCAGATGCCTCAAACAGGAAGATGGCCAAGCTGTACAAGGTGGGAGAACAGTGAACAAACCACTGAAATGAACATCCAACTGCTCTAGCTGCATTATGAGGACTTTCACATACACCTGTGCCTAACAAGAGAAAAACACCTCTCTGATCTCTCCTCTACAACTCTCCTCCTCTCCCCCAGGTGTCCAATGGCAGTGGAGACATGACCATGTCCATGGTGGCAGCAGAGAACCCATTCTCCCAGAGTGCACTGGAGTCCAGCGACTGCTTCATCCTGGATCACGGCTCCGATGGCAAGATCTTCGTCTGGAAAGGTCGGCTGGGGTCACCCAATATCAAATACATTTTTATAATCAGCTGATTTTACACAGTTAGAAATACCACCAATTCATCAAGTCAATGAAAGCACAGTAGCTAGACGTGTTTTGACATGGTATGGCTGCTTTCATGTCCATTTGGTAACACTTAAAGTATAGCATTACAGACCACATTTAGAGAATGAGACTTTAAACGGTGTCACATGATGTCATTCCAAGAGATGATATGATGCAACTGGCAGGGGGGTTCTTCTTTCAAAAGACAATGGTCCTCTGTTATCAACCATGCTGATAGTTGTACGTAAGTGTTGATTTTCAGTCTTTAGAGTTTCTAAGTGGTTGAATTAATTTAACCTATCATTTTGTATTTCTCTTCTCTCTCCCACACACTCTCACCCAGGCAAAGAAGCCAACCTGGAGGAGCGTAAGGCAGCCATGAAAGCAGCAGATGAGTTCATAAAGAAGATGGGCTATCCCAAACACACTCAGGTGCAGATCCTGCCGGAGATGGGAGAGACGCCACTCTTCAAGCAGTTCTTCAAGAACTGGCGTGACAAGGACCAGACAGAGGGCCTGGGCGTGGCCTACGTCTCCAACAGCATCGCCAAGATAGTGAAGGTGTCCTTCGATGCCGCCACGCTCCACGACTCCCCAGCCATGGCTGCCCAGCACGGCATGGTGGACGACGGCAACGGAGAGAAGCAGGTGAGTGGAAGAGACAAGGGGCTGGAGCACGTGTACACATTTCACGGCAAGCCTTCCCATGAATCTTTCTTAGAGTAATTATCAGGATGACACTTTTACATATTAGGGCTATTTTACAGTAATACCATTCTCTGAGGTACTGTGAGGCAGTCATGGTTGGGTTTCAGCCCAATGCAGTCAAAACGGGAAGGATATTAAAATAGTACATCTCTGAGAGGGACATGATAACATGCACAACTTTGTTTCAGTAGCGTGCCACAACTAGGGGTCACATCATGTGTATGTTTATGTACAGATCTGGCGTATTGAGGGATCAGACAAGGTGGAAGTGGACCCCTCCACACACGGACAGTTCTACGGGGGTGACAGTTACATCATCCTCTACAACTACCATCATGGAGGACGCCAAGGGCACATTATCTATATGTGGTGAGAGAGACAGTAAAGTAGAATTGAAAGGAGGGAAACTATCAGAAGAGATATTTGGCATGCTAACTGGATTCTCTCTCAGGCAGGGAAGTGATTCTTCCCAGGACGAAATTGGTGCTTCAGCCATCTTGGGTGCCCAGTTGGACGATGAGCTTGGTGGTGGGCCTGTGCAGGTAATGAATGAGTGTTTGTGAGTGGGTGTGAGTGGGTGTGGAAGAAGTGGTTTTCTTTTCCCATCGCATATTCCTTTTTTCTATACTTTACTCTTGACCTCATCTACACTACCGTTCAAAAGTTTGGGGTCACTTAGAAATGTCCTTGTTTTTGAAAGAAAAGCACATTTCTTCTCCATTAAAATAACATCAAATTGATCAGAAATACACCGCAGAGTTGCAAAGAAAAAGCCATATCTTCCTCTGTCCAGTGTCTGCGTTCTTTTGCCCATCTTAATCTTTTCTTTTTATTGGCCAGTCTGACTTTTTCTTTGCAACTCTGCCTAGAAGGCCAGCATCCTGGAGTCGCCTCTTCACTGTTGACGTTGAGACTGGTGTTTTAGCGGGTACTATTTAATGAAGCTGCCAGCTGAGGACTTGTGAGACATCTGTTTCTCAAACTAGACACTCTAATGTACTTGTCCTCTTGCTCAGTTGTGCATCAGGGCCTCCCACTCCTCTTTCTATTCTGGTTAGAGCCAGTTTGTTCTATGAAGGGAGTAGTACACAGTGTTGCACGAGATCTTCAGTTTCTTGGCAATTTCTGGCATGGAATAGCCTTAATTTCTCAGAACAAGAATAGACTGATGAGTTTCAGAAGAAAATCTTTGTTTCTGACCATCTTGAGACTGTAATGGAACCCACAAATTCTGATGCTCCAGATACTCAACTAGTCTAAAGAAGACCAGATTTATTGCTTCTTTAATCGGCACAACAGTTTCAGCTGTGCTAACATAATTGCAAAAGGGTTTTCTAATGATAAATTAGCCTTTTAACTTGGATTAGCTAACACAACGTGCCATTGGAACACAGGAGTGATGGTTGTTGACAATGGGCCTCTGTACACCTATGTAAATATTCCATTCAACATCAGCCGTTTCCAGCTACAATAGTCATTTACAGCAATAACAATGTCAACACTGTATTTCTGATCAATTTGATGTTATTTCAATGGACCAAAAATTTGCTTTTCTTTCAAAAACAAGGAAATTCCTAAGTGACCACAAACTTTTGAACGGTAGTGTGTATTCAGCCCAGCAACCTCCTTCTTTACCAGTGTGTCCGCTAACTCTCCCTCTTCCTCCTCTCCCTCCTCCGCTCATTGCTTCCTGTCATTTCCTTCCTCTTTGTTTTCTCCAGGTTGCTGGTGCTCCTATTACCACCCAGGTACTCCCCTGTCAGGGCTGCATGACTCAGTACATAGCCCAGGCATGGGGGACCTTTGCGCTCCCTGATCCTGTTGCTTTATCATTCTGACACATAGCTACTGTTCCCAGACCAGCCTATTATCTGACCTTCTGTGGGGACAAAGAGCTCTCTTGCTTGTCCTTAAATTGAACTCAACTCAAGCAAGGACCATTGCATAGGTCATCAACAGTTCCTTATGATTTAGCTAGATCATGCCTTGGCTCTGTATAAGGTGCCATGCTCTGGGAATGTCTGTGACCATCTCTTGCTGTGTATCTGTCTGTGTGTGTCTGTCGGTGTCTCACCCTCCTGTGTATATACACAGTGTGAAAATGTTTGCAGTGCACTACGTAGTTATGTTATTGATGTGTTATAATGCATGGCTAACAGTGATCCTGAGTTTGTGTAGAAGCCCACCAGGGTGGAAACTTCAGTCACAAACCTGTTTATGTTCCAAGCAACTCTCCATGATGTCTAAATGCTGATGACACAGGTCATCTACCGTACATTTGTAACACTATCATTCATAGTCATGCAAAATAAACAGAATTTAGAGGAATTTAATGCATGGAAGTGCATGTAAATAAGTCAGCACACTAAACATGCAACCTCGCCTCACAAGTTTTCAGTACAGAGGTAGACTCTTTATTTCACTCTGTGCAATATGCACCTAATCTCTCTCTAGCCCACCGTCCAGCAGTCTCAAATTCTGGGAGAAAAAAATATGAAACAAGTCTTTGTGCAGGCCCACGAAGGTCCCAACATTTCAGGAATGGTGTTGAGAGAAGAAACACACACTTGAGTGACTAAACAGTGAGAAAGCCACACAGTCCGTCGGCCTGGGAGGGGGAGAGAAGGCCCCTTTGTGCTGGCGGATGACGAGGCAAGCTGGCTGCAGCTAGACAGACAGACAGACAGACAGACAGACACACAGCATGCTGGGAGATTAGGGTAGGGAGTGCCATGGAACACTAAACTCTGTTAGTTTTCCTACCCTGTTGTTGTTCAGAGCTCACTGCTGCCACCCTGTGGAATATTATTGTAGAAACATGCAAATATGTCTAGATTTCCAATTCAATACATTTATATTCTTCCAAAGATCCACTGCTTTTTGATTTTTCTCTTCATTTGGTCTCAGAATTTGTTATTGCACAGAATATTATTTGTGTGAAATTATACAGCATGACTCACCATGATTAGCAACATGTCCAACTACATCACGACAGTATAGATATTTGTTAACTAGTTTGCTCTGGGGTCCAGGTGAGGGTAATCCAGGGCAAGGAGCCAGCTCACCTCATGAGCCTGTTCAGGGGGCAGCCCATGGTGGTGTACAAGGGAGGTACGTCCAGAGATGGGGGTCAGTCCGCTCCCGCAGAAACACGACTCTTCCAGGTGCGCTCCAACTCTGCAGGGTGCACAAGAGCTGTGGAGGTGAGTAATATGGGGATAATGCCCTGTTTTTATGAAATTAGTTAATTACTCAACTGTACTATATTCAAATACATGACACTCTTGTTCATTTTCCACCCACCATGTTTCATTCATCCGCCTCTAGGTTGATGCTGTGTCCTCCAACCTGAACTCCAACGACGCCTTCCTCCTGGTGACCCCAGCAGCCTCCTTCATGTGGGTGGGACAGGGGGCCAGTGACACTGAGAAAAATGGCACCCAGCAGCTCTGTGACATTCTGGGGGTGTCCTCCTCAGAACTGTCTGAGGGCGGAGAGACTGGTATGAACTGTACATTGTGCCGATTGACATTGGCTTTTCTTTGCGCTGTGGCATGTCCTAACTAACTGCCTGCTGTGTGTCTCTGTGCAGATGACTTCTGGGAGGCTCTGGGAGGGAAGGCAGCGTACCGCACCTCCTCCAGACTGAGAAGCAAGGACAAGATGGACGCCCATCCGCCCAGGCTCTTTGCCTGCTCCAACAAGACCGGAAACTTCATTGTGAGTCTCATATTATTACCATTAGCCATTCGATGAAATTTCCCCCCCGGGGGATCAATAAAGTACCTATCTATCTATCAATAAAGTACCTATCGTGGTTAACCCTTTAACCCTGGTCTTTCTAATGCTCCTGGTTTCCTCCACCCAGATTGAGGAGGTACCTGGGGAGATGACCCAAGAGGATCTGGCTACCGATGATGTCATGATCATGGACACATGGGATCAGGTAGATACATTAGAATGTCGTATTTTCTAAGATGTGAATATGACTAAGTGTTGAGGTGTATTAACCGTAACACAGTGGATAACATGTTAATGCTAATGTCACTTGAATAATGTTTACGTACTGTTTTACCCACTTCATATACTGTATTCTAGTCAAGGTTAATCCTATATACAGTGCCTATATACAGTCTTATTCTAAAATGGATTAAATAAAAAAATATATCTACACACAATACCCCATAACGACAAAGAAAAAACAGATTTTTAGAAATTGTTGGTAATTTATTACAAATAAAAAAACAGATGCCTTACTTATGTAAGTATTCAGACCCTTCTCTATGAGACTCTAAATTGAGCTCAGGTGCGTCCTGTTTCCATTGATCATCATTGAGATGTTTCTACAACTTGATTGGAGTCCAACTGTGGTAAATTCAATTGATTTGACATGATTTAGAAAGGCACACACCTGTCTATATAAGGTCCAACAGTTGACGGTGCATGTCAGCGCAAAAACCAAGCCATGAGGTCGAAGGAATTGTCCGTAGAGGTTTGAGACAGGATTGTGCCGAGGCACAGATCTGTGGCAGAGTAACAGAACATTTCTGCATCATTGAAGGTCCCCAAGAACACAGTGGCCTCCATCATTCTTAAATGAAATAAGTTTGGAACCATCAAGACTTGTCCTAGAGCTGGCCGCTCGGCCAAACTGCGCAATCGGGGGAGAAGGGCCTTGGTTAGGGAGGTGACCAGGAACCCAATGGTCACTCTGACAGAGCTCCAGTGGACAACCATCTCTGCAGCACTCCACCAATCAAGCCTTTATGGTAGAGTGGCTAAACGTAAGTCACACCTCAGTAAAAGGCACATGACAGCCCACTTGGAGTTTGCCCAAAGGCACCTAAAGACTCTCAAACCATGAGAAATACGTTTCTTTGGTCCGATGAAACCAAGATTGATCTCTGTGGCTTGAATGCCAAGTGTCACGTCTGGAGGAAACCTTGCACCATCCCTACGGTGAAGCATGTTGGTAGCAGCATCATGCTGTGGGGATGTTTTTCAGTGGGAGACTAGTCAGGATCGAGGGAAAGATGAACGGAGCAAAGTATAGAGAGATCCTTGAAGAAAGCCTGCTCCAGTGCGCTCAGGACTTCAGACTGGAGCAAAGGTTCATCTTCCAACAGGACAATAATCCTAACCATATAGCCAAGGCAACGCAGGAGTGACAAGTCTCTGAATGTGTTTGAGTGTCCCAGCCAGAACCCGGACTTGAACCCCATCGAACATCTCTGGAGAGACCTGAAAATAGCTGTGCAGCGACGCTCCCCATCCAACCTGACAGAGCTTGATGAGGGGAAAAAAAATATTTAATCAATTTTAGAATAAAGAAAGCAAAGTGGTCTGAATACTTTCTGAAGGCACTGTATGTACACTGGGGGACAAAAGTTTGGAATATTACTAATTCAAGGGTTTTCCTTTATTTGTGCAATTTTTTACATTGTAGAATAAAAGTGAAGACATCAAAACTATGATATAACACATATGGAATCATGTAGTAACCAAAAAAGTGTTATTCTTAAAATAGCAACCTTTGCCTTGATGACAGCTTTGCACACTG
The DNA here is from genome assembly GCA_023634145.1 of Thymallus thymallus. Taxonomy (NCBI): domain Eukaryota; kingdom Metazoa; phylum Chordata; class Actinopteri; order Salmoniformes; family Salmonidae; genus Thymallus; species Thymallus thymallus. The sequence goes on from CM042404.1 coordinate 14,572,561, forward strand.
TTGGCATTCTCTCAACCAGCTTCACCTGGAATGCTTTTCCATCAGTCTTGAAGGAGTTCCCAGATATGCTGAGCTCTTGTTGGCTGCTTTTCCTTCACTGCGGTCCGACTCATCCCAAACCATCTACATTTGTTTGAGGTTGGAACCAAAAATCTCAAATTTGGACTCCAGACCAAAGGACAAATTTCCACCGGTCTAATGTCCATTGTTCATGTTTCTTGGCCCAAGAAAATCTATTCTTCTTATTGGTGTCCTTTAGTAGTGGTTTCTTTGCAGCAATTCGACCATGAAGGCCTGATTCACACAGTCTTTTCTGAACAGTTGATGTTGAGATGTGTCTGTTACTTGAACTCTGTGAAGCATTTATTTGGGCTGCAATCTGAGGCTGGTAACTCTAATTAACTTATCCTCTGTAGCAGAGGTATTTCTGGGTCTTCCATTCCTGTGACGGTCATCATGAAGCTGGTTGAGAGAATGTCATCAGTGTACAAAGCTGTCATCAAGGCAAAGGGTGGCTACTTTGAAGAATCTCAAATATAAAATATATTTTGATTTGTTTAACACTTTTTTGGTTACTACTTGATTCCATATGTGTTATGTCATAGTTTTGATGCCTTCACTTTTATTCTACAATGTAAAAAATTTGCAAATTAATAAAAACCCTTGAATGAGTAATATTCAAAAATGTTGCCCCCCTGTGTGTGTGTGTGTGTATTTTATATTTCTTAATCCTTAAATTTTTTTTTTACTTTTCTTTGGATTTGTATGCATTGTTTTGTATTGTTATGTATTACTGTTGGAGCTTGGAACATAAGCATTTCGCTACACCCACGATAACATATGCTAAATTGTGTACACGACCAATTACATTTGATTTGAGTTTCTGTACATAGTTTAATGTAGGTTGAATATCTTCTTCTAGGTGTTTATCTGGATCGGGAATGAAGCCCATGAAGAGGAGAAGACTGAAGTGATGGCCTCCGGTAAGTGAATATGGAAAACTGCTGCTGAATTTAATTATTCATTATCATGTAGACTTTTTTTACATAGAGAATGTACATGCCACGATGCCTTTTGCGTGCATTACTCATGTCATGACCAAAATAATTTGATTGAGAAGTTTACCACTGGGAAAACTGCTCTGTATAGAGCCCTAATTTAATCCCCTCCTCTCCTAGCTGTGCGTTACATTGAGACAGACCCTGCCAACCGTGACCGCAGGACGCCCATCGTGAAGATCAAGCAAGGGTTCGAGCCACCCACGTTCACCGGCTGGTTCCTGGGCTGGGACCACGAGTACTGGACCAGCGACCCCCTGGAGCGGGCCATGGCTGAGCTGGAGCTGTGAACCCTCACCTTTAACCCCTAACCCTGCTGCCTGGCTCTACCACACACACACTGAGCAGCTCCAGTCATGAGACTTTCAATGGTTGAACCCTTTATGCCCTGCGAACCTCCTTACTTCTGACTGCCAGTGGGAGAAGGAAATATAGAGAGTAGAACAGGCTTTCATACACCTGTTGAGCTGACAGAGCACCGGTGCACTATTTTAATCTCTCCTGATAATAATATTTAATTAGATTTTATACATATGCAAATGAGCGTGTACGTGACCAATAATAAGGGCTTTAATGGAACTGCAGGCTTAGATAAGGCAATCTGCATTTAAATATATTTTATACATTTATTTCTATGATGGCAACAACAGTAGGCTGTTTCTCGCTATTCAGTATTTCACCATCAAAAACCACTGAACAAAAATATAAACGCAACATCTAAAGTGTTGGTTTCATGAGATGAAATAAAAGATACCAGACATGTTCCATATGCACAAAAAGCTGAGGATTATTTCTGTCTGTAATAAAGCACTTTTGTGGGGGAAAAACTAATTCTGATTGGCTGGGCCTATGGCTTCGCCCCTGTCCATTCATGTGAAATCCATAGATTAGGGCCTAAGGAATGTATTTCAATTGACAGATTTCCTCATATGAACTGTAACTCAGTAAAATATTAGAAATTGTTGCGTTTATATTTTGTTCAGTATACAATCCTCTGAACCAACAGAGGCAGGGAGGCCTGGTGTGTAGTAATGGAGGAAAACACACTGCCAGACAACCCCACCCAGCTAATAAAACCATTATAGCCTTAATATATGATACTTCATGTTCAGAATGAAGTGACTCGCCAATGCAGGGGTTCTCTGCCATAATGGAAAAGAATGCTGGGGAGAGGGACTGAACCAGGCCATCTTTATTTTCATTTACTGGTGTGTCACAACAGGAGTAGGGTACCCTCCATTAGTGCTTCTATTCTAAGTGTCTCACTCTCCTTACTGTGGTCAGTGCATGTTGGCCTGTCTCTGTCTGCAGCTTTACAATGTGGTTCTTCATGGGGAATCCAAAGCTTTGCTGCTAGAACTCATTAGCCACCACATCACAGGTGTCAATGTCTTTCCCCAGGCCTTACTATCGTTTCAATAAAACCTATGTCACCGACACTAGATGTGTTGAGGGTTGTGTCCATCGTATATCATCTAGTGTGTATATACACACTGTACTTTTTATTTAAAAGGTTGAGTCATAGTGGAAAGAACACACTTCCGCTTTGAAGGGAACACTAACAAGTTTATGTTTTGAAGTACAGGTTCAACTGCAGGCAATACATAAAATAAATCATAATTTACATTGACCTTTATAGAAAAAGATTGACAGCAAGGTTGCATGATGTGAAAATCTAAAATTGATAAATCATTTCAATGAGGAAAATAGGCTACAACAGAGCAGTTTCTTGACATAATAATGTAACTATGTCCTTTACACATACAGCAGAATACACATAACACATACCAGGTTTTATACAGTAATGTAATTTATACTGTCTAGGTTCTGTAACAGCATCTGAATCACAGTGCTTTTCCGATTCAAAGACATCTTTGGTCTGGATGGAACCTCTAACTCTGTACCTATCTAAAAGTGCAGACTCTACAAAGATCATATTTATTAAATATAGCAATACATTAGAATGCTATCAGACTATGGAGGGCCAATTTCCAAATCCAATACAAATAGCATTTGGCTTCTGTCACAGAGTGTGGTTATAAAATACTGCTATTTTTAAATATTAAAATGAATTTCCAATTTCCATCCAGATATGCATAGAAACTATATGACATTAGTACATTGACCCAATGGCAATGACTTAAGGCTTTGAGCTGTTTAAATGGCCATAGTAGAGGTTGCTTCCCATAGAGACAGACAAACAGGGCCCCTAGTACATCCTGGTCTCAGCCTCATAGCTGCAGGAAACGCCACACCTCAGTAGAGCTGGCAACTGAGTTTCCGTTGGTTTTGTTCAAACCCTGTTTCTCTGTTCCCTTCAATGGCGTTAACACACACACACACACACACAAACACATCAAATGTTTACATTACGTTATTTGAACCATAAGCCTAGCCAAGCTCTCCAACTATCCTCCTCTGCACCAGCTGGCATTGACCAATGAACATTTGGCACAAGGGAAACGGTTCACTCAATCACAGCCACTACATTTCTACAGCAGATTCCCAAAGCAACACACTATGATATATGTGTGAATGTTTGTTTCTCGTGTGTGTGTGTGTGTGTGTGTGTGTGTAACAGAAATGACACAGCACCCATCAGGCTCTCCTCAGTCTCTCTTCATGAACGCCTGCATCATGTCCATTGGCAGAGGGAAGATGATGGTGGAGTTCTTCTCGGCAGCGATGGTGCTAAGCGTCTGCAGGTAGCGCAGCTGGAGGCCAGACGGAGACTCAGCGATCACCAGGGAGGCCTCCTTCAGAGCCCTTGACGCGTTCACCTCCCCCTCCGCTGCGATCACCTACACACACACACACACACACACACACAGGGCCCAGGAGGACCATTAGGTAATGAAGAGAGATGATGGCGAGAGAGGGAGAATTCCACAGTATGCACAGATCAAGTGAATGTGAGTATATAAAGATAAACCAGAGAGAGAGAGTGGATGATCAAATAAACCAATCCCAGAGAAACCTAGTCTTTAACCAGCAGATTCAACATGCGAAGACTGTATCCAATTAGTGTAATGGCCGATGGGAGGAGACTCGGTTAGAGGTGCCCCAGCTTGTGACCTGCTATGCTCTCACCATCTATCCTAGCTTAATGGAAGGGGTTTTTACGGCATGACCACTGGTTGCTAAGGAACAAGGCAGATGACGTCTTGACCCTACACAAAAACATTTATCTGAATGATTTATTTTTGGGACTAAATCAAGCCAAGAAATTATATAAACTGAGAAGACAACTGGAATTTTCCACTCTGAGGAAAATGATTTACCTCAAAAATAGACTTAATGCCTGTATGTCCGAGCGTGTGTGTGTTACCCTGGTCTGTATGCGTGTCAGTGATGTACCTTAGCCCTGGCCTCACGGCTAGCCTCGGCCTCTGCTGCCATGGCCCTCTGAAGCTGCTGGGGCAGTTTGACATCCTTTATCTCCACCCGCTCCACTTTGATACCCCAGTCATCTGTAGCATCATCCAGTGTGGACTGGGGACAACAAAGGTGGTAAAACATTCAGCTCCACATCCAATAGATGTGGTCATAATAGGCTCATAATAACCTCAGGTCATAATAGGCTCAGAACACCCCTTTCTTACACAGCATCTCTTTGAAGGCTAGATGACATATCACATTTGACATACAGGAACCATAGCAGTTAGAGTGTTGGGCCAGTAACCACTGAGCAAGGCACTTAACCCTAATTTGCTCCAGGGGTGCCGTACTTCTATGGCTGACTGTAAAACAACACATTTCACTGCACCTATCTGGTGTATGTGACAATAATAAATATTTATATTAAACTGATAGAGATTCAAATGTTACTGCAGCAGTACTTCTGGAGGATGAAATGTCTTGAGGGACCAGCTTCAAAACAATTAGAAAAGGCTATAACCGGAAGTTAACCGGAGTTTTCTCCAATCCTAACCTTAACCATTACCATACATAAAAAAAAAACAGAGCCATTCAGTAAACTCTCGAAATATCTTCTCCTGTATTATGGCTTGCTAAATGAAGAACTATTATCTACACAGTCCTCTAGTATCTGCATGACGTGGAGTTGTGCATGTATGGTCAGTACCGAGTCATTGGTGGTCCAGTACCTGCATGCTGTGGGCGATCTCATTACGATCGGACAGGATCTCAGCCAGGTTCTTGGTTCCCAGGACATTCCTCAGGGTGGTCTGTGCAAGCAGGCGGGTGGCGGCGTCAGCGTTAGTGATGTTGGCCACAGCCAGGGTGGCATTCTGAACACGGTAGTATACCACACCATCGACACTGACCGTCACCGAGTCCTTAGTCAGAACCTGATGAGGGGAGACAATCAGTTACATTGACAACACTGAGCATGTCTGGGTATTTAGATGATCATGGTAACAGGGGTGGGGGGGGGCTCACCTCTTGTGGGGGGATGTCGAAGGTAATGGTGCGCATGTCCACATTGATGAAACTATCTGTGCAAGGCAGGATGAAGAACAGGCCTGTGGGGTGTGACACACACGTTTAACAGCAAAGCTTAAAGCTGAGAAAATGTCATTGTCAGTAAGGGTAGCATAAATCATTTAACATACAGTACAGTAGAACGGTCCTGGCATTAGACCAAATTCAAGCCTGAGTTACATAAGTCACACGACTGCTGTTGGTCATGACTCTATACATTTCCTGCATTCATAAACACCTCTGTCTGCACACACACTCAGGTTCAGCATGGTCCAGTACAGTACAGTACAATGGTGTGTAAGAAAGTTTTAACAGAGGCATATAACTTGAGCAACCTTCACTCGTGTATACATTCTCTCTCCTTCTAGAATCCTTTTTCCCAGCTGGGACTTCAGCCCAGTGCCAGCTGGCCCGGATTATACTGAAATGCAGGGTATGCTCTAAATTTGCTAAGCAAGGCATCATGGGACATGATGGAACATTTCATGGATTCTCACCCTAAAAATGGCATTGGTTGCACCATATCAACTTGGTTAAGGCTAATGCAGAGCAAGACCCATAAAGCATCAGGGAAAGATCTAACATACACAAGTAATGACTACTGACTAGCCTATAGTCGGACTTGATTCTTGAACAGTTGATTCTGTTAAAAGATCTTATCCGGCAGTTGGACAAGACTTGCTGCGGAGAGAGCGCAGAGATAATGAGCAAAGTTTACTTGGGGAAGCAAAATACTAAACTAAACTTTGGTGTTTATGCCTGGGCTCTTAGGGCAGATGAGGAACGTGAAGGTCCCGCCGTGATAGATGACAGGGTCTATTAATACCCCAGGCTGCTATCATGTGGCTCTTCCGGAATCCTGCCAGATCATGTTTCATCCATGGAGAGCATGACAGAAGGCTTCCCACAAACATATAAAACAGTCTTGAGGTCCATAGCGTGGACCTCATAGGGCTCCCGAGTGGCGCAGCGGTCTACGGCACTACATCTCAGTGCTAGAGGCGTCACTGCAGACCCTGGTTCGATCCCGGGCTGTATCACAACCGGCCGGCCATGATCGGGAGTCACAATTGGCCCAGCGTCGTCCAGGTTAGGGGAGGCACGGGGTAGGCAGTCATTAAGAATTTGTTCTTAAGTGACTTGTCATGTTAAATAAGGTTTAAATATGGTAGATAGACTACCGTGGCCACTTCATAGTTACAGTTACATTAGTACCACCGCTGCAGAAGTAATGCCACATCAACTGAAATCACTGGCGGTTAGAAATTTGTTTGGTAATAGCGTATTTTCCTCATTGTTACAGGGATAGTGCGAGTTTTTGGCAGTAAAGCGCTTTTCTACTTACCCAGAGTCCGTAAAAGTGAAGAATATTTGGATCATTTGGCTCCCTGATTTGCATACTTTTGCTATTGCTTTTTTGCTATAGACAACCATTATCTGCAGATAATGTTTTCATAACTTATCTGAAGATGGCAATTCCTCACAGCAGGAACAATATAGTGAGGAGAGAGAGAGACTCATTTTGGTCCATGCAAGTGTTTTCAGTGTGTTCAATCTCTTTACATAAATGTGTAGGCCCTCTAATAATTTGTTCAGGTAGAAATTAAAATAGGCTCCGGTCAGCATTCTTGCCTACAAACTTGACCCAGTTTTGATGGTGCAACTACTTATTTGAAGTCTGATATTCCAGTTGTGTCTTTGAAAATAAATTAAGCCAGCATTTTTGTAGGCATTTTCATGTATGCTATGTCTTGGACATTGTTGATAGAAAGTCATACAAAATGAGAAAAGGTTGTATTAAAATGCCGCATGACTCAAGTACACTAAATAGCCAAAAGTATGTGGACACCCCTTCAAATTACTGGATTTGGCTAGTTCAGCCGTTCTGCCGTTGCTGACAGGTGTATAAAATCGAGCACACAGCCATACAATCTCCATAGACAAACATTGGCAGTAGAATGGCCTTTACTGAAGAACTCAGTGACTTTCAACGTGGCACCGTTATAGGTTACCACCTTTCCAACAAGTCAGTTCGTCAAATATCTGCCTGAGAGCTGCCCAGGTCAACTGTAAGTGCTGTTATTGTGAAGTGGAAATGTCTAGGAGCGGCTCAGCCGCGAAGTGGTAGGCCACACAAGCTCACAGAACGGGACCGCCGAGTGCTGAAGCACGTAAAGATCGGCTGTCCTCAGCTGTAACACTCACTACAGAGTTCCAAACTGCCTCTAGAAGCAACGTCAGCACAATAACTGTTCGTCGGGAGCTTCATGAAATGGGTTTCCATGGCCGAACAGCCACACACAAGCCTAAGAACATCATGTGCAATGCCGAGCATCGGCTGGGAGGGGTGTAAAGCCTGCCGCCATTGGATTCTGAAGCAGTGGAAACACATTCTCTAGAGTGAGGAATCACGCTTCATAATCTGGCAGTCAGTCCGACGGATTAATCTGCAGCATACAATTACATTTTAGACGATTCTGTGCATCCAACCTTGTGGCAACAGTTTGGGGAAGGCCCTTGCCTGTTTCAGCTCTTCGACTGAGGCCGCTGCTGTCATAGCACGTGCCAAAGCAGAGGTAGCTAAGTCACGCCTGTCCTTCGCACAAGAAGAACTAACAAGGAGACTAGAGAAAGCAAAATTGGAAGCAGAAATTTATATATGTTGGCGATGCAGAAAGAAACGGCTTCTGCCGTGGCTGAAGCAGAGGCTCTACAAGCAGTTGTTGATGGCAGCGAAAGAAGCGTCAGTGAGCTCAGACTTGGAGCAACCCCTCTTGACCCTTTACAGCACACCAGAGAATACGTAGCTGAACAGGCTAGTAGTGTACAAGAGACATCAGAAGAGGATCCACTTTCTCAACACGAGACCAAGCGGCTTCACGCAGAGTCAGCTCCTTCTTGCTCAATTTACGCTTAGCCGATGCTAACCTTCACACTCCACTGCCAGACAGAATACCCGTTCAGCAGACAAGGTTCACCGCAGATCTGCCTCCTCCCTCAAGAGAGATTTGAGGCAGCCATCACACATACAAAGCACGGTTCTCCAGTCCTCCACGTCCCTCCGTGTCCAGTCACACGCTTCGCTACCCTCACTATGACAACTCAACCATGACAGACTTCGCCTGATATCTGGCACGACGTGAGTTGGTCACCACAGGTCTAACTCAATTCAATTACCAACCAGAGAGCTACAGATCTTGGCAGTGGTCCTTCCAGAATGCAGTCAGGAGGGTTAGATATGTCCTCTAGCGAGAAAATTGATCTTTTGGTGAAGTGGTTGGGAAAAGAGTCAGCCCAGCATGCTGCACGGATAAGAGCTGTCTACGTTAACCAGCCAGTGATGGGACTTGGGAGGATCTGGGACAGATTGAACGAGTGCTATGGGGCGCCCGAAGTAATCGAAAGTGCGATCTTCCGAAGGATTGATAACGTTGCAAAAATCTCAAAACAGGGACTATCCAAAACTTTGTGAGCTAAGCAACCTCTCCATCTGCAAAAGCAGATGGAGACCTTCGAGGCCTCTTGTACTTAGATAAGGCCCGAGTCGATAGACAGGAAAGTAAGTCTCTTGGAGTGCAACAACATTCCTGACAATAGATCAGAGATACCAACCCCCAGCGCTGCACTCAGCCATTCTCACCTAAAGTCTGTGGCCCACCTTATCCCAGAGCATCAACCAAAGACTCCAATCATGCTTCTTCTCCGACGAGATCATTTGACTCCACAAAGTTCGCAAACAACTTAAAGGCCCAAATGATGCTCCCTATGCTCTAAAGCTTGATCTGGGATGGGTGATTGTGGGTAATGTCTGCTTGGGGGATATTCACAAGCCTACTACGGTGAATGCACTCTACACCAACGCATCAGAACGTAAGCATCTTTGAGCCCTGTCCTAATGTAATTCAGGTAAAAGAGAGATATTGTCATTTCCAGTATCCTAAACATTCTGTGATGTGCTCTCCTGACAAACTCACCTGCAACCAGGAAGCTGAACAGTTGGGCTCCACGGTGTTCCAGCAGACGAGTGACAATAATAAAGTCGCCCCATCCATCAATGGCATATCGTTCCTGCAAATAATGGAACAAGGCCTCAAAAAGGATGACGGTAATAGCTGGATCGAATCTCATCGCTGAGACGCAACTTCGAAAGGAAGCCTGTGATGAGACAACACTTTCTCACTTTCATGGATAAGATATTCAATAAAGGCCATGCCAAAGTGGCACCCCCACTCATGGAAGGAGAGGAGAGATGGTATCTACCAACCTTTGGCGTGTATCACCCCAATAAACCTGGTAACATCCGCGTGATGTTTGACTCCAGCGCCCAGCACAACGGGGTGTCACTTAATGATGTTCTGTTAACCGGACCAGACCTCAACCATACTCTCCTTGGCATGCTCATCCGATTAGGCAAAGAAGCCGTGACCATAACAGCTGACATCGAACAGATGTTCCACGGTTTCCTCGTCAGGGAAGAGGAACGCAATTTCTTACAATTCCTGTGGTTTCAAGGAAATGATCCATCCAAAGACATCATTGAGTACCGCATGAAGGTCCACGTCTTTGGGAACAATCCCTCTCCGGCAGCCTTTTACTGCCTCAAGCAGTCCGTACAAGAAGGTGACCTGGATGTCAAGCAGTTTGTAAACCGCGACTTCTATGTTGACGATGGCTTAGCTTCTCTGTCTACGGTCGAGGATGCAGTGTCCCTGCTCAAGAGGACGCAGGACATTCTATCTGATTCAAACCTGAGGTTACACAAGATTGCCTCAAACAAGAGAGAAGTCATGGATGCTTTTCCACCTCAGGACTATGCCAATGACCTCAAAGATTTGGATCTTGGTACTGATACACTACCCATCCAGCGCAGCCTGGGCCTCAACTGGGACCTCAGGTCGGACACTTTCACTTTTAAGGTGGTAGAAAAGGACAGGCCTTTCACTCGTCGAGGAGTGTTATCAACCGTGAACAGCATCTATGATCCGCTTGGATTCAGTGCCCCAGTCATTATCCAAGGCAAGGCAATTCTCTGAGAACATACATGGGAAAACAGTGATTGGGACGCCCCCCTCCCTAAAGAGATGGAAGAAATGTGGACTACATGGCGAAACTCATTGATAGATCTGAACAATCTCCAGACCCCAAGGACTTACGCAAATATCTCTCCCTCAGAGCTGTGCGTCTTCTGCGACACTTAGCTGCAGTTGTCTACCTAAAAGCGACAAGCACAGATGGAACCAATCACATAGGCTTCATCATGGATAAGGCTAAGCTTACTCCGTTCCCAGAACATACAGTACCAAGGCTCGAGTTGTGTGCAGCAGTTCTGGCAGTCAAGATGGCGGAGCTCATCTAATCGGAGATTAACTTGCGTCTGGATGCCACTACCTTCTACTCCAATAGTAAGGTGGTGTTGGGGTACATTTATAAATCAGGCCAGACGATTCTACGTCTACGTGAGCAATCGGGTGCAGCAGATAAGGAGGAATTCCTGTCCAGAGCAGTGGCGATACGTACCTACAGATGTTGCCACAAGGTCTGTCACTGCTGCCCACCTTTTGAATACCAACTGGTTTTAATGAGAGACGTGCGCAAGGTGGAGATTAAGGTCTCCAAAAAGAATGGACCGAACATCTTCTTACGGCCAGTCCCCGAGACGATCCTCCTCCTCCCTTCAGAGAAGAAGTCTTCATAACTACTTTAATGCTTCTGGGTTAGTGACGTTAAGTTACGCCAGGCGGGGAGTGTTCTGTTTCAGTTATGTTATTAATCAGCTATGTAATACTTACCTTAGTTTAGCGCCATCTAGTGGAAATGAGGTGTATTTTCATTTTAGCTTAAGTTCTGGTCACATGACTTTGACAGGAAGTGTATGTTAGTAGCATGAGTGAATGTTACTGTTCTGACTCTTGAAGAAGCACCTGCTACAATCCTTTTCCATCTGAAAAAATCCTTGTGCCTGTGGTAGCATCTTCCGTATGGATTACACTTGTTGTATTTTGATACTTTTTCATACTGCCGCTCTATGTATCATGCATCTGTCTTTTGTGTATTTTCGTTCTGGCATTTTGCACCTGCCCTGTGTAGCTGCATTTCTAGCAGACCAAACAATATCCATCTATCTATCTATCTATCTATCTATCTATCTATCTATCTATCTATCTATCTATCTATCTATCTATCTATCTATCTATCTATCTATCTATCTATCTATCTATCTATCTATCTATCTATCTATCTATCAATCTATTAAATTAATTTGCCTTTAGTAACATACGTACACAAGAATTATGAGTTTGTTTAAAGATAATGTTGCTTATGATATCACTTATGTTGATAGCATATGTTGTTTAAGTCAGATAGCTGGAAAGGAAATTGCTCCATTGTCATATTTACGTAGAAGACTGTCAAAGCACTTGTACTGTCCTCCACACAGGCTAACTTCAAACCAAGTCTTCAAGTTTTTAATGTTCACTCAACCTTCAAAGCATCCTGAAATACACCTGACTCTTGACTGAGTTCCATATCACGATCTTGATATGCTAAATAAGGACAATTTCTGATGCTTATTTGAATTTGTAGGAAATGCCCTATAATTTGACAAATATTAAATCCAGATCATTCTTTCAGACACTAGACAAGAGCTTTAGTTTAAGCCTCTTAAGAGCGTTAATTAATTGATTACAGTTGGTGCCAAATTCTGTAGTGACCGTATTTGTTAAATAACGACCTCTTTAAAAGTTCTACTAAAGTATTCTATGAAGATTTGCAGGGAACATACTGGCATATTCAGTTTATCATACCAGATACACCAGACATATTTTATAGTGTAACCAAGGCAACAATCTTACCACACAAACTATGCTTAGGGAAAGAAAGACTGCCACTATTTGAATTAGTGTGCTTGCTGAAAGCATGCATGAACCCTGGAATTATGTGTACATTCTGGAATTATGTTAACAAATAAGATACTGCAGGAAAGGAGGGCTTAAACTAGTGCAGAACAGACCCGTTGCAGTGCACCCCTGCACAGTGGTTCAATGGACGTAGTAGTGCAGCAGCCTACCGCAATGTAAAACAAATAGTTTGAAGCAGAATTACCCCTAACCACAATGAAAAGACTCCTCCTAAAATATTTTCACAGTTAGTTTCAAGGCAGGCCCACATCCAGTTAACTGCAATTTTCATCCATCTCATACTGTCTGTGATCATAATATGTTTAATCAAGGTTTTTGGTACCTTTTCGGTAAGGTAAGTATGGGACCTTGAGAGAATCTAAGAATCATAGCCACGGTGAAACTTTCTCCAGGGACAGTGCATGTGAAGGTGGTGATGGGGAGTGTATCCATTACCTGGTCCTTTGGCTCCTCCTCGCACGATCCGCCCCAGGCGAAAGATGATGGCCCTCTCATACTCTTTCACAATCTGGGAGAGAAAGAAACACAGGCTGAGTAATCATTATAGTTGTGCCCTAGACCCTGTTTGACATTTCTCACACTACCTTTTCACTGATCAGTCAATATTGAAAAACCACTAATTGGGTATCAAAACCCCCCCCCTTTCTCTTTACTTTAAAGTGAGTAAATATCTAACAATACAACTCTGGCAGCTGGAGAGGAAGCCAATTTCCATGGGAATAAAGGCATGCTGGTAAGTGATGAATTCATCGAATAAATAGTCACACAAATGACACCCCTAAACAGTTCGTAGTTCACGCATTATCCATCTTGTGTTGATGCATAGGTAGTAACAATACCTTAATACACATCCATATGGACAAAGGCAGAGTTGCGAGCATCAGAAGGATGGATAATCCGACTATGATCCAACCACATAGGCCATTGTCAGTATCCGAGCTCTCCAAGGCTGAAAGACAATATTTCAAAAAACACAATAGTTGGAAATAGTAGGAAAAAGATAGATAGATAGATAGATAGATAGATAGATAGATAGATAGATAGATAGATAGATAGATAGATAGATAGATACTTTATTGAGACCCGAGGGGAAATTTCTTCGTCAAGCAGCTACGAAAAAACACAGGGCAGGTGCAAAATGCCAGATCGAAAATACACAAAAGACAGATACACGATACATAGAGCGGCAGTATGAAAAAGTATATAAATACAAGAAGTCTGGAGTGCAAATAGATTAGAAAGCAAATGGCTATTGCTGAAAAAAGAAAAAGAAAGGATGAATCTGTCTCTTATCAAAATTCTGAACTCCTAATTGAGTGAACGCTAGCCTATCGATCTTATTGGCACCACTGGAGAGCATTGGCCATATCCCCAGTGAGTGTGCACATATTCATTTTCTTTATCATTGGAGCACAACCACTGGAACGTGTTTTTGGGGACAATAATTTCCTCCTCCAGGCTAGAGGGACGTCATACTGTACAATTTGCATCTAGTAGAATTAGTAGAATTGCATGAAGTGTTTATAAAAAGGCCACAACAAAAGGAGAAGAAACGTCTCTGACCAGGCCTACTCTATGTCACTACGTGCTCAGGCATGCATTGTTCAGAACTGCCTATCTTACATCAGTCTGCAAATGCAATGATACACAGTGCCTTCAGAAAGCATTCACACCCCTTTACTACATTTTGTTGTGTTACAGCCTGAATTTTAAATGTATTCAATTTAGATTTTTGGGGGTCACTGGCCTACACACAATACTGTAGCTAAGAAAGTAATACTAAGTGTATGTTGTGTAGTAAGCTGTTAGTAGCCCATGTGCCTACTGTTCTGACTTGGTGGTGCATATGTAGCCTATAACCTGTTTTTGAGAAATGTAATCATTGAATATTGTAAGAGTTTTCATTGTCTGCTTATATGCCCCCTTTATTTATCCTACGGTTCTGACATGGTGTAAAGGGAGAACACTGTAAGAGCGGCCCATGTTCTGAATTCTGTCGCTGTACATTTCAAAAGTGCTGAACAAATAGTTGACTATGTCTTTCCTAGCTCGCTCATTAATGTCATAATTGAAATTACAGATTGCCTCTTATCTGCTTGTCGTCCCCTTATGCCATAGTTTGTACATCTCAATTGTTAGTAGAAACCACGTTTGTTTAAGAAAGTCAGCCATATCAGCTATGTTGTTTTTTTTAAAGGCAGTAAATGAGGCTGAATCAACTGTTTCGCTTTCAGACAAGGCTCTGCTGATAGCCAAGTGTAGCAGTGGTAAGGTGTTGGGACTGCTGTTGGGAGTCCGCTGTTAGGACAGCTTTATGTAGGCCCTAACAGTTTGTGGGCACCGTTTGTCACCGTTATAATACAATCAATGTATTGTTTAGTGGCGCAGTGGTCTAAGGCACTGCATCTCTGTGCAAGAGGCGTCACTACACTACCTTTGGCCGGGGTAAGCCATCTTTGTAAATAAGAATTTGTTTTTAACTGACTTGCCTAGTTAAATAAATAAAATTAATAGTGCTGTGTAACGTTAGTAGCTTTGCTGGCATGCATTCCTCAAATCATGTTTTTTTTTCCCCACCAAGAGGACGTTGAAATTGTTGTAATAGTTGCATAACTGTCCGTGATATTAGTGGTACGAAAATGTCGAAAACATTAACTTGCGTGACCGTGCTGTTAACTGTTTGTTTACATGCAATATGCTTTGTGGAATTCACCAGATAGAGGTTGTTCTCCGATTCTGTGACTGAACAAAGATGTGATTTAATGTAGTATGCCACTGTTTCTTCTTATTGTCTCGGCCTTTAGGCCTATATAATCACGGACGCAATGTATACGAACTAACAGGATATGTTCGACTTCCCCTGTGATCTTACCCACGCACCGCTAATGGGAACTAGTAGCTTCTGCACAACAGTGCTGGCAAACTGTGTTCAATGCAACAATGTAATGTCGCAAAATGTAACTGTTTAGTCAGCAAGTCTGCTACATTGTGCAAAAATACGTGCGTCTCTGGACTTGCATGGCACACTACACACCCGCGTTTTGTAGGGCGTGTCCCTGTCCCACTACTTTCTTTGGTCATCTGTGGTCTAAAGAGACGCAAATGTGGCCATTTTGTCTATGAATATAACCATATGCGCCGGCTCTAATAAATAAACCGGATTACCTGCTTGGCGTTCACGTCTTTTACTCTCTCTCGAATTGGGTTCATTGCCGTCTTCTCCCATTGTAAAATACAGTTCAGTCAGTGATCTCAGAGCTGAGGCTTCAGGTTGGTGTGTGTTGATGAAAAGCAGCTTGTGTTTGAGTCGGGATAATACGTCATCGGGAGAGGTAGCCTACTAACTTATTTGTCTTCATGTTCATGCACTTTGTCACCCCCTACTGGGTATAATGGGTCAAGCACTACAATTAAAATAAAATATAAATAAAATGTATTGGTCACATACACGTTATGTGTTATTGCGGGTGTAGCGAAACACCTCCAGTGCCCGAAAGCCCGTTTTAGCATGGGCAGCACCATTGAGGGCTTTCACCATTTTGAAGTAGTCAACTGGGTGGGACTTCCTATGAGTTAAGGATGTATCACATAATTCCATCCAGATCATAACAAGGGAACAGCCAAACATTCCATAACTGCAGGTGGCATAAATCGCCAACGTTGGCTTTATACCTGAGTGGCACAGTGCTCTAAGGTACTGCATCTCAGTGCACTATTTAACAGTTCAAATGGATTTTGTTATTGTTGAGACAAACACACCAAATTTGTCACAAAACTAGATTTATGTAGCATGAAAACAATTAGATATGGAGCCACCACAGATTTGGCCCCCTGGGCGTTGTGGAAGCCATCTTACTAAATGGCCGCAGACCACTATTTTGCAAACCTTTAATCTACAATTGTCCTTTTTTTTTTTTTTTACAAATGTAACGTTCATTTAACTAGGCAAGTCAGTTAAGAACAAATTCTTATTTACAATGATGGTCTACACCGACCAAACTCGGACGATGCTGGGCCAATTGTGCGCCGCCGTATGGGACTCCCAATCACGGCCGGTTGTGAAACGTCATGGCCTATACTTCTTCTTTGGACTGGATCTCCTGAAAACCAAAATGTTTAAAGGCCCAATGCAGTCAAAACCGTGATTTTCTTGTGTTTTAGATACACTCAGTGGCCCGTTCAAATGATTTGCTCCCACAGACAGTGAGTTACGTGGGCGTGGCTTGTTATATAAAGCACGCAGACAGACAACGAGGCATTCAGTTACTGTTCAATTGAACGTTAGAATAGGCGAAATAAGTGACCTAAGTGGCTTTCAGTGTGTTATGATCGTTGGTGCAAGGCGCGCCGGTTTCAGTGCTTTAGAAACGTCCGGCCTCCTGAGCTTTTCACGCACGACAGTGTTTAGGGTTTACCGAGAATGGTGCGACAAACAAAAAACATCCAGTCAGCAGCAGTCCTGTGGGCGAAAACAGCTCGTTGATGAGAGGCGGAAGGAGAATAGCTTGCACGATTCTTGCCAACAGGCGGGCCACAAACAGGCAAATAACGGTGCAGTACAACAGTGGTGTGCAGAACGGCATCTCGGTACTCACAACTCGTCGGTCATTATCACGGATTGGCTATTGCAGCAGACGACCACACCGGGTTCCACACCTATCAACTAAAAACAAGATGTGGCTCCAGTGGGCACACGATCAAACACTGGACAATTGAGGAGTGGAAAAACATTGCCTGGTCTGACGAATCCCTGGTTCCTGTTGCGTTATCCTGGTGGCAGAGTCAGGATTTGGCGTAAGCAGCATGAATCCTTGGCTCCGTCCTGTCTGGTGTCAGTGGTACAGGCTGGTGGTGGAATGGTGTGGGGAATGTTTTCCTGGCACACATTAGGTCCCTTGATACCAATTGAGGAACGTTTCCTTGCCCCGAAGAATTCCGGCGGTTCTGGATGCATAGGGGGGTCCAACTCGGTACAAGATGTGTTAAACTGGACACTGAGTGTATATTTCCAAACTATGATGTTGGAAAAATACTTTGAAATTATGATAATGCCCTTTTAGTGTTCGAGCTGTTTGAAAAGACCGCCTGAAATGTCAGCCTGTTGTAGTGGGATGGCGTTGTTGCCTGCTTGGTGACATCACCAGCTGGTGAATTAGTTAATAGAGCAATAAGAAAGCGTTCCAAACCTCTTCCAATATCTAGTTCTCCATTTTCCCGTCCCCACTCAGACTCTTGCTTGGGAAATTGTTCTTTGCTAAGAAGCTATTTTGGACCATTTTTAATTGAAAACGATCAGAGTAAGGTACTAAACTTGTACTGCAGTGGGTTAAATCAGGGTCAGTGTTTCTTGGTAGTATTAAACAAATCTACTTTGAAACCAATGTATGCACCTCACACATGGTTATGGACTTAAAGTATTAATGTCAGAAACTATTCTACTATGTCTGGTTATCTATTTACCTAGTCGGCTTGTGTGTTCTGTGCAAGATAAATATTCTTCTTGAGGCGCATTCAAGTTACTAAAATTGAATAGTCTGCAAAAATAGGCCACATTTATTTAGCCAGACACACCGGTTTACACTTTGTATGGTCTGAATTAATGTAATAATTAACTGAGATTTAACAGAATTATCAAAAACAAATAGGCCTACCTGCTTGCACTTTGTGCAGGCTGTGTATCCACTGCGTTTTTGTCCTTTCAAACTGGGGATTTCACTCGTGCAGCACCTGTTTTCTTTTGTAGCCTATTCCCTTATCATAACCTTTTTTTGTACACTGACCAAAAATGTAAATGCAACATGTAAAGTGTTGGTTTCATGAACTGAAATAAAAAATCCCAGAAATGATCCATACACACAAAAAGCTTATTTGTCAAAAATGTTGTGTACACATTTGTTTACATTCATGTTAGTGAGCATTTCTCCTTTACCACGATAATCCATCCACCTGACAGGTGTGGCATATCAAGAAGCTGATTAAACAGCATGATCATTACACAGGTGCACCTTGTGCTGGGGACAATAAAAGGCCAATTTAAAATGTGCAGTTTTGTTAAGCAACACAATGCCACAGATGCCTCAGGTTTTGAGGGAGCATGCAATTGGCATGCTGACTACAGGAATGTCCACCAGAGCTGTTGCCAGAGAATTGAATGTTAATTTCTCTACCATAAGCTGCCTCGAATGTCATTTTAGAGAATTTGCATTGAACATCCATTGGTATCCGACCTGATGCAGGACTAATGATTAGTCCAATGATTAGTCCAATAGGGTAAATGCAGATAGGCAACTTCTGGAGGTGGAAATTACATTTTAAATGTCAGCAATTTTATTTTCATTCATTTTGGAATAGAATGTCACTGTACCCGCCTCAACCATCCCAATATTGTACTTCATATACATCACAGAAGACAAAAATATAACAAAACCATTTGACATAGAAACAGGTTTTTATTCGTTTGTTTTTACAATGTTTATTAGTTATGCAATTATGAAACATATTAATAACATTCCACCCATGAGGCCACTAGAGGGCAATTTGGTCATTTGACTGCAGGAAAGAGGCTGTTAGCAAGAAATTATTTGCTATAGAGATTTTTTTTTTTAAATGACTGCATTGGACCTTTACAATGGTGGATTATTTTTTTGCAATGGTTGGCAGATTATTATTCGTTCAGATGGTGAAGAAAAATAAATATGTACAAAAAGGAAAAATACCAAAGGCATGTCCAAACTAAAGACTTGAAAATAAACAAAAGGCCTCATGGCCACCAACTAAACCATCAGGCTCTCCAAGATCGCACTCTCTATTGGCTGCCACAACCCCCAGGGGACAGATAAGTGGTGGCACCATAACTAAATATTTTCAGGGTACGTACAATTATCTTTGTACTAAATGTGTTGCATTTATATTTATAAAAAAGCCTTCAGAACTGTAACATTGCATTAACAACAGTGGCCATTTTTCAAGATGGCTACCACGCTCCCCTAGGGGCCAAATCTGGGGCTCTATAAATAACTGCTAACTCTAAAAAGTGAGGAGCACCAACGGGAGCACGAGGAAAATCCTTAATTTTAAGCACATCTCGCGGAGAAGGCCTAGTTAACAGCCCCCGTAACGTTTAAAAGGTTTGGGTTAGAGAGTTGTCTGCATTGTATGCTAAAGGTGCAAACGGAATGACGGTCACAAAGATGATCACTGCTGCTACACTGCTCTCGGACCAAGGTACATGAATTGGGGAGCAAACTGAAGTTAAGAGTGTTTTGCCTTTGTAGGGCAGAGTTGGTAAAAGTGTTTTTTTTAAGTGCTCGGCCCTCATTTGGGTTTTATGAACTTTCCCCCCCGGGGGATCAATAAAGTATCTATCTATCTATCTATCTATCTATCTATCTATCTATCTATCTATCTATCTATCTATCTATCTATCTATCTATCTATCTATCTATCTATCTATCTATCTATCTATCTATCTATCTATCTATCTATCTATCTATCTATCTATCTACACACAGATAAATGTTTTTATTATATTGGAAGTTCTTTTTGTGAATTACTCTCTTATTTTACACAGGTAGACCTATGAGCAGAAATTAGTATTCCTACCTTTAAAGGTTTATCACAACAAGCATTTACAGACACAGTAATATGCTATAGTAGCTTCAATAAGCCTGATCAAGGATATGCCTAAAGACAAATGAATAGCCAACTGGCTGGCAGAGGTAGGTGAACCTACAGCTCAGTCCATAGCACACCACAGCTGTGTGGTCAAAGTGACCCAGGCCCATTGCCTACCATTCCTCTACCAGACCGCCTTTTCCAGGCTCCAGCTCCAAAAAAAGCCCTGCAATTCCTAGAGGTGTGATTATCCTGGGAAAGCGAGGGGATGGAGGCTGCCTGCACGTGTTGGAGTGGCCCGGGAAAACGCTATGCCGGCTAATCCTCTTTTAATTAGGGTAAGGAGAGAGGATCTGGGACCCCTGCTGGATTAGTCACAGCACATTGACAAAGCACCAAGCTGGGACCAGTGCACTGGACTGGCTGGCAGTGGCCAGTTAGGGCCCGCCAACGGCCTCTCAGGCGTGAAAAAATGCTCTTCCCTCTCCCAGCGGCTACCTGGGATTTGATATTTTTTCTCTAATGCTAAAGGTTCTTTGGTCTCTGGTGGAATATGATTACAGAATATAATATCTCTCTCCCCCTTTCTCCCTCTTTGTCTGTCTGTCCTTATTATCCTCCCCCTTCTATTCCCCTGTCACCCTCTCACTATCTATTTTCTCTCTCCTATTTCCCAAGTTCCCCCCTCTCTCTATTCCTCCTCCTCCCCCTCTCTCTATTCCTCTCCTCCTCCCCCACTCTCTATTTCTCCTCCTCCCCCTCTCTATTCCTCTCCTCCTCCCCCTCTCTCTATTCCTCTCCTCTTCCCCCCTCTCTATTCCTCCCCCCCTCTCAATCCCCCCCCCTCTCTATTCCTCCTCCTCCCCCTCTCTCTATTCCTCCCCCTCCCCCTCTCTCTATTCCTCCTCTTCCCCCTCTCTCTATTCCTCCTCCTCCCCTCTCTCTATTCCTCCTCCTCCCACTCTCTATTCCTCTCCTCTTCCCCCCCTCTCTATTCCTCCTCCTCCCCCCTCTCAATTCCCCCCCCTCTCTATTCCTCCTCCTCCCCCTCTCTCTATTCCTCCCCCTCTCTCTATTCCTCCTCTTCCCCCTCTCTCTATTCCTCCTCCTCCCCCTCTCTCTATTCCTCCTCCTCCCCCTCTCTCTATTCCTCCTCCTCCCCCTCTCTCTCCTTTTCTGCCCCTCGTTCACTGTACAGTACTAATGGAGGTGAGAAACCCCTCATGAGAGTAAGGCTTGAGTTGAGGACAAAAGGATGCTTGAACTAATAACATGTCCCTTACAAAAAAAGGCACTAATTGCGAAGTAAATATCACGAGGGCAGTATTGCGACCTATGGAGGGCCTTGTAGAACTAACTAGAATATTAATGGAAAATAAAAACACTGTATTTTGGGTTCTGAACACTAGAGAGCAGTGTTGCTCTCCAAACAAGATAATGGCAGCTATGAGCATGGTGTGTAGAACAACTGGGAGAGGGGACAGACAGAGAGAGGAAAGAGAAGGCCTGGAAGCTTTAAAGATAGAATCCTTCATTGAAACAATAACAAAGTGGGCACCCCGCCTCAGTCTTGGTAAAAAGCTGACAGGTGGGCATGAAGAAATATTTGTTTTGAGTGTTTACAGTTACATTGTTTACAAACATTGTAGGAAAACAAGCTTTTATTTTGGGTTCTGATTGAGTACAACAGTTGAATTAAGCTCATGATGCATTTACAAGTTATATTTAGTGGGAATCAGTGGGTATACAGTATATCATTAATTTGAAAGCCCACAAATGGATGTAGCAACTAAGGATTCTAGCTTTAACAGCTCTATCAATCAATAAGACAATTTTAAGGTAGGTATGCACGCAAAAAATATTATCTGAAACATTTAAACCTTTAATGGGGCACAATGTTTCTACATCATTTAGGGTTTGAAACAGGCACTTATGACAGAACAGGTCTTCAAACTGTTCTTCTTTGTATTCACTGTAGTCTGAAGATCACACTGGTTTACATGTATTAAATACACATAGAATAGTAGACTAGGTGTTTACACAGTCCATATTTGTAGTCTGAAGATCACATAGGATTTCATGTATTAAATACAAATTATTTATAGTAAATGAGAACAGTTTCCTCCTATTACAGTGGTACATTCTCCTCCCGAGTGGCCCAGTGTTCTAAGGCACTGCATCTCACTGCATCTCAGTTCAAGAGGCGTCACTACAATCTCTGGTTCAAATCCAGGCTGTATCACAACTGGCCATGATTGGGAGTCCTGACGCACAATTCACTCAGCGTCTTCCGGGTTTGGCCGGAAGAATTTGTTCTTAACTGACTTGCCTAGTAAAATAAAGGTTAAAAAAATAAAAATAATTCTGGACTGTCTTAGTAAATATAAAAATCAGCTGTATGAAAACAACGTACTCACCGGGTTAACATAGTCACTTGTACATAACAAGTTCAAAGCTCACATCAGTGGACCTTATCATACAGTCACTGCTTAGAACCTTTGCATATCACATACTATTTGCGTTAAAAAATTCCTGCAATACCAGTATGTGTGGTGCGGTTCCTGAGCATTATAATAATGTAATAACTGGCAACCAATGGGAAAGCAACCTCTGCTTTCCCATTGTTCCTGTTTGTGTCCAAGGTGCAACTGGGTATCCAGCCTGCCTGCCTGTGTTTGGCATTCTGCTCCACTTCTCCCAGTGAAATGAGTTCTCTCTCTCACATTACAGAGAATGCAGCGCCCACACAGCCGTTCTCCCCTGAGCTGGCGTACATAAAGCATAAAAGCCGGGCCTATATGAAAAATGCACAGAGTGCTAGAATATAATGCGCTTGATACCCTGCTACTGTGTGGAGGGAGGCAGAGATCAAGAGAGAGGCCTGCCCTGGATAGATTCTCTTTCTCCTCAATTCGTTTGACTGCAGACCTTGGATGGCTGCCTTCTCAAACATTTACTCACCTGTACTCCGTCCGCGTATCACATTACACAGATTGACTGCTCGCTCGCCTCTTACCCACCAATGTTTCATTGGCCAATATGAAAACAAATGGGATTCTTGAAAGGAGAATTAGGAGGGTATAATTGTTATGCACAGAACAAATGGCTGCCGCTCTGCCGAGGGTAAAGACAGGCTTAGAGGCTGTGTGTGTTTCCGGGAAATTCATGCCATTGTTCTTCTTGTGTATTGAAGATTAATTGAGTGCTGGGTCCAATGCAGTGACAACAAATCAAGATGAAAATGACTGTATGCATTAAGCGAAACAGAAGACAGTGCCTTTTACATAAAATAACCACGTAATACTTGATAACTATTTGTACTTCTGGTAATTATGTTGTGATAGGCCTCTACATCAAATATCATTAAAAGTACTTAAAATGCCATGTCAAATGGTGTTTGAAAATATATGTTTATTTAGGCATCGATTTTTATGTCATCTATAGTCAGGTCTTCTCTCAATTGAAATAGCCACTAAAGCACATCTGAAATTGGTGCTGCAGGACGCAATTACTACAGATATTTGAGTTCAAATTGTTATCTTGTGTTCACCTATAGTTTTAATGGTCTTGGGGCACTGCGGAAGGAAAAACTATCTAGAAAACAAATATTCCAGAGACCGAGGGAGAAGGAAAACTCATACCAAACAATAGAAGATGCCTCCAGTCCCAAGATGCCTCGCCCGGAGCAGATCGAAACAGACATTACTCTCAGTTCAAGGTGACCCACAGCTTTTACCCCAGTCTTTTCCGACCAACTACACCAGCCAACGCGAATCAATCTGCAGCATCTAATTTCATGTAGTAAAAAAATACCTACTCCCCCACGTTTTAATCAATAGTGGCGTGAAAGTAGGTAAAAATGAGCACACCGAGCCCTGGTGGAGCACAGGGCTGAGCGGAGCACAGGGCTCTGAGCAGCTGCGGTGTGTCAGAGCAGCTCCAGTGGAAGTAAGAAGCCAGATCAGGTGCTTTGACCCTGGGGATGGAGGGTCAGCACACAGGATGCTGTGTTTCTCCTCAGCTAACCTGCTTTCAAAATAACCAAACCACTCTCTGGGACCCCAGGCAACTGCAGATTAGCCCCCCTCTGCCGCATCATGTCCTCCCTCGCCAACATATCCCCTCTCCTCTCTCTCTCTCTCTCTCTCTCTCTCTCTCTCGCTCCCTCGCATCGTTAGCATTTAGATAGACGAGAGCAGGAAGGCTTGGGTAATAGGCTTTCCCCTTCCCTCCATCCCTCCATTTCTCTTTCCCCTCTTGCTCAAATCAACTGAAGTGAGAGGGATTAAATCAAAAGAACAACAGTGATGATGAGAGAGAGCGAGGGAGAGAAAGAGAGAATCAGAGGGGAAGGAGGAGAGGGAGGGGAGTATCACGCCCGATCGGCTGTGAGCTCATTAACCGAAGCCTTGACAGAGTTGATGTTAGAGGTGATTGGAGATTATCACATTTAGGGAATACTTCACCCCTCCCCTCGCTCACCATCCTCCCTCGTTCTCTTTCTCTCGATTTCATCCAGGTCAGCTGTCCCCGGTCAATTCCCCAAGCCCTGGCCTGGAGCGGGAGGGGGCCTCACGGATACCATCAACACTAGCTGTCTGCTTGATCTCCTAATTCTGCTTCATTTAAACTTCATCAACTGTTCCACTGGACCGGAAGAAGAGAAGAATGGGAACAGCTTCTTTTCTTCTCTTCCCTCTTTTGTTGTCAGACCTCTGCTATGATATCCCCATGGCCACCCCCTCTCCTCTCCCCTCCCCTCAGCAGCCCCCAGAACCTGACTGACCCCAGAGATAGGGAAATACATTAATCCTACGCACCTGTACCCCTTCTCCCTCCTATGCTTACACAAGGAAATTTAGCATGCCCCTTTCGGCTGATGCAGAAAATAAGATTACTGTATTTAAATGAGTATGGTAATAGGGAGCATGCTGTCGGGCCTCTGTAGGATTGGGGATTTCTCCTGCGCTCATTGTTAGCAGTTTTGCTAAGCGCCATCGTCCTGCTCCTAGTTACAATGGGGATGTCATCTGAAAGATATTTTTTTCTCTTTCGTTCTCCTCTGTTCTCTCATTTCCCTTTGCCCCCCCCCCCCCCCACTATGTTCCGCTCCACTCAATTTTAGTTCCTCAAAGGACTGTGTGTGTGTGTGTGTGTGTGTGTGTGTGTGTGTGTGTGTGTGTGTGTGTGTGTGTGTGTGTGTGTGTGTGTGTGTGTGTGTGTGTGTGTGTGTGTGTGTGTGTGTGTGTGTCCAGTCCAGACTAAGGTGAATGTTTTTCATTCAAAGCCTCACTGCAGTGATTGGAAACGCTCAGTCTGTCCGTAATCCGTTTTATGTTTGCAATGAAACCAACACCCAAAGGACTCCCAGCTCCACCTCCCAGCTCCATTTTGAGAAGAGAGGCCAGGTGTCCAGTAAGTCAATGAGCCAGGTGTTTGGTCATACCTGTATGACTGTTCAACTGCCCTCCCAATAGCAAGGCTTTATTCCATTCTTTTGAGACTAGGAGCGAGAGAACACGTCTCTATGAAACAGCTCTATATAGGGTGCTTTTTGTGGGTTTGTGTCAGGGTCAAGCAGTCACACACCTCTCCAATGTGATTTGATGACCACCACAGTAATTGTCTAGCTTAAAAAAGTTCAAAAAGTACTGGACCCGTAAGAGCACGGTCACCCTTGTCAAAAAGTCCTGGACCCGTAAGAGCACGGTCACCCTTGTCAAAAAGTACTGGACCCGTAAGAGCACGGTCACCCTTGTCTCTCAATCAGTCCTTTGTCTGTCAGTTAAGAACAAATTCTTATTTACAACGACGGCCTACACCGGCCAAACCCGGACAACGCCGGGCCAATTGTACGCCACCCTATGGGACTCCCAATCACGGCGGGTTGTGATACGGTCTGGATTCAAACCAGGTTGTCTGTAGTGACGCCCCTAGCACTTAGATGCAGTGTCTTAGACCACTGCGCCACTCGGGAGCCAACTTGTGATAACTGGATAATTGAAGCAAAAAAAACAAGACAAGATAAAGGGCCACAGATACAGAGATGTAGGAGGTAGGATCCCGGGAGAGTGAGAGAGAATGAGGTAAGCAAGGGAAATGTGTGTATATTGTGCAGTATGTGATTTATTCAGTGTACACTGTATATGATAGCAGGATGCCGACTGTGAGCGCAATGTTACCCCCCCCCCCCCACCTGTCCCAATCCCCATTCCTGGTCCCTCTCTGCCTCCAAGGCCCCCCGCTGCAGGCCTGCTCTATTGGTTTTCACCAGTGGAGGGAGCGATAAATCACCAGAAATGGGGGCCGCCGATGATTGGGCTGCGGGGTGCAGAGAGAGTTAGAGAGAGAGTGTAGAGATGGATCGGAGAGGAGCAGGAAGAAGGGAGGAGGAGGAGGAGGAAGAGGAGGAGGAGGAGGAAGAGGAAGAGGAGGGGGAGGGGGAGGAGGAGGAGGAGGAGGGGGAGGGGGAGAGGGAGGAGGAGGAGGAGGGGAGAGTGTGAGCTCCAGCACGATGCAGTGCAGCTCCATGCGTGCGTCAGAGGTTACTGATGGTGTTGGTTTCTCCAGGGCAGAACTATACCTGTGTAGGGGGCAGAGTGAGAGTCCCCTGGGTGTTCCCTAAAGGAGCAATGGGTCTGTTATGGGTCTGTGGGGGACACAGGGAGACTCCAGGACACACAAACTGGGTGAGGTGACAGGAATGACCTAAAATATGGGCACAGCATTGCTTATTTTGGTCAAGCCATTATAACAGCACTACTCTAGAGAGTGGAGGGTGAGAGAGAAATGGAGGGTGGAGGAGGGAGATAGCTCCTGGGGGTAGAAAAAGCAGGTAAATAGTGTTGAATACATTATACACAATTAAAACTTAATTTGTATAAATCTGTGGATTTTTGCCTCATTTAAGCCCTGGATGGCTTGGTATAGAGGGGAATTAAGAGAAGCGTTTAACGAAGCTGCCCAGTAAGCGTTTACAGCTTACATTTAGAAGCTATTTTATTCTGAAACATTCTCAAAATGGGTACTAGTTTAGCATCTTTAGGCCAACTCAAGACGGACTGGCTTCCCATTATTAATGACCTAAGAATTTGATTATGGTAATAGGGTGAATATTGATGAAGAACCTCCAGCAAGATAGGCTACACTGGAGTCTCTGTCATCACATTGTCAGAGTGAGATTGCAAGTCACCTTTTCTTTGCCTGTCACCTCTCATCTGCTTGTGTGTGCCGTGTGTCTCGGTCTCAGCCTCAGCCTCAGCATGGGAAGTCACTACACAAACACAAAGCTGCCTGCCAGGAATAATGAACCACAGTGTGAACAAGCTTCCTCGTATTGTACAGGCTTTTACAGTACAGCGTTTCTTGCTGCTTGCCCTTTTAATGGATGTTCTCTGTTTCAGTGTGTTTCATCAGCATTGGCGAGGTGGCAGGTGGGAGGGATCCTGCCTATGGAGGAGTGGAGAGGGCTTTTGTTTGCTTTGGTTTACACACTGCTGCTCATTGTTTGTGGTGCGTTCGGCAGCCAGCTCTCTGCCATCAGCTCTGCCATCATCGAGGATGACAGCTCGCCGCCATGTTGTGAGGGAGGAGGAAGAATTACTGTAAAGAACAGAACAACAGATAAAACAGCCTTACATCTCCTTGCATGATCTTCAGAGCAGATGTAAAGATCTAATCTCACTTTTGGTCGTCATTTAATGTTGCTGATTGGCTGAGGCTAGATAAGAGCTAAGTGATAGAGAAAGAGGTGATTTTGGGGGGAGGGAGAAAAGGGAGGACAGGGGGGTCTGGGATTACAGAGATCATCCTGCCATTCATCCTAGCCCTAAACAGACCCCGTCTTCCCTCCCCAAACCCTGCTAATTCCCTTTTGATGAGGCGTGCTAAATAAATCCTTTTTCACAGCTTTATTCCCCACTGGCTCCCGCAGCGCTGATCAGGCAGGCGGATCTGAGGGCTTCTGCTGCCTGCCGTGTTTGACCCACAATGAAGCCTGTCTGCATCTTATATGGCCTGATCTGCTCGGTCCACTCAGCAGCCTCATTACGCTTTCACCCCAACACGTCTGACCGGTGGCCCACAGACAGACACATCTATCTATACCCAGACAATAATAACACAATACACATGTTTACACAGAGATGTAGCCAACAAAGATACACGCTGATTGATTGCAATGGACTAATCGCTGACACATCAAGCCATCAACCTTAGGACTGTGCCTGAGTTGTGTGTCTGTGTTTGCAGTGTGAATAT
The DNA here is from genome assembly GCA_023634145.1 of Thymallus thymallus. Classification (NCBI taxonomy): domain Eukaryota; kingdom Metazoa; phylum Chordata; class Actinopteri; order Salmoniformes; family Salmonidae; genus Thymallus; species Thymallus thymallus. The sequence goes on from CM042404.1 coordinate 14,600,852, forward strand.
GTGTGGTGTCTGTCTGGTGTGTGTTTGCAGTGTGTATGTGTGTGGTGTCTGTCTGGTGTGTGTTTGCAGTGTGTATGTGTGTATGTGTGTGGTGTCTGTCTGGTGTGTGTTTGCAGTGTGTATATGTGTGGTGTCTGTCTGTTGTGTGTTTGCAGTGTGTATATGTGTGGTGTCTGTATGGTGTTTGTTTGCAGTGTGTATATGTGTGGTGTCTGTCTGTTGTGTGTTTGCAGTGTGTATATGTGTGGTGTCTGTGTGTTGTGTGTTTGCAGTGTGTATATGTGTGGTGTCTTCCTGTTGTGTGTTTGCAGTGTGTATGTGTGTGGTGTCTGTCTGTTGTGTGTTTGCAGTGTGTATATGTGTGGTGTCTTCCTGTTGTGTGTTTGCAGTGTGTATATGTGTGGTGTCTTCCTGTTGTGTGTTTGCAGTGTGTATATGTGTGGTGTCTGTCTGTTGTGTGTTTGCAGTGTGTATATGTGTGGTGTCTGTCTGTTGTGTGTTTGCAGTGTGTATATGTGTGGTGTCTATCTGTTGTGTGTTTGCAGTGTGTATATGTGTGGTGTCTGTCTGTTGTGTGTTTGCAGTGTGTATATGTGTGGTGTCTGTCTGTTGTGTGTTTGCAGTGTGTATATGTGTGGTGTCTGTCTGTTATGTGTTTGCAGTGTGTATATGTGTGGTGTCTGTCTGTTGTGTGTTTGCAGTGTGTATATGTGTGGTGTCTGTCTGTTGTGTGTTTGCAGTGTGTATATGTGTGGTGTCTGTCTGTTGTGTGTTTGCAGTGTGTATATGTGTGGTGTCTGTCTGTTATGTGTTTGCAGTGTGTATATGTGTGGTGTCTGTCTGTTGTGTGTTTGCAGTGTGTATATGTGTGGTGTCTATCTGTTGTGTGTTTGCAGTGTGTATATGTGTGGTGTCTGTCTGTTGTGTGTTTGCAGTGTGTATATGTGTGGTGTCTGTCTGTTGTGTGTTTGCAGTGTGTATATGTGTGGTGTCTGTCTGTTATGTGTTTGCAGTGTGTATATGTGTGGTGTCTGTCTGTTGTGTGTTTGCAGTGTGTATATGTGTGGTGTCTTCCTGTTGTGTGTTTGCAGTGTGTATATGTGTGGTGTCTGTCTGTTGTGTGTTTGCAGTGTGTATATGTGTGGTGTCTGTCTGTTATGTGTTTGCAGTGTGTATATGTGTGGTGTCTTCCTGTTGTGTGTTTGCAGTGTGTATATGTGTGGTGTCTTCCTGTTGTGTGTTTGCAGTGTGTATATGTGTGGTGTCTGTCTGTTGTGTGTTTGCAGTGTGTATATGTGTGGTGTCTGTCTGTTGTGTGTTTGCAGTGTGTATATGTGTGGTGTCTATCTGTTGTGTGTTTGCAGTGTGTATATGTGTGGTGTCTGTCTGTTATGTGTTTGCAGTGTGTATATGTGTGGTGTCTGTCTGTTGTGTGTTTGCAGTGTGTATATGTGTGGTGTCTGTCTGTTGTGTGTTTGCAGTGTGTATATGTGTGGTGTCTGTCTGTTGTGTGTTTGCAGTGTGTATATGTGTGGTGTCTGTCTGTTGTGTGTTTGCAGTGTGTATATGTGTGGTGTCTGTCTGTTGTGTGTTTGCAGTGTGTATATGTGTGGTGTCTGTCTGTTGTGTGTTTGCAGTGTGTATATGTGTGGTGTCTGTCTGTTGTGTGTTTGCAGTGTGTATATGTGTGGTGTCTGTCTGTTGTGTGTTTGCAGTGTGTATATGTGTGGTGTCTGTCTGTTGTGTGTTTGCAGTGTGTATATGTGTGGTGTCTTCCTGTTGTGTGTTTGCAGTGTGTATATGTGTGGTGTCTGTCTGTTGTGTGTTTGCAGTGTGTATATGTGTGGTGTCTGTCTGTTGTGTGTTTGCAGTGTGTATATGTGTGGTGTCTGTCTGTTGTGTGTTTGCAGTGTGTATATGTGTGGTGTCTGTCTGTTGTGTGTTTGCAGTGTGTATATGTGTGGTGTCTGTCTGTTGTGTGTTTGCAGTGTGTATATGTGTGGTGTCTGTCTGTTGTGTGTTTGCAGTGTGTATATGTGTGGTGTCTTCCTGTTGTGTGTTTGCAGTGTGTATATGTGTGGTGTCTGTCTGTTGTGTGTTTGCAGTGTGTATATGTGTGGTGTCTGTCTGTTGTGTGTTTGCAGTGTGTATATGTGTGGTGTCTGTCTGTTGTGTGTTTGCAGTGTGTATATGTGTGGTGTCTTCCTGTTGTGTGTACTGTACTCAACATCTCCCTCCTGTTTCTGCTCCGGTCCTAAAAACCCCTCCACTCTCGTCCCATCTCCTACGCTGGGCCCCTGATCTCGTCTATGAGGCTAACAAGCTCCTCCGTCTCCCTGCCTCTCCCTGCCTCTCCCTGCCTCTCCCCAGTTATTAATGGGGACCAGCTGGGAGCGGTGAAGGTACATGCACAGCCAGACAAAGCCCCATATATAACCATAAAGTAATAACAAACGACCTGATGTAAATGAGGGAGGGTGTAGAGGGGGGATGGAAGAGGTGGGCGATACGTGTCGTCGGACATAAAAATGGCCACTGCCCTCTCGGAGAGACCTGTCCGCCCTGGCCTTTGACCCTCTGGACACGGCAGGTTGGAGGTCAGGCCTTGAGAGTCACAGCTGAGTATCTCTTGGGCAGGTTATTTGGCTGCTGAATGGAGCTGTTAGCCGGAGAAGACAGCTGCTTGCAGAGTGGCTACCGTACGTGTCCAGACAAACAAAGAAAGGCTTTGGAGTCCCTGTGTACTGCTGTTCTAGACCTACCATTACAGACTAGCTACCGCTCTGAAAACACATAACAATAATGTTTTGATCATTCCATACAAATATTATAGAGATTGCTTTAAAGGCTGAATTGTTGAGGGGACGGATGGATTGAAGGAGGATGGATTTGAAGTATCATTATAATGTACGGTATGGCAGGCGGAGAATCAGAATCCTGTCCTGCTCATCTGCAGTATGGCGGCGTCGCCGAGGCTTACCCCGACACATGCTCCCAATTAGCTGGCCTTCTTCATGTAAATGCTTCATAAATTATCCCCCCTGCTCCGGGATTAGGTGCTCATAAAGAGAGTTAGCATCTCAATAAACAGCCAGGTTGTGCATGGAGAGCAAATTAGTGGGACAGTAGAAGAGGGATGGTGCAGGGGACAAGGGAGGTAGAGGTGATGGCGATGGATTGGGGGGTTTGATGTGGATGGTGGGGAGCAGGCATATAGTAGGAACAGGCAGAATGATGTGGTTTGATGTTCTATAGATGTTGTGCATATGGGTGTTATATTGGAAATCTCCTTTTGTCAGTGGATTTCACAAGGTGTATTTTGATGTAAGGTTGAATGAAGCCAATTGGTTGTCCACTCCCAGCTACCAACAACATGTATTACCAAGCATTCTGTAAACATCCATTCTTCAGATAATGTTGATGCAAATAACAATTTTCTATATGCTTGACATTACAGAAGCCAATTTTTTCCGATGTCTTATGGTAAACCAGTGTCTCTCTGTGGGATCTAATATCTGTAATGGCTGTGGCATTATGAGGATTAGACTGCTGAGTGTGTCTGAAGGTGGAAGAGAGAGAGAGAGAGAGAGAGAGAGAGAGAGAGAGAGAGAGAGAGAGAGAGAGAGAGAGAGAGAGAGAGAGAGAGAGAGCCCTGAATTCTGATGGGCATGTAAAGCATCCGTAAACACACGACACAAAGAGCCTTAACAATCTAAACCACAGGCCACACTGCCCATACAATGGAGGGCCTTATTGAATTGGCCCAATGCTGCCTGGGAGAGAGACTGGCTGGTTAAGAAGACCGCAGGGTGTGAGTTAAGCTGGGAGAGAGGAGCATGGTGGACACTTGTCCATGTAGGGAATGTGTTGCCGTTCACACTGCTGTAGACACCACTCTCTTCTCTAGTTTATAAGCACAAGGACATACTCTATCAGACATTCATAGAAATGCAAAGTCACTTTTTATGTGTGACTGTGACACACACACACACACATACATGCACACAAACACACACACATCCACAAACACACCTGTGCACACATGCACGCAGGCATGCAAGCACACACGAATCACCAAAACAACCAGTCGATAAACGGATTCATTATAAGCCTGCCTTCTTTTCACATAGCACAGGAGCTGCTGTCCCCAAATCAGGCACCAGATGGCGCTGTGCCGGTGGGTGCCAGGAGATAATCGGGACAGATCGGGCCGCATTACTCCCCATTATCTACTCATTATTCTTGTGTGGAGCGCTGATCCTGCCGTTTGTGTAAGAGGATGGCACAGAGAGCCTGCCTGTCGCCCCCGGCAGCATGGATTCCTCCCACTCGCCTCACCTCCTCAGGGACAGAGAGAGAGAGAGAGAGAGAAGGGAGAGGGAGAGGGGAGATGTGGGGGAGGAAATACAGGGGAGGTGGCAGCATAGAGGGCTAAGGGAACCGACCTTATCAAAATTCCTATAAGACACTATCTATAGTAGCAATAATCCTTAAAGAAAGGAAGGACCCTGGCACAGGAAGAATGCACTGTAACCTGTAACCTTTGACCTGTGTCAAAGAATATGTGGTTTCATGCAAGCATACTGTATTACCTACCATACGTTTGCAGCTGTTTGCCATTTGGGTCATGATCCATCCCCTTACTTCCTTGTGTAGCCTACATAAACATACTGAAGATGCAGTCGTTTCCCTCTGATGACTCTATAAAGTGGCGTAAGGACAGAGTTCAGTAACACTTTTTTTAAAGGTCTGTAATAAACCATTTAGAAGGCATTTATAAATCATTACTCCCACATGAAGAAACCTTTTACTAATCATTAGTCAAGTCTTTTTGCAGTCCCTAATCTAAAATGAGTGCTATTTATACTTTAAAAATACTTAATAAATGTCTGAGTGACCAGTGTAATTTCTAACCAAAATGTGGGCATGCCATTGGTAGACGTTCCTGCAGGATGTTTTAAGGAAATGGGTGTGAATAACTAGCTTACTAACATTTACACACGTGGGAGTAAACATGAATACATGGTGAACACACAATTTATAAATGCCTTGTAAATGGTTTATTACGGACCCTTGTTACCTACAGTTTAATTCGCTGAGGTTCTATTTTTACAGTGCCTGTGCAGAACAGACCCAACCACAAAGCACAGCCATAACTGCTCGGAGGCATATGGCTTACCATGTGCTGGGTCCTACGCACACGCTCTTAAGCGCGACTCTACCCAGAACATCATCGCTTAATTATCATCATTTTGTTCAGCATCCTCCTATTTTGCATAGTAATATCTGTCAGCTCAGTAAGTAATAAGCGAAGAGTAGAGGGTAGATCCCTGCCAAGATCTTACAGTGAAAGCACCATTCCTCTGAGTGGTTTACTCTCACTGGACATAGAGGCTAAATGCTTAAATGCATTTTTCTAAATCATAAGTACATCTGTGCAATGTGTGTATATCCTCAGGCTTCAAAGAGTGTATTTACAGGAAGTTCAGTGTCCGTGCATTACGTGTGGATGTTTTATGTGTGTGTGTGTGTGTGTGTGCGCATATGGATGTGTGTAGTGTGTGGCTGATCAAGAAAACATGTTTACCCACTAGTGTACACGGCTGCGTGTGCTGGTGTGCCCACTGCACCTGGTATTGTACACGGCTGCGTGTGCTGGTGTGCCCACTGCGCCTGGTAGCAGCCTCAGACTGACACGTAATAAAATACACTGCAGCGTTGATCAATCTCGCCGGCTCGCAGGCCGCACAGCAAGGGCATGTACATGCAAATGAGAATAGCTAAATGCCACTGAGGGGGAGGGAGAGAGAGGCAATCAGTTCAGCTGACAAACTGCACAGGGGCGGAAGGGGGATGGGATGGGAGGGTGTATTAGGAAATACTGTATATACAAGGTGAACCAAGAGATATAAGGACAGAAGGCTTAACCACTGTTACCCCATGTGGGTTGGATTGGTCCACCGCCAGTAGACTTCAAACCTATGGGTTTGGGTTCGAGAGATCCATTAGCTTATGAAGAGCCACTGTTAATCAAAATGTCCATGACACATTGGATGGTGATGGGTGGCCTACTCAAGAGCGGACAAATGGGAAGCATTGTTTATGTGAGTATTTGTGTGCTTGCTTATGTGTATGTGTGTTGGGAGGAGAGAGAGAAAGAGAGATTTAATGAAGAGTGTAGTGTGTGAGATCTAGAAGAAGAGTGGAACCGACATTCCGTGGTCAGGCCAGCTAATCTGGGCCATTTGGCCAATAACTAACGCACACACAGCCAGAGAAAGGAACAAAAGTGCTTAAAAGGATGGTAGAGGAGGCCCATGAGAAGATGATCAGTCAGGGAGATCAGGACAGGAGAGCAGATTAGGTGCCTTTAGAACTCTGGGAACCGTCGGAGGGAACCAGCCTAGAGCTCTACAAACCCTGACCCTTTACACAGAGACTCAACCCTAGGAGCCCCTCCACAACAATCCCTTTCCTCTAAGCTGCTCCAGGCTGGTCTACTGATGGTTCATTAAAGAACAATGAGAACAGATAACCACTGAATGGGAGTATAGAAAGCTTTTAGTTGACCTTTAGGAGGCTTTAAACTTACGCCGTCTCCCATTTGATAGAGGAGTCATTTGCCTCGTCGTTCTCTCTCTTGTCTTTGTAGCACTAAAAACCACAGATAGTAAGATCCGTTTTTATTTTTTCTTGAAGTCAATGCCCACCCTTTCAAGCTAGATGTGGAAAAACTCTATAGGTGCTTTGACTAGTCTTGATGAAACCATACACATCATCACCCGTCATTCAATCTCCCACAGTTATTCACACGGTTGGACGGTGCAAAGAGGGGGCTGAGAGAGGGGGATGTTCCAGAAATAACGCCAGAGCTCGGGGCTTTCTCTCTGGGCACTCCATCGTGCTTTAGAGGGCCTGCTCTGGATCAAAGCCGAGCTCCACTGATGTGTGAGTGCAGTGCTCCCCCTCTCCCCAGTGCCCTTGTCGTACGTGCTACTCTCTCCTCCACTCTTTGATATTGTTCACCCTGCACACACGCTCCATGCCTCTCAAAGGAAATAGCATTCCTTCAGTAGGGACAAGGGAAGGTTGGCCCCTCCCCTGAGGCCCTGTGTTCATCCTTAGACTCAGTCAGGGGCAGAGGGGTCCAGAGGGGTCCATCTCAGAACAGGAACATCCTTCATTTTATCTGGCCTGGGACTGTCAGTCAATGGATAGTCATGACACCAGTCACAGCAGTCAAAGTGAATAGAACTGTCAGCCAGGTGGTAATTGTATATTATTTAACTTACTAAGAGCATGCCATGCTGCTCTAGCCTGTTTAAATCATATGCATAATTTAGTATACTCTATAAATGTATAATAAATTAGTTATTTTTGAGGTGGTACAATGTAATTGATATCCAGGAGTATGGAGCCTTCTTCGCAAATGTTCTGCTTTTCTCCATCCTCTCCTGTTGTCTGATTCAGTCTCTGGGAAGCAGTGTGTGTGTGTGTAAGTGACTGAGTGTGTGTACATGCGTTGTGTGCACATGTGCCTGTGTGTGTGTGTGTGTGTGTGTGTTTGTGTGTGTGTGTGTGTGTGTGTGTGTGTGTGTGTGTGTGTGTGTGTGTGTGTGTGTGTGTGTGTGTTTGTGTGTGTGTGTGTGTGTGTGCACGTTGGAGGCAGACAAACCCTTATCGGCTCCTGCTGAATGCCGACACCTTGACAGCAAATTATTACTTTTTCATGACGCAACCAGGTGCAATTATAGCAACATCTTTGCACCATATGCTGCTGCCGTAACTGTCAGAACACTTTCCGGGCGGGATCCTACAGCAGGTAAGACATCAAGCCCTCCCAGTCCTCCACAGATAGATAGACAGACAGACAGGCCAAGGGGATCAAGGAGAAGAAACTGAAATAAAATACTGTCTTTTACAGGATAAAGGTTTGAAATATGTCAAAAGATATCACAAATTGGTGTTTTCAGGTATATGTTTTGTTTTGACTTGATTAGTTTCAGAGTGCACAGTTTTCCTTCCATCTAGAGGTATGCTTTCAGAGTGGACAGTTTTCTTTCCATCTAGGTGTTTGGTTTCAGAGTGCACAGTTTTCTTTCTATCTAGAGGTTTGGTTTCGGGTTGTTGACTGACATTAAGAATGATATGTTTGCAGATTCACTGATATTCAACTGCTTAGCTGAAAAGTCAACAGTGATTGTTTGAAGCTATCAATACCTCAAGTAGAACACTTACTATAGGCCTACGACCCTGTATAATTGACTATTGAGTTACACCTAATGTATTACAAACTTGAGGATGTGACTCTCCCCATGCAGAGTGGAGAGGAGTATGACACAAAGAGTCAGAAATGTGTGAAGCCACCCTTGTGGATAGAGCTTCCAGACGGGGGAGAAGCTTTCCATCCTGGAGTGGATGTTGCCTCATGTCTCTGTGTTTGGTGGGTCCCCCGACTGGGAACAGTGGGATACAAGACGTGTGTGTGTGTGTGTGTGTGTGTGTGTGTGTGTGTGTGTGTGTGTGTGTGTGTGTGTGTGTGTGTGTGTGGACACGTTTTACTATACTTACACTACCATTCAAAAGTTTGGGGTCACTTAGAAATGTCCTTGTGTTTGAAAGAAAAGCACATTTTTTGTCCATTAAAATATCAGAAATACAGTGTAGACATTCTTAATGTTGTAAATGACTATTGTAGCTGGAAACGTCTGATTTTTTATGGAATATCTACATAGGCGTACAGAGGCCCATTATCAGCAACCATCACTCCTGTGTTCCAATGGCACGTTGTGTTAGCTAATCCAAATTTATCATTTTAAAAGGCTAATTGATCATTACAAAACCCTTTTGCAATTATGTTAGCACAGCTGAAAACTGTTGTGCTGATTAAAGAAGCAATAAAATTGGCCTTCTTTAGTCTATTTGAGTATCTCGAGCATCAGCATTTGTGGGTTCGATTACAGGCTCAAAATGGCCAGAAACAAAGAACTTTCTTCTGATACTCTTGTTCTGAGAAATGAAGGCTATTCCATGCGAGAAATTGCCAAGAAACTGAAGATCTCGTACAACGATGTGTACTACTCCCTTCACAGAACAGAGCAAACTGGCTCTAACCAGAATAGAAAGAGGAGTGGGAGGCCCCGGTGCACATCTGAGCAAGAGGACAAGTACATTAGAGTGTCTAGTTTGAGAAACAGACGCCTCACAAGTCTTCAACTGGCAGCTTCCTTTGTCCAGTGTCTGTGTTTATTTGCCCAAAGATATATTTAAGTCTGAGATATGGCTTTTTCTTTGCAACTCTGCCTAGAAGGCCTGCATCCCGGAGTTGCCTCTTCACTGTTGACGTTGAGACTGGTGTTTTGCGGGTACTATTTAATGAAGCTGCCAGTTGAGGACTTTTCTGTTTCTAAAACTAGACACTCTAATGTGTTAGGTTATTTATTTTATTTTTTTATGTACAAACCCATACACACCACTAAGACGCCTGAGAGCAAATGTCTTTCATCTCAGGCTCATCATCATCATTGCTCCAGCACAGATCCCGCTCTCCCTCCCCTCCATCCCTTCCTCCCCACTCAGTCAATTTCCTCAGTTTCCCTTTTACGCTCCTTGTGCCTCGCAGACATTTACACTGGAGAACCACAGCTGACTTATGTAGGTAATGACACCTCAGTGAGATATTGGGTTTTCAGTGTGTTTTTTGCTCCTTCTGTCTTCTTCTCTAGCACACCACCTCTCCCTCCCTCCCTCTTCCTCGCTCTCTCTCTTGCTCCCTCCCATCCTCCATCTCTCTCCAAGACCCCCTCCCTCCAGTCTCACTGTATTCCCTCTGGCCTCCCTCCTTTCCACCTTCCTCTCTCTCTCGCTGTCTCTGCTCGGTGTGTCAGACACAGATTTATTCTGCCTGTGATGCGTGTAGAGCAGAGCAGTGTGAGTGAGTGGCGACGGGGAGATGGGGTCAGTAGGAGGGAGGTGTGTGTACAATAAAAGATAAGATCATGGCTCCCCAGCGGCTTGTTTGGCCCTGTACCCCATCTATCAAACACCGACCAGAAGTGCCAAGGTCAATCCTAATGGGCATTTTCTGGAGTCTTATTCCCCACCCCCCAACACAAGCACATAGGTACATGCATGCACACATACAAACACGCATGGCATACATGTATATGCTCAGTGCATGTATGTGGCTGTAGTGGCGATTCCCTATAAAAAGCTACTGGCACAGGAGAGAGACGTCGATAACGTGTGTGCACAGAACTTACTTTCCAGATGTAACTATTTTCGGGTGAAGTTCACATTTATTGTACATACAAAAGATAAATAGTTTAGTTCCAATACAAATATTAGCATATAAAAGGTTTAGAGGTCAAATCTATGAGCATGTTCTGTGATAAGAACTGTATGCCCTCTCCTCTCACCTGTGCTAACCCTTCCTGGTCACCTGTACTACCTATATACATGTTACCAGTGACCCATGAACACAACATATAGTGCCCTCTAGTGTACAAAAAAGTTTAAATAACCCTTGACAGACAACATACACTGAGGGGCGGTTTTGCAGATAGAGTTTAATTCAAATCAGGACTAGGCTAATTCTACTTAAATGAATCCAGATTTGGCTTTCTGAGACGTTGCTTAACTTCAGATTCATTAGTCCTAGACTAGTGTTTCCCAACCCTGGTCCTCGAGTACCCCTTAACAGTACACATTTTTATTATAACCCTGGACATGCACACCTGATTCAACTTGTCAACTAATCATCAAGCCCTCAATGAGTTGAATCAGGTGTTTGTCAAGAGCCGGCTCGTCCGGCATGGGAGCCGAGGCGTGGGAGCCTGACAAGCCGTCTTAGGCATGAAATCCTGACGAGCCGGCTGAGGCGTTGGAGCCCGACGAGCCGGCTGAGGCGTGGAATCCTGACGAGCCGGCTGAGGCATGACGTGGGATGGGAGCCTGACGAGCCAACCGAGGCAAGGAAACCTCTCGAGCCACCTCTCGAACCCAGACCTGACGTCACAAACCCAAACAAATAAAAACTCCCTGATGCTTCTGATTCTGGTGTCTGCATTCTGTAAAAATGACGCTGTGAGTCGAGAAGCAGGTGCAGGTGAAATGTTTAATAAAACAACAAACATGGAACGAGACAACAGAACATAAGCGTCTGAACATACTAACAGGAACGATATCAACTGAGGAATGAACATAAGGGAGGGACATATAAAGGGGAGGTAATGAGGAAGGTAATGGAGTCCAGGTGTGAATCATGATGATCTGCAGGTGCGCGTAATGATGGATGCCAGGTGTGCGTAATGATGAATCCCAGGACCGGTGGTTAGTATTCCAGCGACGTTGTGCACTGGAGGGGAGGAGCAGGAGTAGACGTGACAGTACCCCTCCTCTGACGTGCGGCTCCTGCCGCAGAACGATGCCGACCAATTGGGACGACCCCGTGGACGAGGAGTGGGTCGGTCTGGGCGGCGAAGGTGGAAATCACTGATGATTTTGGGATCCAGAATGTCCCCCATGACACCCCACCACCCCCCCCAGGTTATCGAGGGGAGTCCGGCGTATGCTGTCAGATCCCTACTGGACTCCCGGCGTCGTCGGGGTCGGCTCCAGTATATGATGGACTGGGAGGGGTATGTCCCTGTCATGACGCTAGCACTCTAGCAGAGATGTGGACCTCTCCTGTTAGGAGGGGGGCGGGGCGGTTTTATGACTTTAACAACAACGTCATAAATTCCTGGCAGAGGCCCTCTTCTCCCTGACAACATGCAGTATGGGGAGAGAAAGTGTCACAGTAGACAATGGAACTCTCCCGCCCAATTACTCCTATCTCCTAGAATTTGAGAATTAAACACTATTTCTAATTTAGAGAATGTGTAAATGGTCGGTGAAGAAGCCAGCTACGCTCTATTCACTTTGTTTCATCACGGTCCTAAGCCAAGCCTCGGCTGTGGCTCACAGAAGCAGCACACGTACACAACGGTTGCAAATATTGATAGCAGGAACCACATTAGAAGAAAATACGGTTGCGTCGTTTCAAAGAAAAATTTGACAAAACAAACAGTAACTCAAATAGTGGCGGGATAAATTCAACCACACAACTACTCACACTGTTTCAAGAGTTGTGTCCAGCATGCAACAATAAAAAAATGCACCACAACATGAAATGTCATGTACCCAGTACTTCCAATTGCAATATCATTACCTTTGTTTTTACCACACAACCAGTGGTCTAAAATTGAAATAATATTTTACACATTGTATTCAAAATGATATGAACAAGATAGCAACAAAAAGCAAACTGTAGATGAAAACAAAAGGTCCACTCACCATTATGATTATCATTTAAAAACTAAGTCCATTCTCCTGTCCTTCTTTATGAAATGGCCCATGGCAGGTTCATATAGCTTGTCTTTTGATTTTAAATACGAAATAAGTTATTTTTCGATTGAGATCAAAGCCAGGGCTGACAGTCGGGCCTGTCCAGTGGTGTTCCTGGAATATGTCTTGATCCTTTTTAGTGCAGAAAATGTTCTTTCTACTGATGCAGTGGACACTGGAATGGTCAAAACTAGACAGGTAAGCAGATACAATTGGTGCATACTATCAATTAGTCTCTTCTGCTGGAGAAAGTGGAGCAGATAAGCCGGGCTCTTACCCTCGAGGTCAGACATTGAGTACATAATGGTGAGTTCTGTTTTAAGCCGCGGCAAATCAAAAATAGGGCCATAGCTTTCCTTGAGACTTGAGAACGCAGAATTTGGAAAGTTTGGCATTTCCTTTTTTGTCAGTTGACATCCGGTTATCCACGGATAGCACTCATAATTATTAACTTGAAAATGCCTTTCAAAACTCTTTCCTCGTTGCACCAAATCAGGCAGTGCAGGAGTTGGTCTCTCGGTCTGTACAAGATTTAACTTTTCATTAAAAGTTAGTCTTGAAAAGGGCGATGCTAACAATTTAGCCACCACATGGTCCTCGATTACTCTCTCTGCAGTTGCCATCGTGATCGTTACATAAACTCATATCAAAAAGCTAGCCAACTAGCTAGGCTCAAGTATGAGAAAACAAGATAAGGCTTGCTATTGGCTCTGAATTAGTGACGTATACTTAGGCCCTCTAGAGGTCCTTGAGGCATCATACAATTGTCCCACCTATTAAAAGACAATTTGGGATTGGTTGATTTTACTGTCATTCCAAAATGCTGCTCTAATTGAAGTCAATGTTAATGACGTTGGCTGGTGCCTTCTATTCAAAGCCTGAGGGCCTAGCAAATGAGCGTTGAGCCCAGCTTGATTATTTCCACCAATTCTGATTGGATATTTTTTTCTCTTGGATATTAACCCTTGTTTTTCCAACACAAACTGATGAAATTCAATAGGAAGATCACTACAATGAAATCAATGAAAACAAAATTACAAATTATAATATATAAAAATATATACATATTTGTATCTATCCTTAGGCCCTCTCTGAGGGCGTAGAGGGCCCTGACGGTTCCCCACTGCATTCTTGTGACACCACTTTACCCTAACTCTGTTTATACATGTCCCTCAGTTATGAGGCTTTACCCTAACTCTGTTTATACCGGTCAATTAGTTATGAGGCTTTACCCTAACTCTGCTTATACCTTTCCCTCAGTTATAAGGCTTTACCCTAACTCTGTTTATACCGGTCAATCAGTTATGAGGCTTTACCCTAACTCTTCTTATACCGGTCCCTCAGTTATAAGGCTTTACCCTAACTCTGCTTATACCGGTCCCTCAGTTATGAGGCTTGACCCTAACTCTGTTTTTCATCTGAATGTTGTGTAAAATGTTTAACGAAGCATAAAAATACTTTTTAACAGATTACAATGTGATTAAAGTTTTCTAAAATGAAATTTGTTTGTTTCATAAGTAAACGTGTGCCCAGTCAGTGGCCACACCCAAGTGAACAGACATTGGTTGGAAATGATGAACCAACCACTTTTCTACTCCATAATAAAAGCCCCCGTAACGATCGTAAGATTCAGTTCCAAATAACGGGAGGACTTGTCCCCACGTTTGGAAAGGGCTAATTTCAACTCTACAGGCCAGAAAACGAGGGAGCTTGCTCCCAACGTGAGATGATATGAACTCTGAACTATTGACCACTAAAGAAGAAGTGCATTCTAGACTAGCATATATCAGACTGCAGCTGAACATGTGCGCAAATCTAGTACGAGAACACTGACTGACTCAGCATCTAAAGAGTGAGATTTACCTCTCACACAACGATCCAGAAGACCTACAAGGGACAATGGCGACATTGACTGGGCAAAGCACATGACTAGCTCAATCGTAAATACTGATTATATTCCTTTGTCCGAATGAGCGATTGTTAAAGTGCATATGTAGTCATATTTATGTGAGAATAGTTTCCCATGTCCGATAGAGGCCAAATTAATTTGTCTTCCTCCCCCCCCCCTCCCCCCACTCTGAATCTATCGTGTTATAACCAAACTGTTTGTTTAGTCCACTAGGGATGGTATTTCCTGTATAATGTTAGTATGTATTGTATATTCTGTAATTGTTTAATTAGCTAGTAAATAAATAATTGAGCCAATTTGTGTATGGATGATTCATAGTAAACCTGGGTTTGTGCAGACTAGGACGTTATGACTTTCAAGAATGAGACTGATCGAGGTCAAATGTATTAATAAACAACATTTATCGAAAGAGATAATCTGAAGAGAGTTAAAATCTGAGATATTACTCTATAAACAAATGTTCTTCCGTGGTGCCCCGACTTCCTAGTTAATGAATGTTTAGATGTTTAGTTTAATCACATAATCATTAAGCCTAGAGAATCGACTTGATAATATAACAGTCTTAACTTTTAATGATAGTCAGAGACAGGACAGCCCAGAGGAGCGGTGTTGGGTTCCGGTGGAGGACATTCGGGATCCCAACATCATCCGTCATTTCCAGGAGCCGCGCGCCAGAGGGGGGTTACTGTCTTGTATACTCCTGCTCCTCCCATCCGGCGCGCTCATGAAGATAGGGGGTGAACAAGAAGTTGGTCTGTGCATACCCAGGTTTAATTCAAGCCTTCACTTAGACCTAGATCTAGATTAATTCTAATCGTCCTTCTGGAAACCAGACTTTTTAACTCTAGACTAGATTTAAAACCATGTCTGGAAAATGTATTTTCAGTTAGTCCAGTTTAAAAGTGCAATTTAGGCTAGGATTAGGCTTAATTTAGGGTGTTGGGTTACTGGCCCAACACCCTAACAACTAGGCTACCTGCCGCCCCAATAGGGTTCTACCTGTACCCAAAAATGGTTCTTCACAGGGTTCTCCTATGGGGACAGCTGAAGAACCATTTTCGGTTCTAGATAGCACCTTTTTTTCTAAGAGTGCACAACTGTGGCACGCATTGGAGTCAACAAGGGCCAGCATCCCTGTGGAACGCTTTTGTTACCTTGTAGAGTCCATGCCCGACGAATTGTGTCTGTTCTGAGGGCAAAAGGGGGTGCAACTCAATATTATGAAGGTGTTCTTAATGTTTTGTACACTCAGTGTATACACAACACACAAAATGACAAGCACAGGCCAAAACGGCTCCTACAATGCAATGTATGTAGCAACGGAAAACATGAATGTATTGAAAAGCAATCCATTGATCTCCACTCATGTGTAAAGGGTAGCCTGAGTGCTGTTTATAAATGACTTACAGTACAGGGGACTGTGAGGAGACAGGCAGGATAATATATAGACTGTTCTAAGGCTCGATCAATGAGCCCCATGCACACCACTACTCCCATCATCTCTATCCCTGGTTCAGGCAGCTGATGTGGACCTAGATGGCACAATGTGATGCGGTGGGCTAGGGTCTGCTCATCATCCCCACGTCTGCCCAGACTTGTTAGGGTTTGTGGGCTTGAGGAGCGTGGGTGTGCACTGGAGCATGTGGAGCCTACTAATAAAGCAATACAAGTCGTGGTGGGTGGGGCGAGGTTGGGGTGTGAGGGGGGGTTGGTTCTGACTGGAGCATTGGGAGCCCAGTCTAACCACAGACAGGTGGTGTGATAATTGAGATGTTGCGACACCACATATTACCTGCATATTGACCACATTATGAGCCAGAGAGAAAGGCTGGGAGATGGATGCTGGAACACCCTGTGTGTGTGTGTGTGTGTGTGTGCGTGCGTGCGTGTGTGTGTGTAATAACAAAGTAAGATGGTGAACTTTAGAATGAAGACTACAGTCATGTGTTGACATTAAGCCAATGTTATCCATCTAACATAGGTATTACATTCAACATACTGTACAGACGTCCAAGGTATCCATTCACCCAACTAGCTGGACAGTGGACACAGAAGCAATTAGTTTTGTGAGTAACATGTGTCCTGTCTGCTGACACGAATGCAGTGATTAATTGACATCAGAGTAGCTTTCCTAACCCCAACCCCACACATGGAGGGAAGGGGGCAGCCCTGGCTCTGTATCCCATGGTGTGTTAGAGGCTAGGGGGCAACCCTGGTTCTCTACCCACTGGAGTCCTGGGGACTAGAAGGGCTGTCCACCAGCTTGTGTGTGTCTCCCCTGGCCCAACCTGAGCCCACCAACCCACCCTCATTCAGAACAACACACTGACATTGGCACCTTACAGAAGAAAAATATACTTTCTCTCTGTCTCTACCCCCACATCACCTCAGCTTTCATTTCCATTCTACTGTGTGATAGCTAATTACAGGATAGGTACTCATTGGTGTTAGATGAATTGTACATATTGTATGCAATAATGTCCCGTATTACAATAATGCCCCATACTCCAACACCACTCTTTGAGGCTGACGAATCTTGTCGTCAAGATAGTGTTGTTCACTATCTCAACAATGTATTTTTTTACTGAAATATAATAAAAACTGCTACAGTCCACTTAAAGAAAATAACAAAATCACACTAAAGCCGGCCAACTGATGACTTCTCGATCAAAGTAAAAGCTGGAGTTCCTCAGTTCCAGCGCTGAGTGTGATATTGGGCTCTGTAATGGTGACTTGCTCAGACCTTAGCCTCATGACTGTGGGCTCAGGGGTCATAGAGAAGAGGGTCAGGGATGGTTTAGGGGAGTTGGCTTTTTTTTTTACCAGGGGCTGGATATGATGGATGGTTGGAGCACCTCGTCCTCTGCCTCTCCAGACACTCCTCCATTGGTCTCCATTCTCTCGCTCCTCTCTTCCCTGTTGGCAACTTCTCTCCATCTCCTCGCTGCCTGGGACCAGATGTGTTCATTGAACTCTGTCAAGAATAATAAACCACTGGCTTGTAGAGGCCCACTGGGCATACAGATGTTCAGGAACATGTTCATGAGACATACATTGACTATTTGATTAAGACATCATGCCAAGATCAGTCCACAGAGTTCAATTTATATTCAATTAAGATATTCACAGATTCCCACAAACATAACTAATAAGAATATACTCAGAATTGGAGATAAAAGTCCAAACCAGAAGGCAATCCACAGGCACATACTGCACATTCACATTAATTAATATGTCACTCTCTCTATCAAGTGAGCCCATATAGACTATACTATAGATGCATATGTTATATACAGTGCATTCAGAAAGTATTCAGAACTCATGGGTTTCTGCTCTGATGGCACAACCCCGGGCCAGGAGTCCCCTGGGACTGAATCAAACCCTTTCCCTCCTACTTTAACCCTGGTAGGCCAGCGGCTACTGACAACCTCGTTCTCCCAGATCTCTCTCCTGGCTCTCCCCTCGCTCGCTCCTGGCCAATGGCATGCATTCATGGATGCCAAGGGAAACCAGGCTTCCCCAAAACATTGACCAAGAAAAAAAAGAAAAAAACATACAAAAATAAAATATTTTAACTTTCGTCTCTGTGTTTCATAAATTTCCTTCAATTCGCAAGAGGCTGAATGTATCTTACCCGAGAAAGCACCTGAAAGAACGAAACAGCGTCCCTTTGTCTCAATATGTGTAGCTCATCTATCTGATGCTATCTGGTCAAAAAGAGTATGATATTGTTGCCACCTGTAGCATTGAACACAAGGGAAGCCAGCGAGCATTTGGCCTCCCTTGATAAAAACATTTAATAAAAATAATAGCCAATCAGGGTTGAGCTAAAGTAAGTGAGCTCAGCTGTGAATGTTATTGGTGCACCAAAAAAAGTGTCAAGCGAAGCCAGTTTGGATTTGGCTTTACACCAATCACATCAGAAGCCAAACATCATTGAATTGTTGCATCGTGTTGTGTTGTTGTCTTCAGGTGGTTAGCTAGCTAGCTAAAATGTCCTAAATTAGCCATGGATGGAGATTTGGACTTGTGGCTTTACTTCATTCTCCATACTGGCTAATGATTATAATGGTGATTCTGATTCAATCATAAATGCATACATTGTGCCACTGGCCTGAGAGGATGGGAGTTCAACATTTAGGTAGATGTAGTAGGCTAATGATAACTAGCTGGCCTGGCGCATCGTCGCCCATGAAGGGAAATTAGGCTAGCGAACAAGCATTTTAGCCAGATAGCCTAGGACAACAAAACTTAAAGCCTGTACTGTATCACATAGTCATTGACTGTTTAGGCAACATGAAAGAGTAGGATGACATTGGCTTTTCTCTACAAGTAGGGTGAGTCTGCATGTTTTATCCTACTTGCAAGCACACACGCACAGACACCCACACTCACAGACATCAGTCCCATGGACAGCGACATAATATTTAGCTTACGTTTATTGGACTAAAATGTTTTTAGTTTCTTTTAGTTATCACTGCATTAGACTAATAGCTGATTAGATTATTTTTGAAATGTTAAAGTTGACATGGTACTGGATTAGTCGAGGCAGCATCTGTTTTCTTTTGCGACTTGCGGTAACTCTCCGAGGTTCTAAATCAATAATTGTTAAGTAGTCCGAAAATGGCGGAAACTAACTTGCTTGACCATGCTGTAGGTCATGTAACTGTTTGTTACATCATGCAATATATTTTGTGGACTTCACCTGAAAGATGATGCTCTGCGGTTTTGTGATGAAACGAAGGTGTAGTTAAATGTATTCTGCCACTGTGTCTTCTTATTGTCTCAGCCTTAGTCCTATATACTGTATCACGGTGGCAAGGCATATGAACGAACAGGTTATAGAGCAAACAATGCAATTATCACAACAATATGGCTTTTTTTTCCCTGGCTTGGCTTCTCCAGTGATCTTACCCACGCACCGCTACTGCTCCTGGCTCTCCCCTGGCTCTCCCCTCGCTCCCCCCTGGCTCTTCCCTCGCTCTCCCCTGGCTCTCCCCTGGCTCTCCCCTGGCTCTCCCTTCGATCTCACCTGTCTCACCCCTGGCTCTTCCCTCACTCTTTGCTGGCTCTCGCCTGGCTCTTCCCTTGCTCTCCCCTGGTTCTCGCCTGGCTCTCCCCTGGCTCTCCACTATCTCCCCTGGCTCTCCCCTGGCTCTCCCCTCGCTCACCCCTGGCTCTCGCCTGGCTCTCCCCTGGATCTCCCCTATCTCCCCTCGCTCTCCCCTCGCTCTCCCCTCACTCTTCCGCCTGGCTCCTGCCTGGCCAAGGATGAGAGAGGTGCAGCGAGGGGATGAAGGAAGTGCTACTGAAGGCTAGAGTGATGATTTATTTTACAGACACCAAACCGTACACACACACGCACACATACATGCACCCCTTACCCCTGCCCTCAAGCGATCCCCTCCACTCACTCACTCACTCACTCACTCACTCACTCACTCACTCACTCACTCTCTCTGACACACACACACACACAAAGACTAGGCCTCTCCAATTAAATCAAAAGTGGTTTGTTTTTATTGGTCTTTTGCACTGACAAGTGGGTTATCATTCTGACGGCTCTACCTGTCATGAGCGGCTGAAAATCCTCAGTTGACAATGCCCAATGCTTCCAATTAGAGTAGAATCAGACTCCTGGTGAGCTAGACATCTTTCCACCCTCCCCAAAGGCCCACCTTCCCTACCTCCTTCCCTACCTCCTTCAGTCCTTCTTCCCCTTGCTTTTGCACTCGCTCCAAGAGCCTCTGCCATTCCCCTCTCTCCCTCACTATTGCTCTCCTCGTAATTTCTAACTCCCCTCTCTCTGCCTCTCTCTTTCTGGCGGAGAGAGGTCTGTCTCTGCTGCAAATTACCGACACAAACGAGGTGGCGCTGAGAGCTGCCGGTCCTGGGCCCTATCAGCTTTAATGAGATGATGAAGGTTTATTTTGCCTGCATACATGTGCTAAATTGTTTATTGTGTGACAGCTGACTGGGAAATATGAGTGTTAACCTTATAAAAGATTCATCGATTCTCATTATTTTCTGTCAAGTCCCATACCTGATGGCTTTTTAAGGTGCATCATTTGCATCCATGACTGGTCTGGATGTGCCAGTCCTGATGTTTTTTTATGCTGTTTGTTTGTTGTATGAAGTCATCTATTTTTACATATCTCCTATCGAAAGCCATGTTTTACTCAATGTCCCAAAACGATAGAAATGCCAAAGTTTACCCAAAGGCGACACATATTTTACAAAAAAAATCTAGATATATATTTAACACCACACATGCAATCGAATGAATAAATAAACATCACCACATTGTTTTTCACACATTGCCCAGAGTGATAGGGAGCCCCGTAGGTGTTATTACTCACAATGGACAGGGATT
The DNA here is from genome assembly GCA_023634145.1 of Thymallus thymallus. NCBI lineage: Eukaryota > Metazoa > Chordata > Actinopteri > Salmoniformes > Salmonidae > Thymallus > Thymallus thymallus. The sequence continues at coordinate 14,621,521 of CM042404.1, forward strand.
TCTAGCAGCAGAAATTAGTAAGTGTCCAGAAGAAAATATGAACATAAGTCACAGCTAGTCTCAACTTGGCCTCAGAGCCATACGAAATATACTTTATGTATTTCTGAGCACCTCCAAAACCTACTAGTGACTTTAGACAGAAACTAAAGTAGTGAGGTTGGTCAGGGTGGATGGGTGGGTGTAATGTTAGACCGTCCAGCAATCCAAAGGTTGAGTGATTGATTCACATATTAGCTAACTCTTCCCCTAACTGTTATTCAAAACTTAACCCAATTCACCTAACCTGCTATGTAAATTCACCTAACCTGCTATGTAAATTCACCTAACCTGCTATGTAAATTCACCTAACCTGCTGTGTAAATTCACCGAACCTGCTATGTAAATTCACCTAACCTGCTATGTAAATTCACCTAACCTGCTATGTAAATTCACCTAACCTGCTATGTAAATTCACCTAACCTGCTATGTAAATACACCTAACCTGCTATGTAAATTCACCTAACCTGCTATGTAAATTCACCTAACCTGCTATGTAAATTCACCTAACCTGCTACGTAAATTCACCTAACCTGCTACGTAAATTCACCTAACCTGCTACGCAAATTCACCTAACCTGCTACGTAAATTCACCTAACCTGCTACGTAAATTCACCTAACCTTCTACGTAAATTCACCTAACCTGCTACGTAAATTCACCTAACCTGCTATGTAAATTCACCTAACCTGCTATGTAAATTCACCTAACCTGCTACGTAAATTCACCTAACCTGCTACGTAAATTCACCTAACCTGCTACGTAAATTCACCTAACCTGCTATGTAAATTCACCTAACCTGCTACGTAAATGATCCTACCTTGGACAATAAACAACTGACTAACACCCCAAAAGTGTGTGCAAGACACACAATAAAAATACATTTGGTTTCATCCACTGTGTCCTATTTGCAAAATGCATCATATTGTTACAGTTTCTGTATGTTGAAAGTTCTATATCTTGAAAACTTGATTGCTGACATGCATTTTGGGACTGTATCAAAAGCGGACTAATGAAACAAATTCCAAAAGATAGTTTTTGAGCGGTATTATACTTTAACACAGAAATGTAAAAGTGATAGAAAGTGATAGAAGCGCTAGATGTCTCAAACATTAACACTGAAAATCTCTGCTTCGTCTGACCAGCCAAGTCATTATACTGCTTTACATCTTTCTCCTTCACACACACACACACTCACACACACACACACACACACACACACACACACACACACTCACACACACACACACACACACACACACACACACTCACACACACACACACACACACACACACACACACACACTCACACACACACACACAGAGAGAGGTTGTGTAGAGATGACCATCCATACACCTGCAAGAGACAAGTGGCAGCAGTGGAACATATTGACAAAGAGATCATGACACCATAAGCAAGTCTTGTTCGATGAAGTGGGAAAGTGTATAAAAAACAACTTTAGATGTACTCTTGCAAGGTTAGCTCAAAATTACATTTACAAAGGTAATCGCCACAAATCTTTTACAAAAGACAGACCCAATCCCACTTGGAGAAGCAATATGTTTCCACTTGAATTATTTTGCATACTGTTGTTACAATTTTATGTACTTTTATATTTTAGCCAGTAATTGTTAATTTGAGAATTGTTAACACAGGCCAGATTTGAGTTGTGAAATAGATAGACCTATAAAAGTAAGCGATTTACTTAATTTATATTTTAAATGGCAAGGAACAGGAGTTGTTCGAATGAAATCTCCACAACTCACCTCCGGAGACCAAGTAGGGTAAATTGGAAAGAAAGGCAACGTTAGGATTGATGTGTAGGCTACTCTTTTCCATCTCTGTCACCGCCTCAATGTGACAGCTTGCAGCCGCGATAGGACCCTGTGGAAGCGGGGAGCTGATTCACTAACCTGCCGGTGTCGAGACCAACGCGCGCCTCCAATCTGGCGGTCACATGGGGTGTTCGATTATTAGGGCCTGTCGGGGAGTCATGTGGGGCTAACTGTTTTGGAAAAAGAACCGAAAGTGGAGACAATGGCATTTCATGCACATTAAAGTTTGCGTCACGCCATCCTTTCAGCGCATGCTGTTCGGACTATTATTCCAAATTAGCATTGTATTACTATTAGATAGGCTACTTATTATGAGCTAAACGTTGACTATTCGATGCTGGAGCTTTGTTCACCCTCAGAAAAAACGTGTGTGGAGTAGTATTTTGTGGACCAATTATACATGTATGATATTCTTGCTCTCGTTGCATAGGCCTATGTAACAACAAAATATTTGTTATCCGAGATAATTAAAAACATTAATTGTGTCAGAAGGATTTTTTTAACATTGAGTTCACGGTCGACATTTTTTAAAAAAAGCACTGTCTGTGCTTTTAGAAATTAATGCAGGCTACATTAAATCTAGGCTATATGAAGAAATATTATAATGATATGCATTTATCATACCAGTAACAAAACAACAACAACAACAACCTTATAATGCTGATGATAATAATAATAACAATAATAATAACAATAATAATAATAACAACAACAAAACAAATCCTTTCAGAATTAATTCTCAAATAAACCCTCAATAAAAGTATTTTGATATTCATAAAACAACTTGAACATAGATGGAAAAACAATTAACCTAAATCCTGACCCTCAATAAATGCAAAGGTGAAAAAATGCCCATAATGTAAAAACATTTAAAAAGCCAGTCATGTTTTGACTGTACGCGCGCGTAAAGAGAGGCAAAATAAAATACCTACCAGCTCCACATAATAACCCAATTCATTATAAGCCTTATCAATGATGTAATGAAAGCAAATAGTGTTAAAATTGCCTGTAAACAGTTGGATCTGAGTATCCTGGTGAATTCAGTGTCTCTTTTAATCAAAGAAAGGGAGCGAGGAAGAGGAGGGGTGAGCGTGTGTGGGGGGGGGGGGCACTTTCCTCTCAGCAAGCCCGTCAGCACCCAAAAAGCCCCCTCAGCCAATGAAGTCTTGTCACTGGGGACTCACGTGGACGGGGCGTCCTTAAAAACCTAGCTGCTGAGTTTTCCTCAAGTTCCTATTTTTTTTAGATTTTCCTCACATCTCTGTGCTTTCGTTCCCAGTTGTGTCTATTTAACCCGCGTTACCTCTGTTTTACAGTGCGCGTCTTCTCGACTGCAGCTGCCCACCCGTTTCGAGTTTCTTGTTGCATCTCTATGCTGGCTCAGGATGCCTTTACCTTCCTCTGCCATCGAGCGCCGCACGGGTCACGAAAGCGAACCACTTTTTAAGTGATTAACATTTCAGCAATTGTGTCCTTGCTCTCCGTCATTTTCAGGTCTTGAATTCTACCTGCTGTCTCTGTCCGTGGTGCTGAAACGTGGCGCTGACTTGCCTGCCTATTTAGCTTGTGCCAATGCTGCTCCACTGCCTCTAATTATTGCAGTTTTTTGTCAATATTTGAAATAAGTTGATAAATAATTGAGAAATCGTACCGGCGAATTTTCATTTGTAAAATAGAAAAAAATTGGATCCAGAAAAATCAATCAAACTTCCCAACAGAGAAAAGCACCAAGCTGCATCGATTTTATGAAGAGTGCTGTACTTAGGACAACGTAGTTGGATGCAGGGTTGATGTAACATCGATAGCCTGGAGATTTTGCCATTTTGACAGCTATAAGATTCAATCAAGAAGAGGAGAAAACATCGTGGATGAATATTTGTGATTTCCGAAACATCTTTGGATTTCCCAGCTGGATAAATTGAGGCAAAGTCTCATCTCAGCAATCGCCGCTCAACCTGAACTTCTCTAATACCAATGATAGTTTGAGTTGAGGCCTCGAAGAACTCAGTTGCGCTGGTAAACAATGGAGGCATCCACTAATGGGTCCAGCTTTGGGATCGACTCTTTACTTTCCCATAGACCTGGAAGTCCGGTCATGTCGAAAGGGGACAGTTTGGTGGGAGAGTGCCGGTCTCCGCTGGAGTTCAGCCCGAGGTCTGACCTAGAGAGCGGCTGCTCGTCTCCCCCGTCGCCGAGGAGGGAGTGTGTGGATGAGGCATCGCATAGGCAAGTTCACGCTATCGGGCTGCCGCCCCATCTCCAACAAGGACCGATCTCCGCCGGGTCACAGCCGCGGACCGTCACCTCCTCCTTTCTGATCAGAGATATTCTAGCTGACTGCAAACCACTAGCCGCCTGCGCCCCATACTCCAGTAATGGCCAGCCAACTCAAGAAACAGGGCGACTTGCCTCCAAGCTCGCAGACGACTTCATGGACAAAATCCATAGCAACTCGTCGTCAGACAGCGAATACAAAGGTAAAAGACTGATGTAAACAAGCATCATGTTTTAAATTCAATTACACTTATTTAGGCCTATTTATCACATAATTTCAAATATAATTTTTGCAGGCCTGCTGTTCTAAACTCGTCTGAATTGGTGTGTTATCTTTATGTAGATATTAGGCTAGCCTGCAGTAGCAGTTGATTTGCTATATCATGCATTTTAACTCTACATTTTTGTAATCAAACCTGGGTAAAACACCTATCCATGTTTCTCAAGGTGTCGGTCAATTATGGTTTTACATTTTGCCTCGGAAGGATAGGGAGAAAGTATTGTACTATGCTTGCACCACAAAATTAATCCCCAAAAAATAAAAGAAAGAAAGGAAAAATAAAAGAAAATGCTGGCAAATGTTTGCCAACAATATTATCTTGGACAATAGGAGCTCTATCATATTGGCTATAGTTCCAGTATATATATGTTAACTAAAGAGGATGACACTAGCCTTTTCTTTAAGTATTGAATCAACACTGTTGATATTCTCCAATGATTTGGTGTTAAACCGTTTTTCATTTCAAACGCATTTGCTTGCATTAGCAGACGTCTTGAAAGCATCTGTTGATGTCAGGGAGGCAAGAGAAAAGCTGGGGAAAAGATGACAGGCTCGCCTCCAGATAAATGCCATCAAGGATCTGTCGGTTTCCAATCATGTCAGCCATAACATACATGTCACCTCGATTGTCAGTTTAATGATGCAGCGCCTGGATACAAATAAGTCATCCATTGATAGGCGAGGACAATTCCTGCTTGCAGGAATTAGTCAATATAAATGTGGTTAGAACTATAATACTATCATATAATACTAAATATTTATATGATTAACTTATACAACCAAAACACAAAATATATCCATCCCATTATTGTCAAAAAGAAAATGTCAGGTTACCGTGACAAAAACGTTTATAATAAGGATATATTATTAGTATTCATATTCATATTCATATTCATATTATTATTATTGTTGTTGTTGTTATTCATTAGACTATTGGTGAATATTAGTAATATTATTTAGGCCCACATGTTATTTATACTATAGTGAACAACGCTATTACATCAATCCTTTATAGCAAGGGTTTAACGTCTTTCCTGCAGGTCAATGACTTCCCTCCAGTTTAAAAAAAGAAACATGAATAACACATCATTGTATTTTGGATACAGTGTGTGTGTGTGTGTGTGTGTGTGTGTGTGTGTGTGTGTGTGTGTGTGTGTGTGTGTGTGTGTGTGTGTGTGACAGATTCTCAACGGAGTCAATTCAGCTCCAAAAACCTTGTAGGGACTAGTACGCTCCTTTGATTCTAGCGAATCCGCCTGCTAATATTTTGGGGATTTGATGCAATTTGTTCCTGTGCTAATCAGATTTGTAACGCGCAAGGCCGGCCGGCTCTTTATTTCGCTCTTATCCTCGGCCCAGTGAAGTTTCTCCCGCGGATGAAAGGCTCTCTTCCCTTGTGGCTCAATTAGCCGGATTATTGTGCTTCTTGAGAGACGACTCAACTATTCAGCTAGCAAGAGCTCTCACGTCGTGTAGCCTCTTTTTGTAGAAAAGCGTGGGACGGGGGAGAATTAACTGAGAATTGTATAGTATTACAGTTCAAGAGCCAACACAACAGCAAAGTAAAGAATATAACAAATGAGAATGTTACACACATTACATTGCAGAAACAATGTGTTAAAATGTGCTGAAAATTAGGGCCATTCATTTTTTAGATAGGCTACGTCTTCATAAAAACTCTAGGCGCAATCACCAAAACTAGACTATATGAAGTTGTTTAAAAAGTTAAACTTTGAAATATGTACATTTGTAAATGTAGCTATCCCTACATTTAGATGAAATCCCAATCCTGTCCATACATGGGCATATAGGCCTAACCTAGGCCTATTTGCATGTTTAATCAACCTGGTCTCAGAGCATTTTGCTTTATTATGTGCGTAAATCCAAGACATCCATTTAATATGGTATTTTACGTTTCATATGGTTTGCAAAACGTACAATATGTTATTAGTTTGGAAAACATAGGATATGTTTAGAATTCTAGCTAGCTCGCTAACGTTAGCTAGGCTAGGGGTTAGGGTTAAGGGAAGGGTTAGCTAACATGCTAAGTAGTTGCAAAGTAGCTAAAAAGTAGTAATTAGTTGAAAAGTTGCTAAAATGCTAAAGTTGTCTGTGATGAGATTCGAACTCGCAACCTATACGATCCCCCATCCACCCGACTTTCCTATTTGCCTTAAAACCATCTACCAAAAGTAACAGATAAACCAAAATGTAGTGTTTGGGCTTTATGTACAGAATAATACAAAATGCTGAGACCAGGTTGGTTTAATGATCTTACCCATCACTTTGATAGGCTTTATGAACATTTGAAAAAACAATTTTGTTTTATTGTTATGTTGAGTGTTTCATATATGTATATCTTACAGACGAAAGATACATTGGTTAAATAAAATAAATGAATAATTTGTCCTATTCTTTTGAGCAGTGAAAGAGGAAGGAAGCCGAGAGATCTCGAGTAGTAGGGACAGTCCGCATCACATTCGGTTGAAGAAACCCAGGAAGGCGCGAACAGCCTTCACCGACCACCAGCTGGCCCAGCTCGAGCGCAGCTTCGAACGGCAGAAGTACCTGAGCGTGCAAGACCGGATGGAGCTGGCCGCTTCCCTCAACCTCACAGACACACAGGTCAAAACCTGGTACCAGAACAGGAGGTAAGCACTACCACACTTGCTTGCCTTTAGTTTAATTACACAAATTATAATATTTTAACCAATTTAAAAGAACGATGAGTACTTTGATAGTTGGACATAGGCTTAATGGATGAATGCAGTGAGTTTAGGCCAACATAGAATATGTGTGCGCGTGTGCACCTGTCAGCTCTTCACCTCCAGACAGAATGATTTTCTCATGTCAGTTAGACAAACTCATTGGTCATATATGGAGCCAGGTCACATAGGTCGAATTTATTTCTCAAAACTTTCGCACACTGCATCAATTCCTTCACTATAGGAGAACAATCTATCAGAAAAATCTAAACAAAAAACACTTTGAACAATGTGATTTAAATACTGAATGATATAAATATTTGTTGTTTTTAATCATTTTTGGAGGGAAAAAATCAAAATGGTTTTCTAATAAAGCTTTGACATTCAGACAGCAAAACGACATTAATAAATATAAAAACATAACACTTTGGTGCATTAATAATATATCGTTGTATGTTTGCCATATCAATAATTCACCCACGCTACCACATTTACTCAATTATTATAATTATGAATAATTTACCTGATAGAGGAGTGCTTTTCAATTGACAATCTGAATCTGACAGAACACCCCTCCGCGTGAATACGAGTGATGGAGGACTGATTTAAATGAATAACCGAAGTGCGTAACTGAGTATAGCCACACTTTCAATCTTTATTAGAAAAATAGTGGAAGAGTTAGACAAATTTCTGACCCCATGATGAAACCAATACAATCCCAAACCGAAAAGCACGCATTGAATACAGGTGTTTCCAACTGACTGATCTTTAATGACTGAAATTAAATTTGCTTTTAAAACCCCACAATGGAAAATAAAATTGTTCTTGTGCTAAGAACATATGTTACATGTTTTGTTAACGCTTGTAATAACAAGGAAGTCCTAAATCCATTGAGACGTTTTACCACGTATCTTATTTGTGCATGCATTTTCAACGGGGTTTCCCAAATTGCAATTTTTTACACATGCAGATGTGATTGAATTCTAAACGTTATAATCCGAGTCCTGTAATAAAACATTTTTAACTTAACTTTTCAAACTTGTTCATAACTTTACGATGAGAGTTTCCCTTACTAATATCCACTGTTCCTTGTCCGAACAGAACAAAGTGGAAGAGGCAGACGGCGGTTGGACTGGAACTGTTAGCTGAGGCTGGAAATTACTCTGCTCTTCAGAGAATGTTTCCGTCGCCCTATTTCTACCCTCAAAGCCTGATGTCCAACCTGGACCCCGGAGCGGCGCTCTACCTGTACAGAGGACCCTCAGCGCCCCCTCCGGGTCTGCAACGACCTCTCGTTCCGCGGATTCTTCTCCATGGTCTGCAGGGAGGTAGTGAACCACCCCCACTCCCCCCTCTCTCCGGTGTGCTTCCCCGGCCAACACAGCAGCGGTGAGCCGGCCTCTCCGGTTATATGCCATACCTGTCAGACTGGGACTCTAAATGAGAGAGAAAAAAACTATTCAAACTGGTGACAAAGGAAGATGGCACTTCACGACTAAATCTCGAACTCTCTAAAGTGGACAGGTTTTACCATACTGAAGTTCTTTATTTATAACTTAGGCCTATTTATTTTTCTCTATGTATTTAACTTATATATTTATATTTTTGTTTACCATAAAAATCATTATTGTGGGCTACATCAGAAAGGGCACGATCGTTTTACAGAGAATCGTTGCTGGCACCAAGGCTTATGGCAATGGCACTTTTACTCAGACTTTTAAGAAATGATGAAATTACTATTATTATTATGATTATTAGGCTATGTTGTCAGAATACAATGATAAAAAAACATGCATAACAAACCAATGTATTGGTCTGTAAAATGAAATAGCATTCCAAGTTGAGTTGCATAATTAGATGAGAGCCAAAGGCATTTTATAACCATTATTTTTTTTCTTTCTCTTTACAACGACGAATTAATTTCACTTTTAACAAGCGAACAAAATAATAATCACTAGACATAGACATGTAAATACGAATAATTTGAATTATATTAAAAAATGTATCTTGATTTAAAGATATTTTTCTTTCATTCATTTTTTATTTCCTTTAGATGACAAAGATTTAGTACAAAAACTATAGATTATACAGAGCTCAAGGCTAACTTCCAATCATTTCAGAGATATGGGAATAATGAAGGTCCATGAGATAAACAACATGTATTTCAAAATGTCTAATCATAATGCTTTTACTTTCAGTTTTACCTAAAGGCCGAATGATATCAAATATGAATTCAAAGTAAGAGGTAGGCCTAAATCAATTTACGAAGGAGCAATGTATCCTTGCAATCCCTTAACTTTTGATAAACAGATAATGATTGAAGAGTCGGTTGCCAATTTGGGTATTTTTCCTGTTGATTTGCAAGGTTTATTAAACAGACGTTACTTATGTTATTGCATACGAAACCGGTGGAAACCTTGTTAAGCTACTTACTATCTTTGGTGAAAATGTATATTGCAGATATTCATTTATGGATTAGTTCTCTTACTTCTGGATCGTTTTTCGATACTCTCCCCATGTGTTAGCTAAACGAACTTTTTGTCAAACTGTTCAAACATCTTAAATCGGCGCTAGAGGGGGACTGACTTTTATATATGTGTAAATAAAGGTATTTCATTTAATAACGTGACTACGGTATATGTTTTCAAAACCCACGCATGACAAATACAGGGCCCACATCGATTTATATGGCAAATGGAATACATATAGGCTAATCATCATCATTATCATCATCATCCTCGAGTTCAACCGAAGAGCAGTGCACTCGTTTGATACACAAAGTACTACACTAGAATCTTTTTTTTTAAAATAAAAAGCTGCTGCGAGGAATGCAGGGAAATAGCAGACAGTACTATTCAGTCAACTTTTGATATGAGTTTAAGACTTTGGCTGTATGCATATCATTTTAGTCCTCTATATTATTTTATCAAGGATATATTTTATAGGCAAAATCTAATATCCGATTAGTTGCTGTTTTGGGATTATTCAAGGTCTGGTAAGGGGCGTTTTTTTCATAGAGCAGGTAGCCTTGTGGCCTTGGGCCAGTAACCGAAAGGTTGCTGGATCGAATCCCCGAGCTGACAAGGTGAAACTGTCGTTCTGCCCCTGAACAAGGCTCCGAAGATGTGGATATCGATTAAGGGCAGCCCCCCGCACCTCTCTGATTCCTTTCAGTTGAAAGCATTGAGTTGTATTATTCGCACCAAAATAATAATTTGCCATATTTCATCATAAAACAACAAAAGGTGTTATGTTCAGACAAAGAGAGTCAAGATGTAAGCAACCTGTGATACATATGCCTAATACAATCAAATTAAGGTTCGTATAATTCTATTAGAAGCACCATGTTTGAATAATTTCAAACATGTCTGTCAAACACTTCCCTCAAACCTCCTCACTATTTGTTTAGTATCGTGGATTTAATTTGTCAAACCTAAAAAAGTTTATAAAGAATGTCAACATTAGAGCAAGCTGAGACATTTAATTCTGCATTTATGTCTAAAACGTTGGCCTATCTTATAAGTTATGACTAGAAATGTGTTTTGCTAGGCTATATATTTGGTATGAATAAATACAGATGGATTTCAACGTTCATCCACCTAGGCTTAAACTCATAGTTACATGAATGGGAATATGTCTATAATAAAACACAAACACAGACAATTAAACACACACACACGCCGTGTCTCAAAAGTGGATTCGATAAATCTAACATAGGTCTAATTAATCATGGAAATAGGCTGCTACGGATTCGAGCAATTGCATCGAGCGTCAATCATTGGCAAAAGCAGTCAATGTAGTCAGCTAGGGGATAGCATCAACCTACATGATCTCATGCGCTTCACCTGGCAAACTACATGAATAATAAACTATACCAATACGAAATATTAATGTAAGGCTAAGTGTGCAATTGTTTAAGTGCCTTAAATGATCCCATTTGGAAATTGATTGTTTCCATGCCTCTTTATTGAGAGTGTTGGTGATGTGCTCTTTGCCAAACGGCTCCAACAGCTGGTGACTGGGCGACGCTGACTATGGGCCGGATCAGCGATGGGACATCTGGTCAGCGGCTCGGGGGCCCCTGCTCCACCATCCCCACCCGCCACCCCAACCTCACTCCTAATAGGAGTCTGACATTAAACCAACAAAAATATCAGACTATAAAGCACAGGGTTAGGGAGTTCAGTCTGACAGAGTTGGCCAATGGGATATTAACGATAAGACAAAATACTTTATTAGCTGTTAACTGAAAGTCGTTAATGGGTGTGATAGTCAGGCCCCGGCTGCACCACTTACATGGCATATGTTCTCCCTTCTCACATTGACCACCAGCATATCTCTCCATAAAATATTACTCTGACTTTGACTAATTGACACATTTATTTAGTGGGTACATTTGCTATAGCCTAACTGAGAAATAGTAGCCTAGAGGCTACACATCGCACTGAATGTGGTTGGTTGGGACTTTAAAAAAGAGGGAGAGGAAAACCTGCAGCAAATGCCCACCTTCCCACCCAAAAATTGAATTAGAAGAACATCATACGGATCCGTAACCGATTCAAATAACGATGACCCCTCTCAACATTTATGAAAAGGGTTATTCTTGCGAAGTGCGCAGCTGATTACAGCGAAAGCTCCCTGTCTTGCTGGGTGACGCGGAGATTTTTGCATGAGAAAGGATACGCGCAAATCCCTCGGCTCTTACGGTGAATTGTCCCCGGCTCAGGGTTAATGAAGTGCGGATAGAGTCTCGTTGAGCTCCCGACAAACAAAAACACAACACGGGGAGGCTTAGACTCAGAGGATCAGTGACTCTGATTAAACTAATTGACTCAGAATAAAAACTAAACAAAACAACCTTCAGATGAAATTAAGAGTCAATCAAAACGCAATTTGCGTTTTAGAGTGGGCGATAGTCTTTTTTTCCTAAATAGTGCCTTTTCAATCGGTATTATTTGTAGATTAGATTACTGCGGCAGACTTTTAAAATCAACAGGACACGTTATTTAATTTAGAGGAAGCCTCAGAGGATGGAAAAATAGATAAATGCAAAATGATACAGAATTGCATATTTTGCTTTTCTTATGAACAGTTCCAATAAAATACTTGAGGCTATTTCTCCCATTTAGCAACTGCATATCCAATTGCATTTCAAATGAATAACTCTTTTGTGATGTATTTCTTTAAAAGTGAATGATTCTAAAGTCTTATTATAACTTAATATCCACAACCTTCAAAAATCAAGTTAAGTTTCCCATATTTGTTAGAAAACGAAAATAATAGGCTACATGCAAAATTGATTGAACCAAATTAAGCTTAAATGTAGGCCATGAACATAGGCTGTACTGTTACAGTGAAACAAGAAATTCCCACTATACCCATAGATCTATAATAATGGTTAAAGATAATAAGTAATTATTTGTCATGAATATAAAAAAAAAAAGACAGACTACCAGTAATATTGCATGATAATATCACACTGGATATTATTGAATTAAGCTGTGTATGAAGTTTAAAGGTGAACACACGTACAGTGAGTTCCACAAGTATTGGGACAGTGAAACGTGTTTCGTTGCTTTGGCTCTGTACTCCAGCACTTTAGATTTTAAATTATACAACACTACCCTGATTACGGATAATCCTGAATTAATCGTGAATAATGTACAGAGGCATACATATCATACCCCACAAATAATGCCAACCTCCCCTGTTATTGTAATGGTGAGAGGTTAGCATGTCTTGGGGTATGATATTTGTGCATTTGTCACTTTCTCACTCACTTTTCACGATTATTCAGGACTATCAGTAATCATGGTAGCATCCACATTAATGTAGAAGTGTTTAGAAAGAGATTATATTCTTACGTACAATTAAAGTGACTCCAAAATGACACAATACATTATTTAGCATTAATTTCTATCGGCACAAAATAATCTGAAACAACCAAAACAAACAGAAAATGCATCCAACAAGTTTGTAGAGTCACAAGCTTGATGTAAACATTGCGTGCTAAGAATATGGGACCAAATACTACACTTTTGACTACTTTAATACACATAAGATAATTTGTCCCAATACTTTTGGTCTCCTGAAATGGGGGGGACGATGTACAGAAAGTGCTGTAATTTCTAAACGGTACACCCAATATGGATGAAAATACCCTCAAATTAAAGCTGACAGTGTGCACTGTATCATTACTCCAAAGTGCTGGAGTACAGAGCCAAAACAAACAAAAATGTGTCACTGTCCCAATACGTTTGGAGCTCACTGTATATCCATTCAGCATGGTGGGTTAGAGGGAGACAAATGACAGGTCCAGCCAGGTGGGTCATCACGCCATAGGTGGTGGTTGGATCAGGATGACCTCTGTGAACCAAGGAAAAACAGACCCTAACCATGTCTCTCTCACCCCATCATGCTGTAGGCCCGCCATTCTCTCTCACACAAACAAAGAACAACACACTTTATTCTACCATATCATTGGCTAGGATGGGAGAGGGGACAGGAAAGAGTGAAATACCAAGAATTTGGAGTCTGGCACGGTGAAAGAGAAACATTTAGGAGAGAAGATTGAAATATCAGTAGAAACTGGCGAGAGTGAAGGAGTCAGGGGACAAAACAGGAAGTCATTCCTGTGGAAAAGTCCGGTAGAGCAAATCCTCTTCCAGCCCAAGGTATGAGGTGGAGAGAGGAGGAAGAAAAGCTTTGCAGTGCGGAGAGGAGATAACCCTGCTAATCATTTCCCTGATAAAACGGGGAGAACTACAAACTTGGGTCAGGGGCGCAGGGATTGACATCCCAATCTCAGCAAACAATGAAAGCTTCAGCTTTCTGCTTCCCTCTCAGAGCTGAAGGAGAAGAGAAAAAGGGAAGATGAATGAAATCAGGACTAACAGATGAAGAGGTGGCGCCTTGTGTTCAAGGCTAGCCTCCCAGTCAGCCATGTACCCCAAGCAGGGAGGCAGTGAAAGCCACACAGGCATCAGATGACACAGCGATTATCTAATCAATAAATTGTGGTGTTAGGGCCGGCCTGAGCACCTGTCTATCGCAGTGGTCCCTAAGCAGCCTCTTAAGGCAATGTCCACCCCTCCCCTGACCCCCCACTCCCCTAACAGAGAAATGCCTCTGGGATAATACACCCCCGAGCAATAACAATGTCTCACACAGGACTGACAACGACCACAACAGAGGCCTACAGTAGGATGAGGGGCAGGAGCCTCAAAGACCATAAGTGCCCACCAGTCTCCACATCACACTATAGTGCCTCTTGCTGGATGGGGGCATACTGCTGCCTCCAAGTCTCCGTATACACTGCAGACCTGGTAGTGTATATCTTTCTACCTAGTTAGCATCTGGCATGAACAAAAAATACCTCAATCTGAGGATGGTGAAATTCCCTAAATTCCCTAAATGGTCTTCCTATCTTAGCCTTTGTCTTCTACAGTAAGAGCGGTAATCTTGATCCGCCATATAATGTCAATTTCTACCCAAACATCACTCTACTTAAATATTATTCCCAGTGTTGATAAACACAGCTCCTAGACAACGGAGGGGCTCCTCTTCCAAGGTAGCATTACTATTTATGTGATCCCTGTGTATAGCATGCATATATGGAGGAGAGTCCACATGTTATGGCTCATTTAAAGTGGACTAAATAATAAGGAACAGGCAGTGTCTCGGACACCCCGGTGGACCCCTGGGTCAGTGTACAGAACCACAGGGAGGCCTCTCACCTCATAAACATAAAGAGAGGAGAGAAGCATCAATAAGTCATGAGGTGTGGTATACATGTATATTTAACGCCCTTCTGTGTGAAGTCTGGCAGCCACTCATACACTGTCTGCTGCTAGAGGCCAGAAAGCAGTAGAGGACCATGTGTGCTTTTGTCTTACAGTTGTCTCAGTGTTCAATGTGTGTTTGAGAGTGGGGGTCGGGGGGGTGGGGGAATATGTGCATGTTTGGAAATTAGAAATGAAAAAGACAAGTAAAAGTTATAGGGGCTAAGAACAGAAGTTCAACTGAAGACAAAAATGCAAACATCCCATTACAGGCAGAGCCACCTCTTCCTAAAGGCAGATTACGCACTGCGCATAGACACACATGTTTTAGAAAAAAGTTTTAAAAGTAGAATGCACAAGGGGCCATTACGTCAGTCACTGACAGTCACTCAATTAGCCCATGTCAGCTAACATTTTTTTGATTGCTAGGTAAGGTAGTCTAGCCAGCTATCTAAACCTTGTAGTAGGCCTAATCATCACCAAATGCCCAGATGCCCTGATCTCCAGGGGGCCCCCATAGATTCTGATAGTCACAGATATAATGTTAACATGGCATAAGTCATGTCAAAATGTGTACAATTGTAGGAAATTCGCTTTTAAATGGCAGAAGCGAAATATGCTCTGCCCCATGGCAAAATGTGAAGAATTGCTGAAAATGTGCTTTAAAACTGCAATACTTTCTCTGCACCCCATGGCAAAATGTGTAGAACACTGGAAAAAAATATCCACTGCTAAGAGGGGGGGGGGGCACTAACATATTTTACCTGTGAGGTGAGGGAGCCCCCTGAAAGGCTAGAGGCAGCACTGACTACAGGGAACTACCAAGCTGAGGAAATGGCCACATGCTCTCTTGCTTTAGACAGGGGTTTGAAATACACACATAGAGCCATTATGGGGAGAACATGATGAAGAACAGGAAGAAGAACATGATGAAGAACAGGAAGGAGAACATGAAGAATACATCTTTGTCAAGTGGGCCCCATTGTGCCTTGGCTGTCACCAGCCATCAATAGGCAAACAGACCCTGAACCTCTTACTGGTGGTAATTGCCGCCAGCTTTACTACTAGTGAGTGCAGTGTGGACAGCGAGCAACAATCTCTTATTGAGTGTGTGTGTGTCCACGTGTGTGTGTGTGTGTGTGTGTGTGTGTGTGTGTGTGTGTGTGTGTGTGTGTGTTGGGTATAGGCTGTTCATTTGGACATGTGAGGTCAGTAGCAGCAGTGAGGCTGAATGCTGAGGGAGACGTTCTACCTCCAATGACCACTCCTTGACCTCCCATTCGCCTCTGAGGACCCCCAGGGCTGGCCAAGCAACTGCCCGACTGAGCTATAGCTCCAGGCCAAGGTGAAGACCCCGGGCTAACAAGCCAAAGATAGAGAGTTGGGAGGAGCGGAGGAAGGTGGAAGAGAAGAGAGAAGACAAGATAGCACAGAGGAGTAAAAAAACAAACAGGAAATAAACCAATAAGTTAAGAGAGACACAGATATAGGCTACGACATTTGTGCTTAACCCTTAGCCTACAATTTCCTCGGCCCCACGGAAACCTAATTAACATAATACAACAATCCCCATCAATATCTGTCTGTTTAAGCTAGAGAATGGGTTGTGTCTCAATCCACCACATCCACCAATATCGCCCGTCCGCATCTGCGGTAGAAGGTGGCAGAGCTAGAGCGGTGTTTGTCAGACCATGAGATATCCCGAAAATCATCCTTCTCACGAAAATGTCTGTAGCCTCCCGAACGGTTTGGCCTACATACTATTATGACCACTCTATTGAAAGAAGAGACTCACCTGAAGGTCCCCGGTAACATTTAAATATAATGAATGGAAGAATACAGTACCAGTCAGAAGTTTGGACACACCTACTCATTCAAGGGTTTTTCTTTATTTTGACTATTTTCTACATTGTAGAATAGTAGTGAGGACATCAAAACCATGAAATAACACATATGGAATCAAGTAGTAACCAAAAAAGTGTTAAACAAATCGAAATATATTGTATATTTGAGATTATTCATAGTCAACCTTTTCCTTGATGACAGCTTTGCACACAATTGGCATTCTCTCAACCAGTTTCATGTGGAATGCTTTTCCAACAGTCTTGAAGGAGTTCCCACATATGCTGAACACTTGTTGGCTGCTTTTCCTTCACTCTGCGGTCCAACTCATGCCAAACCATCGCAATTGGGTTGAGGTCAGATGATTGTGGAGGCCAGGTCATCTGATGCAGCACTCCATCACTCTCCTTCTTGGGCAAATATTCCTTACACAGCCTGGAGGTGTGTTTTGGGTCATTGTCCTGTTGAAAAACAAATTATAGTCCCACTAAGCGCAACCCAGATGGGATGGCGTATCTCTGCAGAATGCTGTGGGTAGCCATGCTGGTTGAGTGTGCCTTGAATTCTAAATAAATCACAGAGAGTGTCAGCAGCAAAGCACCCCCACACCATCACACCTCCTCCTCTATGTTTCACAGTGGGAACCACACATGCAGAGATCACCCACTCACCTACTCTTCGTTTCACAAAGACACAGCAATGTGTCTTTTTTTTTACTCATCAGACCAAAGGACAGATTTCCGCTGGTGTTATGTCCATTGCTCGTGTTTCTTAGCCCAAGCAAGTCTCTTCTTTTCATTGGTGTCCTTTAGTATGGGTTTCTTTGAGGCAATTTGACCACAAAGGCCTGATTCACGCAGTCTCCTCTGAACAGTTGATGTTGAGATGTGTCTGTTACTTGAACTCTGTGAAGCATTTATTTGGGCTGCAATCTGAGGTGCAGTTAAGTCTAATGAACTTTCCTCTGCCGCAGAGGTAACTCTGGGTCTTCCTTTCCTGTTGCGGTCGTCATGAGAGCCAGTTTCATTATAGCGCTTGATGGTTTTTGCGACTGCACTTGAAGAAACGTTCAAAGTTCTCAAAATCTTCCGCAATGACTGACCTTCATGTCTTAAAGTATTGATGGACTGTCATTTCTCTTTGCTTATTTGAGCTGTTCTTGCCAGAATATGGACATGGTCTTTTACCAAATAGGGCTATCTTCTGTATACCAACCCTACCTTGTCACAACACAACTGATTGGCTCAAACGCAATAAGAAATTCCACAAATTAACTTTTAACAAGGCACACCTGTTAATTGAAATGCATTCCAGGTGACTACCTCATGAAGCTGGTTGAGAGAATGCCAAGAGTGTGCAAAGCTGTCATCAAGGCAAAGGGTGGCTACTTTGAGGAATGTCAAATATAAAATATATTTTGATTTGTTTAACACTTTTTTGGTTACTATATGTTATTTCATAGTTTTGAGGTCTTCACTATTATTCTACAATGTATTATTCTACAATGTATAAAATAGTTCAAATAAAGAAAACCTTTGAATGAGTAGGTGTGTCCAAACCTTTGACTGGTACTGTATATGGAGATGGTTTCTTGCCTAAACTAAGGGAATAAATAGATGTAACTTAAAAAGTAATAATAATAATTTCCTGATCTTTCTCATGTCTCTCAGATATAGGATAGACACTTCAGAACAAACTTCCTTTTGATTTTTGGGGGGATTATTTGTTGTTCCATGTAATGAATCTGTTATTCAATGCGTTTCTATTGGCTAATAGCAGTAATGACAAATTCAATTTTGCATCAAAAAATGTTTGTATATTTTTATCTGATACTTCAAGGGGTCTTAAAATTCAAAATCAAAGAGCAAAATGATCCTTGGTAGAACCTTAAAACAATTCCATATAGCTAAGTAGAATCCTGCCTTGCTCCCAACCCTAATGCTCATTTCATCATCAGAAAAACTGACAGGGATATTTACATACAGCCAGAGAGAGAGGCAGAGGAATTTGGAGGCATGTTGCCTTGGAGATCAGAGGGCTGATTTCTATAATGGAGGTAGCTAGCAACACCAGCAAACAGAGCACAGGGCTTCCTCACCCTGTTCCACACAGCTGAACAGGGGGACACACACTCCACACTCTGCTCTGGTCTGGTTTGAAGTAAGTCTGGAGTGTCAAGAGCAATAAAGCCTGAGGAGTGTGATGCCAGGTATAGGAGAGAAGCATCTTCAAACGGTTATCAATACAATTGGCTGTGCCAGGTGCAGCAGTTCAACCTCTTTAGCTCGTCGCACTTCTGCTAACTGGATGTGACGCCCTCCTCACCACGGCGCCACGGTCTACACAGAGCCTCATCACAATGGAGGATGATGGGTACTGAGAGTCCCAGTTTAACTCTGTACGGTCCCCTTAACAGTTCCCAGACGGAACCGCTATATTGTTGCAGTGAAAACAACAAATATATATACAAGGTGAAAAAAGACGGTACTCCTGAAGTGTTGCTAATCTGTGAGTAGTGATTTAAGGCCTGCTTATCACGCGTCTCAAGGCAGACATTTTCGTGCTTGGGAAAAAACTTTTCCTGACTTCTCTCCTAACACTTTGTATTGAGCATGTTTATAAAAACAAGTATTAAATATATTACAATCTCATCACACCGAGTTCATTTGTAAACATTTGAACGTGCAAGCTATTCACACTATTACATCATATGTAATAACCTGGTAACTACATGGCTTAGTGACACTTAATATCGACCAACCTGTCTAGTCACGTGTCCACCAGTCAAACAACAAGTTCTCTAATCCCCCAGCCATGGTAACATTTGTCACACTGATATATCCTGAGGCCTGGACAGAAGAGAAGAGGGAAAAAAAGCTAAACCTTCTTATAGTGCCAAGATGAGCAGAGAGAGAAGGGCAGAGTCCCAGGCTGCCAAGGATGTGGCAGAGGCATTAGGGACTGCAGCTGGCATGTGATCAGGCTGGCTCTCCACGCTAGCAGCCCTGCACCCCTTGATCCTACAGAGGCAGGTCTCCACAGACCTAGGAGTGCCAAGAGTGGATGCTCCAAACCTACAACACTTCCATACGGACATACGAGTTTGAACCCACACACACACAAACGCATGCACACATCCGTGCACGCACGCACACACAGCTTAAACCTTGCACGTCCTGTCTCTCTGACTCTGAGAGAGAGAGAGAGAGAGAGAGAGAGATGGGGTGGTGTAGGGAGTATAACGTGCTCATCAGGTTTAAAGGACACATACAGCTGGACTGACCATCAGTACCTGCCCCATGGGGCAGATACACAGTAATTCAGCTGTGGATTACCTGATGGTTGAGTGAAAGAGACATGGGGAGAGTGGTAAAAGAATGCGATGGAGCAGCAGTGAACGAAGCAGCAGTGAAAGGTTGAGACATCCCACAGAGACGGAAGGTAAGGGGGAGGCAGTGGAAAGTTATCCATTCGATAGGCAAAATCCAGATATATCCACTAATCCAGATAGATAACTTTTGACAATCACTGAGGAACATAGAGGAAGAAAGGAGTGTGGGTAGGAGGCAGAAGCTCTCCAATAACTCTACAGCTGCCAGGTACATCCCTCCCAGGCCACCCTATCTCTCTGGTTCTAAGGTTACCCTGCTGTACCCAGTGACATGCAGCACACTGTTTAGTCAGCCTTGAATGTCCACTAAACAATCAAACAGTCTCCGGAAGTCTGTACTTTTTCTTGAATAATAGAAGATTAGACAATGTAATCTAACAAACCATTCCCATTGTCACAAAATCACATTCAAGTAACAGTGAATATAGTGTATAATGATAATAGCACATAATATTAATGTAAGATATTGTCCCAAAAAGCCATTACAGTTCCCTTCCGCCATGGTTCTACCAACAGGATATGACTTCACTTCCTCTCTACAGCACTGGTTCAACAGGCCTGTAAAACGGAATGGATAGATACATGTATGGTGAGCCAGACCATGAAGATGAACTTTAATACAAAGCAATCAATATAAAACTGACCTAACTCTATACAGGTTAGAATCCTGAGGTTTTTACTTTCACTCTACAATAACCTCTTCTCAAAGCCATTAACTTTGACCCATAAAGTTTACTGGCCACGCATCCCTCCACTTCAACAAGAGCTATAAAAATAGAGAAGAAAGAGAAACGCATTGTTTTTATATGAGATATATTCCTCCGGTGGTCTGGTCAATAATGACTTGATATATCAGTGACTGCCTTGCTATTTGCACTGTATTTTCTGTGTTTTCTGTGCCTGTGATTGAGCATGGCTATTTTCAAACGTGGAGAGAGGTGGTTCAGGACAAGGTAGGCTAACGTCTGTTTGATCAAAGTTTATGTGAAATTTCACGGGGCCACCAGGGGAGCCAGTGTTTATGAACTGTAATAAAAAGAGTCATTTTGATGGCATGACCCCGGTGCCGTGGCAGGGGGGATTTGGTTATGTCTCTGTTTGCAAGGGAGGATGAGAGGAGATCAGAGCAGATCTCAGAGAGACAGAAAAGGGAGAGAGGTAGGGAGTGAGAGGGAGAATGGGAGAGGGAGAGAGAGAGGACAGACAGAGAGAGAAATATGGAAAGAAGGAGAGAGAGCGAGAGAGAGAGAGAAAGAGAGAGAGAGAGAGAGAGAATAGGAAATTACTATAGGAAATTACTATACAGTGCCTTCAGAAAGTATTCAGACCCCTTGATTTTTTGTCACTTTTTTAAAGTTACAGCTTTATTCTAAAGTGGATTAAATAGTTTTTTTCCCTCATCAATCTACACACAATACCCCATAATGACACAATACCCCATAATGACACAATACCCCATAATGACACAATAACTCATAATGACACAATACCCCATAATGACCCAATACCCCATAATGACACAATACCCCATTATGACCCAATACCCCATAATGACACAATACCCCTTA
The DNA here is from genome assembly GCA_023634145.1 of Thymallus thymallus. Lineage (NCBI taxonomy): Eukaryota > Metazoa > Chordata > Actinopteri > Salmoniformes > Salmonidae > Thymallus > Thymallus thymallus. The sequence goes on from CM042404.1 coordinate 14,643,232, forward strand.
ATGACCCAATACCCCATAATGACACAATTCCCCATAATGACACAATACCCCATAATGACACAATACCTCATAATGACACAATACCCCATAATGACCCAATACCCCATAATGACCCAATACCCCATAATGACACAATACCCCATAATGACACAATACCCCATAATGACACAATACCCCATAATGACAAAGCAAAAACAGGTTTCTATTAATTTTTGCTAATTTATAAAATATATAAAAAACGGACATTTCTCATTTACATAAGTATTCAGACCCTTACAAGCACCTTTGGCAGCCATTACAGCATCAAGTCTTCTTGGGTAATGATGCTACAACGAGTGTTGCTGCACAGGTCTCTCCAGAGATGTTCAATTGGGTCTGAATACTTTCCGAAGGCACTGTATATAAGTTATGTATTAACATCACGCTTACTATTACATACATAACTAAAATATATATATTTAACTTTTTATCTTGCTTCTTCTTTACCACAAAATTCTGCATCACATAATACATGTAAGGACTGCATCACATAATACATGTTGAACTGCATCACATAATACATGTGGGACTGCATCACATAATACATGTTGAACTGCATCACATAATACATGTGGGACTGCATCCCATAATACATGTAGAACTGCATCACATAATACATGTGGGACTGCATCACATAATAGATGTTGAACTGCATCACATAATACATGTGGGACTGCATCACATAATACATGTAGAACTGCATCACATAATACATGTGGTACTGCATCACATAATACATGTGGGACTGTAAAGTCTAAACCATGCGGAGTGACATGTCTTTGCGCACAGCGCTGCATTGTGTTGGTAAATAAACTGCCCCAGGTCACTGAAACTGCAGGAGAAATTATTGTGTCTCATCTATGAAGCTTTGCTGTGACAACACTGCTCATGTTCCGGTTAGATGAGGAGATATCATAAAATCAATGGTGTTTGCTGTAAGCTAGTACAGGTATCTAACACACACATATCTACCATAACAAACACTGTCTGGAGGCCCATCAGTGATAATAACCACTGAGTGAGTTAACCGTGAGGCTCAGAAACTCAGGTGTTTTTCTGAAGTGGTGAACAAAACAAGAGCTTACTTAAATGGCAGCAACAGAACTGTCATCCAATATAATAAAGCCTTCAGATTGTGTCTGTGTAACACTAACAACCAACATCAAGATGGTTTCCTTAATTCACCAACACAGCACAAACACATATTGCAGAATGTTTATGTTTATGAGCATACAGAGATAGATAGCATGCCCCCATTGACAAAACGGAGATAGAACATACACACTCACACTCAAACATACACTCACACGTTTGTTTAACCATCCTTGTGGGGACCAAACAATTGATTCCCATTCAAAATCCTATTCTCCCTAACCTTAACCCTAACCCCTAATTCTAACCCTAAACCTAAACCTAAACCTAACCCTAAACCTTAACCTTAACCTAACCCTAACCTTTAGCCTTAACCCCTAATTCAAACCCTAATTGTAAACCTAAGCCTAAACCTAACCCCAATTGTAAACCTAAGCCTAAACCTAACCCAGTGAAATGTCCCCACTTGTTTTACTATCATTGTGAGAACTTCTGGTCCCCACAACGATAATAAAACCAAACACACAGACACACAACCAGGGTGGGCTGGATTATTGAGTTAGTATCAAACAGGAATAATAAAGCAGGTTCTTAAGTTTTTAATAAGACTAAAATGAAACAGTAACCATCAAAGGGCCAGCAGGGCTAATCCCCTCAATATTACTGAAAATAAAAAGTAGGGGGGGAAAACGAAAGAGGGGAGAGTTAGAGCAGAAGAGGAGGGAGGAGGTGGGGAAAGAGAGAGAGAGAGAAAGATAGAGAGAGCGAGAGAGAGCTATTAAATGTAGAACACAGAATACCATAATCTACAGATTTAATATAAAGCTGTTGCTATGATGCAACTGGCTAGCATAGGCTGAGAGATAAAACGCGTTAATGAGTCCACAATTAACAATTAGGTTTTCAAAAACAATTCTCCCTCTTTTGCACACACACACATTTACACAAAGAAACACATACTGTATGTTGAGGTGACACGGACGGACGCCTCTACATTTAGATCATGATAACTGTACTGTTCATTTCCTACGCATTGAATACAAGCGTTGGTTCCACAGAATATTCCCAATGTCAAAGCACGTGCATAGGCAGATGGCATGAAACAGTTGGCAGGAGCGAGTGAGCATGAATATCTGTTTACTAATAACCCTTTAATTACTTCAGATGGGCAATGGGATCAAACAGCCAGACTCACATAGGAATTACCCTTAAATTAGACTGGACTTGAAAAATATGCTAACCCCTTCTGTTACCAATAAGGACGTTCACTGGGGGCGGCGGGGGGGACTGGGGGTTGGGGGGGGTTGTGGTTGTGTGTTGTTTTGCTTAATGAATAGATAGATAGGATATATTATCTGAGGTGAGAAAACTCCTTTGGGCACAGCTGTGGCGCTGTGACCCGTACATTGAGACCAAGCTGTATAAATTAAGATATAAATAACCTTAAATAGAGTAGTATTAGTGGGTTTGTGTATGTATCTGTGCGAGTGTGTGTGTGTGAGCATGCAAATGTGTGTGTTCTTGTGTGTGTTTGTGCGACTGTGTGAACGTGTGTGTTGGTGAGAGTATACGTGCGTGCGTGCGTGTGTGGGGACATAAATCCCTCTCAAGTGTAAGACAAACAGAGTGGTGGCTGTGTGAGGGCTGAGACGGCCTTGCCTGGTCATTATGTTTCCTTCCCTTGAATCCTAGTAAAGACCCCCACAGCCCTCCGCTGTCACTCAGGCCGTACTGTCATCAGTCAGTCCCAGGTTGTAGGGACCAAGGGGAGGCCTGAATCAGGCCCCAAAATAAAATTAAAAGGGGATTATGACTGGCTGACACTTTGTGGTCAATTACTCATTTTTTGGGGTGTGTAGTGCAGGGTGGGGCACTGCCGTGTCTTGTCACGCCCATGAGGAGAGGCTGGGGCTGTGAGGATGGACCTCTACGTATTATTATTAGCTCACTGTCAATAGTGAAATGTCAATAGTGAAATGTCAGTGTCAATAGTAAACGCACCCAATAGGTCTTTATGTTTACATGTTGTTACTCGTACCTGGGCTCCTAAGAGAGGGCGGATCCCTGGTCTGGTCCACTGTGGAAGAACTGATTCAATAATACAATTTCACTTAATTACATGTTTGAGTAAACATGCTTGCAACTCATTAGCATTGTATTACGTAATACTGTAGCAGGGCCAACCCTGTAGCTTCACAACCCATGCTATTACATTGTGGCACCTACCATCAAATCAAATAAAATGTTATTGGTCACATACACGTGTTTAGCAGATGTTATTGCGAAAATAGCTTGTAAGGTGTTACCACACAGTATCAACATCACTGCAAGGAGCATGGAGGAGCCAGATGCTGATATTAGAGTGTCTAAGCGTAATTAACAGACATTAGCAGTCAACCAGCTTCCTGCACAACAGGTTCTCTAGCCTGCGACATCAGGGGGAACCTGGAAGCTGTCTCTCTCCTCAGAGGCCCACAAAGGCTCAGTGAGGGGTGACAGGATCCCGGAGTGTCAGACAGGTGCGAAGATGGTTAGTATTGTATGTACTGTGCAGATGTCTCACAACCCCATTGCAAGCACACACATGCATAAAAAACACAGGAACACGGCCACATGTAAACACATAGGCCTATTCATGTACACACATAGGCCTATTCATGTAAACACATAGGCCTATTCATGTAAACACATAGGCCTATTCATGTACACACATAGGCCTATTCATGTAAACACATAGGCCTATTAATGTACACACATAGGCCTATTCATGTAAACACAAAGGCCTATTCATGTAAACACATTGCCCTATTCATGTACACACATAGGCCTATTCATGTAAACACATAGGCCTATTAATGTAAACACATAGCTCTATTCATGTACACACATAGGCCTATTCATGTACACACATAGGCCTATTCATGTACACACATAGGCCTATTAATGTAAACACATAGTGCTTATGAGTGCTTGCACATGCACTTGCAAGCACATAAGACACAGTTGGCATGCATATTACACACAGTGGTACACAAATATCCTGAAATCTATCTGTAATGCAGTAGGAGTGTATTGGGTCAGGTGCAACTTTTGGTCTTAATGTTGTCCATCCTGTCCCTCTCTCTAATCATGTGGGCTGTGGTGGCAATATGACAGAGTTATCAATTATCCAGAGCACAGTGGCACTCTGGCTTCCCCCAGCTCTGTGTTAAATTAAGTTGTCAGCGCTGTCTCTCCGATTTCCCACATCACACAGGCAGACGCTGATGCTGCATGACGGCCGCTCACGGCCGCTCCTCGCCGGCTGCCGCCCCGCATCTCGCCTGCAATTCATCAGCTACGAACACACTGGCCCAGGCTCAGTCCACGCCAGAACACACTAGGCACACGCCGCGCAGCGCTGGAACCAACCAACCAGCGGATGGCAGGAGAAAGAGACGGATCACCTTTCAAAAAAACACCGGCGCTGACAGAGGACGGGGGTTCAGTGGACTTTTTCCCCGGTGTCTGTGATTACATGTTAAGCGTGTGAGAGAGATGGAGGGAGAAATAGTAGAAAGATGACGGGGGAAATTAAATAGCTTGAGAAGATAGAGAGAATGCAGAGAGAAAGCAGACTGAAACAGGGATAGCGAAGGCAGCAGTGCAGGCAGGGCAGGCCCGTTGGCCCCCTTGTCCTGTGGGGTCTAGACCTCAGGTGAGGGCAGAGAATGTGGGCCGCTGCGCAGGGAGGGAGACTTGGCACGTGGGCACCAGCAGCCACCAGGTCCCTCGCAGTCCGAGCATGCCACGCCACTGGGCTGAAGGGCATGAGAACGAACGGTCACAGAGGAGGCAGCAAGCCGCGAGAGGGAAGGGGCCAGACGAGACCAGACCAGACAGCCGGTCCACAGAAATAATGGATAACTGTAAAACAGCGGGACGCTAAGCTCTCTGTGCTTAAGTATTTATTTGTGATGAATAGTAATGATGGCACACTTACAAAGCACTTGGTTAATATGGAATGGCTCGAGAGGCGCGTATCGTTCACAAAGTCCTTAACAGGGCCCATGCTCCTCTGTGGCCACAGGGAGATGCCAAACCCTGCCCACCCCCAGTCCCCCTCCACCCCTCCAATCCACATTCAAAACATTTGCCGTCCCTTTACACTGTCCCTGCCCTGGTGTTCAATAATACATGAAACACCATTCCGAGATATTAACCTACTTATACAAAATATATTTTAAAAAAGTGTGATTTATGTCAATTTGGTTGGCGTTCAATGCTGCCCAGCTGTCACGGTCTAGCTAACCTAAATAATCCACTATAGCGTTCCTCGTTCTAAGGACTTTGGTTGGATGCCACTGTAAAGGGAATAAACTACTCCTTGTATACTTCAAAGGGGCCTTGCTGTTTAATGAAATCAGGCATATATTGAATCAGGCATATACTGGTTATATTATTGAATCTTAAGTGATAATGAGTACATGTTGACCTTGCTTACAAACAATATTTCAAACAAAAAGGAAACAATATTTCCTTTATGTATTTAGCAGGCTAATATATGTATTTAGCAGGCTAATATAAGGCAACAGTGCTTAATCTTTCACCAAATGCAGCAAAACACTGTCAGAGTATCTCTCCTACTAATAATCTGTATCCATCCCGACCCCAGTATATCACTGGCACAGGCTTCAGCGGCTATGGATCAAACAGTCATAACCTCCTGTTCAAGGGATAAGCTGCAATCGAATCTATGGGGGAGCTTTAAACAGGGAAGAGCGAGAAGGGAGAAAACAGATAAGGGGAAGTCAGCAGGGAGAGGAGTGAGGGGGCAGGGGTGGTGGGGGGGGGGGGGGGGGGGGCTGCAGCGATGCCTCCGGATGAAGATGGCACCCCTCTCACCTGTGACGTGCCTGAACAGGCCATGGGAGGGTGGCGAGCTAAGCTTCTGCGCTTAATTGGGAACTCAAATGCTATCGGTCCCTTCCCATCGGTTCTCGAGCTGACACATGGCAGAGGGTGAGAGAGAGAGCGAGCGAGAGAGAGAGAGAGAGAGAGAGAGAGAGAGGTCCCATGGTGGGAATAGAGCAGTGTGTGAGGAGAGAGGAAATGGAACAGAGGGTTTAGCACCTCCTATGGCTAGTTTGTTGGGAGGATGAAGGATGAAGAGAGCAATGGTACATTTGGTCCGAAGCTGTGCCAAAGATGACAGGGCAAAATTAACCCCTCAGTGGTGGGAAGGACGGAATCCGGGGTTGAGTCATTATATGATTATCATAATATATGATCATCTCTAATATATCAGTTGACTACCCAAGTCCATCACATCGGGGTCACCAACAAAATAAAATATATCAAACTCTCCATGGTGTTGCAACAGTTCGCGTCGGTGGACTTGCCTAAGACTATGTCCTGATAAGGATTTTCATATTTAACAAAGTCACATGCATCACTGACATATTATTAATTTAGGACATTTACGTACCACAATGAACTTGTGATCTTGTGCAATACATCAGACAAACAGCCTTTTGAATGTACAGTATATGCTTCCTTTTTGTAAATATAACATTGACTCTTTACTGTAACGATAACAGAACTGTTGCAGAAGACAATGAGTAAACAGCTCTAAATGCATTTCTATTTTCCAGTCCATCAAAGCTTGCGGCAGCTAATCCCTTTCTTATATAAATAGCTCTTTGGTGGAGAGTGTAGCTGCCTCATGGAGCTCTAACCCTTCTGTCCCTGAAGCTACAGCCAGGATAAGCTGTGTGTTGGATTGGCACACCGGGCTGCCTGGGGCCTGCTGCTGTGTTGGCCGCCAGTACAGATGGAGGCCAGGGCTGGGCAATGCCAGCTTGTCAGTTGGATTAAAACGACTCATTTATTCACTGAAGTATCGCACAAAGCGACTGGGCCAAAGCGGGGTGAGACAGAGGGGGAGTGGAGGGTCGAATAACGGCAGAGTTGGAGGGGGCAGTTTGAAAGTGAGAGTGGGTCTTCAACTAACTGCCCCTTACCTATCCCTCCCTCTCTCTCTCTGTCGTTTTTCTGCTGGTTACTTATCTTTCTGGGGCTGCCAGAAGCCATTACTGCAGTGCACGGAAGGCGGCCGGCGGGGTGGCATCCCCCAGTGCCCGGGTGACAGATTGCCGCTCGGCATTGGTGGCGGAGGAGGTGAGGCTGGAAAGTGATTGGCTCTGATGGTCAGGAAGTGGGCGCTGAGGGATAGCGAAGGGAGGAGGGGGAAGAGGAGTAGGAGGACAGAGAGGCAGGGAGAGGATGACAAGACCTGGCTGTGTGACATTTCTTATTAGGTGAGTTACTTAAAGGGGCACAGCCCCTGCTTTTAAGAGCATGCTTGGTAGTGGTGGAAACATGGTGCAGCCGGCTTGTACACGGATGCCAGGGCAAGGATAGGGCATGGGCTGGTTGTGCCCTGACGGGCCTGCTGTCACTAGATACTACAGTCTGACAGGATGGCCCTGAGAAGAGAAGTAATGGACAACAGTCGCTGTCTATGGACTGATCCGTGTATACAGGCCTTACTCAAGCCCAGAGAGTTGGTAAAGGTCCAAACTGTAGACTAAGTCAGATTCACCTCTGCAAGGTTAGGTTCAACTTTATGGGTGTCAGAAGGTCTGCTACTACTGGTACTAAGGCACTGGAAAACCAGACAGAGTTCTACTAAAGAACCCTGCTAAGAGGCTACTTACGAAACAAGAGGAATATCTACAGTATGTAAGATTGCTGTTCATTGACTACAGCTCAGCATTCAACACCATGGTACCCTCCAAGTTCATCATTAAGCTCGAAGCCCTGGGTCTGAACCCCGCCCTGTGCAACTGGGTCCTGGACTTCCTGACGGGCCGCCCCTAGGTGGTGAAGATAGGAAACAACACCTCCACTACGCTGATCCTCAACACTGGGACCCCACAAGGGTGCGTGCTCAGCCTCCTCCTGTACTCCCTGCTCATACATAACTGCGTGGCCAAGCACGGCTCCAACTCAATTATCAAGTTTGCAGACAACAGTAGTAGGCCTGATTACCAAAAATGATGAGACAGCCTACAGGGAGGAGGTGAGGGCCCTGGGAGTGTGGTGCCAGAAAAATAACCTCTCACTCAACGTTAACAAAACAAAGGAACTGATCTTGGACTTCAGGAAACTGCAGAGGGAGCACGCCCCTATCCACATCGTCGGAATCGCAGTGGAGAAGGTGGAAAGCTTCCACCCAAGCCACTGCCTGTTCACCCCGCTATCATCCAGAAGGTGCATCAAAGCTGGGACAGAGAGACTGAAAAACAGCTTCCTCTCCCTGCAGCCGGCTTCTACCCGGTTACTATCAGAGTACAGGTGAGACCCAGGCGCAGACAACAGTTGGAATAACAAATGTTTATTATCCCAACAGAGGGCAGGCAAAAGACAGGTCAGGGGCAAACAGAGTTCGGTAATCCAGAGGAGTGGGGCAAAGGTACAAGATGGCAGGTAGGCTCAGGGTCAGGGCAGGCAAGGAAAGGAAAGGTTGAAACCGGGAAACCAAGAAGACAGAAATAGGTAAAAGGGGAAAACGCTGGTAGGCTTGAACAAACAAAACGAACTGGCAACAGCTGAACAGAGAACACAGGTATACATACACAGGTGATAATTAGGAAGATGGGTGACACCTGGAGAGGGGTGGAGCCAAGCACACAGACAGGTGAAAAGATCACGGTGTGACAGGTTACATTTTATTTTTATTTTTTATTTAACCTTTATTTAACCAGGTAGGCCAGTTGAGAACAAGTTCTCATTTACAACTGCGACCTGGCCAAGACAAAGCAAAGCAGTGCGACAAAAACAACAACACAGAGTTACACATGAGATAAACAAACGTACAGTCAATAACACAATATAAAATCTATGTACAGTGTGTGCAAATGCAGTAAGATTAGGAAGGTAGGGCAATAAATAGACCATATGTAAGGTCCTGACTGAGGCCAGGTCTCTGACTCCCTCTAGGGGAGTGGGATGGCCACAGTCAGGTCCTTACATTCACTAGGTTGGTGTTGGGTTGTGGGTGATCCCCAATTAGAGACAGCTGTCGTGAGTTGTCTCTAATTGGGGAGTCTACCAAAGGTGCGCCTCCACAGTCCAGTACGGTCCGTGCCTGCTCCTCGCACCAGACCAATGGTGCGCCTCCACAGCCCAGTACGGCCCGTACCTGCTCCTCGCACCAGACTACCGGTGCGCCTCCACAGCCTGGTGCCTCCAGCTACGGCCCACAGCCCGGAGCTTCCAGCGACGGACCACAGCCCGGAGCCTCCAGCGACGGCCCACAGCCCGGAGCCTCCAGCGACGGCCCACACCCGGGAGCCTCCAGCGACGGCCCACAGCCCGGAGCCTCCAGCGACGGCCCACAGCCCGGAGCCTCACGCAAAGTTTCACAGCCCGGAGCCTCCCGCGACGGTCCAGAGTCCGGTGCCTCCCGCGACGGTCCAGAGTCCGGTGCCTCCCGCGACGGTCCAGAGTCCGGTGCCTCCCATGACGGTCCAGAGCCCGGAGCCTCCCGTGAAGGTTCGCTGTCCGGAGCAGGTCGCTCCACCGGTGCCCAGTCCGGGGCCGGTAGCCAGCCCAGTTACGTGGCTGGAGACATTCTGGGGAGGCGGAGCTCCTCAGCGTGCCGTTGCCCAGTCCGGGGCCGGTAGCCAGCCTAGCTAGGTGGCTGGAAACACTCTCTGCGCTGGTGCCCAGGCTGGGCACTGTGTTCAGACCCGCTTTGGAGCCGGAGGTCTTCAGTGTGCCAGGGTCCAGTCTGGGGCCGGCAACCAGCCTAGCCATGTGGCTGGGAGCATCATCTGCGCTGGTGCCCAGGCTGGGCACTGTGTTCAGACCCGCTTTGGAGCCGGAGCTCTTCAGCGTGCCGGGGTCCAGTCCGGGGCCGGCAACCAGCCGAGCCATGTGGCTGGGAGCATCATCGGAGCAGTGCCGGAGCAGTCCCCTCCACCGGTGTCCAGTCCGGGTCCGGTCGTCTGCTCCGCTCCCATGCCGGAGCAGTCCGCTCCACTGTTGCCTAGTCCGGCTCCGGTCGTCTGCTCCGCTCCAGTGCCGGAGCAGTCCGCTCCACCGGGGTCCAGTCTGGGACCGGTTGTCTGCCCCTCTCCAGAGGTGGAGGTCTCCACACCAGGGTCCGGACTGGACTTGGGGCGTCAGGGGAGTACTTGGGAGGTATCCATCGCGCCGGGGTCCGGACAGGACCGGGCGTGCCACGGGGAGGCAGGGAGATAGATAGATAGATAGATAGATAGATAGATAGATAGATAGATAGATAGATAGATAGATAGATAGATAGATAGATAGATAGATAGATAGATAGATAGATAGATAGATAGATAGATAGATAGATAGATAGATAGATAGATAGATACTTTATTGATCCCAGAGGGAAAATTTAGTCGTCAAGTAGCAACAAATAAAAACAGGGCAGGTGCAAAATGCCAGAACGAAAATACACAAAAGACAGATACACAATACATGATACATAGAGCGACAGTATGAAAAAGTATAGAAATACATGAAGTCTTGAATGCAAAAAAAGCTATAAAAAGACATTGCATAGTATGGGTGGATGGCTGAATATGTACACTATACATTGGTGGATGGAGCAAGGTTAACTATACTATACAGGTCGATGGCAGAGAAATACTTCAGTAGCTAAAAATGCATATGATATGAGTGAGGGTAGTAATAGTTTACTTAATAGACAGACTGGTAAAATGAACAGGTAAGTTAATATTTTGTATGGTTAAATTAACTGTACAGGTAAATATACAGATACATTTACAGGTAAGTGAATATTTGCATGGTTACATTAACTGTACAGGTAAATGACAGGAAGAGATACTTAAATAGCTAAATGTGTGTATGATATAATTTAGGGTAATAATAGTAATTCCCTTAAAATACAATCCTTCGTGCGCAAGGTTTAATTACAGATAAATGCACGTATTGCACATTCGATATACTAAAAGAAATGAAAAAAGATACAACTGACAGGATACTAATATGCATTCCTGAGCGAAGTCCAAGAATTACTTACAATATTGCATGTGATATAATATAACAACTGTACATGAATATGTATATACAGACCTGAATTAATAAATAAGTCCTGAGTGAATGAGTGATTACAGACCAGAGTTACTCACGGATGGATGCATAATTGTGTCACGTGTTGGTATATGGAGAGACCAAGGCGCAGCGCAATCATAGTTCGACATGAGTTTAATACATAAAATATACGTACTGAACAATGAATGAAAACACACTTACGTCTTTCACTGACATTCAACAGAGATATAATGACCCACACCTAGGTGTGGGACATACAAACATATGTAGGATCCCTAATTAGAGACAATGCGATGCAGCTGCCTCTAATTAGGGATCCAACACAAAACCCCCACATATACATTTTTATTATAGATCTGTCAGACTCTGACAGATCTAATCCGAGCCTGACAGTACTAAACCCCCCCCCCCCCCAAAGGCGCAGACTCCCGAACGCCAACCAAAAACACAAATACCTGGGGGAGGGTTAGGGAGGGAAGCTTAGTTCTTTGGTGGCGGTTCCGGCCCCGGCGAAGTAGACAACTTCCTGCCATGCTCCCTCCTTATTGCCGGGCCTGGACTGGGCACCGGTGGGGTTTACGGCTCCGGCCATGGAACGGGGCAATTTACCGGGCCCGGACTGGGCACCGGTGGGACAAACGGCTCCGGCCATGGAGCGGGGCAATTAACTGGTCCCGGACTGGGCACCGGTGGGGTAAACGGCTCCGGCCATGGAGCGGGGCAAATAACCGGGCCCGGACTGGGCACCGGTGGGACAAACGGCTCCGGCCTTGGAGCGGGGCAAATAACCGTGCCCGGACTGGGCACCGGTGGGACAAATGGTTCCGGTGGAGCGGACTGCTCTGGCACTGGAGCGGAGCAGACGGCCGGACCCGGACTGGGCACCGGTGGAGCGGACTGCTCTGAGATGGGAGTGGAGCTTACGACCCAACCCACACTGGGCAACGGTGGAGCGGACTGCTCTGGCGTGGGAGTAGAGCGGACGACCGGACCCAGATTGGGGATGCTCACTTTGGGCCCCACTAACTCCAGCTCCTTCCTCTGACTCCTCCCAACCTCGCCTGAACAGCTCTCTTAACTCCCTCCATTCTCCCCCATTGCATTCCCCCACGCTCACCTCCTCACGGCACTTCGCTCCCCCCTTATACTCCGGCCTCGGCACCTCGCTCATGGAGAGTGGTACTGGCGGTTCCTCCTCGCCACCAGACCACCCCCATTCTTGGGGTTGCCTTTAGGCTTCTCTCTCCATCTCTCCCCCATTGCGGCGCTTGGTCTCGAAGTGGTGGGTCATTCTGTCACGAGTGGGTATTGAGAGAGACCAAGGAGCAGCGCAGCGATAGTTCGACATGAGTTTAATACATAAACTATACGTACTCAGAACTATACACATAAAAAGGCAACGATGCAATGAACGAAAACACACTTACGTCTTTCACTAACATTCAACAGAGATATAATGACCCACACCTAGGTGTGGGACATACAAACATATGTAGGATCCCTAATTAGAGACAATGCGCTGCAGCTGCCTCTAATTAGGGATCCAACAGTTTTTTTAAATTATAGATCTGTCAGACTCTGACCATGGCTATATAGAGAAGCAATAGGCTTCTCTATGGCCAGAGCCTGACAAATTGTTAAACTAGGTCCTAACACCCCAACAGTTCCAGGTCTATGTTGACGACGGCACGGCACCCCGGTGAGCCATTAAATAGTCTAATAGCCACCGGCAAAAATGACCTCCTGTAGCTCTCTATGGCACACCATGGTGGGATCAGTCTGTGACTGAAGATGCTCCTCTGCGTCATAACCATGGCATGCAGAGGGTGGGTGACGTTGTCCATGATGGCCAGCAGTTTGTCCAGGATCCGTCTCTCCGCCACCTCCTCTAGAGTGTCAAGGCTAATCCCCAGAACAGAGCTAGCCTTCCTGATCAGCTTATTTACCCGAGAAGCATCACCTGCTTTTATGTTGGCGCCCCAGCACAACACTGCAAAAAAGATGGCACTGGCCACCACAGACTGGTAGAAGGTATGCAGTAGTTTACTGCACACGTTGAAGGACCTGAGCCTCCTCAGAAAGTAGAGTCGGCTCTGACCCTTTTTGTACAGAGCCCCGGTGTTACCAGCCCATTCCAGCCTGTTGTCCATATGGACTCCCAGGAACTTGTATGACCCAACTATTTCCACATCCAGGCCTCATTCGCCTCTGGGGACCATCTCCTTATGGTCCTAGTGGTCGCAGGCTGCTGTTGGACCATAGGCCTGTAGAGTGGGGTGAGGTGGACAAGGTTGTAATCCGATCTACCGAGGGGAGGGAGTGAAGTGGAGTTGTATGCATCCTTCACATTAGCATATAACTAGTCCAGATTTGTATTATTCTTGGTTGGGCACTTCACAAACTGTTTGAACGTGGGCAGCGTTGAAGAGAGAGATGCATGGTTAAAATCCCCCGAAATGGCAAAGAAAGCACTGGGATGCGCTGTCTGTAACCTCGCGATAACAGAGTGGATGACGTCACATGCTGTGTTTGTGTCAGCGGAGGGCGGGGTGTAAAAAATAACGTATATACAAATATTAGGGTAACGGCTAACAGCTCAATGTCCGGGCTACAAAACTCTTCCTTAAGAGTAATATGGCTTGGATTACACCATCTGTTGTTAACTAATAAAGCCAGCCCCCCTCCCTTACCAGAAGAAACGCTATCCCTGTCTGCTCTGATGGTCCGGAAACCGCAGATAGTGATGTTCTCTATGGGGATGTTAGCATTCAGCCATGTCTCAGAAAAACACAATAGGCTCACTTCCCGGTATTCTCTTTGTCCATGAACCAAACCCTGAAGCTCGTTCATCTTGTTATGCAGCGATCTCACGTTGCCCATAATGATAGACGGTATAGCCTGCTTGTACTTCCTTAGCTTTGCCTTACATTTCAATCCCGCCCTGCGTCCACGCCGTCGCCTTTTCAACTCGTCCGGAATAATGAACTTTTCCCTGGGGTGCAGCAGCGCTGCGTGTGCTAAATCCAGGAGCTGGGCTCGGTTGTAAAATACAAAGTGCCTCAGTGATGAAAAGGACCGTTAAAACCTTCGTAAAACAGTAGCACTCCATAATCCTGAGCTATTATTGTTCAACTGTTGCAAATAAACTGACGAAAAACTGACGAAAAACATACTAAAACGCACAATTTACGCACAAACAATGCGAGCTGCTTAACAGGCGACCACGCAGGGCAGCGCCTATCTGAGTCATGTTGATTGGGACTGGGGGCTCTACAGTGAAATAGAACGATAAGGAATAACCTAAACAGCAACAGACAAGGCATATTGAAATAAGGGAGAGGCATAAAACAAACACAGTTAATCAAGAGAGCTAAGACAACAACGGGTAAATGGCGATGAATAGACTGAGAAAATGTTGAGAAAAAGTTGTGCCACACACATGAGCTGAGTTCGAAGCTGAGGCTTAACAGATAAACAGAATGAGGTACCGTGTAAGGGAACAGTCCAGCAGGCAACAGCTATGTAGCCAAGTGATCATAAGGTCTGATGAGCAGCAAAGAGGTGAGCCAGGAAGCAGTTCAGTGGACGTTGCACTAGGCGAGCAGGAGGCACAGCGTTCAGAATGCCTGTTGAGACCACGTCGGACGATTACATCGGCAGACCAGTCGTGATGGCTCAGCGGGGCTCCGTGTCGACAGTAGAAGGTCCAGGCCGGTTGACAAAGGTACTGTAGCCCGGGAATTAGCTAGTACATGTCCACTAGCCGGGAGATGGGCCTAGCTCGGGGCTAGCTCAAGGCTAACTGGTACATGCTTTTGGACAGTAGTGTTAGCCAAACAACAGCAGCCACTCGGTTGCAGCTAGGTAGCTGCGATGATCCGGTGTGATGGTCCTGTGATTTCAGCAGAAATCTGGTGAAGTGGAAGGGAACGCAATCCAATATGCGCAGGGTTGGTAGCACGCTGTGCAGACTGGCCGATATTGTCCGAACTAAAGCTGGCTGATGCAGGCAGAGCAGTGGTGAGGACCGCTAGCAGTGGCTAGCAATGGCTAGTAGCTAGTTAGCAGGCTAGCTAGCAGGCTAGCTTCTGTCGGAGGTTCAGTTAAATGATAAAGAAATAAAGAAAATAGTAGATCCATTCCTTGTTGGGTGAGGCGGGTTGCAGGAAAAGTATATGAGGAATAAGAAAAATATACGGAGAGACTAATTACAGACTATTTATACGGGACATGAGACAGGACAAAAAAACACGTCCGCACTGTTACGCCATCTTGGAATGCCATCAAGGAACCTACCAGGTACAACCCTAAATCCGTAAACATGGGCACCATCATAGATATCATCCTGACTAACTTGCCCTCCATAACCCTGCCCTATATATATAGACTTGAAATCACTGGCCACTTTAATAATGGAACACTAGTCACTTTAATAATGTTGACATATTTTTGTTTTACTCATCTCATATGTACAGTGAGGAGAACAAGTATTTGATACACTGCCGATTTTGCAGGTTTTCCCACTTACAAAGCATGTAGAAGTCTGTAAATTGTATCATAGGTACTCTTCAACTGTGAGTGACGGAATCTAAAACAAAAATCCAGAAAAAAATTTTAAGTAATTAATTTGCATTTTATTGCATGACATAAGTATTTGATATATCAGAAAAGCAGAACTTAATATTTGGTAGAGAAACCTTTGTTTGCAATTAAAGAGATCATACGTTTCCTGTAGTTCTTGACCAGGTTTGCACACACTGCAGCAGGGATTTTGGCCCACTCCTCCATACAGACCTTCTCCAGATCCTTCAGGTTTTGGGGCTGTCGCTGGGCAATACGGACTTTCAGCTCCCTCCAAAGATTTTCTATTGGGTTCAGGTCTGGAGACTGGCTAGGCCCCTCCAGGACCTTGAGATGCTTCTTACGGAGCCACTCCTTAGTTGCCCTGGCTATGTGTTTTGGGTCGTTGTCATGCTGGAAGACCCAGCCACGACCCATCTTCAAAGCTCTTACTGAGGGAAGGAGGTTGTTGGCCAAGATCTCGCGATACATGGCCCCATCCATCCTCCCCTCAATATGGTGCAGTCGTCCTGTCCCCTTTGCAGAAAAGCATCCCCAAAGAATGATGTTTCCTCCTCCATGCTTCACGGTTGGGATGGTGTTCTTGGGGTTGTACTCATCCTTCTTCTTCCTCCAAACACGGCGAGTGGAGTTTAGACCAAAAAGCTCTATTTTTGTCTCATCAGACCACATGACCTTCTCCCATTCCTCCTCTGGATCATCCAGATGGTCATTGGCAAACTTCAGATGGGCCTGGACATGCGCTGGTTTGAGCAGGGGGACCTTGCGTGCGCTGCAGGATTTTAATCCATGACGGCGTAGTGTGTTACTAATGGTTTTCTTTGAGACTGTGGTCCCAGCTCTCTTCAGGTCATTGACCAGGTCCTGCCGTGTAGTTCTGGGCTGATCCCTCACCTTCCTCATGATCATTGATTCCCCACGAGGTGAGATCTTGCATGGTGCCCCAGACCGAGGGAGATTGACCGTCATCTTGAACTTCTTCCATTTTCTAATAATTGCGCCAACAGTTGTTGCCTTCTCACCAAGCTGCTTGCCTATTGTCCTGTAGCCCATCCCAGCCTTGTGCAGGTCTACAATTTTATCCCTGATGTCCTTACACAGCTCTCTGGTCTTGGCCATTGTGGAGAGGTTGGAGTCTGTTTGATTGAGTGTCTTTTATACAGGTAACGAGTTCAAACAGGTGCAATTAATACAGGTAATGAGTGGAGAACAGCCGGAATGTGAGAGCTGGAATTCTTACTGGTTGGTAGGTGATCAAATACTTATGTCATGCAATAAAATGCTAATTAATTATTGAAAAATCATACAATGTGATTTTCTGGATTTTTGTTTTAGATTCCGTCTCTCACAGTTGAAGTGTACCTATGATAAAAATTACAGACCTCTACATGCTTTGTAAATAGGAAAACCTGCAAAATCGGCAGTGTATCAAATACTTGTTCTCCCCACTGTATATACTGTATTCTATTCTACTGTATTTCAGTCTATGCAACTTATATATATATATATATATATATATATATATATATATTCCTTAATTCCATTATTTTACTTTTAGGTTTGTGTATTGTGTGTACTGTTGTGAATTGTTAGATATTACTGCACTGTTGGAGCTAGAAACACAAGCATTTCACTACACCCGCAATAACATCTGCTAAACATGTGTATGTGACCAATAAAATGTGATTTGATTGGAAGGATTGTATCGTAAACACTGTTCTCTCCTACGAATACAAGAGCATTGCCCTTCCTAACCCGTTTTGCCAGACCAATGTCTAGAAAATCAGAGGAGTGCCACATGGTGTGTCATGGAGTGACTGGTCAGTGCCCGCAGTCCATCCTTTAATCCATCACTCTCAGGTCACTGTCAGGCCAACAGTGTGTGTGTGGTGTGGTTTGTTGTGTGTGTGTGTGTTCCAGGGCTAGGGGGTTGAAGCTTGGAATTATTTTATTGGGTCTAATTACTCCCGATAGCTGTTTTTACAGGTTGACAGCAGGGAGAAATCGGCAAGATTCACACTTCTGCAGGTCAGCATCTGTCGCCACTACAGCGTCATGCGCGCTGCCGGCCAGTGAGCGAGCGAGCAGTGAAGAACGGGAAAAAAACAAACGGCGTGTGACAGATTAGCAGCGCGGGCTAAAGGACCTTCCACTGACACATAATTTCTCTCGCTCCCCGAGTTTGTTTCACGGCAGCTGTCACCAATGAAACGGAAAAGGGGGAGATGGGGAGGTGGGGGAGGCGGTGGTGGTGGGGGAGATGGGGAGGTGGGGGAGGCGGTGATGGGGGAGGCGGTGGGGGTGGGGGAGATGGGGAGGTGGGGAAGGTGGTGGTGTTTGGGGAGATGGGGAGGTGGTGGTGGTGGGGGAGATTGGGAGGTGGGGGAGGCGGTGGTGGTGGGGGAGATTGGGAGGTGGGGGAGGCGGTGGTGGTGGGGGAGATTGGGAGGTGGGGGAGGCGGTGGTGGTGGCTTTTGTTCCAGTTCCAGGGAGGTGGGTGGTGCAGGAGGAGGAGGAGGAGAGTTCAGTGAGTGACCTGTTTAAAAGTCTGGCCCTCACTTTTTAATAGTGTATTAGAAGGAAACTGGGGCAGGACTGCATCAAGCTGTATTTTTCTGCTGACTTCATATTAATTACCTCTTCTAGTTCTCTGTTTTAGGTCTGCGTTTTGCAGATGTCACCCTGAAGCGATAATTTTAGCTCTGTTTTCGAGAGAATGTGTGGTACAGTAAGTAGCACAAAGATGATCTATAGGGTAAGCATTAGCTCAGGGCAATCCTTCTTACTGTACTGCAGCCCCGTCACACACACACACACACCCTCCCTCCTTTCTCTTTCCTCCATCCTCCCATCCCATGTGGCTTTCCTCCCCCAGCCCGGCCTAGTCCCATGCTGCACAGAACAGAGCCAGAGAGGGCCCGTGCCAGAGTGGGATATTGGTGGGGTACTACTCTCCCTCTGTCCATCTCATTGCCTTCCCATTACAGGGCCTGGCTGTTCTTTAGTCTGTACATTAGATTTGCCTCTCATGGATCCTGGCAGACCAACTTTTCCTTGACCTCCAACTAAAGTTAATCCTTTCAGTTGTTGTTTCACTGAACCTGTTTGTTTGGGTTTACCTGGATTCCCAAATAAATAGTAACAGGAGCATGGTCAGTGAGTGCATTACAAAAATGGCAACCAAATTATGACATCTGTCATTTATTTTTGCTTGTAGCAGCTTCTGTACGAGTATATTGACTTCTGTAAGAGTATATTGACTTCTTCAGAGTATATTGACTTCTGTAAGAGTATATTGACTTCTTCAGAGTATATTGACTACTTCAGAGTGGTAGTATATTGACTTCTTCAGAGTATATTGAACTCTTCAGAGTATATTGACTTCTTCAGAGTGGTAGTATATTGACTTCTTCAGAGTATATTGAACTCTTCAGAGTGGTAGTATATTGACTTCTTCAGAGTATATTTACATCTTCAGAGTATTTTGACTTCTTCAGAGTATATTGACTTCTTCAGAGTATATTGACTTCTTTAGAATATATTGACTTCTTCAGTGGCAGTAAATTGACTTCTTCAGAGTGGTAGTATATTGACTTCTTCAGAGTATATTGACTTCTTCAGAGTATATTGACTTCTTCAGAGTATATTGACTTCTTCAGGGTTGTAGTATATTGACTTCTTCAGAGTATATTGACTTCTTCAGAGTGGCAGTAAATTGACTTTTTCAGAGTATATTGACTTCTTCAGAGTGGTAGTATATTGACTTCTTCAGAGTATGTTGACTTCTGTAAGAGTATATTGACTTCTTCAGAGTATATTGACTTCTTCAGAGTATTTTGACTTCTTCTGAGTATGTTGACTTCTTCAGAGTATATTGACTTCTTCTGAGTATGTTGACTTCTTCAGAGTATATTGACTTCTTCAGAGTGGTAGTTTATTGACTTATTCAGAGTATATTGACTTCTTCAGAGTATATTAACTTTTTCAGAGTGGTAGTATATTGACTTCTTCAGACTATATTGACTTCTTCAGAGTGGTAGTATATTGACTTCTTCAGAGTATATTGACTTCTTCAGAGTGGTAGTATATTGACTTCTTCAGAGTATATTGACTTCTTCAGAGTATATTGACTTATTCAGAGTATATAAACTTTTTCAGAGTGGTAGTATATTGACTTCTTCAGACTATATTGACTTCTTCAGAGTATATTGACTTCTTCAGAGCATATTAACTTTTTCAGAGTGGTAGTAATTTGACTTCTTCAGAATATACTGACTTCTTCAGAGTATAATGACTTCTTCAGAGTGCACAGGCCTCTATCTATGTTATCTCTACTCTCCCATCACCAAACGGATCCATAATGCTTGGTGGGTAACGGGCGGGCCCGCGGGTCTGGCATTGTCCTGTTCAATATCTAACGGGAGACTGGTGGCTCTGTGTGCCAACCTCTAGAGCCCCAGCCTTCCCACAAGTGCCATATGGGCGGCCCAGCCCCATTCCATTAGCAAGGCCCAAACAGAGGCCCGGACCCCGGCCCTCCTGGCCCTCCCCTGGCACAGCCACTGGGCATGGCCTGCCTACCACCAGCTGCCAAGACCAGGGCAGGGGAAAGGCGACAGGACAGCCACAGCCACACCACACCTGGCCCTGTCAGCAACCAACAACAAGCAACCAGCATCTGACAACACCGGGACACAATTGAGATCGGATTATTGGACATACAAAAAGAAACTGAACAATGTGTGCAGTCATAGAGATTTGATAAAAATTATAGTAAAGGCACTCGCTCAAATTCATGCTGTCCAGCATGTAAGAATAATTATTGGAGTAAACAGTGTTCATTTACTTGG
Organism: Thymallus thymallus; assembly: GCA_023634145.1. NCBI lineage: Eukaryota > Metazoa > Chordata > Actinopteri > Salmoniformes > Salmonidae > Thymallus > Thymallus thymallus. The sequence goes on from CM042404.1 coordinate 14,663,886, forward strand.
AAGCCTATAGAGGAATTGGAATGGACAGAGGATTAAAAGTGAGACGATTCAATTGATTATTGCAATTAAAATGACTCTCATGCTTTGCAGTAAGGGTGCAATGATTTGAATTTAGGTCTGCAGTCACTGAAGGAAGGCATCAGGGGTAGAGAACCAAGAGGGAAAAAAGAGAGAGGGGGGGGGAGAGAGAGAAAGAGAAGAGGGGAGAGAGAGATGTTTAGCACATCACCTGGGAATGCCAATGTGTGCCTCAGCAGCCTGTACCTGCCACAGGACCTGAGGCCTTTTTTAATTAATCATTACACACAATGAATAATTCAGCCATTATCACTGTGGACATATAGAATGGCTCGTTGGTCTCCCAGGAACTACTTTTCCAATCAATTTTCATGTTTCCTTTAATAAGCTACAGTTCCCAGTGAGAGATACAAATACATCAAGAAAAATTATTATATAGCTCTTGCAGAGCATGATTCCTTCAAAGTCATCATCATCAAATGTCTATAGTTATCTATGTTTCAGAGATACACTCCCAAACAACACAGATATCAACTGAAACTAGGCCTAATCCAAGGCTAACTGTGACGTTTCTAGGTGTAAATTCTTTCTAGATGTAAGGTAAGGGAATATGAAACCTCCTGGCTGAATGAGACAAGTCATGCATATCAGACAAAATATTATTGTTACAGCCTACAACTTTATCATTAAGGTTGTTCATATTTTAGACACTCATTCAAACAAACACATACTCTAACAGGATATTATAGGACAACCAACCAGGCTCACAGGTCAAATAGACCTAAAACAACTCATGACATTGTGTCACCTTGCCCTCTTTTGGGGTAACTTAACAACTCAAAATAACCAGACTGAGGGTTGTGGTTCTGGTTCCCAATGATCAGAAATCATTGACTTCTCATTGAAAGAGGATTTATAGTAGGTACCAAGGGTCTCCAAGTGTGTTTCAGTGGCCTACCTACCATGGTAGATGTCAGGGAAAGGATGGGTGGGCCAGCTTCACCCCAAGGAAAGCACAGGGGGCAGAGGAGCCCTGATTGAGAGCAACACCTGTCAGGTAAGGCTTTCACAGTTGACGGCACTCAAGGTGAGCAAAGCCCTCCGCTATGACCGCTAATCTTCGATGTGCCAGCCCGCTGGGTACCGCCAGTCTCCACTGGGATACCTCCAGGATCCTGAGCACCCGATCGAGCCGCCTCACGGCTGCCGTCCCACTAACTAACATCTCCTCAGTCTCCTGAGTCGAATGAGCCACGCTGATGTGCTCTAAATACATTTCATTATCGTCATGATGATTATAGCCGTGATTGTGTGTAGCTGGTAATGCTCTGCAGCAGCTCCCCCCTGGGAGGTGTCTGTGAGACTGAATGATTAAAACACGTATGATGAACCATGCATCAAAACATCGCTGTGGGGTTCCTACAACATACAGGCAATGACCTCCACTGATGCTGTACACAAGCACATAACAAGGGATTGTATTCTACTGAGGGTTTGGGGGTTTTTAAAGGTAAAAACTACAGGATAATATGACAGCAGGTGGATATTAACAATGGAGTGAATTGACCTTTGCTGACCCCATCCATATCCATAACCTTAAGCCTCACACTATACATATATAACACACACAGTACATTAATACCATATAGTCTTTGGAATAAACTCACTATCACACAATACATGAAGGAAGGATGAGGGCTTTGTCCCTTCTGGACCAGGTTTCTGCCACGTGTGATGACAGAAAGTTAAGTGAGTTAATGTGACAGCCTTCGATTAATGTTTAATCCGACATTCGCATACATCCCTAACTGGGATCGTCCCAAGTCAAAACCCACCAAAGACACAGCAGGTGTCTGCAATATTCATACGCTACACGCTTCATTACGAATGAAACATACCAAGGTCAGTGCATTTATTTATTAATTTCGATTATCGAAACAAAAGACAGAAAATGTTGAGATTAAGACACGGTCGGCACGCTATTCTATATTTGTCTCACAGATTTGTAACAATTTGTTTTGTGAAAAAAAACTGTGCCTGTTGAAATCATACTGTCATCTCAGTGAGAGCTTGGCTGTGGCTGTGAGGAAAGAGGTTTTACTGTACTGTAGGGCTGTAACAAATCGCTGTCTGTCTCTGTATCTCTCTGCTCTTCAGGAGACCACAGCAGTTTGCCCTTTGCCCTGTCCAGGAGGCTCAGTGTCTCATCTCACAACACATGCTGATTGGTCTCAGAGAGACATGAACCAGAGTCCACATCTAAAGCAGAGCACATGATAGTTTTCATATTTTCACTACAATTTATGATCCCACTTCTTCGTCTTTTGCAAAGCCCACTAGGCAGATTAAATGACTGATGTCTCGCCTTTTCAGGTATGGAATAACTCATTATTTATTAAGAGTATGTCACTATAATGCATGCCATTGGGTCCAGTGTTTTATCTTTGTAAGTCATACATCACATTTCTACAGTAGCGTGGTGAAGCAGTGGTGACACACGTGGTGAAGCAGTGGTGACACAGTCTGTTCTTTTGAGCGTTGATTCAGGGTCTTCACCTGACAAAGTAATATTAGGATATATGAGTTATTCTGTTAGAGTTTTTCTGCCGAAACCACTGGGGTGTTATAGGTGTCACGTTTCTGGGCATTTTGCAACAGTGTGTAGGAGTGAGATTCCAAGATGTGGTAAGTGTGCAGGAGGACATGGGACAGAGGAATGTGGAATGTGGAAAAAGTGTGTGTGTCAACTAGGGTTGCAAAGGGTCGAAAACCTGGTAAACTTACGGAATTTATCAAAAACGTTAGCTCATAAAAGTGAACCTTTTATGTGGGATACACATAAGTAAATTCTAGGTATTGTGGCATATTTTGGTTAAACTATCCCCAATTCAATGGAATTGCAACCCTCTGCATGCATAGTGCATTCTTCCATCACATGTACAGTGCACTCTTCCATCACATGTACAGCTGATTCTCAAGATCTTGCACACTAATGAGATGATATGGAGCCCACACTACTACACTGTCTGAGCCAAGGACTACATGCTTTCTGGTAAGTTTTGATTACAATACTGGTTGGGGTGAATATATTATATATGACATACATGATTTTTTGTTAACTAGTAAATAGTAGCCTACAGCAAAGTGTGTTTAAATAATTTCTAACAATTTCTGCTAGTTAGTTTTTGCTACCATGTGGGTTTTAGCTTGCTTGAGCCTGCTAACTGAGGAGTGTTAATTCACCTGTTTCCATACATGTTTTATTTTAAAACATTTATCTTACAAAGGAGTTGTTTCATCTAACTACTTAACTGTACATGGAATTGTATGTGGGGTTTATTTTTTCATTTTTTTCTAATCTTTACAGGAAAATTCCACGGGCACTATATGATGTGTGGAGACATTTCACTGCAGCTAATGTAGAAGGAAAAGCTGTGTACATTTGCAAATACTGTGCCAAATCATATGTGAAGAATGCAACAAAGATGCAGAATCATCTGTCCAAGTGCATAAAGTTCCATCAGCGCTCACAACAAGCAACCTCTGACAAAAGTTCCTCTACTTCTAAATGAGGTGAAAATGATGAATCAGACACCTTATCGATAGCAACAGCTCATGGTCCTCCTGGAATCAGAAGTTTTTTTGACTCAATGGAGGAACGTAGTCAGAGAAATGCTGATGAATGTCTTGCTCGAGCTGTGTATGAAACTGGTTCACCTCTGGTGCTCACAGGCAATGTGTATTGGAAGAGATTTCTGAATGATTTCTGAGCTGAAGGCAGTCATAATGACCTTGGACCACAGAAGGTATTTGCACTGGTGTCAGACAAGGCTGCGAACATGAAGGCTGCTTGGTCTAAAGTGGAGGAGTCCTACCCTCACATCACACCCATTGGCTGTGCTGCTCATGCATTGAATCTGCTCCTCAAGTACATCATGGCACTGAAAACAATGGATACACTCTACATGGTTAGGTATGTGAAGGGTCATCAAGTAATAGCAGCAATCTACCTCACCAAGCAAAGTGAGAAGAATAAGAGCACCACGTTGAAGGTGCCCGGCAACACCCGTTGGGGTGGTGTTGTCATCATGTTTGACAGTCTCCTGGAAGTGAAAGAGTCTCTCCAAGAAATGGCCATATCACAGTCTGCCGATATGGACAGCCCCATCACGAGGATCCTCCTGGATCATGTATTGTCGGAGAGAGTGGTAAGCAGCCTGAAACTCCTGAAACATATAGCAGTAGCCATTGCACGGATTGAGGGAGACAATGCCATCCTTTCTGATGGTCAGACTCAGAAACTGCAGTTCTGAAATACATCAAAAAGCGTGAAGACTTCTGCCTGAAGCCCATACACGCCGCAGCGTACATGTTGGACCCCAAATATGCTGGCAAGAGCATCCTGTCTGGTGCAGAGATGAACAAGGCCTATGGTGTCATCACTGCCGTGTCTCGCCACCTTGGCCTGGATGAGGGCAAGGTTCTTGGCAGTCTGGTGAAGTACACTTCCAACCAAGGGCTTTGGATGGAGATGCAATATGGCAGTCGTGCCAACATATCTCATCAGCCACCTGGTGGAAGGGACTTTGTGGATCTGAGGCTCTTTCCCCTGTTGCCTCCATCATCCTTCAAATCCCACCAACATCAGCCACCTCAGAGGCTTTTTGAGCCTGACAACGAGCTATCCTCAACAAGGTTGGAAAGTGACAGTGAAGATGAGGCATCAGAGTCTGATGTTCAAGAGGTGGACATTGAGGAGGTCCAGGGAGAAGACATGGAAGCTTTAGTTTCTAGATGATCATTTTACAGATGTATGTTGAAAATGTTTTTGGGAGAAGTGATGGATCATTTGAGATCATTCAATATTCCCTTTCTTTTGTTGTTCAGTGAAATCATCCCATGTGAAGACTCAACTCATTTAATTAAAGTTCAATTCGTAACTAAATTATTATTTTTTATTTCTATTGGAGGGATTTAATCATTTGCAATTATGTATACTTATGATAAGGTAAAAGGTTTATGTTTCTGTCTCCATATGAAATGGTAAATATATCCAATGAAAACAACATCTACATTTAAATGGTATTAATATTAATTTGCATATATTTCTGTTAATTCCCATATATTCTCGTCAATTCCCATATATTCCCGTTAATTCCCACGGAAAGTTTCCACCTCTGAATATTCCCCAAAATGTGCAACACTAGTGTTAACTGTAGAGGTGCTCATGTTGCTGGGGATCGGAGCTGTCCGGTGAGAGAGTTGCAGATTGAGGTGGCCAGGGTCAGAGTTGTGCAGAAGGTGTCGTATGCTGAGGCAGTGAATGAAAATAGAGGAGGGTGGATCAAGGGTGAGGGATAGAAAGAGGATCAACAGTGCAGTATGTGGACAGTAGATATGTGCCAGAACAGAGGGATAGGCCAATGATATACAGTATTTTTCAGTAAGGTTGGTATAGTTGGTATAGTAAAGTAGCGTTCATAGCAATGGTTATCAACTGTACCGCAGAGATGGAAGGTAAGTCACAGAAAATAAATGTTGTGGTGGCAGCTGCAGAGAAGAAGTTGGGGGTACAAGATTTGACTTCAGAAGAGTTACAGGGTGTGTTGAGTGGTAGTGTCTTGTCCTCTCAGGCCGTTGGCCTGGGGTAGAATCAGATAGGGTTAATGTAGTGGAATAAGGTGGTGGGTTTGTTGATATTGTATTTAAAATTATATATGTTCATTTTATTTTTCCCACTTTCTCTTTTCCCATTTTGTATCACAAAGTGTAATGGATGTATAATATAGTTCAGTTGGGGTGGTAATGCAACATATTGGATGCCAACCGCCGTTAAAGAAGAAGAAGACATTTCTACAGTGGCTGAGTCAGTGTTAAGGGCTTGATTGATTGTAATTTAGAAAACTACCCAATAGAACTAGGTCCTACAGGCCCTAGTTTTGTCACACCTGGACTACTACCCAGCTGTGTGGTCATGTGCGGCAAAGAGCGACATAGGTAAATTGCAGCTGCACAGATTTCATGTTAACAAACTATAGTTTTGGCAAGTCAGTTAGGACATCTACTTTGTGCATGACACAAGTAATTCTTCCAACAATTGTTTACAGACAGATTATTTCACTTATAATTCACTATATCACAATTCCAGTGGGCCAAAAGTTTACATACACTAAGTTGACTGTGCCTTTAAACAGCTTGGAAAATTCCAGAAAATGATGTCATGGCTTTAGAAGTTTCTGATAGGCTAATTGACATCATTTGAGTCAATTGGAGGTGTACCTGTGGATGTATTTCAAGGCCTACCTTCAAACTCAGTGCCTCTTTGCTCGACATCATGGGAAAATCAAAAGAAATCAGCCAGAACCTAAGGGAAAAAATTGTGGACCCCCACAAGTCTGGTTCATCCTTGGGAGTAATTTCCAAACGCCTGAATGTACCATGTTCATAGGTACAAACAATAGTATGCAAGTATAAACACCATGGGACTACACAGCTGTCATACCGCTCAGGGATGAACGTAATTTGGTGCGAAAAGTGCAAATCAATCCCAGAACAACAGCAAAGGACCTTGTGAAGATGCTGGAGGAAACGGGTACAAAAGTATCTATATCCACAGTAAAACGAGTACTATATTGACATAACCTGAAAGGCCGCTCAGCAAGGAAGAAGCCACTGCTCCAAAACCGCCATAAAAAAGCCAGACTACGGTTTGCAACTGCACATGGGGACAAAGATCGTACTTTTTGGAGAAATGTCCTCTGGTCTGATGAAACAAAAATAGAACTGTTTGGCCATAATGACCATTGTTATGTTTGGAGGAAAAAGGGGGAGGCTTGCAAGCCAAAGAAAACCATCACAACCTGGAAGCACAGGGGTGGCAGCATCATGTTGTGGGGGTGCTTTGCTGCAGGAGGGACTGGTGCACTTCACAAAATAGATTGCATCATGAGGAAGGAAAATTATGTGGATATATTGAAGCAACATCTCAAGACATCAGTCAGGAAGTTAAAGCTTGGTCGCAAATGGGTATTCCAAATGGACAAGCATACTTCCAAAGTTGTGGCAAAATGGCTTATGGACAACAAATTCAAGGTATTGGAGTGGCCATCACAAAGCCCTGACCTCAATCCTATAGAAAAGTTGTGGGCAGAACTGAAAAAGCTTGTGCGAGCAAGGAGGCCTACAAATCTGACGCAGTTACACCAGTTCTCTGTCAGGAGGAATGGGCCAAAATTCACCCAACTTATTGTGGGAAGCTTGTGGAAGGCTACCTGAAACATTTGACCCAAGTTAAACAATTTAAAGGCAATGCTACCAAATACTAATTGAGTGTATGTAAACTTCTGACCCACTGGGAATGTGATGAAAGAAATAAAAACTGAAATAAATCATTCTCTCTACTATTATTCTGACATTTCACATTTTAAAATAAAGTGTTGATCCTAACTGACCTAAGACAGGGAGTTTTTACTAGGACTAAATGTCAGGAATTGTGAAAAACTGATGTATTTGGCTAAGATGTATGTAAACTTTCGACTTCAACTGTATCTCTACCTTCATTTAGGCATAATAGCTTAGTGATCTCTAAGCTGCAACCGGGGAAGCTTTGCGGATCTTTTTCTTCCTGGTATGAGATGTCCCTCCTCCCCGCCGTAGTGACGGTTTAGAAACTCTGTGGTGACGCGTTGTTTTATTTTTCAGATGGAAAATGGCGGCTTGCAGCCCATCTCGCGCTCCGGATACGGTAGAGGTAGGACAACTTACCGAAGCCGAGCGGGAGAATGATCCCTGGGCAGCACTCGGGCCAGTCGTGAAGAGGGATCCGGTGATAAAGCTATTGAGTCCGGTCAGCGGCCTGGAGCCGCTCACCTGGTCCGAGGACCACCGAATCTCGGCCTCTACCACAAGTGCTATTTCATTGATGGAGGTAGTGTGCGATGTTCACGGTAATAACCAGGACTTGGTGCTTCACCGGACCTCCATACCCGTGCCGGACCAAGTCTGTGAACTGAAGGTACATCTTTGACACATGTAATTATTAAGCTTGCATTTGCGTTCATTCCATACCTCAACCGTGCATGACTAAAAATAGAAGTTGTGACGCTGTTTTTACCTGTCATTGGAGGGGCTCCAGCTGAGTTAATTTACAGAGGTAGAGGACTAAACTCCACTCCATGGTGAATGAAGGAAGTTTCTGATGACTCCACCAACGGAGTGGAACAGAGACCCGGCTTTGTGGAATCTAGCACCTACCAGGGGTGCAACTTTCACTGGGGATGTCCTCCCCAGATTCTGAAATGGCATTTTTGTCCACCCCCAGTTTTATCATTGGAATGTGATACAAAACAAGGCAACGGTGCGCTTTAGGATCCAGATGGTATATATGGGCATTTCTCAGATTAAGGGCCAAATTGGGTTGCTGCAATTTTGAAAATTAAAATTCAAAATTTGACTAATTGGTATACATTAAATTATCAGTCCTTAAGTCAGGAGCGACGTTATGAGCTTGGTTGAGAATGAGCTTGGTTGAGACCATAAAATAAGGGAATTTATGATTTATTTTGCCATTTTCTTAACTATGTCAAGTAAATGTGTCATTACCATCACATCATCGAATATATGTAAAAAATAAAACTTAAATGATAAATCAGTGCTTTTAAAACATTTTGTGGTTTCACATGGAATCTATTTTATCTTGAACTTAATGGGATTGTTGATTTTTACTTGCAAGATGAATTATAGTCATTTAAGTATCTACATTTCTGATTCATCAATCTACCCTGGCTTGGAATATAAGCTTATTTTAAGTGAATGCCATATATCCATAAAACTTTTTAATACAGTGATCATTTAGACTGTCCAACATTGTCAGAAATATATAATTGTAGGATGTTTTTGTAATTTATACATAATTTATTGGCAAAAATATGTATGGTGATGGTGATGACATTGCAGTTCTGGTAATGACAGTTTGTTGCGGTGATGACAAACCATTGATCATAACCTATTGTAATTTAAGAGCCTAAGTGACTTCAGACCAACAAAAAAAACACCAGCTAGTAATCTGTTTAAACATCAAAACATAGTTTAATCTGATTATGGAAAACCAAACATGAACTGTGTTCCTTGTGAACAGGATTGGTTCAGTATAATTATAGTCTAAACAGACTATTTAATCATTTCATAGCCATGTTGAATAAAAAAAAAACATGAAACAGGAGGGCAGTTAAGAACAGGTAAAACGCTGAAATAACACATGAGTCATATTACGTATCCCAAACAACTAGAATCTAATCTGACAGTTTACTTAAACTTTTTGTTCAACAATTGCTTAAAAAATGTAACACCATAAACATGTCATTGATACCAAATCTTCCACAAAACAGACAAAAACTCGTCAAACTTCCATCCTCTCATCCATCATGGACGATACTTTATTCCAGACAGAGACATCAAGCATCATATGCCTCTTGGTGACTGGTTTTGGCTCTGGCATGAGCCCCAGGAAATCTTCATGCCTGTACCACAGGATGTACCACAGGATGTCGTCTTCTCACTCTGCAGATACTGTGCATATTTCTCAGGATTATCTTTTAGACGTTTTCCGTATGATTTGGACCTTTGAGCAGCTGATTTTGGAGCCATGTCACACCTAAACACAACAATTATAATGAATTAATTTAGTATTTTAAATACAAATGCATTACATCATTTAAAATATAGTGACTTTTGATTGGTAAATGTATATTAATTCATTTAAGATAACGTATTCAACATAAATTCTTTAAAGAACAGTATGTTTAATGTATCTGCCGTCATCACCACCACAACCTGTCATTACCAGCACAAGCTGTAATGTGCTGGTAATGACTGTGCTGGTAGATAGTGACATTTTTGTAAAAAAAACTAGCCTTACTAGCAAAGATGATGACTAAGCAAGAGTAGCTAGATTTCTACATGTAATGTACACCATTTTAACTACTAAAGTGATAAAAATAATCCAAAAATGTTTGAAAATACAGAAATACAACACATATGGTAATGACGCATAATAAGTGTACATGCCCAACACAAAGAATAAAGAGTAGATTCATTTACTTTTCTGGACATCAAGGCATCAGTCTTGCAGCTTGAAATCCATGTGGTCCACTATGCTATTAGGTTACCATGGCTACCAAATAAACTTTTGATGAAAAAACACTAGGAAAGTGCCTTTATGCAGAGCGTGTTGGTAATGACGGCTAAACCATGGGACAGGTAGAAATTAAGCAAAATAAAGTACAAAATGCATATATATGCTTAATCTGTGTATGTAGTTTATTAGTTCAGGTAACGTTTAATTCATATGCATATTTTTTCAAATTAATTTGTGATAAATAACGTTTGAGATATGGCACGACGTGAAAACTCTGGTGGCGGACAACACCAAAACACAGATATTGTACCACAAAACACCAATAAAATGTGTTAAAATCATTAGTAAGAGCAGCCATAAAAAAAAATCTAGGCTTGTTTTTGTTTATACTAATTAGTGGTGCTAAAATGCATTAGATTTAATTCGTTTTTAATAGAATTAACCCCTGTGGACAGAAATAGGCCCGAATTCTGGGAAATACCCATATATATTATGTTCCCCCCCACTTATAAAACCAAAGTTGCCCACTGGCTCTGACTAATAGATGGCGGAAGTGGATGAAGAGTTTGAATCAAGCAGTGCGTCGAGCAAAGTTGGTGAAAACGAATGTTCTGAATGGACAACCATAGTAGTGAAAACTGGAACAAAAAGGAAATTGTTTAAAATTGGAGTGGAGGATACATGTATGAATGATAATGAATCACTTCTTGTTGGAATGCGTTTGTTGAGTAAGGATTCATATGTGGGAAACCAGTTTGAGGTGTGAAAAATTGTGAAGTCTGTTAGAGTGAGTCTGTCTGAGTCTGAGTGATCAGGAGTGGTCTTATTTTGATTAATTGTATTTCTGAAGAACAGAGGAAGATTGCAGTGAGCCTCAAAAGAATCCGAACAAGAATTGAACTGAGTAGACCACCAGTCATCTCAGGGGTGACGACGGATGTTCAGGTTGAATACCTGGAGAAAATCCCTGGTGTGGTTGGTGCCCGGTGTCTTACTCACTGGGTGAATCGAGAAAAAGAAGAAAGTCTATCGGGCCTGTTGTTTTTGATAAAGAGCAAATACCTACGCATGTGAAGCTTGGTTATGTAAGATACGCTGTAAGAGCCTTCGTCCCCAAACCATTGCAGTGTAAGAATTGTAAAGGATTTGGCCATGTTTCAAGTGTGTGTAGAGTATATTGAAGAACGGTTTGTAGAAGGACGACTATGTTGTAATTGTGGTGGGGTTCATGATCTCAAGTTCCTGGAGTTTCCTGTAAGGGGGGAAGGAGATTGAGGTGGGAAAAGTTAGAACGGTCAATCAGAGTTTGTTAAATTTTTTAAAATCCTGTTTCCAACCTGCAGTATGTGGCGGGATGCACATTCAATTGACGCACAAAAAAGACGACAGAGGTAAACGGTAGGAATTTCATAATGTGAATCGATGTAGTCGGAGCTACATTCCACAAAGCCTAGTCTCTGCTCCATTCTGTTAGTGGAGTCAATAGAAACTTCCTTCACTTCAATGGAGTTTAGTCTGCTATCACAGGGGCAGAGTCAGAATATACACATTATATACACAAACGTAAGTAGACACCCCTTAAAATTACACAGAGCCATGCAATCTCCATAGACAAACATTGGAAGTAGAATGGCCTTACTGAAGAGCTCAGTGACTTTCAACATGGAACCATCATAGGATGCCACCTTTCTAACAAATTTCTGCCCTGCTAGAACTGCCCCAGTCAAGTGGAAACGCCTAGGAGCAACAACTGCTCAGCCGCGAAGTGGTAGGCCACACAAGCTCCCAGAATGGGACCGCCGAGTGCTGAAACGTGTAGTGCGTAAAAATCTTGTCATCGTTTGCAACATTTATTGCCCAGTTCCAAACTGCCTCAGGAAGCAACGTCAGCACAAGAAGTCAGGAGCTTCATGAAATGGGTTTCCATAGCCGAGCAGCTGCACACCAGCCTAAGATCACCATGCGCAATGCCAAGCGTCGGCTGGAGTGTTGTAAAGCGAAAGCTCGCAGCCATTGGACTCTGGAGCAGTGGAAACACATTCTCTGGAGTCATGAATCACACTCCACCATCTGGCAGTCCGACGGACGGATCTGGGTTTGGTGGATGCAAGAAGAACGCTACCTGCCAGAATGCATTGTGCCAACTGTAAAGTTTGGTGGAGGAGGAATAATGGTCTGGGGCAGTTTTTTCATAGTTCGGTCTAGGGCCCTTAGTTCCAAGTGAATGGAAATCTTAACGCTACAGCATACAATGATATTCTAGGTGTTTTGTGCTTCTAAATTTGTAGCAATAGTTTGGGGAAGGCCCTTTCCTGTTTCAGCATGACAATGCCCCCATGCACAAAGCGAGGTCCATACAGAAATGGTTTGTCGAGATCAGTGTGGAATAACTTGACTGGACTGCTCAGAGCCCTGACCTCAACCTTCTCAAACGCCCTTGGGATTAATTGGAACGGTGACTGCAATCCAGGCCTAATCGGCCAACATCAGTGCCAGACCTCAGTTATGCTCTTGTGGCTGAATGGAAACAAGTCCCCGAAGCAATGTTCCAACATCTAGTGGAAAGCCTTCCCAGATGAGTGGAAGCCGTTATAGCAGTAAAGGGGGGACCAACTCCATATTAATGTCCATGATTTTGTAATGAGAGATGTTCGACGAGCAGGTGTCCACATACACTACATGGCCAAAAGTATCTAGCTTCCGCCTGATGACTTTACATTTTGACTGATGGCTGCAATTTAACAATTTATCCCATTGCAAAAGGTAGTGTACAGTGGGGAGAACAAGTATTTGATACACTGCCGATTTTGAAAAATCCAGAAAAACACATTGTATGATTTTTAAATAATTAATTTGCATTTTATTGCATGACATAAGTATTTGATCACCTACCAACCAGTAAGAATTCCAGCTTTCACAGACCTGTTAGTTTTTCTTTAAGAAGCCCTCCTGTTCTCCACTCATTACCTGTATTAACTGCACCTGTTTGAACTCGTTACCTGTATAAAAGACACCTGTCCACACACTAAATCAAACAGACTCCAACCTCTCCACAATGGCCAAGACCAGAGAGCTGTGTAAGGACATCAGAGATAAAATTGTAGATCTGCACAAGGCTGGGATGGGCTACAGGACAATAGGCAAGCAGCTTGGTCAGAAGGCAACAACTGTTGGCGCAATTATTAGAAAATGGAAGAAGTTCAAGATGATGGTCAATCTCCCTCGGTCTGGGGCACCATGCAAGATCTCACCTCGTGGGGCATCAATGATCATGAGGAAGGTGAGGGATCAGCCCAGAACTACACGGCAGGACCTGGTCAATGACCTGAAGAGAGCTGGGACCACAGTCTCAAAGAAAACCATTAGTGTAACACTACGCCGTCATGGATTAAAATCCTGCAGCGCACGCAAGGTCCCCCTGCTCAAGCCAGCGCATGTCCAGGCTCGTCTGAAGTTTGCCAATGACCATCTGGATGATCCAGAGGAGGAATGGGAGAAGGTCATGCGGTCTGATGAGACAAAAATAGAGCTTTTTGGTCTAAACTCCACTCGCCGTGTTTGGAGGAAGAAGAAGGATGAGTACAACCCCAAGAACACCACCCCAACCGTGAATCATGGAGGTGGAAACATCATTCTTTGGGGATGCTTTTCTGCAAAGGGGACAGGACGACTGCACCGTATTGAGGGGAGGATGGATGGGGGCATGTATCGCGAGATCTTGGCCAACAACCTCCTTCCCTCAGTAAGAGCATTGAAGATGGGTCGTGGCTGGGTCTTCCAGTATGACAACGACCCGAAACACACAGCCAGGGCAACTAAGGAGTGGCTCCGTAAGAAGCATCTCAAGGTCCTGGAGTGGCCTAGCCAGTCTCCAGACCTGAACCCAATAGAAAATCTTTGGAGGGAGCTGAAAGTCCATATTGCCCAGTGACAGCCCCGAAACCTGAAGGATCTGTATGGAGGAATCCCTGCTGCAGTGAGTGCAAACCTGGCCAAGAACTACAGGAAACGTATGATCTCTGTAATTGCAAACAAAGGTTTCTGTACCAAATATTAAGTTCTGCTTTTCTGATGTATCAAATACTTATGTCATGCAATAAAATGCAAATTAATTACTTAAAAATCATATATTTTTTATTTATTTAACCTTTATTTTACTAGGCAAGTCAGTTAAGAACAAATTCTTATTTACAACGACGGCCTAGGAACAGTGGGTTAACTGCCTTGTTCAGGGGCAGAACGTCAGATTTTTACCTTGTCAGCTCGGGGATTCGATCCTGCAACCTTTCAAGTTACGGGCCTAACACTCTAACCACTAGGCTGCCTGCCGCCCCATACAATGTGATTGTCTGGATTTTTGTTTTTAAGATTCCGTCACTCACAGTTGAAGAGTACCTATGATAAAAATTACAGACTTCTACATGCTTTGTAAGTGGGAAAACCTGCAAAATCGGCAGTGTATCAAATACTTGTTCTCCCCACTGTATATTGAACAGGCTAACATTAGCAAGCAGTCTAGGTTGATGTTGATGTAAAAAGTTTTGGATTTTAGATATTATCTTAACATTTTTTTTTTTTCTCCCCATCAAATAAGATTACTTTCAACTAACACTTGTTTGTCTGCCAGGTGGGTCCAGCAGAAGAGCTGTTGAGGGCCAAAGACAAGTTCTCCAGCCTCAGTGACCCAGCGGTCAGCCAGTCCTTCATGCTTGACAGAGTGTTCAACCCCACCGTGGGCGTCCACAAGGGCATCCTGTACACCAGCTGGTCCCCCCTGGGCTGTGATGCCAATGGCCGCTGCCTCCTAGCCTCCCTCACCCTGGACCAGCGGCTGACAATCCACAGCAGCACCAAGCGTCTACAGTGGACTGTGGTGGCTGACCTGACCAAGCTGTATGGAGAGAGCCTGGAGAGCAGAGGCTACTCTGTGCAGGGTGGGGAGCTCCCCAAGGCTAACCTCCTGGACCTGGCTGAGCTTCAGAGACGCTACCGCATGCAGACCCCTGTACGGATGGAGTGGTCCAGTGTGTGTACCACACAGCACATCCAGACCAACAACGAGTGTAAGGACGTGGGAACAGTGCTGCTGGCCGTGCTGATGGAGAACGGAGACCTGGTGGTGTGGCAGTTTTGCCTGCCCCTGCTGGGGAAGGACTCTGTGTTGTCCTGTAACACCATCCAGTCTGGGGTATCGTCCCCCAGCGTGCTGGCCTGGTGGGAGTACGAGCACAGCGGGCGCAAGATGAGCGGCCTGATCGTGGGCAGCAAGTTGGGGCCCGTCAAGATCCTGCCCGTCAACCTGAAGGCGGTGAAGGGCTACTTCACCCTGCGCCAGCCCGTGGTCCTCTGGCAGGAGTCAGACCAGATCCCTGTACACAACATAAAGTGCATTTCCCTGTTCCACCCCAAACAGAACTGTAACTGTAGCCTGGTGGTGGCGGCTAGGGGCTCCTACCTCTTCTGGTGCCTGCTGCTCATCTCCAAGGCGGGCCTCAACGTGCACAACTCACACGTGACGGGCCTGCACTCCACCCCTATCGTCTCCATGACAGCCAGCCGACAGGGCAGCTCCATCTACACCTGTTCCATGGACGGGGCGGTCAAGAAGCTCACGCCCATCTTTACCGACATGGCCGTGGCCTTTAAGCAGGAAGAGATCGTGCTGCCAGAGGGCATTGCAGGGCGGAGGATGCACGGCATCGCGGTCAGCCCCCACGGGGCGTACCTGGCCCTGGTCAGTACTGAGGGGATGACCAACGGTCAGCATCCGGTCTCTAGGCCCTACCAGGTTCAATTTGTGACCCTGAAGACGCCCAATGATGCGGCGGCAGTGTTGCTGGAGTCCCCTGTCCAGAGCCTGTTCAAACAGACCGACCTGTTGGACCTGGTGCGCTGGAGGGTGCTGAGGGACAAACGCATCCCGGCCCTGCTGCAGGAGGAGTTGGACGACAAGGTACACAACACAGGCGCCCTCTACCTGTGGAGGTTAAAACTCTTCCTGGTGCGTGTACTCTACCAGTCCCTGCAGAAGGCCCCCGTGGAGGCACGCTGGCGCCCCACACACCAGGACTCCAAGGTGTTTGTGAAGGACGAGGAGGGGGGTGTCAGGGGAGAGGGTGGAGGAGGGGAAGAGGAGGTGGTGTTGAAGCTGCAGGACCCAGAGGCCCAGGCGTTGGAGGAGCAGATGGGGGAGGTGATAGCGTGGATCGAGGCGGTGGAGGCCCACCTGACCAGGGAGCACATGAAGAGAGTTCTGGGGGAGGTGTACCTCCACACCTGGATCACTGAGAACACCTGCATCCCCACACGGGGTGTCTGTGACTTCCTCACCAGCGACCCCACGTACGAGGACAGGGCTGCCAAGGTAAGACTAGGCTACCTAACCCTTTTCTATTATCCTATTCCATAGCTATATGCCTGAGCAATATAAACGACTGTTTGAACATTCGGCTTACCCAGTTGTTGTGCATGATTCAACACCTCTTGCTCTCTGCACCCCAGGTCCTGATAGGTCACACCCTGAAGAAGATGAACAAGCAGACATTCCCAGAGTACTGTAGTCTGTGTAAGGAGGTGCTGCCCTTCACAGACCGCAAGCAGGCTGTCTGCTCCAATGGACATATGTGGCTCAGGTAAAGTGCCATCAACCCTTTCTTCAATATTTCAACCTCCAATCACCTGATTCCTGTCATCTAAATCCAGGGTTTCTAATTCTTAGGCCTTTTCATAATTGATAATTAGTCATTTGCATTTACTGATGAATGCCACCATATCACATTTGATGAGATTGCCACTGTATAACTAGGTAGCATAAGCCTCTGAATTCTGAACAATACTAAGCAGAAGTCTCCAGAGGTCCACAGACACTAGGCTGACACTGACGAATGACTCCACACACAGCAGCTCAATGCTAAATGCTTTTTTTGACTGTTTATTTATTATCACAGAACACTAATCCAGCCTCTCACCTTGGTATTTACCTGTGTACTGCTCCCCTCCACCTCCTCTATCCCCACATACTGCTCAGTAGTTGGATGTTATATGCTGCCTCTGGTGGACAGTTTGGGACAGTCTGGAGCCTCTTAAGTCCCACAGCACATTTCAATAGTCTAAAGTGTTTTCCTCTCCATCTCCTAGGGATGTGTTGAATAAGGATGTCTACCAGGAATTAGCGTTCACCTATTCTTTTTTTCTTTTTTTTTTCTTCTCTCCACTCATTGCAAATGAAGGGAAGGAGACAAGGAGAGGAAACCACTATAGAGATATGCCTCCTACGGTGTTAGTGCTCATCTGAAGCCCGTTTCTTTTTAGGTGTGTGTTGTCCTACCAGGCGTGTCAGACACTCACGTACAGACGCTGCCTGCTGCAGGATAGCATCGCCAGACTGCCAGTGCCTGAGGGTAAGTAGCTAGAGCCACTTTCCATCTCCCTACCTCTCTCTGACACTCACTCCATCCTCCTCTTTCTCTCTCCAGGGCTGGTATTAACTGGCAGCTCGCTCACATCCTGCTCTCTGATCAGCATGTCTCCCTATACAGCATTGACACAGTATAAGAAAGTACTTTAAAATGTACTTAAATTTTTCTCAGGCTTAGCTTTCACTAGTTGTCATCATAAATTATTTTAAATAAGCCTAACATTGCTGAGTGATCAATCTGTTGTCTGTTTACTGCTCAAATAGTGGAGTTGTGATTGAACAGATGAATCTGATAAAATACTAAATGTTAGCGTGATTATTTAGTATTCCCCTTCCACCCTCCTCACTGCAGACCCAGACTGGATCAAGAGGATACTGCAGGGTCCTTGTACATTCTGTGACTCTCCACTCCTGTAGGACTATAGGACAGGCTTGTGGAGAGCCAGGGTTACATTGCCTGCAACACTGGTGCGCCTGCTTGGACTAAATGGACAATTTCCCCAAAGGACACCACTATTCCTTATTTCTACTTGTTACTTATTGCCAAGCATTATTGATATGTTTATATTAATTAATTATAAAGGTTTTGAATATACATTTGAAACCCAACTGATATGAATATGGTTTATTAAGAGAGAAAGTTGTGTGTGTGGAGATAGATCTAATCTTTTCTCTCAGAGTTCACAGCCCCGTAAGTAAACTTCCTAATTTTCCTCATTTTGACTGCATTTCCAAACACGTGTGTGTGTTATTCTGTTAGGCAAAAACAAGAGGGGGGGGGGCCTTGTCGTGTCAGCCCTATTTTGGTCTATTTCTGCCATTAGATAGCAACACATACATATCCTCGCTGACTGAGGGGAAACAGTCTAGATGCATCTGTTATTTTAATTGGCATGCAATTTCCATGCTCTATGTGGGAGAAAAAAAAATAACTCTCTTAGATGAGGACTTCCGCTATTGTAGATGGGAGAGAAAGAGAGGCGAGAGAGGAGCGCGAGGCAGGAAGAGAGGGATAGAAAGTGTTTAAAACTGACGCTGTCTCCCCCATGGGGGTTGGTTGTAATGAGATTCTACAGTAATGAGGGACGGAGTCGGGCGGCAAGCTGATGTGATGCTCGTTCTAATCAAGGGGGGTTAGAGTGCATATTGTTAAATACAATTAACCCTTTTTTATTTTGGGAAGGATGTGTACTTGATGTGCTCTCCCTGCCGGTCACCCCCCCTCCCATTCCTTCCCCCTTTCTCGGAGACATGGAGGTCAGTGGCCAGTGATCAAAGATGGAGTTGGACCTGGGAGACTGGGCTAGTAGCAGCGCTGCTCTCCATCTTGTCCTCTCATCCCTTACTTCCCCAAGCTCAGCCCTGGCCAGGCAGAGGGGTGAGGGGTCCACCCTCCCTCCCTCCCTCCCTCTGGTGTCACTGTAGATGATAGGCTGCCCTGGGGCTAGCCCTGTGCGAGGAAGCGGCCCGGCTCTCAGCTCTCAACACTTGATGAGAGGGCCAGAGTTTTACCCAGAATCCTCACCCATTGTCATCAGTAGACATGTTCAGAGATTAGTATTTGAGTAAATTTGGATAATTTGCCTCTTTTCTGCTAAGTGGCTAGTTTTGTCTGATCAAATTGCCTGTGGTCGATATGGCAATAGTATGTATGATACCACCGTATTTTGGAGATCCACACTAAAAAATACATCTTCAGATTTTGAATAATTCATTAGAAACTAGCACTTTGGTAATTATTACCATTCAATATTCTCTCATTCAAAATTACCAGTGGGGATCTTTTTATTATACAAACTAGCATTATAAGGGGCATACAGGTTTTTCCATCGTGATTGGCTCCCAGTAAGTGTCTTGTTTGTCAAATGGAAGCGTTTCTTCAGGTGAGAATGTTCTTGTCATTGATAGGTGGAGACCAGCGCTGTTAGAGGTTAGCCTCCTACTTTAATAGAATAATCTGTCAAAGAGCATTTCCACCAGTAATTACAGTCTCCCTCCCTTTCTTCTTCTGTGTCTTAGTTCTCACAAGACTTCAAAAGGAGGATTCTTCTCTATGCATACAATATTTATAGCCTTCATGTCCATGGCTGGATTGCATAAAACATTCATAACACCTTTTCACACTTAATTTGCTATTCCTTTTGTTTGTTTATTTAGTTAGAATTTTATATATATCCTATACTCTTATGTGTATAGAACTAAGTGGAGGCTAGTGGGAGGAGCTATAGGAGGACAGGCTCATAATGGCTGGAATGGAATGAATGGAACGGTATCAAACATATAGAAACTACATGTTTGGAATGGAATACAAGGCACAATGAGCCCGTCCTCCTATAGCTCCTCCCACCAACCTCTGATACAGATGCATTTTGTTGAACCCAAATATCTCTCTCCACCCGTTTACACGGCAGCTACTTTGTTTGACTGGAAAGTCTTATGGGATCAAATCCATGTGGTTTTTGTTTGCATTTGTTTGTGTTCATGTTGATTTCTTACCTTTGTATTTTGTCACAGTTTGAGTCATTTCGATAACTTTTTTTTTTTGTTGCATAGTCAGCTCATTCACGTCATCGTTTAGAATGGAAGACCAACGTTGGACAGATGGTTTCCATTGCAATTTCTCACCTTGACTACCCGATCTTTTGTCCTTTAGTCCTATTTGACAATCTCATGTCAACTAATGGAGTGCTGTCAAGCCAGAGACACTGATCCCTATAGTACCCGAAGGTGATAGCCTTCACTCCTCCCTTATCCTCCCTTTTTGTCCTTGTCACTGTGCTGTTTCACGACTTTCATGTCTCCTCTATCATATTTCATTGGATCATCGGGACTTTTCCATTACCCTTATCTGTAACCAAGAGTTAATTGGATGACATTTTCCTGGTTTTGTGTAAATAAAACATTTTTTGTCTTTGTACATTGAGTATTTTTACATTGAAATAAAGTCTAATATGGAAAGAAAGTTAATCATCCATAGTCATTTTATGACCCTTAACAATAATGTAGGTAGGTAACAGACAGTCCCCTAACTCTGAGATAAACACGACTTTCTGCAATGTTTGCACCCCAAAAATAAACACACAAGAAACATTAGGGAGAATTAATGCTTTTCTGAAGTCACTTCACTCCGCTCACACACTCCAACCCCTGAGATAATACTTTTCTCTCCTCAGGTTTTAAACTACTCCAAACTGTGGCACATCCTCTAACTAACTTGTTCCTGCTAATGAAGTGAGTCTGGGGTTTGTTTTAAAGCAGACTTAACTTGGTCCTTCAACGGGTAGACTCCTCTCCCTGTCCCCAGAGGGGCCTGGGCAGTGACCCGAGACCAGTGGAGAGGAGGAGGAGGAGGGGGACATGTCCATCATTAGAGACGCTGCTTGTTCTTGAGCATGGGGCCACTGGAGTGGAACTAATACTGAGAAGTAGCAGTACAAAGGGCATGAGCAGGGAGACTTGTGTTTTACTGCTACATTAATTAAGCTCATTCTCAACACGGGGGGTGTGTGTGTGTGTGTGTGTCAAATTCAATATGCTTGGTAAACAACAGGTGTAGACTAACAGTGAAATGCTTATTTACGGGCCCTTCCCAACAACGCAGAGAGAGAGAATATATAGACATAATAGAAAAGTAATAAT
Organism: Thymallus thymallus; assembly: GCA_023634145.1. Lineage (NCBI taxonomy): Eukaryota > Metazoa > Chordata > Actinopteri > Salmoniformes > Salmonidae > Thymallus > Thymallus thymallus. Next base: position 14,685,095 of record CM042404.1, read on the forward strand.
AAATACACAATGCATAACAATAACTTGGCGATATACACAGGATACCAGTACAGAGTTGATGTTCAGGGGTTCGAGGTAGATGTGTACATTCAGGTAGGGGTAAAGTGACTAGGCACCAGGATAGATAATAAACAGTAGCAGCAGCGAATGTGATGTCAAAGGTGAGTGTAAAAAGGGTGAATGCAGACAGGCCAGGTAGCTATTGGTGAACTATTAAACTCACTATTTAACACTCATGGCTTGGGGGTAGAAAATGTTCAGGGTCCTGTTGGTTCCAGACTTGGTGCATTGGTACCGCTTGCCATGTGGTAGCAGAGAGAACAGTCTATGACTTGGGTGGCTGAAGTCTTTGACAGTTTTTAGGGCCTTCCTTTGGCACCGCCTAGTACAGAGGTCCTTGATGGCAGGGAGCTCGGCCCTAGTGATATACTGGGCCGTACGTACTACCCTCTGTAACGCATTGCAGTTGGACGCCAAGTAGTTGCCATACCAAGCAGTGACGCAGCAAGTCAAGATGCTCTCAATGGTGCAGCTGTAGAACTTTTAGAGGATCTGAGGGCCCATGCCAAATCAGCCCCTTGAGGGGGAAGAGGTGTTGTCGTGACCTCTTGCGACTGTGTTGCTATGTGTGGACCATGATAGATCCTTACTGATGTGGACACCAAAGAACTTGAAGCTCTCGACCCGCTTCACTACAGCCCCGTCGGTGTGAATTTGGGTGTGCTCGGCCCACTGTTTCCTGTAGTCCACGAGCAGCTCCTTTGTCTTGCTGATGTTGAGGGAGAGGTTGTTGCCCTGGCACCACACTGCCAGTTCTCTGACCTCCTCCCCATAGGCTGTCTCATCAGGCCTACCACTGTTATGTCGTCAGCAAACTTAATGATGGTGTTGGAGTTGTGCATGGCCAAGTAGTCATGGGTGAACAGGGAGTACAGGAGGGGACTAAGCACGCACCCCTGAGTGGCCCCCGTGTTGAGGGTCAGCGTGGCGGATGTGTTGTTGCCAACCCTCACCACCTGGGGACGGCCCGTCAGGAAGTTGAGGATCCAGTTGCAGAGGGAGGTGTTCAGTCCCAGGGTCCTTATTTTAGAGATGAGCTTGGAGGGCACTATGATGTTGAACTCTGAGCTGTAGTCACAGGTGTTCCGCTTGTCCAGGTGTAAGAGGGCAGTGTGGAGTGCAATAGAGTTTGCGTTATCTATGGATCTGTTGGGTCGGTATGCAAATTGGTGTGGGTCCAGGGTGTCTGGGATGATAGTGTTGATGTGAGCCATGACCAACCTTTCAAAGTATTTCATGGCTACAGATGTGAGTGCTATAGGGCGATAGTCATTTATATAGGTTAACTTGGCGTTCTTGGTCAGCTTGAAACATGTAGGTATTACAGACTGACTCAGGGAGTGGTTGAAAATGTCAGTGAAGACACTTGCTATCTGGTCAGCACATGCTCTGAGTATGCGTCCTGGTAATCCGCTTGGCCCTGCGGCATGTGAATGTTAACCTGTTTAAATGTCTTACTCACATCGGTTATGGAGAGCGTGATCACCCAGTTGTCCGGAACAGCTGGTGCTCTCATACATGGTTCAGTGTTGCTTGCCCCGAAGCGAGCATGGAAGGCATTTAGCTTGTCTGGTAGGTTCGTGTCACTGGGCAGTTGTGTGTGGTTTCATTTTGGCTCCACTTCATTCGCAACCAGAATGTCCTTCTAGCTAATAGGATTTGTATGATATGGAGTTGACGTGAATGGCGGAGTCATGTTGCCCCCTACTTATTGGTCAGTGAAAGTTTTCCTGGATGAGTCGGAGGTTAAGTGAAAAGAGAACTTATACCTGGGTTTATTCAGCTTGTTTCTTCTTTGTGTGAGACACATAGTACATGTGTTGTAGTTGTAAATCTCGACTCTCGCTTTTTTAGGATGTCTCTAACCATCAGTTATGACACTGTGAGGTGACAGCTTTCGATAATAGTGACAGTGTTGAGTTACAGCTAAGAGAGATTGCCTTCAGGTGTCTGACTCTGGATCCAGAGTCGTACCAAGGATGCTTTCCTCTCCTTTTGATGACTGAAGGGCTCGTTAAGCCTTTTTATATTCCCACATTTCAACAGAAAGAGAAATGGAAATGTCTCATTTGAGAATTTGCTTTAATATCAGTCTTTCAGAGATCAGAGCGTGTCATATTCATCCACCTCATACCTCATATAAAAGTCCCTTAAACAGTATTATAAAAACATAATGGCTGCTTCCAATAACTTTATCTGACAAGGGAAACTTAGTCACCTTTCTTCTTTGACTAAACAAACTATAGCAATGGTCAGTGTTAGCGAATTGTGTCTTTTTATCATGCAAATAAATACAATGTCTATTATATCTCTCACATAGGCCTATATCACAGGTTGAGGAGTTCTCTTCGCCATAGGAATGATACTGTAGTAGTTCTGGACAGATAATCAATCAACAAAGGAGATAAAGTGAGAAGCATGTATAAGGCATTGGCTTACTATTGTTCTGATTAGAAATAAATTTATTAGCAGTGCAAATAATCCCGAGTGTGTGTGTGTTTAAGTGTCTGTTTGTGTCTGAGGATGTATGAGATTATTTCGGGGATTGGTTATGCAGAATTTATGATGAGTATTATTTAGATTTTTTTTGTAAGAAATACCGGTAATAATTACTGTGCGAAACCATTAAAATTAATATTTATGTTTTTCGTTATGAAATATTCATTACATTGGTATAAAAAGCACAAGGACCAAGACTAGGGAGCGAGGTGTGTGTGTGTGTGTGTGTGTGTGTGTGTGTGTGTGTGTGTGTGTGTGTGTGTGTGTGTTTTGTAAAGGGGCGGTAGGCCCTATCGTGCAGAGAGCTACTGACAAAACCCTTGGATGGAATATCTGACATCTATTAACAAAAGCAGCAGCAATAGCATCTTCCTCCCCTTGTTTTTTCAACCATCCCTCCCTCACTCCCTCCCTCCTTCTCTGCCTGAGGTGATACGAGTCTCTCTGTTCACCCAATCTCCCCATCTCTCGCATTCTTTCTCTCTCTCTTTCTTGCTCATCCCTACCTTTCTCAATCTCTCCATCACTTCCCCTTCGTTCCATATACCCAAATTAAGAAATTAATGAGAGATAGGTTCTTTACAACTGCCTCCGCAATGTTTACCACTGATGAAATTATAATGTAGGCCCTGCTGTATTATTTATAAGCCAATTAGGGGAAGTGTTACTTGATTTGATGGGGAGACGACACACAGAGTACATTTAACTAATAGAGAGCAAGAGAGTAGAGGATAGGAGAGAGAGAGAGGACAGCTGAGGCTGACGATTCCGTACGAGGCTCTAGGATTACGTGGCTAATTGCTCTGCTTTATCTGTCTGTCACGGATAGCCATGCATTTTTCAGCGTTGCCAAACACTTTGATTGTTTGCACTCGTGTTGGGGCTGTAACAAGTAGAGGCCAGAGTGGAGTGTAGTTAAAAATTGGCAGCAGGGGAGCTGTGAGGGGGCATGGGGCAAGCATGGGGGGCTATACAAAACTCTCATTGTGACAGGTGCAGGGGAAGTTTTGACGGGGAGGAAAGGGGACAAATGTATGAAACACATACTTCAGCTTAACCATGTGGAAAATATGCAGCTGTCATTACTAGTTTTAATTACATTAACTTACTGATTTACAGCAACCATGGAAGGAAGACCATGCATTTTGTGCAGATTTTGAGAAACAAAACACATTGTCAAATGGCCTTTTTTAATGTAGTATAGACACTTAATGACAAGATGTCATTAGAACATTAGGCCTACATGTTGAACACATCTGTTGCCTTAAAACTGTAGACATGGAGATATACTATATTTTATCCAAAAAAAATTCTCTCGTTGGCTTCCACATGGACATCAATAGTTGAATATTTTTAGCATTGATGATCTGTAAGAGTTTCTGATCATCAATTCCAACAACTCCATGCCGTAATTGATTTTCTGAAAGTATTTGTAAATGTGTGCATCCCACCAGCAGCGGCCCCTTGCTGTATCTGTGTAGGCATCCAACAGCATTCTAGCATTCTGCTGGAGGACAGTTCTGAGGAGCTTCTCTCTCTGGCTGATCAGCTTTTTGAAAATCGATCAGACACTCATGCGAAGGAGGGGAAACTGATGCAAAGGGATGGTTAATTATCTGATGAGGAAAGTTTATCTTAACGTTTTATTTTCCTCTCCACTTTCATCCTGCAGGATCACATGGCACCTCTTTACATAACAAAAGAGCTGCCTGGCTCACCTGCTTCAGTTAAGCTACATCCTGATCCACACACACACACGCATACATACACACACAGCAGACAAGCCTGGGATGACGTGTATGTGTGTGAGAGAGAGAGGCTGTCTTAATTAAATAGGAAATCTACATCTGTATTCTAAATAATTACTATCTGGTTCCTGTACGGGCAACTGTGCAGGCACAAGTAAACTAAGACCTGGCTGTTGGGTCATACCAAAACATTGATACAGTAGCTTCTCCCTATAAAACATATACATATTAGTGGAGGCTTTGTGTGGTGATTTATTAACCGGCTGGCACAGGCCGGGTTTCCTCCTTTAGGGAATGATGGGTAAGAGGATCCATCCTATGTGCCAAGCCCTCTTTGGCCTTCAACCCCTCCTATAGGACTATGGATTCTCCATTAGAACAACTGGGTGCCTCAGAAATGGCATCATATACCCTATATAGTGGCTTACTTTTGACCAGAGCCTTATGGCCACTATAGTGCACTATATAGGGAATAGGATGCTATTTCAGACACAGCCCTCGACCAGGCCCTTACACAAGGGCACACATACTCCTCATCACCACCACCGTCACCATGTCGACTTATTCCTCCCTCCTAAAACCCATATAGTTGTCAGGTAAATGATTGCCGCCGGTCAGACCAACGTCCTCCCTTTCCATCAGTAACATAATCTGAGTCTTGTTTTCATGCCAGGCCTCAGGCACAATTAAGATAATGTTATGCAAATGAGGTCTCCTGCCATTAGCCTCATCACAGAGGGGCTCTTAATGGCATAATTGGGGCACTCCAAAGGACAATTACAATAGCACCGCCCAGCGCCTATCGTCTCTAAATATGGCTCCTGATTCGTGAGTCGTGACTGGAGGTTGAGGAGGGTGAGGAGTCATGGCAGGGAATCGACCCCGGTGGGTGTCTGCCATCCCCCAACCAGCTCGGGAGAAGGGACTGTGTTGCTAGGTGAAGGTAGGACAAATAGTCCACCTGTATCCAGGGGAGTAGAGATATATATTGAAGGTGAAAAGGGTTTAATTATGTCTAATCTGAACAGCTCATTATTTTTTTCTATCAATAAATAATTTAATCCCCAGAGGATAGCAGGTAAATCCTTTGAACTAATATGAGAACTGTCTGGACATGAAATATTAGTATTACACAATCATATTCCATAATTAGGCTACAAGATGCTGATTCTATTTGCTAACTCCAAACAAAAGGAGAAATCACCACCATCTCTACAACACTGAGACCTCTCTTCAACACTGAGACCTCTCTACAACACTGAGACCTCTCTACAACACTGAGACCTCTCTACAACACTGAGACCTCTCTACAACACTGAGACCTCTCTACAACACTGAGACCTCTCTACAACCACCTAGCTAGCAGAGGCTAAGCTGAGGAGCAAGATCTCTATCTTGACCCTGGTTTAATGATTCCTCTGATACACATTGAAGCACTCATTCCACAACATAGCACAGCTTTGCAGATGGATGCCCTTAAACCTCCCTCCTACTTCTCAGAGAGTAAGGCTCCTTGGGAATTTTAAGAGTCAAGCCCTTTTAAATCTCCCTGTTTCTACTTTGAAAAATCAATACCATAAATATCCTGTGTGTCCCTCTCTCCTATGCCACCCCACCCAGCACACACCCAGGTTACCGGAGCAGAGATTTTCACCCTCACCTCGGGCTATGTTTAAAATAATCCCTTTTTTTTGGCTTTAAATGGCCTAGGATCTCAGGTGTAGCTTTTTAAACCGGGAAGGGAGAGGGAGAGTCGTGTTTAACATATGCCAATGGAGAGCGCCAATGGCTTAGTCCTGGCATCGACCGGCGCCATGTGTGATTAGGCTAGTGAAGCTGAGCCTATCCCAGACACAGATCGAACAGCCAACACTCTCAATATGGATGCGCCTGTGCACACCAGCCATATCCAGCTGCTTTTATTGATTTCTGCCCTCAATTATATTGTGGAAGGTCTGTTCAGGATTTCAGCTAAAATCACATAGTTTGGAGAGGCAATGTCTTCCATAAATCAAGCGTTTTCCCTCATATCAAATTTGATTTTTATTGATAGTGTTTGACAACCTCTCCTGAGACATTTGCGTGTGTGTGTGTGTGTGTGTGTGTAGGTGCATGTGTGTGTGTCTGTACGTGGTGTATTTATATGAAAGAGAGAGTGTGTGTCTTTCGGTCAAAATGAGTATTTATTTGTAGTTGAGTTCTGGGAGCAGACAAAGAAGAATTGACTTGAAACGTGATCATGCAGTTCAGCAGGCCACAACTGAGGCCTTTACAACTATTAGTTCCCCCACACACAGCTCTCATTTATAATTGGAGAACATTCAATTTTAAGTCCTCTGGGGGAGGAAAGTCTATAGAGAGGGGGACAAATACAGTATATTGTGTACACACCTGCAGTATACCTGTTTAATATTTCCATTTCAGGGTGTGTTTTGGTGTTTCTTTGGATGGTCAGACAAACTTGATCCCACAAACTGTCATATACTGGAATTCCCATCCACATACTGTACATGTAAGGCAACTCTGGTCAAAATGTTAAGAGGATGAAATAATGAGAAGTTATAGCACCTGCCCTTGTGCCTCCTGGTAATATAAATACTAATAACTGCTACAGCCCAGTAAACTGACAGGATGAGCTCTGTACTGTTCCACCGTGTCCTGTTCGTAGACAGCCTCGACCTCATTTCAACTCACTGTCCTTTCTGCAAATGAGAGCACCGTCATTATCACCCAGTGCCATCAGACACCCGAGGAAGAGAGGGTGCGGGAGGGGGAATCGTAATCGGAGTCGTAGATGCTAATCTAGTTACGGCAGGCTGTTTGGGGGATAATTGTAGCCCTGCCACAGGTCACCTGATGATGTAATAGAGCCACACAAGTTAAACCCAAGATCCCCGCTCTGTTTTATTTTACTGTTCTTCTTCCTCCTTCCTCTTTTCCCTCCCTCTCTCTCTCTCTCCCTCTCTCTCTCTCTCTCTCCCTCTCTCTCCCTCTCTCTCCCTCTCTCTCTCTCTCTCTCTCTCCACCTACTCTGTATGAATATTCTCTGGCATGCCTAAAAAACCTGTCGTAAGTGGCGGTGGCTAGGCGGTGGGGAAGGGTCACAGGCGTAGCATTAGCTGGAGTAATGAGGCCTAATCCCATGCTGACTGGGGCCTGTTTAAACAGCCACTTCCTGAGCCACCCAGTAATGGAGTAATTAACCCCAGCGCCCTCTCCTGTCCAGCAGCTCTACACATCCACCAAGCCTTCTCAGCACCAGAAGCCTCAGCAGCACTACACCTCAACTACACCTACTCTACACAGCCCCGGTTCCAGACTCAACCACAGGGAAGGAGAGAGAGAGAAAGGGGGAATTGCAAGTCATGGGAATGGGATGAGAGAGATGATCAAAGTAGAGAAAAGATAGATACGGTAGAGAATAACCAAAGAGAAGGACATCAATACTATATCCTTCACTTATAGTTGAATGTATCCTCCAGGTACAGTACGAGATATGATATGATATGAGATATCTCCATTAGCACTGAGGTATACAGTATGTGTTGAAGTAATAGCATGGTAATGATGGTTAAAGGTTCAGGGCTCTCCATTAGCACTGTCATGATGATAAGTACATACATGTTGTCAATATCTACTTCAGGCCATTACAGACAATCCTACATGGCAGTTTCCTTGTATTAGCTTTTAGTGGGCTCACAAAAACAATGAGGCTAAATCAAACAGCGTACACAACACTCAATATCCCAGTGTGCCAATAGAAAAAAGCCTGTCTGTGTCAACTGCCATCTCCAGCTGGCTTATGCAGAGAAAGGCACTGGGGTGTTTGAAGAAAGCAGCCACCATACATTATGCTAGATGAAATGCTATCATGCATGGTCGCTGAATGGTTTGCGTCATTAAGAGAATAAGGCAAACAGAGAACTGAGCGCGCTCATATACCTGCCTGACGCTGCTTCTCTGAGGGAAGGCAAGATTAAGGGGATATTCAGAGGCTCTCGTCTGTCAAGACTTCAAAGATGCCAGAGACGCTCCTTGTATCTGCCGGGAGCGCACGGCGACCAAATCGCGCACACTCTTCCGCCTCTGTGGCTGTTCTGACATCCCCTTTATCAGGTATACAGGCTTTACTTCATCACAGATAAATAAATCAACACATACAGGGGCTACTGCTCCTATCAGCGACTCCTGGTGGCGGGGCAGGTGAACAACAAGGTGCCAGAACATCATTAGTTCTAGAGGTGACAACAAAGAAAGGGCCAATACATTGTAAATAATCAATAATGAAAGGATGATTGTCAAAGGCAATAGACAGGCAGAGCACTGGATTAACCATTTTTATTTTGACAATCAAGTCAAATAAATGAGTCAACACAACTAAAGAAAGCATCTGTGGCATCAAGGGCACAAACATATCTCAGCAAATCGGCCTCATCTCCTCCCGCGTGTCTTGTGGCATGAAAGGAAACGGAATTGAATTTCAAAGTGTATCTATCAGCTTGTACAAACAGAAGAATGTGTTCTCCCCCTTTTTTTCAGCAGTGGAGAATCTAGAGATCCATTTTGACACCGGGCGCAACATCTGGAGGAGACAGACGAGAGAAATAGAAAGAACAGAGAGGGATAAATTAGAGCTGACAAGCCGACATGCAGGCAGACACACAGCACATCAGAGCCCAGAGCTGGATGGACACATCGGGCCTGTTTGGATACCACATTTCCAATCCTCACTGTGGAACCACACACACAGAGGACTGTCTGTTTTGTCTGCAGGAAGCAATCTGAGAAATCGACAATGAAACACCAAAGAATGAGAGAACGGGGAGGAAGAACAATATGTGCCCCGATATGAGTATCATATCTCAGTCAGAAGTGACTTTGCAGAAGGGGGAGAAAACCCCAGAAAAGACACTGCGTCTGTGTATCTGTCTGGATGTATTTCAGTAGATGTGTTGTTGTTGTTGTTGTTTTAACAGTAGAAGTAAAGCAGACAGAGATCAGCAGCAACCAAAATGACGTCTGGGCTGAAAAGTGAGATCTATTGTTTCATTGTTTTGTTTGTTTTGAAGACAGGTCTAGCAGTGGAAAGCACATCCCTTTCAGAATACAAAAGAATCCTCAGAAGCAGTGTAAGTGCATTTTCATGCTGATGGCTGCATGACACGAATACGGCTGAAACTGCTATACTCCGATCGGAGGACGACACCTGAAAAGTATGGAGATGATACAGCTAATAGAAAAGAAAAGGGGTTTAAAAAGTGAGAAGATGAGGAGATGAGAGGACAATTTTATTGTATTTCTTTCCTATAAGAGTAGTGGTGGATTACCCAGGGGGGCCCTGTACGTTGTGAAAAATTTAAGGAGACGTATTCAAACTGTCCAATTTACACATCAAACAAACCCTGGCTCCATGCTCCTGGAGAGGCTGCTTCACACACTGCCTAGCCTCAGAAAGGTGCCCCCCTCCACCTCTCTCCACCCCCTCCAACACCACCACAGTTTTATACCCCGCTACCGGTTGGTATTCTCTGTTTCCTCAGTAACCCCGCTCCCTCTCTAATTCCCCTAAGCACTGTACTGGTTACACTAGCCACTGTCTCTCCCCTGTCTAATTATACCCTTGTGAGTCTATTAATCAACTTGTGAATTATTTAAGAAGGAGTGCTTTTCTGCCTGTAACTCGCTTTGACACTGCAAGGGAGAGAGAGCGAGAGAGCGAGAGAGAGAGAGAGAGGGGAAGGGGGATGAGAGAAAGATGGGGGATGAAGGGTGGGGGGGTGGAAAGAAAGAAAGAGATGGAGAGAGAGAGATGGAATCATAGTCTCCCGCATTGGCATGTCCCTCAGGACCACCCTGTGTCTGCTGCTCCGCGCGGTGCCCAGGCGAGACAAACCTCCGTCAACATTCGCTCTCTGTTTGTTTTTTCCACCCTCTGTTTTCATGCATACGTTTTCATCACAAACAAGAATTCATGAATATATGGAGTGATATAGTGAGAAATAGTCAAAGAGAGAGAGGGGAGAAAGAGAAAGAAAAACAGAGATGGGGAAGGGCGAGAAAAAGAGATATTGACAGAGGGCCATAGAGTGCAAAAAGAAGAAATGTAGATGGCAACACACACACACACACACACACACAAAGTCATATTGTCTCACATATTGTATGTGTGCTGCTGTGCTGGTTGTTAGTTATCATGCTGTATCCTCACAAGCCTGTGGTTCTCTGCTCCAGCTCATCTCATCAGCTGAGAGGTGGGTTACCTCCTTACAATTTGTTTTAATCGGTTTGTTGCTATATTCACAAGTATGTGGTGAATTTTCTAAATTCCTAATACAAAACTTCAAACTGGTAACACTTGTGACGCAGACATTCTTACATTCAAAACCTTTCATAGCGCATTCATTTTGTTTGTTGAAGGCAGGGAGCCTAGCGGCTAGAGCTTTGGGCCAGTAACCCAAAAGTCGCTGGTTCGAATATGCAAGCTGACAAGGTGAAAAACCTGTCGAGGTGTCCTTGAGCAAGGCACTTAACCCTAATTTGCTCCAGGGGCTGACCCTGTAGGTAGGCCGTCATTGTAAATAAGAATTTGTTCTTAACTGACTTGCCTAGTTAAATAAACGTTACACATCTTTCACCACACAACCATTGATCCAAAATATATGTTTACTGTGAAATATAATGAGTACATTGGTTTAATCACCAAGACATATTGATATCTTCTCAACCAATTAATCCATTAGCAAATAAATATATATAATTGCCCTTCGAATGTAGTATTTTACAGTACTGTAAATTACAGTATATTACACTGTTTTCACATTAGACAATACACTACCCATTAAAATTGACTGAACATCAAATGTCAATAATTTGGTTGTGCTCAAAGGTGTGATCATCGAAGACATCTTTCACAATGTAATCAAATGAAATAAATTACATAAACAATGGCGTCACTACTGAGAACCTGGTTCGAATCTAGACTGTATCACAACCGGCCGTGATTGGGAGTCCCATAGGGCGGCGCACAATTGGCCCAGTGTTGTCCGAGTTTGGCCGTCATTGTAAATAAGAATTTGTTCTAAACTAACTAGCCTAGTTGAATAAAAATATTTCATTCACCTGGGGAAAAACCTTTTGGTATGGCGAATCCAAGCCTGGCGCAGGTCTGGACTGAAATCATTGCATGCCTCATCCATGGCCTGAAGAAGGGTGGTACGCTCATGGGGATGGCAATCATACATATTTTACCTGTATTGTAATTGTGTATTGTATTTTACAGTATTGAATTATACTTCTGTATTGTAGTGGTCCTGTACGTGTCTCAGTTCATTAGAGCATGGCACTAGCAACACCAGAGTTGTAGGTTCGATTCCCAATGGAGTCACTTTGGATAAAAGTGTCTGCTACGTAAATGGCACATACCCCCGTATTACGGTATCACAGTTCTGTGTTGGCCAATGCATCATTTTGGATACTGTATGGGGGATGCATTTCTTTATTGTTTTGGACTTTCTGGATTATTTGCAAATTGCTATTGAATTGACATTCTATTACTACTTATTTTATTTGTTACATACAGTACATCTCTGATCTTGTCAATATCAGATTTTTTTTTACTTACTGTGAAGTAAAATCCTAATAGTCATCATCATAGTAGTGCATTCGAGTATACAGTGTATCATACTTTTTATGTTTCTACTTTACAGACATACAGTGGGGAGAACAAGTATTTGATACACTGTCAATTTTGCAGGTTTTCCCACTTACAAAGCATGTAGAAGTCTGTAATTTTTATCATAGGTACTCTTCAACTGTGAGTGACGGAATCTAAAACAAAAATCCAGAAAATCACATTGTATGATTTTTAAGTAATTCATTTGCATTTTATTGCATGACATAAGTATTTGATACATCAGAAAAGCAGAACTTAATATTTGGTACAGAAACCTTTGTTTGCAATTACAGAGATCATACGTTTCCTGTAGTTCTTGACCAGGTTTGCACACACTGCAGCAGGGATTTTGGCCCACTCCTCCATACAGACCTTCTCCAGATCCTTCAGGTTTCGGGGCTGTCGCTGGGCAATACGGACTTTCAGCTCCCTCCAAAGATTTTCTATTGGGTTCAGGTCTGGAGACTGGCTAGGCCATTCCAGGACCTTGAGATGCTTCTTACAGAGCCACTCCTTAGTTGCCCTGGCTGTGTGTTTCGGGTCGCTGTCATGCTGTAAGACCCAGCCACGACCCATCTTCAATGCTCTTACTGAGGGCTAGGAGGTTGTTGGCCAAGATCTCACGATACATGGCCCCATCCATCCTCCCCTCAATACGGTGCAGTCGTCCTGTCCCCTTTGCAGAAAAGCATCCCCAAAGAATGATGTTTCCACCTCCATGCTTCACGGTTGGGAGGGTGTTCTTGGGGTTGTACTCATCCTTCTTCTTCCTCCAAACACGGCGAGTGGAGTTCAGACCAAAAAGCTCTATTTTTGTCTCATCAGACCACATGACCTTCTCCCATTCCTCCTCTGGATCATCCAAATGGTCATTGGCAAACTTCAGACGGGCCTGGACATGCACTGGCTTGAGCTGGGGGACCTTGCGTGCGCTGCAGGATTTTAATCCATGACGGTGTAGTGTGTTACTAATGGTTTTCTTTGAGACTGTGGTCCCAGCTCTCTTCAGGTCATTGACCAGGTCCTGCCGTGTAGTTCTGGGCTGATCCCTCACCTCCCTCATGATCATTGATGCCCCACGAGGTGAGATCTTGCATGGTGCCCCAGACCGAGGGAGATAGACCGTCATCTTGAACTTCTTCCATTTTCTAATAATTGCGCCAACAGTTGTTGCCTTCTCACCAAGCTGCTTGCCTATTGTCCTGTAGCCCCTCCCAGCCTTGTGCAGGTCTACAATTTTATCCCTGATGTCCTTACACAGCTCTCTGGTCTTGGCCATTGTGGAGAGCTGTGGAGTCTGTTTGATTGAGTGTGTGGACAAGTGTCTTTTATACAGGTAACGAGTTCAAACAGGTGCAGTTAAAACAGGTAATGAGTGGAGAACAGGAGGGCTTCTTAAAGAAAAACTAACAGGTCTGTGAGAGACGGAATTCTTACTGGTTGGTAGGTGATCAAATACTTATGTCATGCAATAAAATGCAAATTAATTATTTAAAAATCATACAATGTGATTTTCTGGATTTTTTTAGATTCCGTCTCTCACAGTTGAAGTGTACCTATGATACAAATTACAGACCTGTCACGACTCCTGCCGAAGTTGCCTCTACCCCTTGTTCGGGCATGCTTCGGCGATCGTCGTCACCGGCTTTCTAGCCACTGCCGCTCTCTCACTCATTATTCCATTTGTCATGTCTTGTCATTACGCACACCTGGTTCTCATTTCCCCTCATTACTTCATGTATATATGTTCCCTCTGTTCCCTCATGTCCTTGTCGGATATTGTCTATTTGTGAACGTGTTATCACCGTTGTGTTGTATTGAACAGTTGTACTTATTTCCTGTTCGGACTTTGTATGCGTGAGTTGGATATTAAAGTTATCCTTGAGTTCACGCTACCTCCTGCGCCTGGCTCTCTATAATATATTCACGCCATCACAGAATATCCGACCGATCAAATGGAGTCAGCAGGAGCTAATAATATGACCGGGGTAGTGGAGAGAGTGAGGGAGCACTCCACCATGCTCACCAGCCTAGGAGAGGCGATGGATCGGGTTCTCCAGGCTGTCCAGCGTTTGGAGCACAACCGACCAGACAGTGGAGCCTCACCGTTAGCGCATACGGTGCCATCTAACAGAGGTATCCACACTCCTCCACAACCTACCGGACGAATACACATTTCCCTTCCCCGGGAATACGACGGAACCGCCGCCCAGTGCCAGGGGTTCCTGCTTCAGTTAGAGCTGGCATTCAGCACTATATCCCCTCCTCCGTCGGACCGTGAGAAAGTATCTGCCCTCGTCTCCTGTCTAACTGGGAAAGCCCTGGAGTGGGCCAACGCAACTTGGAGAGAGGGAACAGCGTTGGACAACTTCGGGGAGTTCGCCCGCCACTTCCGAGCCGTTTTCGACCATCCACCAGAAGGAAGAGAGGCGGGTGAACGCCTTTTCCACTTACGACAGGGGACGAGGAGTGCACAGGATTTCGCGCTGGAGTTCCGGACGTTAGCGGCCGGGTCAGGGTGGAATGAGCGGGCCCTCATTGACCATTTCCGTTGCAGTTTGCACGAGGACGTCCGTCGAGAGCTAGCCTGCCGGGACGCCACGCTTAGTTTTGACCAGCTCGTGGATATGGCAATAAGACTGGACAATCTGCTGGCATCTCGCGGACGTCCAGTGGGGGGTCCGCTCTCACCACCCGTATCCACACCAGATCCAGTCCCAATGGAAATGGGTGGAACGGCCGTTCGGAATCGTCGCGGGAGTCGGGTCCAGTGTTCATCCTGTGGTCGCCATGGACATTCGGCGACGCGTTGTTTCCAGAGTACTGGGTATAGAGGCGGCAGGCAGGACACTCTGGCATCACCCCAGGTAACAGCGCACCACACTTACCCAGAGTCCTCTGTTACACACCTCTACATTCCAGTGTCATTTCCTGAATTTTGTGCTATTCCCCAGTGTAAGGCGCTAGTCGATTCAGGCGCAGCTGGAAATTTTATGGATAGTACTCTAGCTAGTAGATTAGGGATCCCGCTTACGCCCATGTCCATCCCCATTCCCATTCAAGCGTTAGATAGTCGACCGTTAGGGTCTGGGTATGTTAAGGAGACCACAGGAGACATAGTAATGATCACCCAGGAGAATCATAAGGAAAAAATAAAATTCTTCATTATTGATTCTCCTGCATTCCCGGTGGTACTAGGACTGCCCTGGTTAAGTACTCACAATCCCACCTTTTTGTGGAAACAGAGGGCTCTAACGGGGTGGTCATCAGAGTGTCCGGGGAGGTGTGTAGGTGTTTCCGTTGGTGCAACCACGGTGGAGAGTCCAGAGAATGTCCCCACCGTGCGCATTCCCCCCGAATACCTAGATTTGGCTCAAGCCTTCTCTAAGAAAAAGGCTAATAAATTACCACCTCATCGCCCAGGGGATTGTGCGATAAACCTCAAGGTAGACGCTGTACTTCCCAGGAGTCATGTGTATCCCCTGTCGCAGGTAGAGACGGAGGCTATGGAAACATATGTCTCTGAGTCCCTACGACAGGGGTTCATACGGTCCTCTACTTCACCCGCCTCCTCGAGCTTCTTTTTTGTGAAGAAGAAGGATGGTGGTTTGCGCCCATGCATTGATTACCCCTCAACCAGATCACAGAAAGGTATAGTTACCCTCTACCTCTCATCTCATCGGTGATTGAATCAATGCATGGGGCGCGCTTCTTCACTAAACTAGATCTCAGGAGTGCGTACAATTTGGTTCGTATCCGGGAGGGAGATGAGTGGAAAACGGCATTTAGTACCACTTCAGGTCACTATGAATATCTAGTCATGCCATACGGGTTGATGAATGCACCATCGGTCTTCCAATCTTTTGTTGACAATGTTTTCAGGGACATGTTCGGTTGCGGGGTGGTAGTATACATCGATGACATTCTGGTGTATTCCGCTACACGCGCCGAGCATGTTTCCCTAGTCCGTAAAGTACTTGGAAGACTGCTGGAGCATGACCTGTATGTCAAGGCAGAAAAATGTCTGTTTTTCCAACAGTCCATTTCCTTCCTTGGATACCACATTACCACCTCCGGGGTGGAGATGGAGAGTGACCGCATTTCAGCCGTGCGTAATTGGCCGACTCCCACCACGGTTAAAGAGGTACAGCGGTTTTTAGGGTTTGCCAATTTCTACCGGAGGTTTATCCGAGGCTTTGGCAAGGTGGCGACTCCCATTACTTCACTGTTAAAGGGGGGTCCGTCCCATCTGCGCTGGTGCGCTGCGGCGGACAGGGCATTCAGGCAGCTGAAGGCTCTTTTCACCGCGGCCCCGGTGCTGGCCCATCCGGATCCCTCTTTGCAGTTCATAGTAGAGGTGGACGCGTCCGAATCAGGGGTAGGAGCAGTCTTATCCCAACGATCGGGCACGCCACCTAAGCTCCGTCCCTGTGCCTTCTTCTCAAAGAAGCTCAGCCCGGCGGAGCAAAACTATGATGTAGGTGATCGGGAGTTGTTGGCTGTAGTCAAGGCTTTGACTGTGTGGAGACATTGGCTTGAGGGGGCTAAACACCCTTTCCTCATCTGGACTGACCACCGTAACCTGGAGTACATCCGGGCAGCAAGGAGGCTGAATCCTCGTCAGGCCAGGTGGGCCATGTTTTTCACACGTTTTCACTTCACCATCTCCTACATTCCAGGGACTAAGAACATTAAGGCAGACGCACTGTCTCGGCTGTACGACAAAGAGGAGAGGCCCATGGATGACACCCCCATACTACCGGCCTCCTGCATTATAGCGCCGGTGGTATGGGCGCTGGACGCGGACATTGAACAGGCATTGCACACAGAGCCAGCTCCACCGTCCTGTCCCGCTGGACGTCTGTACGTGCCGTCTGCTGTCCGTGACCGGCTCATCTATTGGGCCCACACGTCACCCTCCTCTGGTCATCCCGGTATCGGTCGGACAGTGCGCTGCCTTTCTGAGAAATATTGGTGGCCCACCTTGGCTAAGGATGTCAGGGTGTATGTCTCCTCCTGCTCGGTGTGCGCCCAGTGTAAGGCACCTAGACACCTTCCCAGAGGTAAATTACTTCCTTTACCTATTCCACAACGGCCATGGTCACATTTGTCAATAGACTTCATGACAGACCTTCCACCTTCTCAGGAGAACACCACAATCCTGGTCGTTGTGGATCGATTCTCCAAGTCCTGCCGCCTCTTGCCTCTGCCCGGTCTCCCCACGGCCCTGCAGACTGCGGAGGCCCTATTCACTCATGTCTTCCGGCACTACGGGGTACCAGAGGATATAGTGTCTGATCGGGGCCCCCAATTCACATCTAGGGTGTGGAAAGCATTTATGGAACACCTGGGGGTCTCCGTCAGCCTTACCTCTGGGTTTCACCCCGAATCTAACGGGCAGGTGGAGAGGGTAAATCAGGATATAGGTAGGTTCTTAAGGTCCTACTGCCAGGACCGGCCGGGGGAGTGGTCGACGTACCTGCCATGGGCTGAAATGGCACAGAATTCCCTCCGTCACTCCTCTACCAACCTAACCCCATTTCAGTGTGTGTTAGGTTACCAGCCGGTTCTGGCACCGTGGCATCGGAGCCAGACCGAAGCCCCTGCGGTGGATGAGTGGTTCCGTCATGCGGAGGCGACATGGGAAGCTGCCCATGTTCATCTCCAGCGGGCAGTATGTCGACACAAAATAGGCGCGGACCGTCACCGCAGTGAGGCCCCAGTATACACACCGGGTGATCGGGTCTGGCTCTCGACCCGGAACCTACCTCTCCGCCTGCCATGCCGGAAGCTGAGCCCGTGGTTTGCAGGGCCATTCAAAGTCCTGAGGAGAGTAAACGAGGTTACTTACAGGTTAAAACTCCCTCCCGATTACCGTATTAACCCATCGTTTCATGTGTCTCTCCTCAGGCCGGTGGTGGCTGGTCCGCTCCAGGAGTCTGAGGTGCGGGAGGTCCCCCCACCCCCGTTGGACATCGAAGGGGTCCCGGCGTACTCCGTTCGTTCCATCTTGGATTCGAGACGTCGGGCGGGGGGCCTTCAGTACCTCGTGGAGTGGGAGGGGTATGGCCCGGAGGAGAGGTGCTGGGTGCCGAGGGGGGATGTTCTCGACCATTCCCTATTACGGGACTTCCACCGTCGCCGCCCAGAGCGCCCGGCGCCTCGCCGTCCGGGCCGTCCCCAAAGCCGGTGTCGGAACGCAGCTGGAGCTGCGCGTCAAGGGGGGGGGTACTGTCACGACTCCTGCCGAAGTTGCCTCTACCCCTTGTTCGGGCATGCTTCGGCGATCGTCGTCACCGGCTTTCTAGCCACTGCCGCTCTCTCACTCATTATTCCATTTGTCATGTCTTGTCATTACGCACACCTGGTTCTCATTTCCCCTCATTACTTCATGTATATATGTTCCCTCTGTTCCCTCATGTCCTTGTCGGATATTGTCTATTTGTGAACGTGTTATCACCGTTGTGTTGTATTGAACAGTTGTACTTATTTCCTGTTCGGACTTTGTATGCGTGAGTTGGATATTAAAGTTATCCTTGAGTTCACGCTACCTCCTGCGCCTGGCTCTCTATAATATATTCACGCCATCACAAGACCTCTACATGCTTTGTAAGTAGGAAAACCTGCAAAATCGTCAGTGTATCAAATACTTGTTCTCCCCACTGTACATGTTCATTATGTAGTTCTCCAATTCTGTAGTAGACAAACTAGTTTACATGTCAAATGTATTTGAACAGAAGAGAAGAGAATCATTGTATTGCAATGTATTTCTAGATGAAACACTGATTAAGTTTGGTGAAAAAGGGACTGTATGATTTTGTGTTGAACATATTCAATATACAATGTGCTTAGTTTTGAAATAGATAGACTTTTTTATGTTCTGTTTTGAGTTTTGTACTAATAGTTGTACTAAAATGTACCACATACAGTGCATTCGGAAAGTATTCAGACCCCTTGACTTTTTCCATATTTTGTTACATTACAGCCTCATTCTGGTTTAAATAGTTTTTTCCCTCATAAATCTACACGCAATACCCCATAATGACAATGCAAAAACAGGTTTATAGAACTTTTTTTGAAAATTTTAAAACAAATATATCCCATTTGCATAAGTATTCATACCATTACTCAGTACTTTGTTGAAGCACCTTTGGCAGCAGTTACAGCCTCGAGTCTTCTTGGGTATGACGCTACAAGCTTGGCACACCTGTATTTGGGGAGTTTCTCCCATTCTTCTCTGCAGATCCTCTCAAGCTCTATCAGGTTGGATGGGGAGCGTCACTGCACAGCTATTTTCAGGTCTCTTCGATTGGGTTCAAGTCCGGGCTCTAGCTGGGCCATCAAGAACATGGCTGTGTGCCTAGGGTCGTTGTCCATTCTGAAGTCCTGAGCGCTCTGGAGCAGGTTTTCATCAAGGTTCTCTCTGTACTTTGCTCCGTTCATCTTTCCCTCGATCCTGACTAGTCTCCCAGTCCCTTCCGCTGAAAAACATCCCCACAGCATGATGCTGCCACCACCATGCTTCACTGTAGGGATGGTGCCAGGTTTCCTCCAGACGTAACGCTTGGCATTCAGGCCAAGAGTTCAATCTTGGTTTCATCAGACCAGAGAATCTTGTTTCTCATGGTCTGAGAGTCTTTAAGTGCCTTTTGGCAAACTCCAAGCGGTCTGTCATGTGCCTTTTACTGAGGAGTGGCTTCCGTCTGGCCACTCTACCATAAAGGCCTAATTGGTGGAGTGCTGCAGAGATGGTTGTCCTTCTGGAAGGTTCTCCCATCTCCACAAAGGAACTCTGGAGTTCTGTCAGTGGCCATTTGTTTCTTGGACACCTCCCTGATCAAGGCCCTTCTTTGGCCGGGCTGTCAGCTCTAGTTAGAGTCTTGGTGGTTGCAAACTTCTTCCATTCAAGAAAGATGGAGGCCACTGTGTTCTTGGGGACCTTCAATGCTGCAGACATTTTTCGGTACCCTTCCCCAGATCTGTTCCTTGACACAATCCTGTCTCGGAGCTCTACGGACAATTCCTTCGACCTCATGGCTTGTTTTTTGCTCTGACATGCACTGTCAACTGTGGGACCTTATATGGACATGTGTCTGCCTTTCCAAATTATGTCCAATCAATTGAATTTACCACAGGTGGACTCATAGGGGTGGCAGGTAGCCTGGCATGTAGGAGCGTTTGGCCAGTAACCGAAAGGTTGCTGGATCGAATCCCCGAGCTGACAAGGTAAAAATCAGTTGTTCTGCCCCTGAGCAAGGCAGTTAACCCATTGTTCCCCCAGTGCCTATGATGTAAATGTCGATTAAGGCAGTGCCAAGCACCACTCTGATTCAGAGCAACCTGTTTTCGCTTTGTCACTATGGGGTATTGTATGTAGATTGATGAGGAAATGTTTTATTTAATCCATTTTAGAATAATGCTGTAACGTAACAAAATGTGGAAAAGGGGAAGGGGTCTAAATGCTTTCCAAATGCACTGTCCTTGTGAAAATTGCTCCAAAGCGATACAAAAAAAATCTGTAATGACTCCGTTGCTGCTAAAAGCAGCCTGAGCAAGAAGCAACAATCCTAAAAGAGAGATCATTATTATTTTCGTAATGCTACGTGCTCTCTGTCAGACTCCCGGTGCATAACACAACACCCACAGAATTACAATGAATACAGGTTGGAATAAATAAATGAGTTTATTTCGGTCTACTACCTCAATAAATGTCAGTGAATGTGAAAGAGAATAAGTGGCTGGTGGTTGGTGGTTAATGGCTGGTGGTTGGTGTCGGAGGGGAGGAAGCGTCCATACCACGCAGTCTCTCTGGGATGTTTATTAAATTAATAAAAAATTGCTTAAGGCGGGCAGTGCTCAGTAATGCCCTGGGCTCGGCCGTGATTGGCACTCTCTGCCGCCCCGCAGTCTCTCGGGGGCCCACCCACGTTTGCTTTAACTAACTGTCCGTGACTGAGGAGAGAAGGCTGACTTGCCTCCTCTCTTTTCACCCCCCCCATCCCATCCCCTCCCTCAATCTTGTCCTCCCTCTATCCTCCTCTCCTAATCTCCTTCGTCTGAGAGGAGCAGGCCATAGAACGCTACAGGAAGGCCAAGAGGGAGGCTGACGGTGGTGAATGTAGGAACAGAGGAAGGGGGGTAGAGAATGGAGAGACCGGAGAGGTTCAAAGTACTGGTGAAAAGAAGATAAATAAATAAACTTCAGAGATGAAGAAGAGATGGTTGTAGACTCAAATAATATAAATATCACGTAGCCGTTACTTTTACACAACATAACTTTTTTTTTTTTTTTGCCCAGCGATATGTTACAATTAAACACAAAGGAAAAGTCTCTCATTCCCAGAATCTTCAGAGAATCTGCATATATTCATCTCCTTTCAGGAAAAACAAACGGTAAAATGTAAATATATTATAATCTCTTAAAAATCCTTTTAAAAATAAACAACAATAAACAAAAACAAAACACAAGAAAAAGCCCCTCTCTTCTGTCTCTTCCACTTCATCTCTCTTTCTCTTCTGTCTCTCTCGGCTGGCGACTCTTTGAGGAGGAGGAGGAGGAGGAGGAGGAGGAGCAGAGAGGGAAGTCATTTGCATATAAACTGTGAGCGGCAGGGATTGTCATCGGCGGCACATTAGATGCGAGGAGCGCGAAGGGAGATGATTTTCATGTGCAAATTTCAGCCCCTCCAAACTCTGTGTGCATTATTATTTAATCAGCGCCTAGGAAGAATCCCTCCATTCCAAAAGCCCACGTCCCCACGGACACTTGACAATTCCGACCAAATCCCTCCGCCAAACTTCACCCCCACCAGGCCCCCGCTGCATGTCTGTTTACACTGCGTCCATGACGTTGAAAGAGTCAACCGCCCCAGAAATGGGGGGCCGAGATCAGATGAGAGGGAAGTCCAGGAACATTGAGACACCAGTTGTGACCAGCGATATTGGTGTTCCACGCATTAACTGCTTGTAAACTGTGAGACTGGAGGCTAGCGGGCTTTCAAGTTTATAAAGGAGATTACAGGCAATTAGTGGGGCATCTGAAACCCTGGGCTGCCTGGGGAATAACGTCTGATTCCTAATGTGGGACAACGGAAAGCAACAAAGGAATAGCCACAGTGTCCCGTTTGAAAACACATACTTTGTACATGGGGGACGGAACAATTTAGTAACACCCACACTCACACACACAAAAAATCTAAGAAATGAACCGATTGATAGCGGCAGTTGATGAAAGTGCTGTTGTGACATAAAAAATGCATGGAGTAATACTGAATACATCAACATACATACACAAACACACACACATATACACACACACACAGAAAGTGTGCACACTCCCAACGAGACAGATGGAGAGAGACAAGGAGATAAATATGTTTTAAAAGGTGAAGGGACCGTTTGTGGATTGGGGAACGTATTTCATGCTTTTAAATCAATTTGTCAAATTCTCTTAGAGTTGTGTTACACGGAGAAGCCGGTGTTTCCCTGTAAACTGCCATCTTTAATGTCTTTGTCTGACATGCTCGACTGTACCACAGCACACTAGAGACTGAGCACAAGGTTAGCGTTGGGTTCAAAGCCCAGGTGGTACTGTAGCAGAGCCTGTGTACCCGAGTACGGTATATTACCTCATTCACTCTCATGTAAAATATCAGCCACGGGAACACAGTATAATAATATATTGACAGACTCCATAATCTACTAGGATTTATGCAGAGCCCCGATTCCACGTTGAAAGACTCGCTGAATGATTTCAATCTGAGAGTGTTTCTTTATCACTTTCGGCTTCTCTCTGTTGCATGTGTACTCTAGTAAAGCAGAGGTATGGCCAATATTCTAGACTCCAGCCTCAGTCTAATAAGATCTCCCATCTGTGGAGACTCAACGACTGTATTCGAGAGGAGAGCTAACACAGGAGAGCTTCAGCTAGACGTTAATAAAAAAAAACAAGTCTCTAACACAACCAAAGAGGGAGAGAAGGCACTATGAAAACCAAGGGAAAAAGCAGCAATCTCTCTCTCTCTCTCTGTGTGTCTCTCTCTCTCTCTCTCTCTCTCTGTGTCTCTCTCTCTCTGTGTCTCTCTGTGTCTCTCTGTGTCTCTCTGTGTCTCTCTGTGTCTCTCTCTCTCTCTCTGTGTCTCTCTGTGTCTCTCTGTGTCTCTCTGTGTCTCTCTCTCTCTCTCTCTCTCTCTCTCTCTCTCTCTCTCTGTGTCTCTCTGTGTCTATGCTGCACCAGGGGAGTATTTGTTGTGAGCATGACCCTGTCAGGAAAGTCAACAGCTGTTTCCAGTAGTGACGACAACAACCACCCTTAACCGTGATGGGCCTTGCCTTTATTGCATCACAATTAACCACATCCTAATTACAACTAATGACTGGCTTATTAAGTTCTCCACAGCTAATTGGTTGACTGTACCAGAAGCAGAGAAATGCCACGAGGAGGCAGAAATAGGAGAGTTGTGAAAAGGAGGACTGTCCAGAGGAGGCAACTTTAATTAGCGATTATCAATATTCAAGGCAATGGTTTTATCGCAGTTTATACGTCTATCAAGCATAATAAATACTTAATGCTTTTAAAAAGTCTGCTGCAAACCCCCCAAGCCCCCCAAATGTATATTCCCCTAGTTTACGGCAATCAGGCAAATCAGATATGATTAATTATAAATTGAACCATTTTAGCAGCATGCTTCAGAACCTAACGTTCACGAATTACATCCGCAACTGGGGTTGCAAATAGATGCGCTCTCCTGGTAGTTCTGCTGCCAGAGCAGAGCATGGTTCCCTGGGCCAGGCCGATTCACATTCAGGGGCCATTCTGATTCTGCAGCGCCCTGTAGTTTCATTCAGATCAAAAAGACTCCAATAGACAGAAAATCAGATGATTTCCAACATATCTGATAATTTCCTCCTCACCTTGCCTTTGAGAATCTACCCGAGCCCCGCGCCGAGCATATCTCATTAAAGCGGATCGTCGAACTATGGAAAATATAACAGAGAGGGAGAAAGATTTAGTGAGAGAAAATACAACAACATTCCCAAGTTCTTCCTCTTTGTCCAGGACAGAGAGAGAGAGAGAGAGAGAGAGAGAGAGAGAGAGAGAGGGAAAACAGGTTCCGTGCGTCCCAGCCTCCTAGTTGACCACGGGGGACCAAGAGCCACACAAGGAACATGTGAGAGTCACACCACATTAGCACAGTGACTGGAAAACTGCCTACTTGGGATTTGTTCCCTAAAAATACTCTTTACACCAAGAGGAGCCACTCAGGAGCTCATCTCAAACCAAGCTGCCTGAGGACAAGCCCCCCAAAAACCCTGTCCCCCAACCCTTCCTAACAGGGATGACACGCTCGCTGGAAACAATAGAGTTATTTCCTGGTTCAGCGTGGCACTGGCATCCCAGGGCAGAGCTGGAGGGGTCGGGGCGGAGTGGGGAAGTCTGGAAGGGTGTAGTAGTAGGAGGGGGTGCTCTAATGGGCTTCGGGAGGCTGCCGGGGCCTGGTGGAGGCCCACAGGAGGCCCTCCTCTCCTAGCCTGTGGTCTTGCCTTGGGCAGTCAGGTGGGCTGACAGACTGAGGGAGGCAGAGGGGCCCAACCCATGAGGGCTGCCATCAACCCCCCTCCCTCCTCCTCCACACAGATGTTATAGTATGGGGAGCAACAAGCTGTGGCATGTACAAACAAAGATACTGTGATTTGACACAATTCATTTTCAATGGAAGACATCAGAACAGAAAGAACTGAGACATTGTGTACTTAAAAAAATGTTTTCACAATCACACTAAAGTAAAAACATATCCCAAGCAAACAAGAGCAATATTTTTGTGAAACAAAATTACATGCCTTGAGCTCTAAAACGTTTTAATTCACATTTTAAGCATGTGTTTACACTCACCCTGCAAGATTAAAAGTTAAATGTTTTCTCATGCAACATGGAGAGGACTTTGAAGTTTAGAGTTCATATTAATAAATTAATATCAAATCATCTACGGTCATTTACAGACATGAATTAAAAATTAATTTGTGTCTGCCTCTTAACTCGATGCATGTGAACCGGTTCTGCACCAATACCTTTCTGCGTTGTGTTCTGGTAAGGTGTAGGTGGAAGACAAGGCACTTGACACAATTCTGCCAGTTTTTAATGACTGCATGGAATGGATACAAATACAAGGCAAAAGTTAATGCTGCCGTCTGGACTCCCATACAAATATATTTGCCTCTCCTCATCACGCTCTCCATACAAAATGTACATGTTCATATTTTCAAAAGACACATTTCGTTTTATTAATGTTGTACACCAATATACTAATAATTTGCTAATAAGTGCTAAATATTTCTTAGAGAGTGTACTATTGTACCATTATACCTGAGGCATTCTAATGAAACAACAACGCCATATTTGACATGACCAGACAGGTAACAAAATGAACGACAGCTAACTAGGCACATTAAACCTGAAATACAAACTCGTCACATTTCACAACATACCTGCATGGAATGGATACAAATACAAGGCAAAAGTTAATGCTGCCGTCTGGACTCCCATACAAGTATATTTGCCTGATAAAAGACAAAATACCTGTGACAAAATCGTCAGAAAACTCAAGCTGTCTGCACCTGAAAGAGACCCTCTCCCGCCACAAAGCTAACGGTAGCTGGGCTAGCTTTGCAAAGTTGCAATCAAAGTTGCAGACTGACTTCCCTTTACTTTTTTTTGATGCGCCAGCACCATTCACAGCTCAAGCTCACTCAGTTTAGCTCAACGCTGATAGGCTATTATTGAATATTTTTTATCAAGGGAGGCCAAATTCTTGTTGGCTTCCCTTGCATTCAATGCTACGGGCGGCAACAATTTCATACTCTTTTTGACCAGACAGCATCAGATAGACGGGCTACACATACAGAGATGCTCGGATGCTTTTCCCGGTGAGATACATTCAGCCTCTTATGAAAATTATGAAACACAGAGAAAAAAGATACATTATTTTATGTTTTTTTTTATTGGTCAATTTTTTGGGAAGCCTGGCTTCTCTTGGCATCCATCCACTGGTGTGTGGCACCTCTGGCATGACTCTCAGCAGGGGAAAACGGCATCTTTATCACTGCTACTCAAATATTTATTACACCACTCTCCTGCAGTGTGTTCCAAAGGGAGACAATGCTGACTCTCCAGCTTTCAGCCTCTCTCACTTAAGCACCCTATTTACACAGAGATGGCAGGGAGGAAACTTTAAAGTTAGGGCCCCGGATCCAGGTCCACACACATCACAGTGGAGGGACACCCCGGGAGCTGCACTCTCTATTCAGCTGGGAGGTCATTACCCGGCTATGTTTACGTCTAACCACTGATGTCTGTTGCTGTTTTAACATTTGAAATTTGCTACTTCTGCATGCATCCAATGCAGTCGAAATACCTTGTGTTGTGGTGTGTTTTTGTTGGTAGTACTGAGTGAGCCATAGTAGACACTGGGGATGACTGTGTGAGAAATTATTGTGTTTTTTCCTCTTGCAGGGCAGAGCAGGGGAGAGTCAGGCTAAATGTCTCAAAGTTAGTGAGAATTTACTCAATGTACTTGAACAATGTCATACTATAGAATGAAATGCACATAGGGTAGTATTGCTCTGTTAGGGATGCTACACACCGATAATTGTCAGAAATGAAATAGATACATTATTCTACAAAACACTTCAAATGGCTTATTTATTACATTAGACTTCCATCAGATACCTCCAATGTAGTATATAGTGACAAATGTTCCCTCCTATGGAAGACCTATGCAGTGTTGTAGAGTCAGGTCTCGAGACAACATGTTGAGTGTCTCGGCCTAAGTCTCGGTGTCGGATACATTTGTATTCGGTCTCGTTCTCGGACAGTGACCACTCTTAATTTCTTCCGGAGAACAGCCGAGACAGCGGTCTACAAAACTCATAATTATCAGCTTCCATTCAGTCAGCGCATAAGCCCGCTTGGGCTTACACTGCCAGGCCAAATATATACACCCACTTCTTGAAAGATTATTTTAACAGCCTTTATATATATTGTAGACATGTTCGGGAGGTGGTGAACCTATAGGCCTTCAGTGTGTGACAGGTTCGTGATTCTGAAAGGGCAGCAACCGTAATACCAGCGCACTCATGTAGGAGAGTCCACTTTTTGTAAACCTCAAAGGGCCAGTGGTGTAGTGGAGGATACGCAGGTAAAAACCTTATATCCACTTTTTTTTCAGTGGGCATTGCTATACTCACTTCTTAATCCCTACTGATGCATATCAAAGTAGTGTAGTGGAGGTATACGAGTTATCAATTATGTAGTACAATAGAGAAATCATAGCCTACACAATCCCAAAGCACGTGAAATATATTTACGTGCGCGCCGCACACATAGCCGAGTTTCAACGGAATATCATCTGCATGCAGCAAGAGTGGTTTGATTTTGTTTTTGGCATGGAGCAGCTCACAGAAGAATGACATCGCGAGCCGGTAGCGTAGGAAAGACGTTTCAATGTATGATATCTACCAGTAAATACTAACTAAGGCAACAATAGGTATGCAAACCAGGTATTGAAAAGGTTTAGTTCCGAAGTGTTGGTTAGTAGGCTATATATGATGCGCAATTGTCGTCATGCTCAGTTTGCATCAGGGGCGTAGACATTGGTGGGCCAGGAAGGACCGAGGCCCACTCAATCAGATTTAGGCGTTGTTGTGGACTTAGACCATCAAATGTTTATCTGATTTTGAGAGTGAAAATCTGAACAATCCATAGGAAAACATCGAATATTTCACACAGGGTGCCTTTCCTTCGCTGGGTGGGCCGTTTGGGAACTTTTGGGCAAAATTTGAGTATACCCACTTCTCCAGACACTACTACACCACTGCATAGGGCAGATGGAAAGACAGCAGTCACACACTGCATGATGATAAAGGTTAAGCGGTCCATAAACTCAAACTTTAAGCATTTCCCAATCAAAATGTACAACTATTACTTCCCATTGCAAAAAGCGTTTTACATTTAGCACACAAAGTTTAAAGTGGAACTGACAGCGGTTTAACTACTTTGCCGATCTGAAACAAAAAGACAATCATAATATCAGTAAAAAATATCAAATTCCCAATTGATGCTACAAAACCAACTTTATAAGAGGTTTTAAAAATAGGTTCTATTTGACTCAACATTCCATGAAGTACACAAAGGTATTGTTGGCAGAATAGATGGATGCAGTTCAATGCATGATTAATATAATTCACCAATACATTTCTTTGTAGTCCAAAATATATTGCTATCAGGTTGTAAATCATAGCTGGCCTGTTACATTGTTTGCTGCCTCCATTCGGGATGTACTGTTTCAGTTTCAATTGCTCAAGATTCTGGACAAAAACAGACTAATGTAACTAACACTGGGAATGTCAATACATTTGTGGCTAATAGACTAGTGTCATAATGTGGCTAATAGACTAGTGTATATATTTATGTAGCAAGCTAAAAACACGGAGCCTAACGTCTATTTAGGAGGATTTCATGTCATGCCATTGGAGGAGTGAGTGAGTGACTGACTTTTTCCCCTCATATCATTTTTCAGTGGCTATACATAGCTAGAGATGCAGGTGTCATTTGGTTAGCTAGCAAGAACCTGAATGACTGTTATCCAGTTAGTATATCTCTTGCGTTCGCAAATTCACTCTGGCTCTCTACTCCGGTTTCAGAGCACTCTTGTCTGAGTGTGCCAGAGTGCAGAACAACTGATGAATTTACGAATGTGCAACACCCGCTGAATATGACCGGTGTCAGTAAACGTAGGCAAAAAAAAGTTATAGTATGTCAAGAATTCTCTAGATAACATGTACACAGCCTAACCAGCTCTGCTACTGTGAGTAAAATGGTCAGAGTGAGGTGTTCACTAATTTGTGTCTGGAAGTAGCTAGCTAGCAAGCTAGCCAACTTTAGCCAATTAGCATGGGTGCTTGGTTGGGACAAGCATGCATTGGCAGGCAAGCTGCAGAAGTATGAGAAGGCTACAATTCCCCATCATTTATCAGTGCAATTTGAAGTGTCAACTAGCTGAAAAAGTTTCAGAGGGTTTATCTAATGTTACTTCCTTAGATTTTAGCTCATCTTGCTCTGGCTAGCATTAGTTGTTGATCTTGTTGTTCTTGATGTGCATAACTGAGGGAGAGAGAGCCTACGTTTTCATGGTTGTTTGATATATACTGTAGGACTGTAAAGTTCCCAAATGTAAGAGGACTCCCATGGTGTTTACATATTTGCAGAAATCCATTCAGGTGTATTTTGTGGCTTTTGGCAAATGCGTTCTAATGATCTAAAGTCGCACTGTTGCAACTGTAACAGTAAGGTTCAAAGTGAATGATGGCAGGCCCATGTGGCAAATTACTTGTTTGTATAAAGGCCTACTGTAGCTCTGATTGGCTGTAGCGCACCGGTCTGTGGAGACTCAGGTCCTGGACGAAACAGAAGTTTTTATTAGGTTTTATTTACTGCAGTGTCTTTTAATTGTTCAAACGCACGGCCGCTTTCACATTCTATATTGCTATATAATTTTCACAAATGCCTTACTATACATAATTCCAAAAACATTATAAGAATTTATGAAAACTAGAAAATGACTATATCTACTTTACGTGGTTGCTTGTCAGAATTGTTTTTTTTAAGTGTCATATTCTTACTGGGTATATGAACAGATTTGAAGAATGATTCATGTTGCTAAAAAGCTGTCAGTTAAATGCTACCATGTTTCAAACACAGGTTATTTTCAAAGAGATGGCTAACAACAGCAAGCGGGCTGCAATAAAAAACAAAGTTCCACTCATGATGATCATTTGATGATGATAATTTGAAACTTAACTTCTTGTTGAAAGTTATTCTTGAGAAGGGAGAAGCATTCAAATTAGCAACAAAATCCTCTTTGATAACAACAACGACAACAAATGCTAGCTAGCTGGACCGTGGGAAAATTACTGTTTGCTATTGCACAGTGTGGGGGCTCCCGAGTGGCGTAGTGGTCTAAGACACTGGATCTCAGTGCTAGAGGCATCACTACAGACAACCTGGTTCAAATCCAGACTGTATCGAAACCGGCATTCCCATAGGCCAGCACACAGTTGTCCGAGTTTGGCCGGTGTAGGCCTTCATTGGAAATAATATTTTTTTCTTAACTGACTTGCCTAGTTAAATTAAGGTTCAACTTAAAAAAACGTTTTTTAAAGTGACCTGTTGGCCTTCAAGAAGGCAGAAGTTTCCATACGTTTTTGTAAAAGCGGTCCCACTTATTAATTCAAATGTGATTGGTTGATTCCACTGTCACTCCAAAATGTTGCCCTAATACAGTTGAATGGCAGATGCATTTATCTAGCTTATGATGGCCTAGCCAATGTCTGACTTGGTTACCTAGATTTATCTCCCCAGAGACCAGCAAAGAAAAATCCTGATTCTCTTCAGTGGTAACCCATTCCTTTCCCCAAAAAAACTGAAGAGATTAAATCAGAACATAATTGAAAATAAAAATGTAATTATTATCTTCATTATTATTATTATATTATACTTTATAAATCCTTAGCCCTTCTCTGAAGGCGTAGAAGGCCCATTGTTCCCGACTGTGTTTGGGTTAGTAATAATTTGTAGAGTGGCTCTTTTTTCGCTCAGCATGCATTTTTTCACTATTCTGAATGTCTAAAGAATCCATATGCTGCTCTGAAATAATAACACAAAAATACTGGACATTTTGAACTCTTATCATGCTGGCGATTTTACAAAAATCGTGGTCTTAAATTGGACTCGCATTTTTCTGGTCTTTGTTTTTACTCGGTCTCGCATCCCTTGTCCCCCTCCCGGTCTTGACTCGGTCTCGCCCCTCCTCTGGTCTTGGTCTTGACTCAGACTCGATTTGCTCCGGTCTTAAATCAGTCTCGCTTTATGTGGTCTCCAACACAACACTGGACCCATGGGTTCAATCTCAGAAATATTTACAACTCCAACAATATTATAGACAAACGCGAAGACAAACAATGACAAACTCTAATATATCACCCATGTCAAAATAATGTCAAAATATAACATTTGCAATGGAAATAAAGGGATGATAACAACCTTATGCACTCACAGGCAGGGCAGGATGTGAGTTAAATGAACAAAACCTTGAAAAAGAGTCAGTAATTCTCTAGCTCCTTCCCCAATCCTTGCAGTTACCCCCACAAAGTACACAAGAACAAATAAAATAGCATGCATATAATTCATTAGCAGAAAATAAAATACATTATTTCTAATAGTGCCCCTAAATCCCCAAGTTCCCTGCACCATGGAGCGGGAAATAAAGAAATGGGGGAGAAAGATGCAAAAGGAAGCCGTCTCCCTCAAGTGCTTGTTAGGCCCAAATTATTACGGCGATGAATAATTTTAAAAATAAATAAGGAAATAAATAAATAAAAAATAAACATTTATAGATCTAACTATTATCAGAGGAGCTGCGGGTTTGTTTCCAAGCTCTCCAGGCCCGTTTGAAAATCTACCTTTGTTTTTCACTTTGATATTTAACTCCTAACCTATTCATCGTTTCACCTGATCCCCTGATAACGATTCACCCACTTCCTCCTTTATCCAACTTTTTAGCATGCCATGGCATTGCCGCCCTAATTGGTAAACATTATCATCATCATTAACATTATTATTTTCCTTGCTTGCTTCCTCAAAATTCATGAACATACTGTAAGGAGAACTAGGGAGATACTGTTCTGTCCGTACAGACAGAAGAGGAGAGAGATAGAAGATAAAGACTGCGGAGAGACAGAGAGGAATGAAGAGCATGAGAGAAGTGAAGTGGTGGCCAGCTCCTCTCCTCACACCTCTCTCTCGTCTTCTCCAGGGGGACCAAGGATCCTGGCCTGAGCCCTAGTCTCCCCTCTACGTCCCCCTGTACCCCCCGTCCCTGCCGCACCGTTGCGACATGACTCTCCCTCTACAACCCCCACAGCTCCCTAAGCCTCTGAGCGGCTCGCTCCATTCCGTTTCATCACACATCAAACAGGCCTGACGCTCTCCGCGCCATGCAGGCAGGACCCAGGGACAGCAACATCTGCACAGGGAGGTGTGTGGGGGACACCGGCCTCCGAAAGGGTGGGGTGGGGGGGGTTGCAGAGCAGATGTCACAGGGACCTGAACAGCAGGTTAGGGGTAGGCCGCAGGAGAGCGAGAGAGACTGGCACCACCCACCCACATCTAGCGAAGCCTAGAGAAAGAGAGAGGGGAGAGAAAGACCCCACAGTCCTGTCAAACACACCCCTGCCCTCCAGCAAGGCCCCCCTTCCTCTGCCCCCTTTGACAGTACAATTAGGTAATTAGTCACCCCACCACTAATAAGCTAATCATTATCAGTGTGTTTTTTCTATTACAAAAGCCTTGTCCTCCATGGGTGCTCCCTGAGGGTGGGGGTCCAGTCTCGGAGATGCGGTGTGGGGACACAGAAGTGGTGGGGTTCCTGTCGCAGAGCTGCACTGTGGGGACACAGAGGTAGCGGAGCAGAGTTATACAGCGGGTGAAATAAGTATTGAACACGTCACCATTTTTCTCAGTAGATATATTTCCAAAGGTGCTATTGATATGAAATTTTCACCAGATGTTGGTAACAACCCAAGTAATCCATACATACAAAGAAACCAAAACAAATAAGTTCAGAAATTATGTTATGTGTGATAATGTGAAATGACACAGGGAAAAAGTATTGAACACACTTACTGATATTTATTTAATACTTTGTACAAAAGCCTTTGTTGGTAATGACAGCTTCAAGACGCCTCCTGTATGGAGAAACTAGTCGCATGCATTGCTCTGGTGTGATTTTGGCCCATTCTTCCACACAAATAGTCTTCAAATCTTGAAGGTTCCGTGGGCCTCTTCTATGAATCTTGATCTTCAGTTCTTTCCATAGATTTTCAATGGGATTTAAGTCAGGTGATTGGCTGGGCCATTCTAGCAGCTTTATTTTCTTTCTTTGAAACCAATTGAGAGTTTCCTTGGCTGTGTGTTTGGGATCATTGTCTTGCTGAAATGTCCACCCTCGTTTCATCTTCATCATCCTGGTAGATTCCTTCAATTATGTGACGTTTGCCAGTACCATTTGCTGAAAAGCAGCCCCACACCATGATGTTCCCACCTCCAAACTTCACTGTTGGTATGGTGTTTTTAGGGTGATGTGCAGTGCCATTTCTGTATTATGACATCCAAACAGTTCAATTTTGCTCTCATCTGACCACACTATATTCTCCCAGTATTTCACTGGCTTTTCCAAATGTTGTGCAGCAAACGTTAAACGAGCTTCAACATGCTTTTTTTTCAGCAATGGAGTCTTGCGTGGTGAGCGTGCATACAGGCCATGGCGGTGGAGTGCATTACTTACTGTTTTCTTTGAAACAACAGTACCTGCTAATTGCAGGTCTTTTTGAAGCTCTCCACAAGTGGTCCTTGGCTCTTGGACAACTCTTCTGATTATTCTTTTCACTCCTCTGTCAGAAATCTTGCGAGGAGCACCTGGTCGAGGCAAATTTATGGTGAAATTATTGTCTTTACACTTCCGTATTATGGCCCCAACAGTGCTCACTGGAACATTCAGAAGCTTAGAAATGTGCCTATAACCAATGCCATCATTATGTTTTGCAACAATTAGGTTGCGAAGGTCTTGAGACAGCTCTTTGCTTTTACCCATCATGAGATGTGTCTTGTGTGACACCTTGGCAATGAGACTTTTTTGTAGGCCATCAGTTGGGACTGAACCAGCTGATATTAATTTGCACTGACAGGGGGCTGGATTGCTTTTTAATTACTGATAGTTTTCAGCTGTTGTCTTGGCTTTCCATGCCTTTTTGCACCTCCCTTTCTTCATGTGTTCAATACTT
Organism: Thymallus thymallus; assembly: GCA_023634145.1. Taxonomy (NCBI): domain Eukaryota; kingdom Metazoa; phylum Chordata; class Actinopteri; order Salmoniformes; family Salmonidae; genus Thymallus; species Thymallus thymallus. The sequence goes on from CM042404.1 coordinate 14,718,968, forward strand.
TTTCCCTGTGTCATTTCACATTATTACACATAACTTAATTTCTGAACTTATTTGTTTTGGTTTCTTTGTATGTATGGATTACCTGGGTTTTTACCAACATCTGGTGAACATTTCATGTCAATAGCACCTTTGAAAATATATTTACTGAGAAGAATGTTGACGTGTTCAATACTTATTTCACCCGCTGTAGGTATGCAGGGCCTTTGTATCAGCACTCCCTGTAGCAAAGCGAGAGCCAACACTCTGATTCACGAGCACACATAAAGGCCACCCTTTAATGGAGACAGAGAAACTCATCTTTGGAGAGGGCCAGAGTGGCTCTCACATCCATTAACACCAGGACTGTTTCCTCATCCTGGCCTAACCCCCAGAGCTGAGGTGGGTTGAATATGATCTTCCCCGTGCAACAATGGCATTTTCTCACTTAGAATACAGTGGCTTGCGAAAGTATTCACCCCCCTTGGCCTTTTCCTATTTTGTTGCCTTACAACCTGGAATTAAAATGGATTTTTAAGGGCTTTGTATCATTTTATTTACACAACATGCCTACCACTTTGAAGATGCTAAATATTTTCTATTGTGAAACAAACAAGAAATAAAACTTGAGCGTGCATAACTATTCACCCCCCCCCAAAGTCAATACTTTGTAGAGCCGCCTTTTGCAGCAATTACAGCTGCAAGTCTCTTGGGGTATGTCTCTATAAGCTTGGCACGTCTAGCCACCAGGATGTTTGCCCATTCTTCAAGGCAAAACTGCTCCAGCTCCTTCAAGTTGGATGGGTTCTGCTGGTGTACAGCAATCTTTAAGTCATACACTAAGTAAAGGTGCTATCTAGAACCTAAAAGGGTTCTTCGGCTGTCCCCATAGGAGAACCCTTTGAAGAACCCTTTTTGGTTCACTGGAACCAAAAAGGTTCTACCTGGAACCAAAAAGGTTCTACCTGGAACCAAAAAGGGTTCTTCAAAGGGTTGTCCTATGGGGACAGCCGAAGAACCCTTTTTTTCTAAGCGTGTACCACAGATTCTCAATTGGATTGAGGTCTGGGCTTTGACTAGGCTATTCCAAGACATTTAAACGTTTCCCCTTAAACCACTCGAGTGTTGCTTTAGCAGTATGCTTAGGGTCATTGTCCCGCTGGAAGGTGAACCTCCGTCCCAGTCTCAAATCTCTGGAAGACAAAAAGGTTTCCCTCAAGAATTTCCCTGTATTTAGCGCCATCATTCCTTAAATTCTGACCAGTTTCCCAGTCCCTGCCGATGAAAAATGGGATGGTGAGATGGTGCCGATGGGATGGTGTTTTCTGGGTGATGAGAGGTGTTGGGTTTGCGCCAGACATAGCGTTTTCCTTGGCCAAAAAGCTCAATTTTAGTCTCATCTGACCAGAGTTACTTCTTCCATATGTTTGGGGAGTCTCCCACATGCCTTTTGGCGAACACCAAACGTGTTTGCTTATTTATTTCTTTAAGCTATAGCTTTGTTCTGGCCACTCTTCCGTAAAGCCCAGCTCTGTGGAGTGTACGGCTTAAAGTGGTCCTATGGACAGATACTCCAATCTCCGCTGTGGAGCTTTGCAGCTCTTTCAGGGTTATCTTTGGTCTCTTTGTTGCCTCTCTGATTAATGCCCTCCTTGCCTGGTCCGTGAGTTTTGGTGGGCGACCCTCTCTTGGCAGGTTTATTGTGGTGCCATATTCTTTCCATTTTTTTAATAATGGATTTAAAATGGTGCTCCGTAGAATGTTAAAAATGTTGGATATTTTTTTATAACCCAAACCTGATCTGTACTTCTCCACAACTTTGTCCCTGACCTGTTTGGAGAGCTCCTTGGTCTTCATGGTGTCGCTTGCTTAGTGGTGTTGCAGACTCTGGGGTCTTTCAGAAGTGATTTTTTTAATTTCACTTCACCAATTTTGACTATTTTGTGTATGTCCATTACATGAAATCCAAATAAAAAAAGATCTTAGAACATTCCTCCAGATCCTTGATATCCTTCTTCTGCACTTATCCTTTGTCTGGGCTCCCAAGTGGTGCAGCGGTCTAAGGCACTGCATCTCTAATGCTAGAGGTGTCACTACAGACACCCTGGTTCAATTCCAGTCTGTATCACAACTGGCCGTGATTGGGAGTCCCATAGGGCAGTGTGCAATAGGCTGAGCGTCGTCCAAGTTTGGCTGGTAAATTCTTATTGTACATTTTGTTAACTGACTTGCCTAGTTAAATAAAGGTTTAAAAAAATGTCAAACCATTGGGGTTCAAATCACATCAAAGTTTATTGATTGCATACACAGTTTTGCAGGGTTCATGTCTGGAGACTGAGATGGCCATTGCAATATGTTGATTTTGTGGCTTTTGATGCACTGTAAAAAATAAATTTAACCAATTGCTTATTCATCGTTATTTTGTGAGTTGAGTGGACTTCAAATGGATAAGAATTTGAGATAATGTGTTCAAGTTTGTTCACTGCTTGAAGCGAGCAGAATTTGAAAAAGCTTGAGTAAAATTGCAAATTCATGTTTTCCTTTGGAAGGCAACACTGTAGGCTTTAAGTTGGTACAAATGTTGAATTGTATATATATACAGTGGGGAGAACAAGTATTTGATACACTGCCAATTTTGCAGGTTTTCCTACTTACAAAGCATGTAGAGGTCTGTAAATTACAGACTACATGCTTTGTAAGTGGGAAAACCTGCAAAATCGTCAGTGTATCAAATACTTGTTCTCCCCACTGTATATATATATATAAACATCCACCCCCATATTTTACAGTAGGTATGGGGTTATTTTCTGCATATGCATCCTTATTTAATCCCCCCAACGGTGTGTGTGGCCAAAGTGCTATATTTTCTTGTTATCTGACCATAGCACAGGTTCCAATCCAAGTGCCAATGCCTTTTAGCAAACTCCAGACATGTTTGGCCATGCACACCAGTGGGGGGATTGGCACTGTCATCGCTGTAAGAATTTACTAATGTAAGTGTAAGAGCATGAAAGGCAATGGTAGGGGCTTAGCTGTCCTGACGTTAGGAGGAAGCTTGTTCCACCATTTGGGGCCCAAGACAGAGAAGAGGTTTGACTGGGATGAGCAGGGGGTATTGTTTTCAAAAATAACCACAAGCCTTTGGTCTGGATGAATTTTTTCTTTCTATGCCTCTTCTACTGAACGAGTTCCCAAAATCTTCACCACTTCTATAGCCAAACTAAATCTTGCTACGTGATTCCGTTTGAATTTCGCAGCTACCATTTCTGGTGCTCATGATGGGAGTGCTAAGGCTCTGAGCCCACTTGTTTACAGAGGAAAGTAGGCTACTGTATCTAATCCTGAAAGTTTGGGAAGCCCTGGCCAGGCTGCTCAATGGGCATGAAGGGCAAACCTGCTTGACTGACCTTTCCCCAAAGGTCTGAGCCAGAGAGACCAGCCAAATATCCCCCCTTTCCCTTCTCTTCCCTCCATCCCCCCATTTCTCCTCATCTCTCCTCCACAGATGAAATTTCAAAGAACGTTCAACTTTGCCACAACACCATCCTCCATCCTCCTCTCTCGATTCTGTTCGTTTTGTTTTCTGTATTTGTCTGGTGGAGTTGTGACCCCCCACGGTGCACGCAGAGACAGCCGTTGTGTTGTCCTCATTACCATTCACAGCTGTTTGCCATGGCAGGATAAATAAGGGTTTGTTCTTCTCACAAATAGGAGAGGGATAGAAGGAGGACAGAGGTCTAGCATTTGCACAGGTGAGATAACATATCAACAAGAGGACCGAGCACAATACTGTTTGTCAAAAACATTGTTTCAGAGGTGATGTAATTAGGAAAGATTGACATACAGTAAGAGCCTATATATGCGTATACATATTACATTTTACCATGAACACTGAAAAAAACATTGATAGTTCATATGCAGTGATTCTTAACTATCAAGACAAGCATCACACCTCAGAGAGAGGGAATGAATGGTTGTTGTACTATCTTTTCCTCAATAACAAACCAGCACATATGGTGCACAAGTGCAAGTGTATGTGTATTGTGGGCAGCAACCTTTATTAGATACAGAAACATATAGCTGGTAAGGGAACTGTGGCACATTATCACAGTGTGGGTATTAAGAGATAACTTCCTCACCACGGAGGCAGCGAGTGCATTGCGAGTCAGCATTTGGTAAAATGTACATGAATACTAAGTAACAGATCCCTGGCAACATTCTGGAGATTTACTAATGACTAGGCTGCTTGTCAGGAAGGCGGGCTAATCAGTTACATTTAAGCTACAGTGCGTAGGCTATTGTAAATTCTCAATCTAAGAGAGAGATTGAAATGTATACAATAGTTACCTGGAGGAAAATGGGGGAAGGTAATGCTTTTTAATTTCAGCCAGGGGCAGGTTTTAGTTTTGTATTCCATGGGGAGGGTCATGTCATTTGTAATCGATTAAATGTCATACAGCTCAGGGTTTGAGAATGAGTTGCTTATTATCGTATCTCATGTGTGCCCAATGATGACCTTCATCTCTGATTCTCTGCTGGGTGCGCAACATCAAGTGCGTATATAAAGGCCTCCATACTATACGTTATAGGCCTAGGCTATATGAAGAGCATGCTCAGAGAAGCACAGGACACAGTTATATTTCTATGAACGATGATAGATTCATGCAGCGCTTTTACTATAATGGAAATCTTAACACCCCCCTTGTCTGCGATGGTCTGCGGATTCACAACCTTCTGGCTACTTTGCCATGTAATGCTTACAAAATGAAGAACAGTTTCTAAACTGCATATCTAAGGCTCTGGTCTGTCCTAGGAGTGAGGGTAAACGGTAGCCATGTTCTCTCCTATCCACTTTACGTTTTAATTATTATTTTGGGAATAGGGGAGTGTCACGTTTCTTAAGCGTTCAAGGAGGGTCAGGTAAAAATACATTTTACTGAAGGGAGGGCCATCTCCAGGTATCCCTCATTATAAATAATGTACATTGAACATTGCATTGCTAACAGCTTATCTTAGATTCAGTTACTAGTACTTAGTGCATTAAGGTTGATTTATTGTGATAATTAAGTGGTGTTCAATCTCTCCCTCAGTGTGTGATAGGAAAGGGAGGAGGTGGGTGGGGACTGTCAGGCAGACCACTGCTCTGATAGGGCAATAACAGGTCAGATTCAGCCACTGCTCTGAGAGTTGCCTGTTGTGATTGACAAGTACAAAGAGACATCAGAGAGTTCTCCTGGTGGAGCTCCATGCCTTCATGTAGATAAATAGTTGATAATTAAATAAACAGATAACTACTATCAGGCTTTTAGCCTGAGGCAATAGCATCATTACTAGATTGAACAAGACAATCATCTTCAGTAGAAAGTAAAGTCAATTGTCTTAATCGTCTTAATTATTTAACTCTGGGACAAAGCAATGCCTCGAATTCATTAGGGACCCACGAAAAGCATCATGGGCAGAATTTAATGACAGCAAATTCTTTAAACAGAAACAGTTAGACACCAGACGGATGATGATTATTCTTGATGGCAGATTAGTGCTGCTGACAGAACACCTATCCATCATGCCTTTACTGTGGTTTCAGGCGTGTCATATTTGAGGGGTGGACTACAAAACCTGCCCAAAACCTGCCCACAGGGACAGCCCTTACTCCCTGAGCAGCCTACCAGTGAAGAGACCAGAGGTATTATTCTGGAGGGAATTCCACAGAAGAATGCAAGAGAAAACAGACAGGGAATACATTTAATCCCATACAGTGCGCAAAATTTTCAAATAAATCCAATTTTCTTTGAAATTCAAATGAGCCGATAGCCTTCCATTTAATAACTAAGATGTGTAGCAAATAAAACCCATTGAACTGCTGTTGGACTGCACTCGGATTGTAGTCCTTTCACAAGTTTTGCCTTTGAAACAGATCATGTATAGCAGCGAACGGCAGGGCAGCGAGCCCAAGTCGCTGGCCTGAAAGGCAAACACCCAACGCATCACGCCAACCCAGATGGTGGAAATTGTAACGTGGCTTATATGGCGAGAATTGCTACTTTGCCAAATCCGAACGGAAAGGCACGTCCCTGTGTTTCTACCTACCGAAGCCCCCTAAGATGTCCAGACTGTACATTCCGATGGCCTCAGGGCTGCCATCCCATTTCTGACACCAATGTAGTGAATGAAGTGGAAGGGAAGTGAACTTGGGTCGTTGACGTGAAAGGCAAACACCCTACGCATCGCACCAGCAGAGTGAACCCACTTGGTGGAAACTGTAACGTGGTAGCTCATATATTTTTTCCCCGCAATAAACAGACAAGTAAAGCTTCAACTCTCATATCTCTAAACACATAACTTCCCTTAAATTGACTAGAAAATTGCCCTGGGCCTCCAGCCCCCAACCCCGCCCCCCCAACCCTGTTTGACCTTCACCTTGCTGCGGTCCCAAACGTCACATATTGATTCTGATAACTTTCTGTTTACTCCTCGTATGCCTCCACTCCCTCCCAGCTGCAGGAGAGGAGCATCGTTTGCCCCGAGGCAATCAGCAGGGCCGGCTTGTTCTAGACTTTGATCATCGTTCAGTCAGAGGATTAACATATGCACGCGCTCTTCTGCCCGTTGTCACCGAGCCTTATCATAAATCTATGGGCTCCCCTCTTTCCCTCCAACATGGGATGAGCCCCATGAATCAATGGCCGTGCTTTGTGTCTCTTGTTCAACACGGATCGTAATGGTGGATGGATGTCTGTGGGTAAAACTCTGTTTATTTAAACTCCATGGCCGATTCATTATGCCTCATCTCATCCACATGCCTGCCAGGTAGATGAAAAACAATAATATGAATATTATCAAAATGTATATGTGGGTCGATGAGAGAGAACTATCTGAAATTATACTGTAAATACAGTATACTATTTCTTAGAATACAGCGTACATTCAAAACAGACAAAGCAAAAAGCTAATTAATTCAATAGTGTTAATGCTGGCTAAAATGTGACTAGTATAAAAGACACTGCACTGCAGGGGTGCATCTGGCTCTCTGTCATGCCAGCCCTAGCTGTGAAGTAAGTCTACTAATTGCAGTGATATGGGTCTACTACAGTCTCCACAGTTTGTCTGCACTAGCTAGGGGGAACTCATTTAAGGGCTGGGGCTTTTGGAAAGAGCTGAGAATGGCTGTGGAAGTGGGACACAGTGTCATATAGACACCTTACCTAATTAGACATTAGCTAAGGTGTCTATATAACCATTATCCTGCCCTAAATACCATAAATGATCTCGTGGTCAAACTTTTGGTTATAATATGTGTTAGAAATGTGTTAGAAATGCCAGGGCCAATTTTTGTTCCCAGTCCGCCCCTGCTTATTTATTTTTGATTTATTTCACCTTTATTTAACCAGGTAGGTCAGCTTATAGGTCATAACACAATTAACCATGGCTATTGATTCACATGAGCACCACTTCCATTGAGCCTTGCAATGGAGCCTCAGAAAATGCAATGATATAAGAATTTCCAGGTAGCTGGGCCACATGCAGTGAATGAAAATACAGTAACAACATGAGCCAAGGTTTGGCTGCAGATTCCAGGTAACCGAGCAGCCCAAACTGTACGAGCTCTCATCCTCATCAATCTGCAGGTCTGAACTGCGCTATGAGCACAGCGACCTGCAAGGTGCTGGAGCCCAGGCCCTATTAAAACTGGAGCCCAGCTTGCTGTAAGGATACACGTTTTCTTGTCGTGGAAAAACCAATCCGCATGCCCCGACAGTGATACCATCAGCTGTGCGCTGGGCGGGGTGACACAGGGATGACCCGCTGTTTCCTGCACAACAGACTGATGAGCGCCTCCACAAACATCAAACAGGCCGTGACAGAGCTCCCAGCGACCTCCCTCCACAGCCCTGTCTCCTGCTCGCTCCTTTTATTTGGGGTTGATGTGGGAGGATGGATCATCAAACATCGATCCCGGTGTGCTCCGTAAAATTCTCTCTCAAGGTTTGAGAGGTGATTATATAGCCAGGCCCAGGCGATGCAGACAGTGGTGTGTGTGTGTGTGTGTGTGTGTGTGTGTGTGTGTGTGTGTGTGTGTGTGTGTGTGTGTGTGTGTGTGTGTGTGTGTGTGTGTGTGTGTGTGTGTGTGTGTGCGTGTGTCAGATGCTGCTACCCAATATGTTCCAATCATCCAGAGACAGACATCCCAAAGAGAATGACTTGAGGGAAAGATATCTAAAATAGGCCATGGAAACACTGAGAATAATGCATATGAAATCCAATCATAAAAATGATAATGATTTGGATCCATCTCTCCAACCATCCATCCCCCTTTCCCTTGCCTGACGTCTGTTGAAGAGGCTCCAGAATTCCCCATAAGATGCAGCTAGATTCCAAGTGTTTGCAATAGGAATGGGCTGTTATTAATTAAGGTTGTGGGTAGAGTTTTTGACATGGGCTCCAGAGTGCAAAGCGGTGCGAATCTTGGCGCTGACCTTGCCCAGCGGGGGGTACTCGCTGCGTCTTGGAGGAGGGGGGAGGATAGAGGGGGGGGTAGAAAGGAGAGAGGCGAAGTCGTGGAGGCTGGCTCCATGCCGGCAGCCAGGCCTGCCACGTCTGTGTGCCTGCTTTGAAGTGTCACCTTGAGGGAAGAGCCGATGGCCGGGAAGCAGGGAGGGCGGGAGCCGCAGAAAGGAGTGGCACTGTTGGCATTGCCAGACATGCCGCTTTTTAATATTACATGGGCTCCCGTCCATCTCTCTACACACACAGGGCATTCCTTATGCTTGATTTAGTTTGAAAGTAGATATTTGGGGGGTTTTCTCCTCGCCATGCTGTGGCTCAACACCTGTGCTGGTTTTGTGTCCACTCTGGCCTGAAGAAATCAAGCTCTCAAAACGGAATATCTTTAATAAGTCACAATATTATGCAGTATAACAGCAAATGGTTAATAATATATGACTAGGTGCTTATATTCGGATCAATAGATGTACAGTACATCTACAAGAAGTTGATAGTAGGCTTGAACCAAACATGTAAGTTGGCTGCAGAGGCAACATCACGGACTAGAAAACTATACTGAGCGAAAATATAAACGCAACCGGCAACAATTTCATAGATTTTACTAAGTTACAGTTCATATAAGGAAATTTGTCCATTTAAATAAATTCCTTAGGCCCTAATCTATGGATTTCACATGATTGGGAATACAGATATGCATCTGTTGGTCAGAGATATCTTAAAAAAAAAGGTAGGGGTGTGGATCAGAAACCCAGTCAGTATCTGGTGTGACCACCATTTGCCTCATGCAGCGCGACATCTCCTTCACATAGAGTTGATCAGGCTGTTGATTGTGGCATGTGGAATGTTGTCCCAATCCTCTTCAATGGCTGTGTGAAGTTGCTGAATATTGGCGGGAACTGGAACACGCTGTCGTACAGATCGATCCATTGCATCCCAAATATGCTCATTAGATGACATGTCTGGTGAGTATGCAGGCCATGGAAGAATTGGGACATTTTCAGCTTCCAGGAATTGTGTACAGATCCTTGCGACATAGGGCTGTGCATTATCATGCTGAATAATGAGGTGATGGCGGCGGATGAATGGCACAACAATGTGCCTCAGGATCTCGTCATGTTATCTCTGTCCATTCAAATTGCCATTGATAAAATGCAATTGTGTTTGTTGTTCGTAGCTTATGCCTGCCCATACCATAACCCCACCGCCACCAAGGGGCACTCTGTTCACAACGTTGACATCAGCAAACCGCTCAACCACACAACGCCATACATGTGGTCTGCGTTTGTGAGGCCGGTTGGACGTACTGACAAATTCTCTAAAACAACGTTGGAGGCGGCTTATAGTAGAGAAATTAACATAAAAGCTTGGATGGACATTCCGGCAGACATCTGTGACATTGTGTTGAGTAACAAAACTTTTTTGTTAACTTGCACTTTTTAGATATGTTAGGTGGGTGAATTATCTTGGCAAAGGACAAATGTTCACTAACGGGGATGTATACAAAGTTGTGCACAAACTTTGAGAGAAATAAGCTTTTTGCGCGTGTGTAAAATTTCTGCGATCTTTTATTTCTGCTCATGAAACATGGCACCAACACTTTACATGTTGCGTTTATATTTTTGTTCAGTGTACTTATTAGTTAGAGATAACTTGAATGAAGGGGTGTACACTCCATTTGATAATGCAGCTATCATAAACTAAATCTATTTCAGTGATGCTAATTGCTAAGCTAATGTTACTCACTTGCCCATATAATTGCTTTTTTAATGAAAAGTATCATTAGGGGAAAAACACATCCTTTCAAAAATATTTTTGCAATCTTCCCATGTCCCTCCCTCCTGCCAAGACTCAGTGTTGTAGAGCACACCAGAATATCAAGCACTGTGTCAGTCATTACACTGGCAGTGTGCTGCGGGAGAGTGAAGAGAGCTTCTCTGTTTGAGGGGAGTTTAACAGAGAATGAGGAAAGAGGTGTTTTGAAGTGAGGAAATAAAAACAACACACTTTCTACCCACTTTAACAACAGTCCCAGTTCACAAATAGCAGTTTTAACTCCCCTGATTAGCTCTGACATCTGCAGCCTTTCATCTGTCCTTCCATCTTGTTTTTTAAAATCACATTAACCCAAACGGGCATCCTTTAATGGCCTCTTTTTTATGAAAGCTGAAAGAGGAAAGATAATTAAAATAATTAAACCATAGGGATTGGCCTGTGCATGTTTCTCTTCTCCTCTCGCTCTCTTTCTTTTCTTCTCTCCTTTTTTAAGTTTTGAATCTGCTTTGCTTACTGATTCAAGAGAGAGAGGGAGAGAGAGAAAAAAATATATAGAGAGAGATAGCGATAGAGAGAGCCTCACCACCCTCATTTAATTGCATTAACTCTCCTCTCAGAGGTCCAATTTTTCCTTCCAAAAACAGCAACCAATGTAGAGTCTGATGTGGAGGTGCATGTCAGCTGTCTAAATGTGATAGTGGGGGAAGGGCACATGTTATAAACAGACTTTATAGTGCATATTTATTTAGTCTATTTTAGGGTGGTTTGTGTAACGCCGCTCATTAAAAAAAGGAAAACATCTCTTCTTAAATGATTATTTATTCATGGACTTTTAAGCTTTTAATGAGGACAAATTAAGCCGTTTTCCACAGTGTCAGTATGTAGTACGCTTACCAAAAATGTTCTTGTTCTGCATTTTTCATCCAGTGTGTGACCATGTGGAATAAACACAAACATTTAAATAGAACTAGGCTTTTGAAAGGGAGACTTAAAACGATCATGATTTTAACTTGATCCTGCATAAATTCCTTATCTTAAATATTTCCCCTATAAATTCTTATCAAATTCAAATGATGATACTTAAAGCTGCACTGTATTTTATGTCTCTAAATTTGATTTAAATGAATGTAGATTATTGAAATAATTTATAAACAGTTTGAGTTTGATGGCCAGTGCAATTGACAGAATTAACCATTTCAAACTCATTACTATAATAGGATAGAACGTTGTCAAGTGCCTATAGACTTTCAAAAAAGTCTTACTTGAGGAAACCCTTCTTTTGGGCTGATTCAAATAATATTTCCTGGTCATTAAATATGTCATTATGATATTATTAGGAAAAGGAGGACTGTACCTGTTGCAAAGTTTTAAACTTTACTGGCCACATGAATCTAACAGATGCTCCAGTTCATTGAAAAATGTGGATATTATTCAGGATATAGTTGCTGTAAAAGAGAGAGATGTGTTTGCCTGTATTTATAGATTCATTTGCTGCGTTTACACAGGCAGCCCATTCTGATATTCTTTTCGCTAATTGGTCTTATTGACCAATCAGATCAGCTCTGAAAAAGATCTGATATGAAAAGACCTGATGTGATTGGTCAAAATGCCAATTAGTGGAAAAAAAGAATTGGGCTTCCAGTGTAAATGAGTCTTTGAATGAAGAGATTGAGATAAAACTGTCCAGTTTGAGTGTTTGTTGCAGCTCTTTTCAATTCGCTGCAGCTAGCGACTGAAATGAGCTGCAACAAACACACAAAAAAAAAATGAATCCACATGACTTCACTGTTGCCAAGAGATACACATTCTCCTTAGAGCTCAGTTCTAACTTTGCATAGCTTGCTGTCTTTTTCTCTGCAACCCTTTTCCATTTTCAGATCATTTTCACAGGGCTTCATTTCAAGTTGGCAAAGAGAGAAGAATCCCTTTGCTGGAAATACTTTATATTTACATTTAAATTTTCATGGAATCTTTGAGAACATTGAGGAGCAATTTCACATTTGCACTGACATATAATTTCTCCAGAAAAGTCTGAAATCACAAATTGCCAAGGATTCCCTCTGTGCCCAATTATCCTGCATCAATTTCCCTGACCCCATGGAGTACTGGTGAATTAATCATACCACATCTTTTTTTACTCACTCATGAAATACATAGGCACACGTTTGATAAACTAATCATACTTGCTCAGTTATATGATTCCTTTCCTTTCACAAACTGATATAGGGCCAACTAACATTAACCCAGGGAACTGAGCTTTGTCGACGACACACACACACACACACACACACACACACACACACACAATATCTGCATAAAACGGTCACTTTAAATTTCATGGCTTTGCCCAATATATTAATATATGGATTAGATATGTACAAAAGAAAACATTTCAGGTAATAGGAAGGAGAGGAATTTAGAACTATTTGCTGCTTAGGAATTAGGCAGAAATGGCAGACAAACTACACTGAACAAAAATATAAACGTAACATGTGAAGTGTTGTTCCCATGTTGCATGAGCTGAAGTAAAATATCTCTTAAATTTTGTGCACAAATTTGTTTACATTCATGTTAGTGAGCATTTCTCCTTTCCCAAGATAATCCATCCACCTGACAGATAGATAGATAGATAGATAGATAGATAGATAGATAGATAGATAGATACTTTATTGATCCCCCGGGGGGGAAATTTCATTGTCAAGCAGCTACAACAAAACACAGGGCAGGTGCAAAATGCCACAACGAAAGTACACAAAAGACAGATACACGGTACATGATACATAGAGCGGCAGTATGAAAAAGTATAGAAATACAAGATATCTGGAGTGCAAAAAAAAGCTATAAAAAGGACATTGCATAGTATGGGTGGTTGGCTGAATATGTACACTATACGTTGGTGGATGTTGGATGGTTAACTATACTATACAGGTCGATGGCAGAGAAATACTTCAGTAGCTAAAAATGCGTATGATATGAGTGAGGGTAATAATAGTTTACTTAATAGACAGACTGGGTAAATGAACAGGTAAGTGAAAATTTTGCATGGTTAAATTAGCTGTACAGTTAGGTATACAGTTATATTTACAGATAAGTGAATACTTGCATGTTTACACAAACTGTACAGGTAAATGACAGGAAGAGATACTTTAATAGCTAAATGTGTGTATGATATCATTTGGGGTAATAATAGTAATTCCCTTAAAATACAGTCCTTAGTGCGCAGGGTTTAATTACAGACAACTGCACTTATTGCACATTCGATATACTAAAAGCAATGAGAAAAGGTGCAACTGGCAGGATACTAATATGCACTCCTGAGTGAATGCCTACGTCCAATAATTACTTACAATATTGCATGTGATATAATATAACAACTGTACATGAGTATGTATATACAGACCTGTATGAATAAATAGGTCCTGAGTGGATGAGTGCTGACGGACCAGAGTTACTCACGGATGGATGCATAATTGTTAAACTAGGTCCTAGCACCCCAACAGTTCCAGATCTATGTTGCCGACGGCACGGCACCCCGGTGAGGCATTATACAGTCTCATAGCCGCCGGCAGGAAGGACCTCCTGTAGCGCTCTCTGGCACACCGTGGTGGGATCAGTCTGTGACTGAAAGTGCTCCTCTGCGTCATAACCATAGCGTGCAGAGGGTGGGTGACGTTGTCCATGATGGCCAGCAGTTTGGCCAGCATCCGTCTCTCCGCCACCTCCTCTAGAGTGTCAAGGCTCATCCCCAGGACAGAGCTAGCCTTCCTGATCAGCTTATTTACCCGAGAAGCATCACCGGCTTTGATGTTTGCTCCCCAGCACACCACTGCAAAAAAGATGGCACTGGCCACCACAGACTGGTAGAAGGTATGCAGTAGTTTACTGCACACATTGAAGGACCTGAGCCTCCTCAGAAAGTAGAGTCGGCTCTGGCCCTTTTGGTACAGGGCCCCGGTGTTACCAGCCCATTCCAGTCTGTTGTCCATATGGACACCCAGGAACTTGTATGACTCAACCATTTCCACATCCATCCCCTTTATAGGGACTGCAGTCAGTTGTGCCTTGGTTCTCCTGAAGTCCACCACCATCTCCTTAGTTTTGCTGATGTTGAGCTGAAGGTGGTTCTGCTCACACCACAACACAAAGTCACTGATTGTGCTCCTGTACTCCACCTCCTGCCCACCCCTGATGCACCCTACAATAGCAGAGTCATCCGAGAACTTCTGTAGGTGGCATGTTTCAGAGTTATATCTGAAGTCTGAGGTGTAGAGGGTGAACAGGAAGGGGGACAGGACCGTACCCTGGGGGGCCCCTGTGTTGCTAACTGCCCGTTCTGACACACAGCTCTGTAGTCGCACAAATTGTGGCCTACCGGTCAGGTAGTCCGTGACCCAGGAGACTAAGGGTGCTTCCACTTTCATCCTCCTCATCTTCTCACCCAGTAGCAGGGGCTGAATGGTATTGAAGGCACTGGAGAAGTCAAAAAACATGACCCTCACAGTGCAACCTGCATTGTCCAGGTGAGAGTAGGCCCTCTGCAGAAGGTAGATGATTGCATCATCCACCCCGATGTTGCGCTGGTATGCAAACTGCAGGGGGTCCATTGATGAACACACCAGGGGTCTGAGGTGAGCGAGGACTAACCTTTCCAGGGTCTTCATGATGTGGGATGTTAGCGCTACAGGTCTGAAGTCATTCAGGACAGTGGGGTGTGCCTTCTTGGGCACTGGGACGAGGCAGGATGTTTTCCACAGCACAAACAATTAATGCACGACAACGGGAGCTGCTTAACAGGCGACCACTCAGGGCGGCGCCAAAGCCATCTGGGGAGGTGTAGCATATCAAGAACTTGATTAAACAGCATGATCATTACACATGTTAACCTTGTGCTGGGGACAGTAAAAGGCCACTCTAAAATGTGTATTTATCCCACAACACAATGCCACAGATGTCTCAGGTTTTGAGGGAGTGTGTAATTGGCATGCTGACTGCAGGAATGTCTACCTGAGCAACTGCCAGATAATTGAATGTTCATTTCTCTACCATAAGCCGCCATCTCTACCATAAGCCGTCATTTTAGAGAATTTGGAAATACATCCAAACAGCCTCACAACTGCAGACCAGGTGTATGGCGTTGTGTGGGCGAGCGGTTTGCTGAGGCCAAAGTTGTGAACAGAGGCATAAGGGGGGCAGGCATAAGCTGTGGACAACAAACACAATTGCATTTTATCAATGGCAATTTGAATACACCAAAATACAGTGACATTGTGAGGCCCATTTAGTTTTTAGGTATCTGTGAGCAACAGACGCATATCTGTATTCCCTGTCATTTGAAATCCATAATTTAGTGGCTAATAAATATATTTCAATTGACTGATTTCGTTCAGTATTTTCAGCAAGATTGAAGTGTTATATGATTGAGCTAGTTTGATACATGGCTATTACATTCTGTGCTGAGGCTGGCCTTCCAGGCAGAGTTCCAAAGAAAAAGCCATATCCAGTGTCTGTGTTCTTTTGCCCATCTTAATCTTTTCTTTTTATTGGCCAGTCTGAGATGCGGCTTTTTCTTTGCAACTCTGCCTAGAAAGCCAGCATCCCGGAGTCGCCTCTTCACTGTTGACGTTGAGACTGGTGTTTTGCGGATACTATTTAATGAAGCTGCCAGTTGAGGACTTGTGAGGCGTCTGTTTCTCAAACTAGACACTAATGTACTTGTCCTCCTGCTCAGTTGTGCACCGGGGCCTCCCACTCCTCTTTCTATTCTGGTTAGAGACATTTTGCGCTGTTCTGTGAAGGGAGTAGTACACAGCGTTGTACGAGATCTTCAGTATCTCACATGGAATAGCCTTCATTTCTCAGAACAAGAATAGACTGACGAGTTTCAGAAGAAAGTTCAGTTTCTGGCCTATTGGAGCCTGTAATCGAACCGACAAATGCTGATGCTCCAGATACTCAACTAGTCTAAAGAAGGCCAATTTTATTGCTTCTTTAAAATCAGCAAAACAGTTTTCAGCTGTGCTAACATAATTGCAAAAGGGTTTAATGATCAATTAGCCTTTTAAAATGATAAACTTGGATTAGCTAACACAACATGCCATTGGAACACAGGAGTGATGGTTGCTGATAATGGGCCTCTGTACACCTATGTAGATATTCCATTTGAAAAAATTAGCAGTTTCCAGCTACAATAGTCATTTACAACATTAATAATGTCTACACTGTATTTCTGATCAATTTGATGTTATTTTAAATGGACAAAAACAATGTGCTTTTCTTTCAAAAACAAGGACATTTCTAAGTGACCCCAAACTTTAGAACGGTAGTATATACATACACATATACACACACATATATATACACACACACATTCTGTAACGCCCACTGACAGTATTTGACCTTCAGCAATAATTGTCTATGGACTTGTTCGTGCCAATCAACTATACGCCACATCTACCAGACTGGCTTACCTGTTGATTGAACCACTGCAGGAAAAGGCTGAGAATTTAGAACAACAGTGCTCTCTAGTGAGGAAAGAGAGAAAATTGTTTAGTGTTCAGTTTTAGCCTTTGAAGTGAAACGTTGTGACTCTAGAAAATGAAACGAAAACAAACATTCAAAGGATTGGTAGTGCAAAACATTGAAGACGATTTTTATTGTTCACAGTTAAACACAAGCAACTGCTTTTAAGAACCTTTTTTTTTTTTTTTTGCCTTTTTTCAAAATCTCCAGCTCCAAAAGGAGTCCCAGTTCAAGCTTTCCATTCAGTCCACGCTTGATTGTACCTTCTATCTTGGTTTGTTGTACTTCCTACTACTATACTGTTGGCATTAAAGTGGATTGTTGAACATGCTTTAGATAGCAAGGCAGAGGGAATAACAGCTGAAGTTCACAGTGGACAACAGGATTTATGACCATTTAAACACATGGAAGAACCCAAAAGACTGACATAGTTCAGTAGGGAAGGAGGACCAATAAGAAGCTAAATTATCAGACTTTCTTTTTTTCCCCCAGAAAATGACAAGAGGATGACACATGCAAACATTTTATGCAGCAATCAGCCCTTTTGAGAGACACACAGATAACCTAACTAGAATAGGAGCACTTGGTGAGGTCAATGAGTCATTTTGAAATGGTTGTATTCAGCATCTGGTAAATGTTTGGCACCGTCTTTCTATACACTTTGTAAGTGAACTCGAATAGAAAATACTGCTTCACACAGGTTGATGTATTGCACATGATTTGTTGGAATTAACATAGCATGAGTCTGATTTAAATTCAAGATATGTGGTTATCATGAACAACAGTTGCAGAAAGTACTTTCAGTATCAGATGTCACAACTCATAAAAAAGTATTCCTAAATGACTGCAACATTACTTAAACGTACACTTTCATACATACTCGGCACAAACACACACACACGCTCTCCCTCTTCAACACATGAAGGTCATTAATGTCAGGAACATAATGAAACCAGCATGGAAAAAAGCAATCATCCACCAATATTTTATCTACAATGCAACAGTCAAACTCCCAGGTTCCTCCCCAAGCATAGCAGAGGAGTTGGAATCATTAACAATCTCATACTTGGCACAGCTACTCCCCAAGCCTTAAGGATCACCCAGCCCACCTCCCTCACACAACATCAGTATACGTGCTCATAACAATAGCCAATCAAAACCAGGCTTTCATAACCATCCCTTTCTCTCACACCCCACAAGACTAATACATATGAAAGGCTCTCACATACTTTTAGTGTTTTACACTTGTCAAACATTTTTAGATATATTTTTTTTAATCCAATATGGCGTAGTCTTATAACTTTGAACAACAGATTTGGAAATAGGGTCTCACTATTTATATTAAATTGTTTGGGAAAAATAACTCCCAAATGTCGAGGTACAACTGCTATCAGACCAGATAGATGATATGGTCTCTGCTGGTATATTGTTACATGACCTCCTAATTTAAACCTTCCTTCATTCCCATCTTTACATCTGGGATTAAATCAATCAGTGGTTCAAATCCTGTTATCCACTTGAGGGAATGGGATAAATAACACTGAATTTAAAAGAGCTTTGTCTTGAACTCTATGGTTCTACTGCTTGAAGCTCTTGCTCCGGACGACCACTCTTACTACTCTCCACCCTCCACTCAATTCTCTTCTCTCAGTTCGGTGTCTCTCTAACTGTGCTCTTGTTGTGTTTCGTTGTAGTCCATGATCCTTAGTTGCTGTTTGGGTCGTGCTGCACTGGTCGTTGCCCCTCCCCCTCCACTTGCTCCTCCCATCTTCCTCCTAGGACTTTCCTGCTTGGTAGCTCTCTGCCTGGTTTCAGGTGGGTGCACCTTGGCAGGCACAGTGAGAGGGGCAGCCAGTATAGAGGCAGGGGTAACGGTAGGGACAGGGGTAACGGTAGGGACAGGGGTAACGGTAGGGACAGGGGTAACGGTAGGGACAGGGGTAACGGTAGGGACAGGGGTAACGGTAGGGACAGGGGTAACGGTAGGGACAGGGGTAGAGACAGGACACGTCAGAGCATTCCCCAGTGGGGGAAATAATGTCTCCACACACAGCTCCGTCTTCAGGCCCTGTGAAAGGCCGGCCAGGCGGGGGGGTGGCGGCTCCTCGTCACACTGGCTTTCGCTCTTGTTCCGGAACAGCTCCCGCGCCCTCATGCCCAGGAAGCTGTTGGCGCTGGGGTAGGAGCCAACGGTGAGGGGGGCGGCGTCAGGGGGCAGCGGGATGGCATGGGGACAGGAAAAGGAGGGCTCCACATGGACAGGCAGGGGGATGTCCTGGGTGCTGTTGGCAGAGTTGACAGGGGGTGCTTTGGGTGGGTTGTTTGCCTTTGGTTGCCCTGACGATAAAGTGCTGACGTTGCCCTGTGGGGACTGAGATGGTTTTCTGTCATCTGGCCACTCATTGGTCCCCAATGTGACTGGTACATCTGGTTCCATGATACTGCCATTACCATAGAGACAGAGGAGGGAAAACAATGGAGGGCGATTACTTTCAAATATACATTTGGCTTCTAATGGCGCGCACACAGCAATAAAATGTAACTTCAACAATTTGACTGCCATCTCACCTGGAGTCTATAGGAGGGTCAGGATCGGTACTGCTGCCCCCTGCTGCTGAGGCAGGGCAGGCATGACCCTCCATCTCCAGTCTGCTGTAGAGGTGCAGCAGCTCCATTTGTAGGAGCTGTGTCGCTCTCCTCTGGGCCTGGTACCTGCTCTCTGACGCCTGCAGCTCGCCCCTGCACAGAGAGATGGATATGTTCATATCACACATTTAGCTAACACATACAGTTGTACATAAAAAACACAATCCAACCGCTTTGATCCAAATAAGTCTTGAGGCCTTTTCCACCTCTAAACCTGGAGTGCTCATACTTGGCCTGGCCCTTGACATCCTCCAGGAACTTCTTCTGCTCCACGATGAGGTGCTCCTTCTTAGTGAGCTGAGTCTCCAGCTCGCCCACCCTCTGCTGCGATGCCTCCAGCTTCTGGCCCTGCTGCAGCAGGCTCTGCCTCAGCCTCTCAACCTCCTTCCCCCAGGACGCCTGCACCATCTGGGCCTCCTGCAGGGATATAGAGATGGTCGTGGCGACAGAGGGCGGTTTCAACTAGTTTGGCCAGTGGCCTTCCATGAGTGGTATGGTCTCTGGTATGTATAGATTGTCGTTCTTTTCCAAATACATACGTATGGGAACAGGCCTCGGACAACCTTTACCACAATGCAATGGAACACAATATGGAAGACAGGTATTCTCTCATGGTGGTTACAGAGAGAGACATCCATAGCAACTTCTCATTGATTCAGCTTCTACCCATAAAATACTACTGATCCTGTTCTTCTTCCCCCCCCTCAGTTCCTACTGTACTCCGTCTGTGGGCCTTGGCCCACCCCTACCTTGGTGTTGTCTGAGACTGTGTGCTGCTGCTGCAAAACATCCAGCTTGTGGGCCTCCCCCAGGAGCAGCAGCTGCTTGTTCAGGAAACTCATCTGTTGCTGGGTGCTCTCACTGGTGCTCAGCTGAAGAACACAGGAGAATCCAAATCAGGATGGAGACAAACCCCATAAAGCCCCGTTTGGTTGCTTTATGGAAACAAAAATACTAGCTTCTTAATCCTCCAATCTATGCACATAAAGCATCTGACTGCTATTTTACAGAGCAGAGCAAGTAGAACCAGGTGAGGTTCCTCACCTTGATGGTCATCTGGTTGAGTAGGTGCCCTGTGTGACACACCTTGTTGTTGGCTCTTTGTAGATCTGCCTCCAGCTCATTTATCTTCTCCTGAAACTCATTCAACTGACTCTGGAGAGGACATTTCAGAACATCAGAGAACTCAACACAGAGAATGGAAGATTTGATATACGGTATGTGTGTGTGAATGTGGTCATGTGTCTACCTGCAGTTCCTGGTTCTTGGTGTAGTACTCGTCCCGGCCCTGCTGTAGCTGGCGGACCTGGCTGTGTAGTCTGGTGACCACGGTCTCTCTGTCGTCCCACAGCTGTCTGCAGCGCTGCTGCTCCACCTGCAGACTCTCCTTCAGAGACACGATGTCCACACTCTGCAGGTTCAGCTGGTCCTTCTGCAGGCGGACACACAAACCAGGGAGCGAGGGTGACACACCCCTCACTGTTTCCGAAGAAATCTACAATGTCATATGATTTAATAAAAACTGTATTCCCCCCACCCACCACCATATGCGCCGCAGAGGAAAAGCAACAGTACTCTACTGAAGCCTCACATGCATGTGTCTGTGTGTATAACAAAGTTGGCGAGTGAAATGGATCAAGAGCAGGCTCCTACTTGCTGATATTTCTCAACAAAACATCTGCTTCTTTGAGTCAGTGGTAACCAACTGGTCGATCTCCATGGTATTCCTAGTCATGTGTCTGAAGGAACAAACTACCTTCCCTGCGGGCCCGGAGAGAAAAATCAAGTGCACTATAGGTCTTCATATAGGCCTTCAATCAGATGGCTCAGATTAACATGTCTGCAGTAACATTACAGACATAAAAGAAAGCTACAGCAAAGTTGATACTGTGAGATTTCAAAACCATGACTAGAGAGAGAGACTCAACAAATACAGCAAAGAGCTGCTGTTTGTATGAGTGAGTTCATGTTTAAGTTCTTACTCAGCACTGTCAATACTTTGTATTCAACAAAATGTGTGTTCTTCCCATTTCCATTCAGCGCTACAAGAAGCACTGCAGCAGTAATGAATGTGTAGGACAGTGTAGAGATTGGCTTGTGTTATTATTAGAAGCTTGGGTCTTTTTTAATATCAAGGAATATTTAACTTTCTCTGTTCATAGGAGTAACAACATGAATTTATGCATGAGGCAGAAATAATGCGGTGCGACTCGAGTTTTGCCATCAGCTGGAAGACGGTGTCCCTTTTTGGTCAGTGACAGTGGAGGAAAGGGAGAGGAGGGATGTTGAGAGGCGGCCCCTCAGTCTTCTGCTCTCTCCCTCCGCTGAGACTGACCATCAGATGCAGGCACCATGAGCCCAGTAAAATAAAAATAAATAGCAAATGATTTAAAATGTATCACTTAGCTGTGCCTTGCAAATAATACAACAGATCTATTACCAGTAAAGCCTACCTCAAATTTTGAAATATAAATTCTTTAGAAAATTGTCCAAACAATGCATTGGCAGGCCAATTCAAGCAAAGCCAATATGTATTGGTTCTATAGCTTACTTCACAAACCTCATTGCTACAGTAGTTTTGCATTTTGACTCAAAGTGATCTTGACTCAGAAAAGGTTGGTGAACACTGCTTTGAATGATAACTTTCTTTGTTAGGATTCCAACGCCCCCATCTCCCAATAGATTTGCACTGTTTCTGAGAAGCTAAGGGACAAATCTGGGGAAGGGAGGAGCGTTTGTTACCATAGCGTTGTTCTGCTCTTCCAGTGCAGTGGCGTTGATGACGCGGCGCAGTAGACGTCGGTTGCGGACGGCGTGCTGCTCCCTCTTGTAGCGCTCGTACAGCAGCTGGCTGTGCAGCAGGAGCAGCTGGCTACGCAACGTGTGCAGCTCGTCCAGAGGAGCGGTGCCTGGGGAGGGAGAACATGCACACAGAGGGCTATTTTAACCAGGTAGGCCAGTTGAGAACAAGTTCTCATTTACAACTGCGACCTGGCCAAGACAAAGCAAAGCGACAAAAACAGAGTTGCACATGGGAATAAACAAACAGTCAATAATTTAAAAACCCAGCAGCGTTGCAATTCTTGACACAAACCGGTGCACCTGGCACCTACAACCATACCGCATTCAAAAAGGCACAAATCTTTTGTCTTGCCTGTTCACCCTCTGAATGGCCCACACACACAATCCAAGTCTTTATTGTCCCATGGCTTAACAAACCTTCTTTAACCAGTCTCCTCCCCTTCATCTACACTGGTTGAAATGGATTTAACAAGTGACATCGATAAGGGATCATAGCTTTTACCTGAATTCACCTTGTCAGTCGGTCATGGAAAGAGCAGGTGTTCTTAATGTTTTGTACACTATTTGGTCCTTCTCAGGGGATGTCGAGGAACTTTGATAACAGTTACCCCCGCAAACAATGTTAACTCCACACTGTAGAAGTTAAGGTTTATTTCAATGGGTATATGTGAGGTTTATGATTGATTGTATTTCTGATTATTCACAGTTCCCAGATTATTTCACTTATAATTCACTATATCACAATTCCAGTGGGTCAGAAGTTTACATACACTAAGTTGACTGTGCCTTTAAACAGCTTGGCTTTAGAAGCTTCTGATATGCTAATTGACATAATTTGAGTCAATTGGAGGTGTACTTGTGGATGTATTTCAAGGCCTACCTTCAAACTCAGTGCCTCTTTGCTCAACATCATAGAAAAATCAAAAGATATCAGCCAAGACCTCAGAAAAAGAAAAATTGTAGACCTCCACAAGTCTGGTTCATCCTTGGGAGCAATTTCCAAACGCCTGAAGGTACCATGTTTATCTGTACAAACAATAGAACGCAAGTATAAACACCATGGGACTACGCAGCCGTCATACCGCTCAGGAAGGAGATGCGTTCTGTCTCCTAGAGATGAACGTACTTTGGTGCGAAAAGTGCAAATCAATCCCAGAACAACAGCAAAGGACCTTGTGAAGATGCTGGAGTAAACAGGTACAAAAGTATCTCTATCCACAGTAAAACGAGTCAAGCTGAAAGACCGCTCAGCAAGGAATAAGCCACTGCTTCAAAACCCCCATAAAAAAGCCAGACTACGGTTTGCAACTGCACATGAGGACAAAGATCGTACTTTTTGGAGAAATGTCCTCTGGTCTGAAGAAACTGTTTGGCCATAATGACCATCGTTATGTTTGGAGGAAAAAGGGGGAGGCTTGCAAGCCAAAGAACACCATCCCAACAGTGAAGCACGGGGGAGGCAGCATCATGTTGTGGGGGTGCTTTGCTGCAGGAGAGACTGGTGCACTTCACAAAATAGATGGCATCATGAGGAAAGTTGTGGCAAAATGGCTTAAGGACAACAAAGTCAAGGTATTGGAGTGGCCATCACAAATGCCCTGACCTTAATCCTATAGAAAGTTTGTGGGCAGAACTGAAAAAGTGTGTGCGAGCAAGGAAGCCAACAAACCTGACTCAGTTACACCAGTTAGGAGGAATGGGCCAAAATTCACCCAACTTATTGTAGGAAGCTTGTAGAAGGCTACCTGAAACCATTGACCCAAGTTAAACAATTTAAAGGCAATGCTACCAAATACTAATTGAGTGTATGTAAACTTCTCTACTATTATTCTGACATTTCACATTCTTAAAATAAAGTGGTGACTAACTGATCATTAAATGTCAGGAATTGTGAAAAACTGGAGTTTAAATGTATTTGGCTAAGGTGTGTGTAAACTTCCAACTTCAACTGTAGTCAAACTAACACAGAAAAGAGGGAACTGAGTAGGTGTACATAACATTTAACTGGCAGATAAACTCTATGATAACTTTACACCAAGGCCTCTGAGTCATCCAGGGAGCTTACATAACTTTGTGGAGTTGGTTTCACAAACAATCACTTATACATTACTTATATAACTTGTGTAACCAGGGGATCTTATTCATTTCCAATATTTGGCAGGCAGAGAGGGAGTATTGTCCCAGACACAAGGCTGTTATATAGTGATCAGCAGCTTGAGATGGTTAAGACAGAGCCTTTATTATTACTATTCTACCTCCAAGGCACATTTAGCTATTTAAGTATCTCTTCCTGTCATTTACCTGTACAGTTTGTGCAACCATGCAAGTATTCACTTATCTGTAAATATAACTGTATATTTACCTGTACAGTTAATGTAACCATGCAAGTATTCACTTATCTGTAAATATAACTGTATATTTACCTGAACAGTTAATGTAACCATGCAAAATATTCACTTACCTGTTCATTTGCCAGTCTGTCTATTAAGTAAACTATTATTACCCTCACTCATATCATATGCATTTTTAGCTATTGAAGTATTTCTCTGCCATCGACCTGTATAGTATAGTTAACCATCCAACAATGTATAGTGTACATATTCAGCCAACCACTCATACAATGCAATGTCTTTTTATAGCTTTTTTTGCACTCCAGATATCTTGTATTTCTATACTTTTTCATACTGCCGCTCTATGTATCATGTACCGTGTATCTGTCTTTTGTGTACTTTCGTTGTGGCATTTTGCACCTGCCCTGTGTTTTGTTGTAGCTGCTTGACAAAGAAATTTTCCCCTCGGGGATCAATAAAGTACCTATCTAATAGGAGTACAGGTTTTTTTCTGGATCAAAAACGGGGCTTAGGTGGAGGCCGTGCTTTTTGAATTTTTCATTTTAAATTCTCAATGTCTAGGTTTTATTTTGGTGATTGTTAGTTCTCAAAGATGATATTCTAAAATAAATAAATAAAATGTATATATATCCATCCATTATCTTTTCTACATAATTTATATTGGGTTTTAGTTGTTTAAGTTTACTGAAAGCGTTTTTCCACCCAAGGATTTCAATGGCAGATAAGCGTGAGCATATATTGTCAAATGCCCTGTTTCTGCCTGATGTAGGAAAACTACATTTTGGTCATTGTAGGGTAAATGCATCATGAGACCTGAAAGCTTTATCAGTGTTCCCCTGTTGCACTAGCTAGTACAGTGTTGCTGCAGTGCTTTGGTGCTGGTTCTTTACCTCCAAAATGTGTCCAGTCAGCTGACTTGCTTGGCAAAGGTAATCTGTAAGAGAGAGAGTAATGTTTAAAAAATTAAAATAAAAAAAGCTAGAACAGGGGCAGCAATGGGACAGTACATCGGACCCCCATATAAAAAGACCTGAATGGTAGATCCCTGCCTTCAACCCATCTGGGCTTGGAGACACACTTGTAGGCACTCCGTCTCAGTCAATTATATCCCTCAAAACAGGGCATGGCCTGCCATTCATTTTCATTCATTCATTCATTTGGGGGGGCTGGAATGTACAAAGTCAGATAGTTCTGTGCAGAGCTCCAAAAATTATTGGCTTAGGAGCGAGGATAGCGTGCGTGTGTGTGTGTGTGTAGGAGGGGAGTGGAGCGTGTCAGACAATGCCTGTAGTTGTTCTCAACTGAGCGTTTCCCGTGGGCCAGGGCAATGGACTGGAAATGACCAAGCCCAGTTCTACAGTGAGCTTCACATCACATACACTCTGGCTTCCCCTTGCCTCCAACACATACAGTACACAGAAACCCATGTTCTTGGACTAGGTACTAAGACAACCATTATCAGATGGTTTTGATAGACTGATAAGCATAAAGTTGGTCAGACAGTTGTGACTTGACAGATATTAAAAGCTGGGCACCTCACCTCTTGAGCACCTTGTCATGGGTGTCACTCCCCTGCTGAACGAGGTGATCTAGCACCTCCAGGGGGGAAGCAGACACCATCCCCTCGCACTCCGCCTCCCTGTCCTCCAGCCCCTCCTGCCGCTGGCACAGCTTCTCCATGGCAGCTCTGCCACGGGCTTCCGATGTCCTCCTTGCAACGAAGAGGGATGCAGCCCGGGGCAGAGCCAAGTCAAACAGGGCCTCGTAGGGCAGGCAAGGGTTCTTCATTGGGCGGCTGGGTGAGAACAAGCCACCGAATTTGATCACCTCGTCCTCCAGGGCAGAGGGGCTCTGGTGCAGAGGGTGTTGGATGGGGCTGAAGGGACACACAGGTTCGAAAGACCAGGACTGCTCCAGGGTCAAGCCCCTACTACTGTCCCCACCTCCACTAGCCCCCTGGGCATTCTCCAGTGCCTTGTCTGGGGTCGACACAGCATTATGGGGTTCCAGGAGCGGCTGTGGGGGGTTGGGCAGGGGCTTCTCCTGGGTACCTGTCAGGGTCTCTGTGGTGCGGTAGAACGGGGAATCAAAGCCACTCAGGCCGGACAAGTCACGCTTGTCCTCTGTGATCTTCAGGAGCTCCTCTGTGATGGCAGCTGGTGAGTTTTTTGGGGGGGGGGGGGGGGGGGAGTAAAAACGGCGGACATGAGGAGGCTTGTAGTGGAACAGGCTTTTGAGTCATTGGTGACTATTGCTATGAAATGTACACTATATATATATACATAAAAGTATGTGGACACCCTTTTAAATGAGTGGATTTTGCCATTTCAGCCACACCCGTTGCTGACAGGTGTATAAAATCGAGCACACAGCCATGCAATCTTCATAGCCAAACATTGGCAGTAGAATGGCATTACTGAAAAGCTCACTGACTTTCAAAGTGGCACCGTCACAGGATGCCACCTTTCCAACAAGTCAGTTCGTTACATTTCTGCCCTGCTAGCGCTGCCCGGTCAACTATTAGTACTGGTATTGTGAAGTGGAAACGTCTAGGAGCAACAACGGCCACACAAGCTTGCAGAACGTGTTGCAACACTGGCTCTGGAAGCAACATCAGCACAAGAACTGTTCATCGGCAGCGTCATGAAATGGGTTTCCATGGCCGAGCAGCCGCACAGAAGCCTAAGATGCGCAATGCCAAGCGTTGGCTGGAGTGGTGTAAAGCGCACCGCAATATTACTCTGGAGCAGTGGAAACGTGTTCTCTGGAGTGATGAATCACGCTCCACCATCTGGCAGTCCGACGGACAAATCTGGGTTTGGCGGCTGCCAGGAGAACGCTACCTGCCCCAATGCAGTGCCAACTGTAAAGTTTGGTGGAAGAGGAATAATGGTCTGGGGCTGTTTTTCAGGCCACAGTTCCAGTGGAGGGAAATCTTAGCACTACAGCACACAATGACATTCTAGAAGACTTTGTGCTTCCAACTTTGTGGCAACAGTGTGTGGAAGGTGCTTTCCAACAATGCCCCCATGCACAAAGCGAGGTCCATGCAGAAATGGTTTGTCGAGATTGGTGTGGAAGAACTTGACTGGCCTGCACAGAGCCCTGACCTCAAGTCGCTGCAGCAATGTTCCAACATCTAGTGGAAAGCCTTCCCAGAAGAGTGGAGGCTGTTATAGCAGCAAACAGGGGACCAACTCCATATTAATGTCCATGATTTTGGAATGAGATGTTCGACGAGCAGGTGTCCACATACTTTTGGTCATGTAGTGTATATGGTTAATTCTCATTCAACTGAAATGTTATGTCAACCTCATTTAGACCAGCACACTCATTCTCATTCACTCACCCTCTTCTCTCTCCTTCTCGGTCCTCAGCTGAAGCTCCTTCATAAAGACTGACAGCTCTGTCAGCGTCATGGAAACGGTCTCACCACCACCTACATCTAGTATGCAGAAGACAGCCAATAAACAGGTTTTACATAAAACAAATCTTCCACCAGAGAACACGGACTGACAATGTTTAAAAACTATGGACATAGAAAAAAAGCATACAAACTAAAGATGACGGACCTCTGATGACCTCTCCACCTTTTTCAGGATCTCTGATTGGTTCCTGCCTCACCAGGCTGGGTTTGGATGCTTCTACAGGGTGGCCATCCTGAAAGTGAACAGTTGTGTTATTCACAAGTTTTTATTTAACCAAGAAGTCCCAGGTTCTCTACTTACTACCCTACAAAGGCAAGTAATGCTTACTGTGGGAATAGATGTCATACTGTACCTTCTGTGGTGGACTGCTGGTGTTGGAGAGCAGGGGGATGATGGGGAACTCATCGGAGAGGGTGTGTGGTGGAGAGATGGTGGCAGGAGTGCCTTTCCCACCTACTGACGGAAACCAGCAATTAGGAGAAAATAACAACCAAACTGTCATGTAGGATTAACACTAGAACCGCTAAAGCAGTCATTTTCACTGCTCATTATTTATTTTTTTACTCTGTCAATTTTATGTACACCTACTCAGTCATGCCCCCCTACACTCTATCCTTGACTTTTCCTGAATAAGTCTATATAAAACAGCCTGTATTAAAATAATAATCACAAACAGAACTGGAGTTATAACCAGTTTTAGGAGGGCATGTCATTCTTTTTTTATGGTTTTCCCAAGTTGCCCCTCATTCTCCCAACAATAGGGCATGCTAAGCTCCTTGTTCCGACAGTTGAATGTGCAGTGTCCAGCTGATAATCACCCAGATAACTACCTCAAAACTGAACAGACACTATACCCCAAACAATGTTCACTCATTTAACAGATAAAAAATATTAAGTAAAGTATGATGGGGGAGAATGGGTGAGTTGAGCGAGGGGAAGCGAACAATGCATAATTATGTAAATCACCAATTGTGAATGAAGAACAGGGCGGGCCATTCTATTGTATTGATCCATTCAAATTACAACGAACAAAAATATAAAAAGAGGTGATGGAGGCGGATGAATGGCACAACAATGGGCCTCGGGATCTTGTCACGGTATCTCTGTGCATTGAAATAGCCATTAATAAAATGCAATTGTGTTCGTTGTCCGTAGCTTATGCCTGCCCATCTCATAACCACACCATGGGGCACTCTGTTCACAACGTTGACATCAGCAAACCGCTGGCCCACACGATGCCATACACGCTGCCAAAGTTGAAAACCGGTATTCATCCGTGAAGAGCACACTTCTCCCGCGTGCCACTGGCCATCCAAGGTGAGCCTTTGCCCACTGAAGTCGGTTGTGATGCCGAACTGCAGTCAATTCAAGACCCTGGTTAGGACGACATGCACGCAGATGAGCGTCCCTGGGATGGTTTCTGACAAAACTTATTTGATTGTGCAAACCCACAGTTTCATCAGCTGTCCGGATGGCTGGTCTCATATGATCCCGCAGGTGAAGAAAGCCGGATGTGGAGGTCCTGGGCTGGCGTGGTTACACGCGGTCTGCGCTTGTGAGGCCAGTTGGCTATACTGCCAAATTCTCTAAAACGACATTGGGTAAAGAAATTAACATAAAATTCTTTGGACCGTGCCTCTTGGTGGTTGGGGTATTTATTTACTTTTTTCTTTCTTTATAAAAATTATGTGTTACCGTGCTCCAACACATATGCTTTCTGTTTCATAGTTGTAACAAAGGCATATTGATTGAAACTGAAAATGCTATTGTGGGACAATTCTACACCACTAAACCCCTTCTGACTGGTACAGTGTAAAGACAATTGCTTTCAAACGCCAGTCTATTTCTATGGTGCAGACACGCATGACACGTAAATGAGGCTAATTTAAGGATAGTGTCTAACAGAACATAGAGGGTGTTCTGTTAGAGGGTGTCCTTTAAAATGAAAGCCTCTCCAACATAATCCAGAGAGAATCAGGAATTCCCCAGGGCAGCTGTCTAGGCCCCTCACTTTTTCCAATATTTTCTAACGACATTTGAGTAATGCCAGTGTCTATGTATGCGGAAGACAACACTATACACGTCAGCTACTACAGCGACTGAAATGACAGCAACATTTAACAAAGAGCTGCAGATAATTTCAGAATGGGTGGCAAGGAATAAGTTAGTCCTACATATTTCAAAAACTAAAAGCATTGTATTGTGGAATAATGTGGAAATTTAACAAGTTGAAGTGACTAAAATGCTTGAAGTAATCCTGGATTGTAAACAGTCATGGTCAAAACATATTGATACAACAGTAGCTAAGATGAGAAGTCTGTCCATAATAAAGCGCTGCTCTGCCTTTTTAACAACACTATCAACAAAGCAGGTCCTACAGGCTCTAGTTTTGTCGCACCTGGACTACTGTTCAGTCGTGTGGTCAGGTGCCACAATTGGCTCAGAACAGGGCAGCACGGCTGGCCCTTAAAATGCCCACGGAGGCTAACATTGATAATATGAATGTAAAAAATGGAGGAGAGTGACTTCATCACTACGTGTTTTTGTTAGAAATGTTGACATGCTGAATTTACCAAGGTGTCTGTTTAAACTACTAGCACACAGCTCAGACACCCATGCATACCCGACAAGACATGCCACCAAAGGTCTCTTCACAATCCCCAAGTCAAGAACAGACTGCGGGAGGCACACAGTACTACATAGAGACATGGCTACATGTAACTCTATTCCACAAGGTAATGATGCAAGCTGTAAACTTTTAAGAAACATAAATACACCTTATGGAACAGCGGGGACCGTGAAGAGACAAACACAAGATAAGACTCTACACACACGTACACATTGATGTTGTATTGTAAATATGTGCTAGTGGAGTAGTAGCCTGAGGGAACACACTAAATATATTGGGTAAACTGTTTTTTTTTCCTTCATTTAACTAGGCAAGTCAGTGAAGAACAAATACTTATTTACAATGATGGCCTACTTGTATTGCCCCCCCCCCTGGCCAAACCCTCCCCTAACCCGGACAACGCTGTGTCAATTGTGTGCCCCCCTATGGGATTCCCAATCACGGCTGGTTGGGATACAGCCCAGGATCGAACTTGGGTCTTTAGTGACGCCTCTAGCACTGCAATGTTATATTTTAAACTGATTATAACTGCCTTAATGTTGCCGGACCACAGGAAGAGTAGGTGCTGCCTTGGCAGGAACTAATGGGGATCCTTAATCAATACAAATAGTGTAAACTGAAAAGTTGAAAATCTGATGAAGAAAGACAGATTAAACTTCATATATTATAAAAGGTGTAAAGACACATGTTGGGATCATTTTCCACAGCACGTTATATCACACATATCAATATCAATCACACAACAATTCAGTCAGGTCGATAATTAATGGCGCCCTTGATAAAGATTAGCAAAAATAAATACTGAGCTATATTGTATGCCAAAACAATTGGGAAATTATATTATTTTATGCTAATACAACAGCTCAGAGAAATATATTTTGTAATAGTAATAGAATGTCCAGGACACTTGATAGAAAAAAAAAGGAGATACGGGGCAAACTTATTGGCAGCCCTGTTTTCAATACACTAGCACCCTAGGGTAAAGACACAGCCTCTTTCTAAAATATTTTATGAGATTGGAGAACACATTGGGAGGGATCTTAGACCATTAGTCCTGGGGGGCGGGGGGGCTTGTTAAAGTCAACAGCATCATGAACCAAGTACCAGGACATTTTTGCCAAAAACCTGGTTGCCTCTGCCAGGAGGATGACACTTGGCCTCAAGTATATCTTCCAACAAGACAATAATCTCAAGCACTAATCAAAATCCACAAAGAAATGGTTAACGGACCATAAAAATCAACATTTTGCAATGGCCACCTCAGTCTCCGAACTTGAGCCCCATTGAAAACCTGTTGGTTTAAATTGAAGAGGGCAGTCCATAAGAACACACAAAGGATATCAAGGATCTGGAAAGTTCTCTTTCGTCGCAAGGGGAGGGTGCTAGAGTACTGAAAACAGGTCCAATAATTATGGACCTGACTATGTTGTAATAGTTGAATGATCCCTTGTCACCTGATGTGCTGTGGCCACGGTGGCCTGGGAGATGAGAGGCACTGTGGGAGAGCTCTGGGTTGGGTGACATGCCCCTGGAGGAAGGGGGAGTGGCCATGCCACACAGGGAGGAGGGGCTCCACAGTTCCTTTACCCCACAGGAGGAGTTGAGTTCACAGCTAGAGTTCTGTAGGAAGACATTCAATGATACATGTTAAGTGATAATTACACACATAATTATGCTTAAATGTTTGATAATGACAACAGATGTGGTATACTATAAATTGCATCTGGAAATTAGGCTACAGCGTTTTCCAGGACCTCAGTCTCCTACCGACAAATCCTCACAGACCCAGAGGGCTGAACAACACGAGGACCACCTGCGTGGGCGGCTCACAAAGAGAGGGACAGACAGCGTCGCCAGGGCAACCAACAGACCACAGGGGAGTGGCAGGGCGGGGGCGTGAGGGCATGTTTTCTGCTTTCTAAGGCCTGACACCACCGCCCGCCCGCCAGCCTTTCCCACTGATGATTCAAGGCCTCCTCTCCCTCTCTAAAGTGCTCCCTCCGACCATTCCTCTCTGAAAACAAGGGGGCGATTCATAGACCCGGAGAGGAGGAGGGGGTGCAGTGGGACAAGCGATTGACTAACAGCGTCTGACACAGCCAATATATCAAGTGTAAACACCCTCTGCAAAACAAGAACAAGTGAATAGAGAAGCAGCAGCAGATAGCAGTGGCTACACAGTCAGGCTGACACTCTCCAACAAACCCCGTTTCTATATAGGAACTAATCTGGACACATTTACTATAGGTCAGTGCAGTGA
This sequence comes from Thymallus thymallus, assembly GCA_023634145.1. NCBI lineage: Eukaryota > Metazoa > Chordata > Actinopteri > Salmoniformes > Salmonidae > Thymallus > Thymallus thymallus. The sequence goes on from CM042404.1 coordinate 14,751,854, forward strand.
AACGTTGTGCAACAGAAATGCTGTGTGACTGTTGGCGTTACCTGACGTCTGGAGGTCTGGGGGCTGCGATAGGAGGACTGTGTCCCCGAGAGAGAAGGCAGGGACAAGGGTGGTGGCAGTGGCTGGCGGGGGTTAGAGAAAGGGGTCGAAGAAGAGCTTCCTGCGGGGAGGAGAGGAAAATAATCAGTCTGACTCACTGACTCCCATATCGATGTGTCAAATCTTCCATTCATTCTCCATTGTTAAACACCCCATGAACACCCTATGACAAGTCATTATTACAAATCAACTAACGCGTCTTGCAGCCAAGCAACGTTAGAAACACATTATTTCAGATGATTGATAGTCTGAGAATTCACATGAAATAACTCTAAACAAATTCCACTCATGAACAATACACTCAGTGAGAACACCAATCAAACTGTTATGACATTCCTATCCACCAATGGGAGGTGAGAGGGGGGTCTCACCGTAGCTGTTGTGGAAGTCTGTGTAAGGGCTGGAGATAGACTCTTGCGGGCGAAGCTCCAGGTGGGGGTAGAGGTTCTCGGGCATGGTCGCATAGCCCTCCTCACACGACGCCTCCTTGGGGTCCAGAGATACTTTGGCACACTCTATGACGATGTCATGAATCTCAAACCTCTTCCACCTGCGGAGGTCAAGCATGGTCAATCCCACTGAGAAAAACTCTAAATTTGTTCATACAGCAGATGAGCTCTTGTTTTGGTTGACAGAATATGGTGCATAAACAAGTGAGTGAAGCTGGAGAGCTGTGATTGACTGACCTGGTGGGATCAAGCTCATGGTCCTTAGTTCCAGTCACTAGTTCCGGGTGTATACGGACATGTTCCAGCATTGGCTGCAAAATAATGGGGGAAGAACACACATTTAAAAAAAGTATGGAACCATTTAGATCAGATCAATTTCTATGGTTAGAACATTTCTGAAGCCAAATCAATAGAATACAAATTAACAAAATTAAAGACTGATCAAATGCAAAAGCTCAAGTCTCACCTTCACCACCTCTTCAAAGGTGTCCACATTCTCCTTCATGCTGTAGTGGGAGCGCAGGTAGGACACAAAGTTGCACGGGTACATGCCATAGAGGCGGTGGAAGAGCGAGTAGACGCTGGCGTGCAGGTGGATGAGGTACACCTCGGAGACGTGCCCTGGGGGAAGCAAGAGGAGCAGAAGGAGAGAACATGACGTCAGGTCAGAGGCGGTAGGTACAGTCCATCTAAAACTATGCCGGGCTCTTAACTATTTCCAATATTTGTATTTTCTTCTATCAATAAAATAGCTCCTCTGAGTCTTTTCTCAGGGATTACCTGGGTTCTTCAGGTTCCAGGAAGCCAGGCGGCCAAATATGTCAAAGAACTCATACAGGTGTTGTTTGCCAGCCTGGGGGATCATGGGTAGCAAAGCGATCAACACCAGGACTCCAGTTATGAGGACCACCACGTCTAAATCCATCTGTACACCATGGGAAGAAAAACATACAACATTAGCATACAAATGAAAGATGTCCAGGACACTTGATATAATAAGCTTGTGCTTCCAAGTATTGGAAGTACTTTCCCTTTTACCTTGAGGCATTTAAGCAGCGAGAGAAGCAGCGGGTAGCGGGCGATCTTGTGGATCCAGGACGGTTGCTTGCGGACCACGTGGCCTAGCAGGGTTAGGGTAGGCAGCCGGCAGGCCTGTTTGGCCATACACTCGTTCATCTTGTCCAGTAGGTGCTGTGGTGGGTAAAATAAAAACATAGGGCTATAAGACAATCATACTTTTTGTTACTCAATGCATGAGTTAATTAACATCTGATGAAAAATGGGGGTATAATTAGTCTCTTGAGATATTTTACTTAACTAGGCAAGTCAGTTAAGAACAAATTCTTATTTACAATGACGGCCTACCAAGAGGCAAAATGCCTCCTGCAGGGACGGGGGCTGGGATTAAAAATAAAACAATTAATATATAGGACAAAACACACATTACGACAAGAGACAACACTACATAAACAGAGACCTAAGACAACATAGCATGGTAGCAACACAAGATGACAACATGGTAGCAACACAACATGGCAGCAGCACAAAACAAGGTAGAAAAATTATTGGGCACAGACAACAGCACAAAGGGCAAGAAGGTAGAGACAACAATACATCACACAAAGCAGCCACAACTGTCAGTAAGAGTGTCCATGATTGAGTCTGAATTAAAACTGTCCAGTTTGAGTGTTCGTTGCAGCTCGTTCCAGTCGCTAGCTGCTGTGAACTGAAAAGACGAGTGACCGAGGGATGTGTGCGCTTTGGGGACCTTTAACAGAATGTGACTGGCAGAACGGGTGTTGTATGTGGAGGATGAGGGCTGTAGTAGATATCACAGAAAAGGGGGAGTGAGGCCTAAGAGGGTTTTATAAATAAGCATCAACCAGTGGGTTTTGCGACGGGTATACAGAGATGACCAGTTTACAGAGGAGTATAGAGTGCAGTGATGTGTCCTATAAGGAGCATTGGTGGCAAATGGTGAAGAACATCTAGCCGCTCGAGAGCACCCTTACCTGCCGATCTATAAATTATGTCTCATGGGTAGGATGGTCACCTGAATCAGGGTTAGTTTGGCAGCTGGGGTGAAAGAGGAGCAATTACGATAGAGGAAACCAAGTCTAGATTTAACTTTAGCCTGCAGCATTGATATGTGCTGAGAGAAGGACAGAGTACCGTCTAGCCATACTCCCAAGTACTTGTATGATGTGACTTCCTCAAGTTCTAAACCCTCAGAGGTAGTAATCACACCTGTGGGGAAAGGGGCATTCTTCTTACCAAACCACATTAACTTTGTTTTGGAGGTGTTCAGAACAAGGTTTAGGGCAGAGAAAGCTTGTTGTAGAGCGTTTAACACAAAATCCAGGGAGGGGCCAGCTGAGTATAAGACTATCATCTGCATATAAACGGATGAGAGAGCTTCCTACTGTCTGAGCTATATTGATGTAAATTGAGAAGAGCATGGGACCTAGGATCGAGCCTTGGGGTACTCCCTTGGTGACAGGCCGTGGCTGAGACAGCAGATGTTCTGACTTTATACACTGCACTCTTTGAGAGAGGTATTTAGCAAACCAGGCCAAAGACCCCTCAGAGACACCAATACTCCTTAGCCGGCCCACAAGAATGGAATGGTCTACCGTATCAAAAGCTTTGGCCAAGTCAATATAAATAGCAGCACAACATTGGCAGATCTCACCTTATCATGTGGCTCTCTGACTGAGGAGAGAATATGAATGGCCTGGGCCGAGTTAGTCTCCAGGAAGTAGTCCACCAGTCCATTCAGCAGCATGGCCCCTCGCTCTACACAGAGAGGAGGAGGGAAGAATGAACATAGTCCCCATCACCCACATTATGGTTCAAAATATGGCTGCATAATAGAATTTGCCAGAGCCCTCTAATACAATCACCAGAGTATAGGATACCTAGTCCCAAAAACAACTTATTAAAAAGCAGAGTTCTCACCAGTGCTGAGATGCTCATTGATAAGGCCTTTAATCTCCTCCAGTTGGTGGATGTCGGAGGACTCCAGGAGAGGGAGGAGGTCCGCTACGTTGGGCTGCTCTCTTGCCATGGTGACAGTGGTGGAGGGGGAGGTGGTGTCAGGAGGGCAGGGGGGTGTCCCGGTCGTGTCGCTCAGTGTCCTGCTGCCTTGCCTGGAGGGCTCCCTGGGCCTCCGGCCAATACAGTCTCCAGGCACCACTACAGGACATGGCAAGCAACAACAGTACAGGGTCAAACCTGACTCAACACAAGTCAGAGAACTTCAGTGATATGTAGGCTATTAGATACACAACTTCATACCGCAAGGATTCTAGAAAAGCATCAATTGTAATATCACATGAGTTTGACCCTCACATAATTAAAAAAAAGTCACAGTGCACGGACAAAATGTAGGAAATTAGCATTGTTATTAATGGCATTTAGCCTAGCTAGTAGCTACATACATATCGGTATTATTAGGCTAGTTAAAATGCAGCTCCTAATTGCTAAGTGTATAACTAAGACCATCGATAGGTACACAGTGTGCTTTTGATAAAGCCATGAGAAATCTAGCACGATAGTTTCAAAGCAGTGAAACAGTGACAAATTAAAGGACATTTCTCCGACACCATTTTAATAATCTCTGACACCAACGTAAACATCCACCATGCTTAATACAAGAGAACAAGACAGACAAATTCTCCTCTCCAGCTAACACAGTGGTTTGTCATAATATTCTGAGTGTTCACAGAATCTCTCTCAGTCTCAGTGACTCAACCTTTCAAAAGGATAAGAGGCCAAAGTAGGTGTCCAAATCTCCAGCTAACAAGAGGGCATAAATAATTGTGATAGGCAGGTCATTATCACCCGGATGTCGAGCACCCTTGGTCCCTATACGTTGACGAAAAACCGCAAGCATGTTATTGTTTTCTTAACTCCTACTCCCATTCCAATGACAGCATTACCTTAGAGGAGGAAGGGTATAGGCCTAAGGCTGAGAGCCTAGTTCTTACCCTCCATCTTGAAACTAGGCTACTCCTGTTTTATTGTGTGTCAGTGCGTGCCCCTGCTGAGAAAGGTTGACAGGCAGGCACAACTGTAGACTGCTCTGTTACTGAGGCTCTCCCCCACTAGTCTCCAAGGTATCAATTCACTCCTTTGTCTTACTATTGGTCTAGGGTGTGTTGAATTTAATTTGGGTGTTTTCAAACTTGCAGGGCCAAACTTTCAGTGGCACAACCAGGAACAACCCTCAGAGTGACCTCAAGCAGCAGAAGCTCCTGGCAGCTCTGGAGAACACAAAGAGCCTTTATGCAGCCCCATGCACTTCCATGTAAACACTGGAAATTACATTTGGCTGTGTGCAAGCCATTAGGTGCCACCCTCATTCTCTCACAAATAATTTCACAAACAAAATACATTTGAGACTTTATAACTAAATCCATTTGAAGCCTTAGGCTACATCTGTGGACTCAACTGGACTAGGATTTTATAATAATTCTGTCATTGTTTCCTAGTCCCCTGTGCTCTCCACAATCTGCGAAAATGGGCCTGATGCTCAGGAGGGAGGATTATTAGTTAGGCTATTTAGTGCAATAGACTACTGCAAAGGGAGACCCTATCTAGCCTATTAATGCAACTTGTATCAACTTAATTTAGAGTAGCCTTTTTATTTACAGTTGCACGTGATTAATTACATATGGCCATCTAGTTATACAACAGAATATGCTTTCAAGCGGGAATTAACAGTAATTTCAAATGCAATTATGAAATAACGTTTGCTAGAGAGTTAGTACATATGACGCCTACGCCTCAAGATTTGCTCCAAATGTGTTGCAGAAAGCAGCTGCAACTTCTTGCAATGTTACAGCTGCTTTCTGCCACACATTTGGAGCAAAGCTTGAGGACACAACAAATATAGCTACCTAGGTAACGTTACATCATTCACCTGTAACTGACAACATAAACTCACTATGACAGTCAACCGCTAACTAGCCAAGAATTCTCAACTACAAAATCGAGGAGTATTATTGTCTAAACGATAGCTAGATGTGTGGCCAGCAAGCAGAGTACTGTAGCTAGATATCTGGAACGACCACTTACTGTCGTAAACAACTCGGGGGAACAATGGGCAGGGTTCGGTTTCTTGTATCCGACTATTTTACAGGAGTTAATCTTGGCAAGGTGAAAACTATTTCAACAGATGCATGGTCATGAATGTAGATAGCTAGTTATGACTCAAATCATTATTGTAATCGTCTACAGAAATGTAATTAACGTTCGCTGACAGTCCAAAACAAGTCAAGACATTATAAACAGCTACGGCGGATGGGGGAAAAAACATTTATTTAACCGTCATGAAAGAGCATCAGAAACGCATAATAATTCGCACGCCTTATATTAACGACATTGTAATGTCTGAAATTCACCATTATATAATTTAAGTACCTCATTACATGGACCTGTTTACCTGTCAGAGTCGCTGCACTCCACAGGGCGCCGCCATCTTGAACACCACACAGCCCATTCCTCTGCTATCAGCCTCCGCTGACTCGCACGCAAAGTAATCCCTGAGCCATTCAGAATCTGAAATTGCACACTGACTAGTCTATTTACCTAAATAACACTACAGATACACTCATTAAAATTCTTCCATAATCATATTTCAGTGCACCACACTACTCGTTTCCTCACTCTACGAGAAACTAAGCATTGTTTTTCTCAGGTGGAGGGAAGAGTTTCTGTAATGCGGTTTTCGCGTGACTCAGGTAGTGAGCGCATGCGCTCAGCAGAATGGCCACATTATCAGGCGTTATCTATAGCACTATATTGGATAACTCCAATATCAGATCCCATTCTCACATCGAAATATGCAACACAGAAATATTTTCAAAATGTTGACTGATGATGTTATTAGCCTACATAGTCCTATTTATACAAACCAAGCATTAACCAACCCAAACATTCCACTCAAAGCAGTTGAACTACTTTTTGACTACAGCTACTACATATAAGATTAATAAAGATTTGTGAACATTAATCTAATTCAGGAGTTGCCAACACTTTTCACACAAGGACCTCAATTTCACAACCAAAACAAATAGCTGGAAAGAGGTTTTATGTGGAGGCATTGTGACATCACACCATGCCTCCCCTAAACCATTTCTCCCTTCTTTCTAATAGCTTTTTATGGACACTTCATTTGATTAACTAAATTGTGTCTTGAAAAATACACAATCCTGTTTACCTGTTATAGTTGTTGCAGTCCACAGGTGTTAGTGAACCAACAATGGCAGTATCAGACGGCAGGTAGCCTAGCAATTAGAGCGTTTGGCCAGTAATTTAAAGGTTACTAGTTTGCTATACCCGAGCCGACAAGGTGAAAAATCTGTTGAGCTGCCCTTAAGCAACTCACTTAACCCAAATTGTTGCAGGCAGACCCTGGCTTTTACCCCACTCCTCGAGGGTGTCTCAGTGAGAGTTGGGATATGCAAAAAAACACATAATACGTGAAATAGTCAAAACATAAGTACCCACAAACATTTTCAAAGGTTAGAAAGTTGAGCTAGTAACCAAAAGGTTGCCGTCTCAAATCCCAGAGCTGACAAGGTGAAAAAAATCTGTCACCGTGCCCTTGAGAAAGGAACTTAACCCCAATTGCTCCAGGGGTGGTGGAAAATGGTGACCCTGGCTGTTAACCCACTCCCTGCGGTTGTCTCTGGGGGAGTTGGGATATGCAAAAAAATACATTTCCACTACACAATTATGTGTAACAGGACAAATGTAAGCCATTGAGGGCTTCCAGCATTTTAAAGTAGTCAACTGGGTGGGACTTCCTTTGGGTTATGGCAGGATCACATGATTCCATCTGGGTAATTAGGAGGGCTTAGCCAATTAATTATACTCGTGAGCAAACATTAGGCAGTATGCACTCTTTTAGTTTATTTGCCAACTCAAATAAGTAGTAAAAGGAGAAAATGAACTACTTCAAAAAGGAGATTGCCTCAATGGAGCTCCCCGTGCGCTCACAGACACCACAATGGGACATATACAAACATTATATCGGTATTATTCTCTACGTGAGGCTCCTGCATGTATTGACGAGAAAGCGCCACTTGATGTCGCAAGTGTGCCTCTACACTTCATTACGTTGTGAGTTCATGCACCCTGAGTTGGAAAATTATCGTCTTGGCAAGGTACTGTATATTAGTGTAGCTTACAAAGACAACATTCATTGTTTTACTGTTATTGTAACACAAAATAACTTCATTGTATTTGTTTTATTGAAAATAATGTTTTCGTTATTTTCAACGCACTGATCCATGAAGATACATCTTTATGACAGTTTGGATAGAGTAGACATACTGTCTGACAAAAGTTATGAGAAAAACAATCTAGACTATGTCAGTAACTACACAAAATATAGTCCAGTGCAAGCAAGACTGTGTAAACATGTATAATCGGAGACTGGTTTGGTGTGTGTATCTATGGAGGTGCTGGGGCCTTGTTTTGCTTATTTAAATCTTAAGACACCCAAGACTATGCATTGGCAATTTCATTTACACAACAGAGACAGTGTAACGACTACTGTAAATCTTGTAAATAAAATATTGCAAGTTGTAGGCTAAGGAGTGAAACTTTTGGATTGGATATATTTGTGTTTTTTAAATCGATTTTAATAGTTGTAAAATATTCTGTAATGACCTTTGTTCCTTCCCATTTGAAAAACATTATATGCCTAACAAAATATAATCATGTGGAGGAAATTATGTTCAAAAAATATTTAAATGTATTTGTGAACTGTTTGAAACTTAAAATCGTTTGTAACAGTTCGAGGAGCTGTGTCTAGGTAAATATATGTTTATATACGCAAATTTCCACCTGCGAGTTGGCGCTCTCATTGGTTGAAACCACAGTCAGATTCCTACACAACAGTATCTGATTGAAAATTATGGAGGGGCGCAAAAGAAAGAGGGCAGTGCGATGTTTTACAGTGGTTTGGATTCTGACTTTTGCGAAAGGATTTTAGGAAATATGTATTCTTCGACTGATTGGTTATTGTTTTAAGACTGGGGAAATAAGTAAGCTAGCCATTGCCAATATACAGTAATACGACCACTATCCCGCTAGCCTACTTTTTATAAACGAACGGTAAGTGCAGCAGGTGCATAATATTCTAACGAATTACTATATTACTATAGGTTAATGTAAGTTATAAATAAATGAATGTATTTTACAATTACCCTATCAAAGTCAGTGATGTTTTAAACATCACGAGCCTATCATATGCTTTTGGAACAAAAACTATCTTATTTTCTGTATTTTACAGCGTTATATTTCATTATAGGCCTATATTCTAAAATAGATAACTCAAATACTGATTGATTATTCTGTTGTATTGGACATGACAGCATATTCATTTGTGGCATATTCTGGGAATTAGTTAGTATGGCTTGGTTATTTTAAATGTACAATTCATGTAGGACTTAAGTTTATTTAGCCTACATTTAAAACATGTGTGTTAGCACAAAGTCAAACAACCTACCTAAACTGAATTCTCACATATGACACAATTTGTTTAAGAATAATGTAATGATAATTTATTTAGCCTATTGTTTCCCTCGCTCAGAATCGCACCCTAAAAAATGTTATATCAGCCTACCTAAAAATCTAAAATTTTACAGACTCATAAACTGCATTATAACATGTTAGGGCTAGGCCTCCATAATACCTATTTTGAGTTGCCTATAAGCATTTGCCACAATTCTTTTTTCTAACAGCGTTGCCATGCCACGATCCTTTCTGGTGAAAATCAAGAGGTGCACATCTCACAAAGATGAAGCCGAACCGAGGGACCCTGAATTTACAAGTAAGATTGTCAGGATTATCATGGAGACACATCAATACTTTTACTAGTGTACAATGAGAAGTGTATAATGATTTGCCAGTTATTTCATGCATTGCCACAGCTTATAATTAATAAATTAACAAGTTTACATTTCTTTGTAATTGAATCACACCCCTGTGCATCATATACATCAGTCATTGTTTTATTACCTGCACCAATATAGGCTATTGTAAAAACAATTCAAAACTATTTAAATGTATTTGACTTGAGGAAGATGAATCCATAATGATGAGTTGCAGTGGGACTCAATGCGTTCCCAATTAACTGAATTCACTGAATTTAGCCTATTGAAACTGAGTGGTTAGGGCCGGTGTCACGGATATGCAAAATATAAATTATTCTGAAGAATAGCCGTCACAGTGTACAGGTAACTGTCAGAATAAAGGAAACACCAACATAACACGTTTTAATAGGGCGTTGGGCAACCACTAGCCACCAGAACAGCTTCAATGTGCCTTGGCATAGATTCTACAAGTGTTTGGATCTCTATTGGAGGGATGCGACACCATTCTTTCACAAATACCATCATTTTGTGTTTTGTAGGTGGTGGGAAACACTGTCTCAGGCACCAGAATCTCCCATAGTGTTCAATTGGCTTGAGAAATGGTGACACACACACACACACACTTTAAACCCCTTGAGACCCCTCTTTCAAAGTCTCTGGCCGTGTCCGAATACCCATACTAGTGTACTATACTGAAGAAAAATATACAGTGGGGAGAACAAGTATTTGATACACTGCCGATTTTGCAGGTTTTCCTACTTACAAAGCATGTAGAGGTCTGTAATTCTTATCATAGGTACACTTCAACTGTGAGAGACGGAATCTAAAACAAAAATCCAGAAAATCACATTGTATGATTTTTAAATAATTAATTTGTATTTTATTGCATGACATAAGTATTTGATCACCTACCAACCAGTAAGAATTCCGGCTCTCACAGACCTGTTAGTTTTTCTTTAAGAAGCCCTCCTGTTCTCCACTCATTACCTGTATTAACTGCACCTGTTTGAACTCGTTACCTGTATAAAAGACACCTGTCCACACACTCAATCAAACAGACTCCAACCTCTCCACAATGGCCAAGGCCAGAGAGCTGCGTAAGGACATCAGGGATAAAATTGTAGACCTGCACAAGGCCGGGATGGGCTACAGGACAATAGGCAAGCAGCTTGGTGAGAAGGCAACAACTGTTGCCGCAATTATTAGAAAATGGAAGAAGTTCAAGATGACGGTCAATCTCCCTCGGTCTGGGGCACCATGCAAGATCTCACCTCTTGGGGCATCAATGATCATGAGGAAGGTGAGGGATCAGCCCAGAACTACACGGCAGGACCTGGTCAATGACCTGAAGAGAGCTGGGACCACAGTCCTGCAGCGCACGCAAGGTCCCCCTGCTCAAGCCAGCGCATGTCCAGGCCCGTCTGAAGTTTGCCAATGACCATCTGGATGATCCAGAGGAGGAATGGGAGAAGGTCATGTGGTCTGATGAGACAAAAATATAGCTTTTTGGTCTAAACTCCACTCGCCGTGTTTGGAGGAAGAAGAAGGATGAGTACAACCCCAAGAACACCATCCCAACCGTGAAGCATGGAGGTGGAAACATCATTCTTTGGGGATGCTTTTCTGCAAAGGGGACAGGACGACTGCACCGTATTGAGGGGAGGATGGATGGGGCTATGTATCGCGAGATCTTGGCCTACAACCGCCTTCCCTCAGTAAGAGCATGGAAGATGGGTCGTGGCTGGGTCTTCCAGCATGACAACGACCCGAAACACACAGCCAGGGCAACTAAGAAGTGGCTCCGTAAGAAGCATCTCAAGGTCCTGGAGTGGCCTAGCTAGTCTCCAGACCTGAACCCAATAGAAAATCTTTGGAGGGAGCTGAAAGTACGTATTCCCCAGCGACAGCCCCGAAACCTGAAGGATCTGTATGGAGGAGTGGGCCAAAATCCCTGCTTCAGTGTGTGCAAACCTGGTCAAGAACTACAGGAAACGTATGATCTCTGTAATTGCAAACAAAGGTTTCTGTACCAAATATTAAGTTCTGTTTTTCTGATGTATCAAATACTTATGTCATGCAATAAAATGCAAATTAAATACTTAAAAATCATACAATGTGATTTTCTGGATTTTTGTTTTAGATTCCGTCACTCACAGTTGAAGAGTACCTATGATAAAAATTGTGGGAAAATCGGCAGTGTATCAAATACTTGTTCTCCCCACTGTATAAACGCAACATGCAACCATTTCAAAGATTTTATTGAGTTACAGTTCATATAAGGAAATCAGTCAATTGAAATACATTTATTAGGCCCTAATATATTGATTTCACATGACTGGGCAGGGTGCAGCCATGGGTGGTCCTGGGAGGGCATAGGCCCACCCACTGGGGAGCCATCAGAATGGGACCAACACTTTACATATTGTTTATATTTTTGTTCAGTGTTCATACTTAAACTGCATACTCATTTCCGTGTTTGATCTAATATAATTCACTTGTCTTTCCCAACTCAAGTGTTTGACAACAGCTGATAATCAGATAAATTGATGCACTGTAACAAAATGAACGAATGGCGGGAGTCAACACAATGGCGCATTAGATAATGCATTGGGAGTACTATTTTCAACATGTTACACACTATAAAACATAATTTATTTCGCATACTATTTAGTGCGCTAGTACTGTATGGGTATTTGGACATGGCCTCTGAGATCTCTTCTTCTAGCCATGATAGCTAACATAATGGGCAACCGGCCATTTTTTACATGACCCTAAACATAATGGGATGTTTTAATTGATTAATTAACTCTGAAACCACAGCCACATATACCTTGTGTTGACAGGGGTGATACCCAGTACTTTTTAACTCTCCAATGTTGGAAAAGGGCTCTATACTGTACATGTTGTATTCATCAGAACCAAAGAGTCCAGAGTCTCCAGTCAGGCCTCAGTCACTGGGTCAGTCCACTTATCCTTATAGAACCTTATTGGTCTAAATGGGACAACATATGATTCAGGTTCAGTGTTCATTGAGTCAATTATCTTATTACTTCTACCCTCAGAGGCTCACAAGCCCTCCTACACCTGGGACTCTGTACCTGCGCCCTATGACCCTTGTCAGATGGGCTCCCCCCCCCCCCCTCCTGCAGCACTCCAGCAGCCTGTTTGGGTCTCAAGTCAGCCACAGCCCTGAGCCCCAGCAACCTCTGAACTGCAGCACACACTACTACCCCACCTCTGGAACTTATCACTGCATCACCTGTGACAAGGTACATATGCAGGAGGGGTGTCACAGCTTTCTAACTGACTAGCTAATGGGCCTATACAGAATTAGACTGCCACAACACTTGTTTAAAAGACTACACATTGGCATTGTGACTTTGTGATAAGCTCCTCCTTGCTGGTTGATAACTTCCCTGTCCTCCTCTGCCACGGCAGGTGTTCTCAACCCCTCATGGTCTGGAGGTGCATGTCAGACGCTCCCACAGCGGGACCAGACCGTTCGGCTACAGCATCTGCAGGAAGACCTCTGGCCATGCCGTCAGCCTGTTGCAACACATGAACGTTCACTCACAGGTACCCACAATGCACAGTGTCCTGTTGGAGATGGTGAAGGAGACAAGACAGACAACCAGAGATGTGTACTCTGGCACATTGTCCAAATTGCCTTAAGTTATGTGTATACCTCCATGGAAAAGTGGGCTAAGCCCTACTTTCATGAGAAGTATAATATTTGAGATGAGATTATAAATGTAAGTACATGTTTCTTTAAACAAAGGAAAGAAGTTTTGAATGCAAGATGTGTGGAAAGACATTCAAGCGCTCCTCCACCCTCTCCACCCATCTACTCATCCACTCAGACACCAGGCCCTACCCCTGTCAGTACTGTGGGAAGAGGTTCCACCAGAAGTCGGACATGAAAAAACACGCTTACATCCACACAGGTGAGGAGAGAAGAGCATCCACAGAGCACCAAAGTTAGGGATCCAACCACTGATTTGAGTGTATTGTAATTTCTCAGAAAACTAAAAGCCAACGTTAGTGATTGCCTCACACTGTAGTTATCTGCTTTCTAGCTGCTGTTAACGAGTAATATATCTGCTGATGAATCAGAAAAAGAGACTTAAACAAATGGCCATCTGATTTGCATATCTGGTTTTCCTATTTTTCCAAGGCCTCTGAAAGGAACTCTGTGCAGCTAGAATATGTCTCCAATGAATGTTTGACAAATCTTAACAATGGTACGATTCTTTCCTCCCAGTCATTGATACTGACTTTACAGCACAGATATACCTAATTCGTTACATTATATGTTTTTATACTAGATGGGGAATGCAAAATATTGCTCACGTGTACAGCAAGAGCATCAAAACAAAATGAAACTGCTATTTGATTATGATAGATTTGATATGGCCACAATTTAAACATGTTTTTGTATGTGTCTATTTAGGTGAGAAGCCCCACAAATGCCAGGTGTGTGGCAAGGCGTTCAGCCAGAGCTCTAACCTCATCACACACAGCCGTAAACACACAGGCTTTAAGCCCTTTGGCTGTGAGATCTGTGTCAAGGGCTTCCAACGCAAGGTGGACCTCCGCAGACACCATGAGAGCCAGCATGGGCTGAAGTGAATAGGTTGAGAACAATGGATGGAGAGGAAGAGGACAATGTGCCTTAGCGAAACAACATAGCAAAGGAAGAGAAAGAAAGACCAAACATGTCCCTTAGTGGTGAGCGTCATGGTACATCATGACACAAAATGGCCACTAGGGACAAAATCTGTTTTACACTTATCGTATTGAAAAGGTATTTTTAAGTCAGCAGCTAACCAGCAGAAATTAGACAATGCAAACAATGAAGATACTTTATGAAAAAGTATTTGCTATCACTTAAGGAGGAACAGCCCTTTGGAATAATATCTAATTCAACTGATATGCATCCTTTGGGTGCATTATGATGTTGAATACTTATCACAGAGGCCTTTAAAGCCAAATGTGAATTTTGTTGCATAATGTATTTAAGGAAAAGCTTTATGTTCACAAAGAGTGTGTGTGCCATTCATATTGTATTTATAAATTCATCTTATGTCAAATAAAATGAAGCAATGGTATGTATGAATGAACAAATGCTCTCCAAATAAACAGTGAGATTGTATTATGATCCTTGTAATCATTGTGGTTTGTGGAGAAAAGAAAACTCACACTCCGCCCATATTTAACATAATCATACATTCACTCTCGTGACAAATTGACAAACAGTATGAAGAAGAAGGAAAAAACGGTCAAAAGGTAAAATACAATCATTGTGTTAGCTTAGTAAGATGAAATGTCTCATGGTAAGTCTTTATGTGTGACCGTTTACTCATTGCACAGGTTGCATGCAGACAGTCTTCCAACTGGCTCTGTAGCAGTCCTCTGCAAGGCTGAGCTCATGTTGCCTGAGGCTGAAATCTCTAGTATGAGCAGTCAGAGATAGTGGCAGGCTTAATTCAAATCTATACTTGGAACACCATGCAAATCTCAAGTCCACCAGGTTCTCAGATGTCACACAGACAGAGGAATGGAATGCCCATGCTCTCCAAAGAGCGGAGAGGAAGGACATTTTAAAAAGGTTACAACACATTTTTTCTCATTCTTGATCAATCCCCTCAATCCTTCCAAAATATCAGAGTCACTAATATACAAAATTCCCCATGTATGATGCAAAGGTCTGCACATTCGGCTTAATCTCTAGTTAGTCACACTGTTGGTCTTCAAGTGGGAAGAATAAGTGTATTCCCTCTGTGTTATGATGTTGGATATACTGTACAACAACAGACAGACAGAGGATGGAGTACTCAGACACCCTGTCCCCATAGTTAACCACACCCATCCATTCTGACAGGTTTGCTTTGACTAGCACATTGCACTTCTCAAAAGGACACACCTTCCTCAAACACCAGATCCAGTTGGGCCATTTAAGCTGTTACAGTCAAATCTGATAATTTCTTAGTTAAATCTGTCAAATACTGTATAAGTAGCTGGACAAGTACAACCATGGGTTGAATCAGATTTTGAGATTGAAAGGCCTACCACTGTCCCCAACTGTCTGCTAATTTCGAACAAAAATCTATTCAAGTCCCACTGTATGCTGTATTGGGTAGCAAAATTCCTGGTGTTCCAGAAATCCTGGTTGGAGAGTTCCAGATTTGTCTAAAAAACATATTTCAACCTGAGTTAAACCACCAAATTACCACACCCAAAGAAAATGCCAGGAAAGGAATTTCAGTGGGTGAAAAATACAACACACGTACATGGTCACAACAGCAGTATGATTTTATGTTGCAGGGTTGTTACAGAAATCAGTGTCTTGGTGTGGAATGAAACATACAGTCTGTCCACTGTCTGGTACAGTTGGTAAACAAATCTGTGGTGCCATGCAAATTAGTGTTTATATTACCCAGGCAACAGGGTCCGTTGTGCTGAGGAGGAACAGTTAGGGTTGCATCCTGGTGTGAGGGTACAGAGCAAATCAAAATCCTGCACAGGCAGCCAATGGCAGAGAGAGGAGCAGGATGTGCGGGCCTAAACAAACAGGACATGGGTCCTGCATTGGAGGGGTGGGGCCCAGACTGTAGCCTGGGGGGAAACTGGGGAAATAAGGGGACCAGGTCCACCCACACGCACCTGAGCTAAACTTCTTTTTTAACATTCGCATACAGGTGTGTGTCTGTGCTTTTTATTATTTAGTACAACACAATGCAGGGTTTTAAAACAACACAATATAGTAACGTCTCAATAGTAATTATAAATGAATTATTGTATGGTTTTATGCTGTCAGTCAGTCAGTCTCTCTCTCTCTCTCTCTCCCCCTCTCTCTCTCCCCCTCTCTCTCTCTCCCCCTCTCTCTCTCTCCCCCTCTCTCTCTCCCCCTCTTCATTTGCATCTCCTGTGCCGGCCTGGGGCACCGAGGTATCCTAATCCTTGAAGGAACTAAACCGTATGTTTCTCTGGATCTTCAATGTTAAACTGTCCACCCAAAGTAAAGCTCAAATTAACATCTTTAAACACTTCCAGCTCAACAACAATCTTTAACCAAATCAAAACAAATAATTTTTCCCTCATTTGAACTTGAGACATCCACAGAAGAGAGGAGAAATAAAAAGTAAAACATATGTTAAAACTACAAAATAATGAAAACTGCTTTCTTTTCAATCGTGCAGTACTAATTCATCTAACGGCCCATGCCTGCTGCCTTGCCAGCAAGCTTATTGCGGAATCAGACTTAACACTGACAAACACATTAACAGAAAACCAGAAAAAAAACTCTAAATCTGTTCCGCCCAGCCAAGACCCTGTAAAGCACAAGAAAATCATAGCACACACATCTGCACACACTCTCAACCCTAACCACACCAAGCTCACACACACACACACACACACACACACACACACACACACACACACACACACACACACACACACACACACACACACACACACACACACACACACACACACACACACGTAGAGAGTAGGCCAGAAGATGGTGCACAGAGTTGAATTTGTCTTGCAAATGAGAATGCAAAATATCCCTTGTTTGTGCTCTGGTAAAAGGGTGGAAGGTGGAAAGATGTGCCAGCCTGAGGCTAAAATGTTGAAGAATGGATATCTCCCATGGGCTGCTCTATCTTAAGAAATCTGTACTATTTAATGGGAATCCCCCACTTAGGACACTTTAATTAGCAGGCAGAGTATTTACTCTCAGTCTCAAGCAATGGAAGCCATAACATCCATGTACAGACATATAGTATCATATTTACAGTTAGCAATGCTTGACATAGAAAGGGTATGGAAAGTATGAATTGACTCTATTATTTAAAAAGAAGTTACACATCCCTAGCTATATGAACTGCCCCACTCCCAATCAGGTGATGTACAGAGAGCCTACCATCCATGTTTATGACATCAGAGCCAGGTGCTGGATGGTATGAGATAGAGCTAGAGACATAGACACCGATTACCAAAGGAGAGAAGATAAAAGATCATCATTATTTACATCCAGGGAGTGGATTATTTATTTGTGTAAATCATCAAATTAGAGGTAATGCCATGCTCTTCTCCAGAACCCAGCTGGAAAAGTTGAAAAGGTAAAACATTGAAGAGGCATGAAGCTTGATATTATCTACTTTTGCTAATACAACATTCATATCATCCTTTGGCTAAATTAAATTGGCCTTCACATGTTTACGTTTAGCCTTGAATCTCAATGCTATTGGACTAGTGAACTAAACTGAGGCAGCTTCCTTCCTTTTGCCTAGACACAGGAAGTAGGTCTCTGATCACATGAGAGTGGCGGGGTGGTGTTACCATTTGAGTGACAGTTGTCATTATTGTCATTCTGACCCTGCTAACAGCCATCTTCGACCACAGCTCTGAGGCAGTTCGTCATCTAAAAACGGCTTTGCCTTTCCAACCGCCACACAATCAGCTGCAAGACATGGGTTTCTGAATGCACATGATGCATTGCGAGAGAGAAGAGGAGAGAGTGAAGGGAGAGAAGATGAAAAGGGAGTGAGAAGGACTGAGCAGGGTCAACAAGGAAAGAGAGTGAAAATTAAAAAGAGATAGAGAGAAAGAGGTGGAAAGAGAGAGGGTGAAATCTGGGGCCATGCAGCAGGCATTGTGGGGCAAGCCGGGCAGTGGTTGGTGTGTGATAGTCTTATCATGGCCGCCCCACACTGTAACGGTCGGAACATGCCAGCGGCTCGACAAGGAGGAGTGAACAGTCCCTGCACAGAGATAGCACCCAACACTGACGAAATCTGGGAGACACAGGGCTCAGCAGCACGGACCCATAGACAGAGGTGCTAGATCCCACTGTGTGTGACACCCCGGCTCCTCCACACCACATGACAGATTGTTTCTCCCAGCATGCCCTCTTCCGCTGCCTCATCATCTCCCGTAAAGCACAGAACTTCATAATATGTCCCGAAGCAGGAAGTACAAATGCCTTATCTGGCTCTCCTCTAGAAAAGCATGGCACTAGTGTTCTTATTCAAACAGCTGTTACACACCAAAATCCTCTCCATTTCAGGGGATGGACGGAAATGTAGTTATTTGTAACATAAACTGTGACTGTGTTGGAATGGATCTGAAGTGGTAAAACTGAAATAGGACGTCAAAACGAAAGTTTTGCATTGTTGATGTAATATTACTTCTCCTCTGTAGAATCAGATTCTCTCTTTCTGATGGAGGATGTTATTGCCTTATACAGATTACACCACACTTGAGGACATGATACAAATGCACAAACCACTGTTTGGGAGGTTCTAACTGCAAGCCAGATCACTCCTTTTGCAAATAATAAGGAAACCCTTTGGGGCAGGATCCCAAATTGGAGTTTAGCGTAAAGTAAACTTTTAAAACGGTGACACAACTGATATAACATTTCAAGTTGGCAAAAGAAAATGTATCAATAGGGTGAGAAAAAAATTACAGGTGGCTTTTATCGATCTGAGACAATATTCAAACGTTTCAATTTTATGTGTAAAACAGAAGCATACATTAAAGGGACATTCCGGGATTTTGGCAATGAGGCCCTTTATCTACTTCCCCTTTTGATACTTTTACTCAAGTAGGATTTTACTGGGTGACTTTCACTTTTACTTGAGTAGTTTTATATTAAGGTATCTTTACTTTTACTCAAGTATGACAATTGAGTACTTTTTCCACCACTGCAAATAACAATAATTGTAGCAACCATGTGTTTACAAACAGTAGCCTGTGTGACATAGCACGGGCAATGACAAAGACCATTAGCGCCATTAGTAACAGCATTACAAAATATCAAAAAATTAAGAGACCACTCCAAATTAAAAGACCACTCTTAATGTATTCCAGAGCTGTGTTAATGTAGCCTACTGATACACTAATGATAGTGAGTATGATAATATAGTATTTTCTTTGCAAAGGTGTAGAAGCAGCAGCACTAGAGCTTCAGGTGATTCTGCAGAACTGGAGATGGTGGTCAGTTCAGAGCAGGAACCTTCAGGTACAACTTAAGAGCACAAACCTAAACATGTAGGCTATGATTTTAGATTAATATGTGCTTTATTTATGAGATTATCAGTAGGACTGTAATGGGGGGGCAAACAATCGATGACTGCACAAGTAATACAAGTTTAAGTTTAGGTATTTTACAATGTTAATCTCATTCTGCAGAGCAACCAGATGTGCAGAGATAGAGAGAGAGTTTCAGAGCCCAATACAGGGAAAATAGAAAGGGACAGCGAAAGCACTGAAAATCCATTTGATTATTTTGCCCGTCCTCAGTCCAAGGATTTTGACTTATTTTTTCAGTACCACCCAAAACATTCCCAATGTATTCCACTCCAAAGATGGCACAAACAGAAAATGTCTGACATACAATGAAGTAACTCACTCCTTGTTCTGCTCAGTATGTCTTGCATTCGCAAAACCTTCAGCCAGTCAAAGGAGGCATGCAGGCCTGGAAACATGCCCATCAGAGTGTACAGGAACAAGACCCATAGAGAAAGTGCAGAAGCCTTTTTCCTCAGAGCCAGCAAAGCAGACATCCATACCCTTCTGAGTGATAAGCAAATGTCAGTTCAACGAGACCAGGTCAGAAAGAGGAGGCATGTCATGGAACATTTGATTGATGTAGTTAAAGTTATTGGTAAATGTGGGCTTAGCTACAGAGGACACAGACACAAAGCTGCATATAACTTGGAAAACCTTAAATCATGGCAAGTTTCTTGAGCTTATATTGTTGCTAAGCAAATATGATGTCTGTCTACAAGAGCGTGTTAGTGATTGCATTGAGAAGAGCAGGAAGCAGATGGGAAGTAAAGGAAGAGGGTCCTTGGTAACCATGACGTCCAAAACAACAGCAAATAAAGTAATTGATGTCATCAGAATGTTGATTCAGCAGACAATTGCTGTTGAAGTGAGAAAGGCAGGGATGTTCTCAATACAAATGGACACAACACAGGATTTAACATCCAAAGACCAGTGTGCAGTAGTTCTGCGATATGTCACTGATGTTGTCCACGAGAGACTCATTGCGATCATTGACTGTGAGTCATCGACTGGACAGTACTTTGTGGACTTTGTGAAACAGACCCTTGAGAAGATGAACATAGATATCAAACAGTTTGTTGGTAATGCAACAGACGGAGCAGCTAATATGCAGGGACATTACAGGGGCTTCTCTGCATTGCTCACAGGAGAGTCTCCTAACCAAGTACACATATGGTGTTACTCACATGTCCTCAACCCTGTGCTAACTGACACCACTGGGGTTGTTGTGGCAAGTGAATCCCTTTTCTCACTACTGAATGACATTGCAGTGTTCGTTCGAGATTCCTTCAAGCGCATGAAGCTCTGGGAGGACAGGAGACACAGACGACTTGATGTAATTGGTGAAACACGCTGGTGGGCCAAGGACGAGGCTTTGAGGAAAGTATTTGGAAGCTCTGCAAAGCCTGACCGTGCACTTCACCCGGATGTGATCATCACTATGGAAGAATTGAAAAGGATGTGACCATAAAACCTGCCATCCGAAGCAAGGCCCAAGGGTACAAGGATGCTCTCCTAAAGTATGAAACCATACTTACAGCTGAGGTTTTTCCTCAGGATTTTTGAGCAGACGTCCCCTCTCTCTAAATACTTGCAAACAAGTGGCATGGATATCGTAACAGCACGGCACTTGGTGAAGGGAACGGGGGATAACCTGAGAAAGTGTGGCCGAGACTTTGAGGGTGTGAAGAGGGCAGCAGACGACTTTGTTGAGTGGTCCAATGTCATTCTGGAGGAGCAGCAGGACTGTGATGCTGAAGCTCAGACTGCTCTCCCAGAGAAGAGAACAAAAAAAAAGAAGAGAAAGCCAGGTGAGTTGGCAGAAGATGAGCCCATTGCTAATGCAGACATAGATGACAAAATCAAGATCTACAATGTTGTGGTACTGGACACTGTTGTAGAAAGTATTCACTGCCGTTATGCAGCAAATGCAGTGCTGTGTGCAGATGTCTCCTTCATGAATCCGAAGCATTTTCCTGAGATCAGAGAAAAGGGCCTTCCAAAGACAGCCATGAAGGAGCTCAGCAAATGCTTACTGGAATTTGATGAACATGCCACTGTTGAGGCATTGCAGGCTGAACTGATCAGCCTTGCACAACAGTGGGAAAGACTGAAACAGTCAGCATTGGAGGAGTACAACACCAGGGCCGCCGCCGCCAGTGATGAATCAGGGGAAGGCTTTGAGGATCCTGATGAAAGTGTGGAGTTAGTGAGCAGAAGTTGTTCCACAAGTAAAGACTGCCCGATATGCTGCTATCTTCTCCTGTCTCAGTACAAACTGCTCACGGATGCATATCACATCATTGGTTTGGGCTACAAGTTCCTCCTCACCCTTTCCATCACTCAGGTGGCTTGTGAGAGGACCTTCTTCACCCTGAAATTCGTGAAGAACTGTCTAAGAACCTCCCTCACTCAAGAGAACCTTGAAGCGTTCCTTTTGATGGCAACAGAGAATGAGATTCTTATGGGACTTGACAAAGATGACATCATTGACAAGATGGCAGAGAGCAGTGAGTTACTGTGCCGCCTACTGGTTACTCTGAAGTAGCTATGCTATGACTCTTCCTTAACAGGCTGACAAGGGTGAAAGAAAATTTGCTGTGAGTTAAAGCTTTTGTACAGAGGCATGTTTTTTGGACTTTCGTATTATACTTGCAGTTATGTAGCCAATGTTCAATTTCATTGACTCAGTGTATAGATGTGTTTATTTCTGTGATGTTTGCTTTATGGACATCAGTGAGTGAATATTGTAACCTAAATGTTTTTGTAGAGGAGTGCTTTTTCGACTTTTGTATTATACTTACTTACATTGTTGTAGCTTATGTTCAAGTTCAGTGAATGTGTGTGTGTGAAGTTTTTTGATACTTTTGATATGCTTGATGCTTGAATATAAAGATAATAATTTGAACATTTGAGCTAACTCTGTATATCTCTTTATCTTTTTAAAAAGTGTAGGCTAATTGTTTTGTGTGTCTAGCCTTGTACATTTGTATGTGCTATGATTGGTGTATTCCTAGTGAGTTTTTGAGGGTGCACCCATAGCCATAGCATACCTTGAAAAGTGTTCAGGTAGGCTACTTGTTGGTCAGTCCCAAATGTTTGCATTTTGTAATGTCGATAACTTTCTTCCCAGATGAACATAGTGGCCAAATGTATAACTAGTTTGGTACCTGTTACATTAACAAATAGGGTTAGCCTACAAATTTAGCGGTCTGGTGGTTTGCGTGAACAGGGTGGCCTGGGATGGAATCAAATTCCCGGCCTGAATTATTGTTTCAGTCCGCCCCTGGATATGGCGTAATCTGATTTTCAACATTTTAATGCCATATTTGTAATTATATAAAATATATTCAACGGATTTTCCACCAACAGGTTTCTGTGCCAATGTACCACACAACCAATAAACAAAGCATACTGACTTTGGGCACTTCAATATCATGGTTTGCGTTTTCAACGCCACAATAAATAGACTATTTAAATCTCTGCAAACAGAAAATACATTCATTCCTACTTTGTTGGCTTACCCAGTATCAAAGGCTTAGCTTGACATTCTCTGAATGTCATTACACTTTTTGGTGTTTTGTAACAGATGACTTTTTCCATTCATTAATAGGCCACTGAACAGTTTGGATTGACTGATTGATTGATTGATTTTATTTGTCAGAAGAAAAAAAGACATACAGTGCCTTCAGAAACTATTCAGACCCCTTTGCGTTTTCCCCATTCTTTTATACTACAGCCTTATTCTAAAATGGTCAGACGTAAGCCACTCCTCAGTAAAAGGCACATGAATGCCTGCTTGGAGTTTGTCAAAAGGCACCTAAAGACTCTCAGACCATGATAAAGAAGATGATCTGGTCTGATAAAACCAGGATTAAACTCTTTGGCCTGAATGCCAAGTGTTAAGTCTGGGAGAAACCTGGCACCATTGGTACGGTGAAGCATGGTGGTGGCAGCATCATGCTGTGGGGATGTGTTTTAGCAGCAGGGACTGGGAGAGTAGTAAGGATCGAGGCAAAGATGAACGGAGAAAAGTACAGAGAGGTCCTTGATGAAAACCTGCTCCAGAGAGCTTAGGACCTCAGACTGGGGCGAAGGTTCAACTTCCAACAGGACAATGACCCTAAGCACAAAGTCAAGACAATGCAGGAGTGGCTTCTGGTCAAGTCTCTGAATGTCCTTGAGTGGCCCAGCCAGAGCCTGGACATTTTTTGCTTTGTCATTATGGGGTAATGTGTGTAGATTTATGAGAAGAAATATCAATTTAATACATTTTAGAATAAGGCTGTAACCTAACAAAATGTAGAAAAAGTCAAGGGGTCAGAAAACTTTCCTAAGGCACTGTAAGTCAGGGACTTATTTCCATTGTGGTCCCTATGTTTAAATATATACACTACCTTTCAAAAGTTTGGGATCACTTAGAAATGTCCTTGTTTTTGAAAGAAAAGCAAATTTCTTGTCCATTAAAATAAAATAAAATTGATCAGAAATTGTAATGATATAGGACCAGGGACTATGGACTAAGACCTGGAATGTGTTTTTTAGCGGGATTAGAACCCCGGTCTCCTAGATACAGAGCTGGTGTTCCTCCAGAGTGAACTAACTCACGGTTGAGGATGTTGAGACCCAAGTGCAGAGGAGTAGCAAAAATCTCAAGGAGACGAGCAGCATAAACTTGAAGTAACTTTTACTTTTAGAATGATCAAAAAAAGGAACAAAGTACAAACAAATACACTAGAAGCAAAGCTTCCAATGGTCACAAAACAGAAAACAAAACGAGCACAATGGCTCACAGCAAACTCACGGGATACATGGGTACAGGTAGGCTCAAGACTGAACAAAAAACAATGACAAAAGGCAAACTTAAATAGGGCCTTACACAGGTGAGTATCATCAACAATGATTGCTAACTACAACAGTTCTTGCCAATGGTTTCCCCCTGGCAACTGGGAGGAGGATTGCAGGAAAAAGACCTCCTGCGCCCCCTAGTGACTGGGGGCAATACCGCTGGTCCTGGCAGGAGTGTGACCCCTAGTGGTTGGAGGACGTATTGCCTGATAAAGTCTTACAGAAATACAGTGTAGACATTGTTAATGTTGTAAATGACTATTGTAGTGTGAAACAGCAGATTTTTAATGGAATATCTAAATACAGTGGGGAGAACAAGTATTTGATACACTGACGATTTTGCAGGTTTTCCCACTTACAAAGCATGTAGAAGTCTGTATCATAGGTACTCTTCAACTGTGAGTGACGGAATCAACAAAACAAATCCAGAAAAATCTCATTGTATGATTTTTAAGTAATTAATTTGCATTTTATTGCATGTCATAAGTATTTGATACATCAGAAAAGCAGAACTTAATATTTGGCACAGAAACCTTTGTTTGCAATTACAGAGATCATACGTTTCCTGTAGTTCTTGACCAGGTTTGCACACACTGCAGCAAGGATTTTGGCCCACTCCTCCATACAGACCTTCTCCAGATCCTTCAGGTTTCAGGGCTGTCGCTGGGCAATACGGACTTTCAGCTCCCTCCAAAGATTTTCTATTGGGTTCAGGTCTGGAGACTGGCTAGGCCACTCCAGGACCTTGAGATGCTTCTTACGGAGCCACTCCTTAGTTGCCCTGGCTGTGTGTTTCGGGTCGTTGTCATGCTGGAAGACCCAGCCACAACCCATCTTCAATGCTCTTACTGAGGGAAGGAGGTTGTTGGCCAAGATCTCGCGATACATGGCCCCATCCATCCTCCCCTCAATACGGTGCAGTCGTCCTGTCCCCTTTGCAGAAAAGCATCCCAAAGAATGATGTTTCCACCTCCATGCTTCACGGTTGGGATGGTGTTCTTGGGGTTGTACTCATCCTTCTTCTTCCTCCAAACACGGCGAGTGGAGTTTAGACCAAAAAGCTCTACTTTTGTCTCATCAGACCACATGACCTTCTCCCATTCCTCCTCTGGATCATCCAGATGGTCATTGGCAAACTTCAGACGGGCCTGGACATGCGCTGGCTTGAGCAGGGGGACCTTGCGTGCGCTGCAGGATTTTAATCCATGACGGCGTAGTGTGTTACTAATGGTTTTCTTTGAGACTGTGGTCCCAGCTTTCTTCAGGTCATTGACCAGGTCCTGCCGTGTAGTTCTGGGCTGATCCCTCACCTTCCTCATGATCATTGATGCCCCACGAGGTGAGATCTTGCATGGTGCCCCAGACCGAGGGAGATTGACCGTCATCTTGAACTTCTTTCATTTTCTAATAATTGCGCCAACAGTTGTTGCCTTCTCACCAAGCTGCTTGCCTATTGTCCTGTAGCCCATCCCAGCCTTGTGCAGGTCTACAATTTTATCCTTGATGTCCTTACACAGCTCTCTGGTCTTGGCCATTCTGGAGAGGTTGGAGTCTGTTTGATTGAGTGTGTGGACAGGTGTCTTTTATACAGGTAACGAGTTCAAACAGGTGCAGTTAATACAGGTAATGAGTGGAGAACAGGAGGGCTTCTTAAAGAAAAACTAACAGGTCTGTGAGAGCCAGAATTCTTACTGGTTGGTAGGTGATCAAATACTTATGTCATGCAATAAAATGCAAATTAATTATTTAAAAATCATACAATGTGATTTTCTGGATTTTTGTTTTAGATTCCGTCTCTCACAGTTGAAGTGTACCTATGATAAAAATTACAGACCTCTACATCCTTTGTAAGTAGGAAAACCTGCAAAATCGGCAGTGTATCAAATACTTGTTCTCCCCACTGTATATATTAAAAGCATAATAACTGTTTATTAAGCGGTGGAATTGTCCTTTTGACTTGTAGCTAGTGTAACACAATTAAGAACGTGTTTGGCGCCGCCCTGGGTTGTCGCCTGTTAAGCAGCTCCCGTTGTCCGTGTATAAATTGTTGTTTTAGTTCATTTTCATTCGTCTCTTTTCTTTAGTTTTATTTTTTATTTTGCTACAGTTGAACTATAATAGTTCAGGATTATGGATTTTATGGATTTTATCCCTGCTGAACGTCGACAGGAGTCGTCAACTGTTATTGTTTACAACAGAGCTCAGCTCCTGGATTTAGCCCACGCAGCGCTGCTGCTCCCCAGGGAAAGGTTTGATATTCCGGACGAATTGAAAAGACGACGCTGTGGTCGTAGGGAGGGATTGAAGTGTAAGGCAAAGCGGAGGAGGTTCAAGTACAAGCCGGCTATACCGTCTATTATTATGGGCAATGTGAGGTCTCTACATAACAAGATGGATGAGTTGGAGGGACTTGTTCGTGGACAAAGGATTTATCGGGAAACGAGCCTAATGTTTTTTTCTGAGACTTGGCTGAACGATAACATCCCCATACAGAACGTCACTATCGACGGTTTCCAGACCATCCGAGCGGACAGGGATCGCGTCTCTTCCGGTAAGAGTAAGGGTGGTGGGCTGGCTTTATTAGTTAACAACAGATGGTGTCATCCGAACCATATTACTCTTAAGGAAGAGTTTTGTAGCCCGGACATTGAGCTGTTAGCCGTTAGCCTGAGACCCTACTATTTACCGAGGGAATTCACGGCGGCCATTGCTGTTATTGTTTACATCCCGCCCTCTGCTGACGCAAACGCAGCGTGTGACGTCATCCACTCTGTTATCGCGAGGTTACAGACATTCGGGGGATTTTAACCATGCATCTCTTTCTTCAACGCTGCCCACGTTCAAACAGTTCGTGAAGTGCCCAACCAGGAATAATAAAACTCTGGACTTGTTATATGCTAATGTGAAGGATGCATACAACTCCACTGCACTCCCTCCCCTCGGTAGATCGGATCACAACCTTGTCCACCTCACCCCACTCTACAGGCCTTTGGTCCAACAGCAGCCTGCAACCACCAGGACTATTAGGAGATGGTCCCCGGAGGCGAATGAGGCCCTACAGGACTGTTTTGAAACAACAGACTGGGATGTGCTCTGTGAGGCTCATGGGGAGGACATCGATGGACTAACTGACTGCATAACAGATCTATGTTGCCGACGGGGTGCCATGCCGTCGGCAACATAGATCTGGAACTGTTGGGGTGCTAGGACCTAGTTTAACAATTATGCATCCATCCGTGAGTAACTCTGGTCCGTCAGCACTCATCCACTCAGGACCTATTTATTCATACAGGTCTGTATATACATACTCATGTACAGTTGTTATATTATATCACATGCAATATTGTAAGTAATTATTGGACGTAGGCATTCACTCAGGAATGCATATTAGTATCCTGCCAGTTGCACCTTTTCTCATTGCTTTTAGTATATCGAATGTGCAATAAGTGCAGTTGTCTGTAATTAAACCCTGCGCACTAAGGACTGTATTTTAAGGGAATTACTATTATTACCCCAAATGATATCATACACACATTTAGCTATTAAAGTATCTCTTCCTGTCATTTACCTGTACAGTTTGTGTAAACATGCAAGTATTCACTTATCTGTAAATATAACTGTATACCTAACTGTACAGCTAATTTAACCTTGCAACATTTTCACTTACCTGTTCATTTACCCAGACTGTCTATTAAGTAAACTATTATTACCCTCGCTCATATCATACGCATTTTTAGCTACTGAAGTATTTCTCTGCCATCGACCTGTATAGTATAGTTAACCATCCAACATCCACCAATGTATAGTGTACATATTCAGCCAACCACTCATACTATGCAATGTCTTTTTATAGCTTTTATTTTTTTGCACTCCAGATATCTTGTATTTCTATACTTTTTCATACTGCCGCTCTATGTATCATGTACCGTGTATCTGTCTTTTGTGTACTTTCGTTGTGGCATTTTGCACCTGCCCTGTGTTTTGTTGTAGCTGCTTGACAATGAAATTTCCCCCCCGGGGGATCAATAAAGTATCTATCTATCTATCTATCTATCTATCTATCTATCTATCTATCTATCTATCTATCTATCTATCTAAACTCACTCCACAGCTAGCTTGAAATGTCCTGGATGGAGCCATCCAGTCTATTGAGGCAGGCGAGAGGCTAAAGAAAACAGCTTCACGATGTTTAGATTGGTAAAATGGAGTCCCTAGAGGAAGCAAGAACAAGATCGTTGTCAGGAGTGGTGCAGTATTATCATAAGGAGACATATACTTGGAAGGAGAGGAGGAATGGAAGGAAAAAGAGAGGGAGAGGAGGTCTAAGAGAGAGCGGGAAGAAGAGGGTGAGCTTGAGTTGGTTAAAAATGGCGTTTGTTAATGTTGAATTTTAGAAAGTATAAGAAGAGTGAGCTGAAGACAGGAGGAGAAATGGAAGTGAATGAGGGTGAAGTATCGGAGGTGGTAGGTGTGGTGATGTTATTGGAGACCGAGGTATGCACCGAGGGTCATGATAAAGATGAGTCTGTGACAGTAGGAGTAAAGTTTATGGAAAAAGTGGACTCTTGCCTTTTGGCTGATCCATTTGTGGTTTCAGGGTGGGTGAATTTTTTTGGGGGGTGATGTGGAATCGGTGAGGGTAACCAGAAGTGGACTAGTGACAATTGTTTGTGTTTCTGATGGTCAGAGAGAGACGGCACTCGGAGTTAAACAAATGGGGGCAAGAAAAGTGAATTGTTTCGCTCTCAAGAAAAGGGCACCAATGAAAGTTGACCAGCTGATGGGAAAGATTCCAGGTGTATGTGATGCTCGTCATTTGATGAGACGCAGACAGGGTGGCGAGAGTGGGGAAACAGAAGAGTCGTTGTCGGTTCTTTTGAGTTTTGAAGTTGAGCCTTTGTCGGACAAAGTGAAGTTAGGATATATAAGTTATACGAGCTCATGTGCCGAATACATTACGTTGTTACAGGTGTCAAGCTTATGGGCATGTGGCAGCAGTGTGTAGGAGGGAGGTTCCAAGGTGTGAGAAGTGTGCAGAACGACATGAGACCAAGGAATGTGAAGCATTGGGGAAAGTAGTGGAATGTGTTAATTGTAGGGATGCCCATGGGGCTGGGGATCAGAAACATGCGAGAGAAGCAGGTTGAGGTTTCCAGGGTTAGAGTAGAGCAGAAGTTGTCATATGCTGAGGCAGTGAAGAAAGTAGAGGAAGCTGGGTCAAGAGGGAGGAGTGGTGAGAGTAGTAGATATATACCAGAACAGAGGGATAGGCCAAAAATAGATATAAGTTTCAGTAAGATTGGATTTTTAGCATTTATAGCAACTGTACTGCAGGGATGGAACGTAAGTTATAGAAAATAGAGGTTGTGGTGGAGCTGTAGAAATGTGTTTGGGTGTGAGAGATTTGACATCAAGAGTTACAGGGTGTGTTAAGTGGTGATGTCCCATACTTTCAGGATGATGGCATGAGGTAGGAATTAATATATTTAATTAGTGGAGTAGTGTGGTGTTAAGTTTATTTAATTTAATTTTGAATGTAGTGTTAAATGGCAGGGTATTCTTTATTACATTTTATATTTTTCAAGGAAAGTATAAGGGAGTTGTCCTCCAGTCTAGTAGGTGGCGGTAAAGCACCATTGAAGTTGGATGCCAACCGCCGTAAAACACCAAGGAAGAAAAAGAAGAATAAGATCCAGTCGATCGCATTCAGGTGGTTCAACCTGTTGGAATGTTGTCTATATTTTATTTATTTATTTTGAATCCCCCGTCACCGTAGGAGGCCTTTTGGTAGGCCATCATTGTAAATATGAATTTGTTCTTAACTGACTTGCACAGTGAAAAAAAGGTTTAATAAAAAATGAAAAAGAGGATCACTGGTTTGAGCCCAGTACGGGGCAGTCGGTAGGTGAAGGAAGCTAAGCTAAGCAGCACGAGAGAGACTACAAGGACACAGCTGACACTTAAACCAAAACCTAATATTAACCTAATTTTGTCCTTTATAGCCTTTTCCTTGCAGCACACACTGACCCTCGTTACACTAGTCTGGGTCTCTACTGCCCCCGTGTGGCTTGATATTGCTTTAGACTTCAGATCTAGTTTGAGGGTGCGTGCTATCTGGGATCCTTGCGACGTCCCTACCCCGTAGAAATGTAAAATGGTCACGATTTAGGGTAGGGCTGTCCCAAGGATCACGCATAGCACTAACCGTAGTGAGAATTATTATACCTGGGTGAATATAGCCTATGGGTTTTACATGGATAAAAAAAACTTGGGACTGACATCAAACATGATTCTTCCATAGCCTATATTCGTCCAGGTCTAATAATTATCGCTAGCTGTCCGGAACTATACACACGTACAATTGTTTCCACCCGGAGGGGTTTATTGGTCGAAATGCTTGAGCCGTTTACAAACTAGAAAACCACACTTATCTGTAAATTGTGGTGCTAATTAGCCAACTTAAGGGTATTCAAATAACACAATCAACTCAAACGGTGACAGTTGTTTATCCAAAGGTGAGATGGCAGCATCCGGGCTGGACGATTTGAATTTTACAATGAAAGAGATTACCGGCACGCGCCAGTCAGTCTCGGGCAGCACAAGTGATGAAACGTCAACTGCCAGTGTTGTGCCTGAGAGTTCGTCGACCTTTTCCCTATCAGAGGCCAATAAACTCGTCTGTGTGGAATATCCAGGTATTATCTCCAATGTGGACAAGATGCTGGAAAGTATTGGGGGTATACAAGGGGTGTCCAAGGTGAGCAAGCATAGCTAGCTACACACGTCAATCAGCGCATGCGCGACTTGCTCGCTACCTATGTTACTCTCCTTTCAGTGTTTATATATATATATATAACTAGTTACATGTCCTAATGGGATAAATGTTATAATTCACACCATAGTAGTTTACTGTAGGTAACAGGTCCTAACTAACTACTTCAGCCATTCATACCTGCTCACATGTTGTTTCCATAATCGACACCGAATGCATTGTTGTACAACTGACTAGTATCCCTCCCTTTCACTATTTGTATTGTTCATAATGATGATGATTAATTAAACAGGAAGTGTTTCTCCACAGACCTATGCTGACCCCAGCAGGCGGTTGGAGCTGCGCTTTCGTCCCCAGGACCCGTTCTGTCACCCTGTATGTGGAAACCGTTTCCCCTCCACCAACCTGCTGCTGCGCATGAAAAGGAGGGTGCGCAAAGGCAACCCCACAGAGGCCCAAATCAACATGGACATCCTGGGTGTCATTAGGACAACATACAAATTCCAAGGTTCAACTTCTTAAACTCCAAACACTTAAGTGTCTGTGACCCTTTTTATGATTCCTTCCCATTGCCTCCCTACTCTGATCTGTGCTGTTATTACTCTTCATTGTGTATTTGTTGATGTAAGCTGTACACTGAGTGTAGAAAACATTAAGAACACCTTCTCTTTACATGATATAGACTGACCAGGTGAATCCAGGTTAAAGCTACTATGCCTTATTGATGTCACTTGTTAAATCCACTTCAGTTAGTGTAGATGAAGAGGAGGAGATGGGTTAAATAAGGATTTTTAAACCTTGAGGCAATTGAGGCATGGAATGGGTATGTGTGGAATGTGTAATATTAAAAATATTTAAGTGCCTTTGAACAGGGTATGGTAGTAGGTGCCAGGCGCACCGGTTTGTGTCAAGAACTGTAACACTGTTCGGGTTTTCACGCTCAACAGCTTCCCTTGTGTATCAAGAATGGTCCACCACTCAAAGGACATTGAGCCAACTTGACACAACTGTGGGAAGCGTTGGTGTCAAACCTGCGCCAGCATCCCTGTGGACCACTTTCCACACATTGGGCGCAGCTCAATATTAGGAAGGTGTTCTTAGTGTTTTGTACACCCAATGTATATTGTTACATACAGTGAGCACCATAATTCATTGGACAGTGACAATTGTTTTGTTATTTTGGTTCTTTACTCTAGCTCTTTGAAAGGAAACAATGACAATGAGGTTGCAGTGCAGACTGTCAGCTTTAATTTGAGGGTATTTTCATACATATCGGATGAACCGTTTAGAAATGATAGAACCTTTTGTACATAGTCCCCCCCCATTTCCGGGCATCAAAAAACATTGGATAGTTGAACATAATGTAGAATAAAGTAATCATTGTTAATATTTGGTCGCATATCCTTTGCGTGCACAGCTTCATTTGCATCAACACTTCCTCATGTTGTCACACCCCAACAACAACCTCCAAAGGCAATAGCAAAGTCTAGAATCAATACTATTCATCAACAGCTCTCCTGTATTCACTAATGACACAAATGAATACACCTGCCTAACGACACACATCTATGAAGCCAATTCAACAAATACTTGTAGTACCTTAAAATGGGGGGACCAGGTACAAAAGGTGCTGTCATTTCTAAACGGTTCATCCGATATGTATGAAAATACCCTCAAATTAAAGCTGACAGTCTGCACTTCAACCTCATTGTAGTGCAAAAGAATGATCACTGTACAATGAATTATGGTGCTCACTGTATATTGTTTTCATAGCTTGCATCACTCATCTCATATGTGTATATACTGTATTCTATTCTACTGTATTTAGTCCAATGCCGCTCTGACATCGCTCGTCCATATATGTATACATTCTTAATTCATTCCTTACTTAGATTTATGTGTATTTGGGTATATGTTGTGAAACTGTTAGATATTACTTGTTAGATATTACTGCACTGTCAGAGCTAGAAGCACAAGCATTTCGCTACACCCGTAATAACATCTGCAAAACACGTGTATGTGACCAATACGATTTGATTTGAATTGTTGCAGGGATGGCAGACTTCCAGTATCTTGCGGTTCATTCAGCAAAGGACGGCTCTCATACATCCCTCTACGATAAGATCATCTTGCGTAAACCAGAGAATAATGAGTTCTTTGAGCAGCCTGTGCCCCTCTTCCTTCCTCCACCCATCTTCTCTCGCCTGGACACTGCTGTGGACTATAACTACCGACCTGAAATCCAACACAAGTAAGCAGGGGCACTGGGGCAGGGGTGGGAGCAGCGCTACACTACACCGTTTCGCCCTCATCAGAGGTAGTGTGTTCAGAAACAAATGTGCCAATGGAAGTCAACATGTAGTGTGTCAGCAATAATGGGTAAGAATTCCAAACAACAACAACAACTTTGCACAATGGTGTGTTCAACAAATGTGGCCATTGGCCAACCCATAGGGGTTATTAGCTAAACTCTTGTGGTCTTGTGTCGTCTGTGCAGAGAAGGCCATTGTCCCCCAACAGTCTCCAGGGATAATCTGATTGGTTTGAGTCGAGCCCGTCGACCTCACAATGCCATCTTCCTCAACTTTAACGACCAGAACATCCCCACGGAGCCCCTGGAGGCTGCCAACGTCAACTGGAAGAGAGTGTGTGTTCACCCCAGTGACATAAAAGCAGAGGAACAACTGAAGGAGGTCAGTATACTTTGCGTTGGGCTTCTGAGGTTTATTCACATCCCATTATGAAGACTGTAGGAAGTCACACACAGCGGGGTGATATCTTCACATTTTAAACTATTTGTATTATTGTTAATCACAGATGTGTTAATCACATAGGAACAGCTTTTTTCCAGTTTGAGCCTTTAAAAAAAAATCCTAATGCTATTGCAAGACCGAAGCATTTACTTAAGTGTTAGCCTATAGGCTAGTTTGTATTTGATCTCTCTGATTTAGAGGGAATTACAATGGACAATCTCAGACATTGATGACGTTACCCAGTGGTGTAGTGGAGGGTAAACAGTTTACCCTGTTTTTTTGTTGTTGCCCAACAGTTTATCCAACTTTTGTGGAAAAATACATTGAAAGTATAGGGAGCGTTACTTTTTTCACTGCGACCAGAGATCAGAGTTTACCCGCCTATTTCTTTTTTTACCACTACATCACTGACATTAGCTGCCCACCTATATATTTTTTAAATCACCATGTACAGATGATGTAACTATGGTATTATTCTGTGGGAAATGTTACATCCATTGCTTTGATATCCCCTCTTATCTTTTCCCAAACCACACTGTGTGTAGATGTTTGAGAGCCGGCCCATCTGGTCCGGGTACGCGGTCAAGGCCAACCTGGATATCCACCCTGATAAACTGAAGCTGCTGCTCCCTATCGTGGCCTACTATATGGTGAGCTGACCTAGACCAGCCTATGGAAAAAGCGACAGGAAACACATCTCCAAAAATAGCTTACAGTTGAAGTTGGAAACTCAGATTTTCACAATTCCTGACATTTAATCCTAGTAAAAATTCCCTGTCTTAGGTCAGTTAGGATCACCACTTTATTTTAAGACTGTGAAATGTCAGAATAATAGTAGAGAGAATGATTCATTTCAGCTTTTATTTCTTTCATCACATTCCCAGTGGGTCAGAAGTTTACATACACTCAATTAGTATTTGGTAGCATTGCCTTTAAATTGTTTAACTTGGGTCAAACGTTTCGGGTAGCCATCCCCAAGCTTCCCACAATAAGTTGGAATTTTGGCCCATTCCTCCTGACAGAACTGGTGTAACTGAGTCAGGTTTGTAGGCCTCCTTGCTCACACACGCTTTTTCAGTTCTGCCCACACATTTTCTATAGGATTGAGGTCAGGGCTTTGTGATGGCCACTCCAATACCTTGACTTTGTTGTCCTTAAGCCATTTTCCCGCAACTTTGGAAGTGTGCTTGGGGTCATTGTCCATTTGGAAGACCCATTTGTGGCAAAGCTTTATCTTCCTGACTGATGTCTTGAGATGTTGCTTCAATATATCCACATCATTTTCCTTCATCATGATGCCATCTATTTTGTGAAGTGCACCAGTCCCTCCTGCAGCAAAGCACCCCCACAACACGATGCTGCCCCCCGTGCTACATGGTTTGAATGGTGTTCTTCGGCTTGCATGCCTCCCCCTTTTTCCTCTAAACATAACGATGGTCATTATGGCCAAACAGTTCTATTTTTGTTTAATCAGACCTGAGTACATTTCTCCAGAAAGTACAATCTTTGTTCCCATGTGCAGTTGCAAACCGTTGTCTGGCTTTTTTATGGCGGTTTTGGGGCAGTGGCTTCTTCCTTGCTGAGCGGCCTTTCAGGTTATGTCGATATAGGACTTGTTTTACTGTGGATATAGATACTTTTGTACCTGTTTCCTCCAGCATCTTCACAAGGTCTTTTGCTGTTGTTCTGGGATTGATCTGCACTTTTCGCACCAAAGTACGTTCATCTCTAGGAGACAGAACGCGTCTCCTTCCTTAGCGGTATGACGGCTGCGTGGTCCCATGGTGTTTATACTTGCGTACTATTGTTTGTACAGATGAACGTGGTACCTTCAGGTTTTTTGGAAATTCCTCCCAAGGATGAACCAGACTTGTTGAAGTCTACAATTGTTTTTGTCTGAGGTCTTGGCTGATTTCTTTAGATTTTTCCCATGATGTTGAGCAAAGAGGCACTGAGTTTGAAGGTAGGCCTTGAAATACATCCACAGGTACACCTCCAATTGACTCAAATTATGTCAATTAGCCTATCAGAATCTTCTAAAGCCATGACATAATTTTCTGGAATTTTCCAAGCTGTTTAAAGGCACAGTCAACTTCTGTAAACTTCTGACCCACTGGAATTGATTGTGATATAGTGAATTATAAGTGAAATAATATGTCTGTAAACAATTGTTGGAAGAATTACTTGTGTCATGCACAAAGTAGATGTCCTAACCGACTTGCCAAAACTATAGCTTGTTAACATTAAATCTGTGGAGTGGTTGAAAAATGAGTTTTAATGACTTCAACCTAAGTGTATGTAAACTTCCAACTTCAACTGTATGTCTGCTATTGAACTGTCACCATGGATACTACAGGCCAAGCTCAATGTCACATACCTGTATACCATTCACCAGGATGCCAATTGTCTGGCTGTCTGCATATTCTCTAAGACCTAACTAATCTATATGGTGAGCAGACCCAGACCAGCAGGTCAATGAAGGGAAATAGGGCATCTCTCCATTTACATCCTATGGCCTATTCAATTACCCTTGACTTGAAATGAACCTTTTGAGAGAAGTAGAAATGGATGGCGAGAGAGAGAGAGAACGCAAACATGAAAATCTATTTGATCAATAGAATATTAAATAAAAGTGTAGTGTGAAAAACAGAACGAGACCTCGCAATGAAATAGTTAGTAAACAGAACAACCCATTGTTCTTATATGCCATAAGAATTAACAAAACCTGATATGTTTATCTTCTAGGTGACAGGCCCCTGGAGGAGCCTCTGGGTGAGATTTGGCTACGACCCCTGCAAGACACCAGAGGCCAAGAAATACCAGGTGCTGGACTTCAGGATCCGCTGCAGTACCAAGCACGGTGAGGAGTGGGGGCACGGTGGAGGTTTTGTTCAAACTAATCTGGAGGGACAATTTAATCCCACAGCCTTTGTTAAACCAGTCATCATGCATTGTTTTATGAGACCATGTTTTCCCCCTGTGACTGTCTTCAGGATATACTATAAATGACATGCCAGTGAAGGCCAAGAGGAGCACGTTCAATTATACCCTGCCAATTACACTTAACAAAGCAGGTGAGCAACTGGGCATATGTCTGGGGTGTGTGGCTGGGTCTGTGTGTGCGTGTGCATTAGTGATGATTGTCTCGCTAATGTCCCTCTTTGTTGTTCAGTGCCCCAGGCTGCTAATGTGACAGATTTACCCCCTGAGAGTCCTGCCGGTGGACGAAGCACTAATATAACCAGGTACCAGCTCAAGGTAAGAGACTCAAGACTTCCCCACTACTTACTCACACTCTAGATGTTATACTGTACTTACAAGAATAATGTCACAGCAATAAGACCTGGCATGCTAACCCCCCCTCTACCCTGTCTCCTCTTTGTCCAGGATTCCTCATACATATTCCGAGATGGGACCCTGCCCCCCCACAGGCAGATGTTCTACCAGCTCTGTGATCTGGACGTGGAGAGGTAAGATCCAACATGGTATACGGGCGTGTTTTGGATCTTCCTCAAATAAAATCCATAGTTAGGTCCTTTGGGGGAAGGATGTTTGGCATACCTTTTGAAATCTGTATCCAAAAGAAAAAAAATATTTGTTCAATAAACTTTAGTGAGTATGAAAAAACGCTACTGAAACAAATAGTCAAACCATCCAGTATTTGAAAGTAAAAACCATGCTACTGAGCAAAAGAAAAAGAGTGGTTGGGCTGCAATTTGCAGTGAATTCAATGCGAATGAAAATTTAACCACAAGAAGAGTACAACAACTTCAGGTGAGATATCATCTTTATCAGTATTTCTCATAATCATATTTTTGTGCCATCACTTACTGTATATTGAATGATATCACCCTTTACAGACTCTGTGGAAGAGCCTTAAACTGGCTTTAAAAAGAGTGCAGAGATCAGAAGATAGCGATTTTACTACTGGTGGTGGACTACCAAAAAAAGACAAGACTGATGAATTGAGTGACTTGCTGTCTGGAATAATAGAGCACCAGCAACCTCTGGATGGTAAACCAGACGATGACCATATGGACAGTTCAGATGAAGAACTGAGAACAAATGGTACAAATACCAAAGAAAGTAAATTTGTTACTTCCTTTGGTAAATATATTCCACTGTCTGTGTCAATCTTTATTCTTCTCTCATTCTAAGGACCATATGAGTTTATTTGTGCTTCTAACGGTGTTCTTTTTCCAGAAGAAAGGAATCTGAACAGGTTGGAAGAGCCAGTGCACAGTGAGTTTGTACCCTGCCACCACCTTTCAGCAGAGAACAAAAAAGATTACCATGCATGAAAAGTTAGCCAGAGAATTTAATGAGCATAAAATGAAAATATCTGAAGGTAGAACATGAAATGAAAATGAGAATTCTACAGGTTGAATTGGATATGAAGTTGGAAGAGCGGTATGATCAAAAACATATACAGTAATGAGACAATTGTAATTCCCAGCCATGGTGAACAATATGATATGTACAAAAAATAAAATGTTTTGGATATTCATGAGTGAGTATTTTAATCACCACAAACTACATTTTAAACCAGCCTTGGTTTAGTCACTCATTTAATTTTGCTGCACACTATTTTAATTTTGTACAGAACAAACATTATCAAAGCAAAAATAAGCCATAATTATTACATTCCATATTTACAGTTGAAGTCGGAGGTTTACATACACTTAAGTTGAAGTCATTAAAACTCATTTTTTAACCACTCCACAGATTTCATGTTAACAAGAGTTTTGGCAAGGAAACGGGTACAAAAGTATCTATATCCACAGTAAAATAAGTCCTATATCGACAACCTGAAAGGCCGCTCAGCAAGGAAGAAGCCACTGCTCCAAAACCGCCATAAAAAAGCCAGACTACGGTTTGCAACTGCACATGGGGACAAAGATCAAACTTTTTGGAGAAATGTCCTCTGGTCTGATGAAACAAAAATAGAACCGTTTGGACATAATGACCATCGAATTGTTTGGAGGAAAAAGGGGGAGGCTTGCAAGCCGAAGAACACCATCCCAACCGTGAAGCACGGGGGTGGCAGCATCATGTTGTGGGGGTGCTTTGCTGCAGGAGGGACAGGTGCATAAAATAGATGGCATCATGAGGAAGGAAAAATTATGTGGCTCTATTGAAGAAACATCTCAAGACATCAGTCAGGAAGTTAAAGCTTGGTCGCAAATGGGTCTTCCAAATGGACAATGACCCCAAGCATACTTCCAAAGTTGTGGCAAAATGGCTTAAGGACAACAAAGTCAAGGTATTGGAGTGAGGTATTGGAGTGACCTCAGTCCTATAGAACATTTGTGGGCAGAACTAAAAACCTGTGTGCGAGCAAGGAGGCCTACAAACCTGACTCAGTTACACCAGTTCTATCAGGAGGAATGGGCTGAAATTTACCCAACTTATTGTGGGAAGCTTGTGGAAGGCTACCTGAAACGTTTGACCCAAGTTAAACAATTTAAAGGCAATGCTACCAAATACTAATTGAGTGTATGTAAACTTCTGACCCACTGGGAATGTGATGAAAGAAATACAATTTGAAATGAATCGTTCTCTACTATTATTCTGACATTTCACATTCTTAAAATAAAGTGGTGATCCTAACTGACCTAAGACGGAATTGTTATTAGGATTTAATGTCAGGAATTGTGAAACTGAGTTTAAATGTATTTTTCTAAGGTGTATGTAAACTTCCGACTTCAACTGTAAATGCATCTCATCTAGTTGAAGTGCTGCAATGTGAAAGCAACTCTGTGTGCAAGTCCTCGTTGGTCATTGCCTGCCTCAGCCATGGGACATCTGCTTGATCCTGATCTTCCATTGGAGTTGTGCAGCCCAGCTCTAGCAATGATCAATTTGCAGCATCTTCTTGGCTTGAAACGAAGTGTATTGCGTAAACACTGGAATGGATTTTTCCATACCCCAAACATACGCTCAACCATCCCTCTCGTGCGGAAATGAGCTTTGTTTTCTGCTCAGCTTTTGTGGGATTTATGTATGTAGTAAATAAAAAGTTACTCTGGCCATATCCACTGTCACCAAGTAATAGTCCAGTATGTTGTCCTCTCTGAAACCTGAGCACATAATGAGTTGATACAAATCCTTGAATCGTGAGTTGTACCTTTCCAACTAAATTAGGAGTGCATGCACCCTGGCGTAGTTGATGGGAACATGACATCCATCTATACAGCCAATCACTTTGAACTATTCTACACACAGTTGCTTCACTGGCACCACGCAAATCACCAGTTTCACGATGAAAGATTACAGATGCCAAAAACCTCAAAGTGATCAGAACTTGGACAAAATTTGTTAAAGGCTTTCCTCTTTGAGACAGAGAGGAAAGTCTAGGCTCAAGCGAAGATATTATCTCCAATGTATTTTCTTTGTACATACGAAAGCGGTCTCGAAAAGCTATTTCATCAAAGTAATTTAATGGATTACTCCTATCCACAAGTACTCGTCTGGCTGGCCTCTGTAGTGCATGTTGGTCATCATTTAGATATTCCAAATAGTCCATGCTCCCTCACAAACCGTACTAAGCAGAAGTTAAACCTGCCTCTTTTGAAGGATTAATTTAAGCTTCAATTTAGTCGTAGAGTAGCTCCAATCCTCCCTCTTGCAATCGGCTTCGTTTAATCCAGAACAGGCTAAATCTACGACTATTTTAAGATAAGTCTGTGCAAGTCGCTTTGAGTTAAGACAGCTCAGAAACAGTCATTTTAGTCTTGGACTAGGCTTAAGCCTAGTCTGTGAAACTGGCCCTACAACGATGAGTCTGTAGATGCTATAAAGCCAGTCTTAGTCATTTGAAAAAGTACTGTGTGCTCCTGAAATTTGAGTAGTGTTGAGATTAAGAATACCATTTTTATGCATTCATTTATGGATAATTAAACATACTGTATAAATGTACATTTCTTAAAAGTACCCTTTTTGATTTTCAGTAATTGGCATATTGTTTTA
The DNA here is from genome assembly GCA_023634145.1 of Thymallus thymallus. Lineage (NCBI taxonomy): Eukaryota > Metazoa > Chordata > Actinopteri > Salmoniformes > Salmonidae > Thymallus > Thymallus thymallus. The sequence goes on from CM042404.1 coordinate 14,792,709, forward strand.
AACAATCTACTCTACAAGTACATCACATTTCCAGAGCTCTCTGCTACTTTTGAAGATATGAGCAACACCAACACATTGAATGGGAAAATGTATTCAAAGGAACTCCCTCTGCTGGTGACTTTCTGAATGTGCAATTCTAAAGGAGGGCTGTGATTGGCCTATAATTCAAATACATAAAATGGGTCAGAGCACACAAAGGTTTCAAATGACACCAATAATGGCTTTGTAGCATCTACAGGCTCATTGTTGTACTGTCTAAAAGAAGGTGTGCGTAAGGCAAAAATTGGAAAAAATTGCCAAACTTAATAAATGTATTTCTCAATTTTTGATACAGGCTTCAAAGGTATGCCAAACATCTTTCCCCCAAGGGATCTTTCTATGGATTTCATTTTAAAAAGATTCAAAACATAACTACAGAACCTTTTTAGAAAGTTTTGTTGTTTTACAGCCAATTAAATTGATTATTTGTCTCACCCATCTACACACAATACCCCATAATGATAGCCAACAAATTATTTTAGATTGTTTTTTAGCAAATGTATAGAAAATCTTATACAGAAATATCTAATTTAAATAAGTATTCACACCCCTGATTGTAGCATCTAAGCTTTCCACACCAGGATTGTGCAACATTAGCCCATTTATTATTTTAATTCTTCAAGCTCTGTCATACTGGTAGCTGATCATTCCTAAACAACAATTTTCAGGTCTATTTAAGTCAACTGCAACTAGGCCACACCATTCACGTTCTTCTTGGTAAGCAACTCCAGTGTAGATTTGGCCTTGTGTTTTGGGTTATTGTCCTGTTGAAAGGTGAATTCATCTCCCAATGTCTGTTGGTTAAGCAGACTGAACCAGGTTTTCCTCCAGGAATTTGCATGTGCGTTATTTTTTTTAAATCCTGAAAACTCCCCAGTACTTAATGATTACAAGCATACCCATAACATGTTGCAGCCACCACTATGCTTGAAAATATGGAGAGTGGTACTCGGTAATCTATTGGATTTGTTCCAAACTTATCACTTTGTATTCAGGACAAAAAGTAGCCATTAAACTCTAACTGTTTTAAAGTCACCATTGGCCACATGGTGAAAATCCCTGAGTGGTTTCCTTCCTCTCTGGCAACTGAGTTAGGAACAACAACTGTATCTTTGTAGTGACTGGGTGTTTTGATACACCATCCAAAGTGTACTTAATAACTTCACCATGCTCAAAGGGATATTCATTGTCTGCTTTATTCATTGGCCTCCCGAGTGACGCAGCGGTCTAAGGCACTGCGTCTCAATGCTAGAGGCGTCACTACAGACCCTGGTTCGATCCTGTGATCAGGAGTCCCATAGGGCGCCGCACAATTGGCCCAGCGTCGTTAGGGTAGGGTTTGCCAGCGGTAGGCGGTCATTGTAAATACAAATTTGTTCTTAACTGGCTTGCCTGGTTAAAAATATAATAATTTGTTTGTTACCCATCTACCAGTAGGTGCCTTCATTGCGATGCTTTGGAAAACCTCCCTGATTTTTGTGGTTGAATCTTTGTTTGAAATTCACTGCTCGACTGAGGAACCTTACAGATAATTGTATGTGTGGGGTATAGAGATGACAGTCATTAAAAAATCATGTTAAACACTGTTATTGTACACATGCAACTTATGTGACTTGTTAAGCACATTTTTACTCTTGAACTTATCAGCCATAACAGAGGTTGAATAATTATTGACTCAAGACATTTCAGCTGTTTGTTTTTAATTAATTTGTAAAATTGGAAAAACATAATTCCACTTTGACATTATGAGGTATTGTGTGTAGGCCAGTGACAAAAAGCAATCTCTATTTAATCCATTTTAAATTCAAAATATGGAAAAAGTCAAAGGGTGTGAATATTTTCTGAAGGTGCTGTATCCTTGGACCAATCACGAATTGCAGTGGCAAAGATCTCTGCATGTTGTTATCTACTTGTGTCTAATGTTATGACCCTGCTCCTGAATTAGCATAAGGAACGTGATAAGTCGGAACGACGGCCAGGAGGAGGAGTGTGACGAGAGGGATGGCTGGTGTCTGTCCCACACCTCTGATGACCTCCGAGATATCATGTCCTCCATGATCAAGCAGGTTGTCCGTGCCAAGAGACCAGGTGAGACCTCTCTCTATAACACTGGCGCAGCACTCACCTATGACCGACCTGGCCTCGAGACAAACTCACAGAGTTTGACTTCATGGCGAAATAGGTGGTTTTGAGTGTGTTTAGAAGTGCAGTTCTATCAGTTGAAGGAGAACCCCCTGGTCGAGGATAAAACGGTTACAATACATAACAAGTGATGACAACAGTCCTTTCCACCTGTCAAGCTACTGTTTATTCATGTTCAGATGTGGTGCAGGGAAAAATAGTTTTTAAGACTAATATACAGTGGGGAGAACAAGTATTTGATACACTGCCGATTTTGCAGGTTTTCCTACTTACAAAGCATGTAGAGGTCTGTAATTTTTATCATAGGTACACTTCAACTGTGAGACGGAATCTAAAACAAGCAGCTTGGTGAGAAGGCAACAACTGTTGGCGCAATTATTAGAAAATGGAAGAAGTTCAAGATGACGGTCAATCTCCCTCCGTCTGGGGCACCATGCAAGATCTCACCTCGTGGGGCATCAATGATCATGAGGAAGGTGAGGGATCAGCCCAGAACTACACGGCAGGACCTGGTCAATGACCTGAAGAGAGCTGGGACCACAGTCTCAAAGAAAACCATTAGTAACACACTACGCCGTCATGGATTAAAATCCTGCAGCGCACGCAAGGTCCCCCTGCTCAAGCCAGCGCATGTCCAGGCCCGTCTGAAGTTTGCCAATGACCATCTGGATGATCCAGAGGAGGAATGGGAGAAGGTCATGTGGTCTGATGAGACAAAAATATAGCTTTTTGGTCTAAACTCCACTCGCCGTGTTTGGAGGAAGGATGAGTACAACCCCAAGAACACTATCCCAACTTTGAAGCATGGAGGTGGAAACATCATTCTTTGGGGATGCTTTTCTGCAAAGGGGACAGGACGACTGCACCGTATTGAGGGGAGGATGGATGGGGCCATGTATCGCGAGATCTTGGCCAACAACCTCCTTCCCTCAGTAAGAGCATTGAAGATGGGTCGTGGCTGGGTCTTCCAGCATGACAACGACCCGAAACACACAGCCAGGGCAACTAAGGAGTGGCTCCGTAAGAAGCATCTCAAGGTCCTGGAGTGGCCTAGCCAGTCTCCAGACCTGAACCCAATAGAAAATCTTTGGAGGGAGCTGAAAGTCCGTATTGCCCAGCGACAGCCCCAAAACTTGAAGGATCTGGAGAAGGTCTGTATGGAGGAGTGGGCCAAAATCCCTGCTGCAGTGTGTGCAAACCTGGTCAAGAACTACAGGAAACGTATGATCTCTGTAATTGCAAACAAAGGTTTCTGTACCAAATATTAAGTTCTGCTTTTCTGATGTATCAAATACTTATGTCATGCAATAAAATGCAAATTAATTACTTAAAAATCATACAATGTGATTTTCTGGATTTTTGTTTTAGATTCCGTCACTCACAGTTGAAGTGTACCTATGATAAAAATTACAGACTTCTACATGCTTTGTAAGTGGGAAAACCTGCAAAATCGGCAGTGTATCAAATACTTGTTCTCCTCACTGTATATTTAAATAGAGGCAGTAAAAAAACAACAACCCAGGACCGAGTTAGGTAAAACTGCCCTAGACGACTAAATAAAGCCTTGCTCACCCAAATAATAATAACATCTGGTGTATGATTTTGCTGCAAGAAATACTTAATTCTGCAGGAGTTAATATTATATTAGGCTACATGTGAGAGGTTATAGACCTACAGTCATTGTCCAGACTTCAGTTACTTTTCCATTTCACCTTCCGCACCCCTACTTTCACTGTCCCTGATGTGAAGTGAACTGGTGTGGTTCAAGATTAGTCATACTCTAGGCCCAGTCACCATGATAATACTTTCCTATAGCTCTGGACCCAGGTTTTGGTTACTTCCCCAGTGCCAGTGTGGGAACAATAAGGAGTGCATCTATACTGAACGAAAAATGTAAATGCAACAACTTCAAATATTTAACTGAGTTACTGTTCATATAAGGAAAAAAGTCAATTGAAATACATTCATTAGACCCTAATCTATGGATTTCACATGACTGGGAATACAGATATGCAGCTGTTGGTCAGAGATACCTAAAAAAGTTAGGGGCATGGATCAGAAAACCAGTCAGTATCTGGTGTGACCACCATTTGCCTCATGCAGCAAGACACATCTCCTTAATCAGGCTGTTGGTTGTGGCCTATACAATGTTGTCCCACTCCTCTTCAATGGCTGTGCGAAGTTGCTGGATATTGGCGGGAACTGGAGCTTGCTGTCGTACACGTCGAAAACATGCTCAATTGGTGACATGTCTGGTGAGTATGCAGGCCATGGAAGAACTGGGACATTTTCAGCTTACAGGAATTGTGTACAGTTCCTTGCGACATGGGGCCGTGCATTATCATGCTGAAACATGAGGTGATGGCGGTGGATCTCATCACGGTGTCTCTGTGCATTCAAATTGCCATCGCTAAAATGCTATTGCGTTCATTGTCTGTAGCTTATGCCTGCCCATACCATAACTTCACAGCCACCATGGGGCACTCTGTTCACAACGTTGACATCAGAAAAATGCTCGCCCACATGACGTCATACATGTGGTCGGTTGGACGTACTAACAAATTCTCTAAAACAACGTTGGAGACGACTTATGGTAGAGAAATTAACATTACATTTTCTGGGAATAGCTCTGGTGGACATTCCTGCAGTCAGCATGCCAATTGCACACTCACTCAACTTGAGACATCTGTGGCATTGTGTTGTGTGACAACTGCACATTTTTTTAGTGGCCTTTTGTCCCCAGCACAAGGTGCACCTGTGTAATGATAATGCTGTTTAATCAGTTTCTTCATATGCCACACCTGTCAGTTGGATGGATTATCTTGGCAAAGGAGAAATGCTCGCTAATAGGGATTTAAACACATTTGTGCATAACATTTGAGAGTATTAAGCTTTTTGTACATTTGGAAAATATCTGGGATCATTTATTACAGCTCATGAAACATGGGACCAACACCTTACATGTTGCGTTGACGTTGTTCAGTATTGTATGTTAGATGACGTATGCATCAATTAATTGTCCATTAAATAAGAGTTTGTGTGAGTGAACAGTATCTTTTGTTGACTTGTTGACGTAAGATTTAAATACATTATGGGGACAGTGCATGTTTGAGTTGTTTCTACGTTTATCATACTATATATCTGTGCTTTCTGCAGCTCCATACTCTTCTGGGACTGAGAGTTCTGTTACCAGGCAAAAGACTCCAGAGAGTGGAGAGGATGATGATGATGATGAAGAGGAGAATGAGGAAGATGAGTTTCATCCCTCAGAGGGGAGTGACAATGAGATGCAGACAGAAATGCTGGATTATATGTGAGGATGGACACGGTCCATCCTTTCCCTGACAAATGGACTGTGGTATTGTACAAACTTGCTTCGTTCACTATAAAACATATATTTTTGTGTATTTGCAAATGTGTGTGAATAAATGTGTTTTAAGTTGAGCAGTGATATTTTCCCCTTTATTGTCCACAAGGGAAGAGAAGTGTATCAGTTATCAATAAGCTATCAGTTGGTGAGTTTATCTGGCTGTGCACATAACCATTATAAAAAATCATTACAATACATTCACAACACATTAAGTGTGTGCCCTCAGGCCATTACTCTACTACCACAAATCTATGACACGTGTGTGTATAGTGCGTATGTTATCGTGTGTGTGTATGCATGGGCCGGTGTCTTGTTTTTTCACAGTCCCCGCTGTTCCACAAGGTGTATTTTTATCTGTTTTTTAAATCAAAATGTACTGCTTGCAGGAGTTACTTGATGTGGAATAGAGTTCCATGTAGTCATGGCTCTATGTAGTACTGTGTGCCTCCCATAGTCTGTTATGGACTGTGAAAAGACTTATGGTGGCATGTCTTGCAGGGTGTGCATGGGTGTCCGAGCTGTGTGCCAGTAGTTAAAACAGACAGCTCGGTGCATTCAACTTGTCAATACCTCACACAAATAGAAGTAGTGATGAAGTCAATCTCTCCTCCACTTTGAGCCAGGAGAGATTGACATGAATATTATTATTGTTAGCTCTCTGTGTACATCCAAGGGCCAGCTGTGCTGCCCTGTTCTGAGTCTCTCTGTGGCACCTGACCACATAACTGAACAGTAGTCCAGGTGTGACAAAACTAGGGCCTGTAGGACCTGCCTTGTTGATAGTGTTAAAAAGGCAGAGCAGCGCTTTATTATGGACAGACTTCTCCCCATTTTAGCTATCGGTATGTTTTGACCATGACTGTTTACAATCCAGGGTTAATCCAAGCAGTTTAGTCACCTCAACTTGCTCAGTTAACACATTATTCATTACAAGATTCAGTAGCTGACGTGTACAGTGTTGAGTCATCCGCATATATAGACACACTGGCTTTACTCAACTATCGTTAGAAAATATTGAAAAAAGGGGCCTAGACGGCTGCCCTGGGGAATTCCTGATTCTACCTGGATTATGTTGGAGAGGCTTCCATTAAAGAACACCCTCTGTATTCTGTTAGACAGGTAACTCTTTATCCACAATATAGCAGGGGTTGTAAAGCCATAACACACGTTTTTCCAGCAGCAGACTATGATCGATAATGTCAAAAGCCGCACTGAAGTCTAACAAAACGGCTCCCACAATCTTTTTATCATCAATTTCTCTCGGCTAATCATCAGTCATTTGTGTAAGTGCTGTGCTTGTTGAATGTCCTTCCCTCTAAGAGTGCTGAAAGTCTGTTTTCAATTTGTTTACAATAAAATAGCATTGTATCTGGTCAAACACAATTTTTTCCAAACGGTTACTAAGGTTGATAACAGGCTAATTTGGTCAGGCATGTAAATAGGGCTTTACTATTCTTAGGTAGCGTAATGACTTTTGCTTCCCTCCAGGCCTGAGGTCACACACTTTCTAGTAGGCTTAAATTGAAGATATGGCGAATAGGAGCTGCAATGTCGTCCACTATTATCCTCTGTAATTTTCCATCCAAGTTGTCAGACCCCGGTGGCCTGTCATTATTGATGGACAACAATAATTTTGTCACCTCTTCCACACCCACTTTACGGAATTCAAACTTGCAATGCTTGTCTTTCATAATTTGTTGAGATATACTTGATGTGTCGTGTCATAGTTTGATGCTTGTATGTCATGCCTAAATTTGCTAATCTTGACAATTTAAAAATTATTAAAGTAGTTTGCAATATCAGTTGGTTTTGTGATGAATGAGCCACCTGATTCAATGAATGATGGAGCGCACTTTGGCTTTTTTCCCAACATTTCATTTAAGGTGTTCCACAGCTTTTTTTTTTTACTATCATTCTTTATAAAATGTATCTTTGTTTCATAGTGTAGTTTCTATTTTTTTTTTATTCAGTCTGGTCACATCATTTCTCAATTTGCAGTATGTTTGCAAATCGGTTGTGCTGCCAGCATTCGGAAAGTATACAGACCCCTTCCCTTTTTCTACATTTTGTTACGTTACAGCCTTAATACATTTTATAATAACATTTTTTGCCTCATCAAGCTACACACAATACCCTGTAATGATGAAGCCAGTATGAGCCAGTATAACTCTGGTTCATAGACACATGATTACTGCATACAATAGCTGTGGGATCAGCAGAGCCATTCAGGGCAGTTAACTGTGATAATGTACATTTGCTGAAGCATTATGACAATTTAGTGACACAATGGTAGGATATTAACTCAGCTGGGTTTGGGTCATTGATAAGTCATCGTCTCAACGCAGCCTTATAATGCAGGAACCCAAATGACTTGGGTGGAACCCATCCTCCTTATAAAACAAGCTTTGTTTCCAGAAGGTATCACAATTGTCAAATGTTACACGCACAGAGCTGCAATAGTCTCATAGCCAGTTATGGAGAGCTAAAAGTCTGCTGTAATGTTCAATGCCACGGTTTAGGGAGGGCAGAGGGACAGATACTATGGGACGTTTGTTGGTGTCAAGCAGTGGCCCAATCAGTTATTTAAAATCCATCTTCAGCTGTTCTGAGACAGGTCCTACAGGGCCTGTAGGACATGTCTTGTTGAAAGTGTTAAGGCAGAGCAGCGTTTTGTTATGGACAGACTTCTCCCCATCCTAGCTACTGTTGTATCAATATGTTTTGACCATGACAATTTACAAGCCAGGGTTACTCCAAGCAGTTTAGTCATCTCAATTTCTACATTATTCATTACAAGATTTAGTTTAGGGTTTAGTGAATGATTTGTCCCAAATACAATGCTTTTAGTTTTGGAAATATTTAGGACTAACTTGTTCGTTGCTACCCATTCTGAAACTAACTGCAGCTCTGTACTATACTCACGCAGCAGGTTTTTTAACATGTTTATCAGCAATGGGTTGACAAGCAGTGTGAATTCAACAGCTGAACACCTTTTTTTGCAACGGTTCACACTAACAAACAACGAAAAACAATGACACTACACTAAAACAGGAACACTGAATGGATTGGTGCATATTATAAAAACTGTTTCACACTTTACACATATTAGAGCGGTAGGTAGCCTAGCCGTTAGAGCGTTGGGCCAGTAACAAAGGTCACTGGTTCAATACCTGAGCCGACAAGGTAAAAAACCTGTGTCCTTGAGCAAGGCACTTAACCCTAATTTGCTCCAGTGGCTGACCCTGTAGGTAGGCCGTCATTGTAAATAAGAATGTGATCTTAACTGACTTGCCTAGTTAAATAAAGGTTAAATAAAATAAAAGTATTTCTGAATGTGTAATGCGTTGGTATCTGCCCTTTGGGTGTGGATGTGTAGCTTGGAGTGGTGTACACTGAGGGACGTCTTTAAAGGAATCCACATCGCTGACAAGCCCGGCAAGTTTGAGAAGCCCAAGCGTCACCCTGGATGGGATGGTGGGTACCAGAAAATGAAATGCCTCTCTTCATATGTACCACAGAAGAACCAAGAAATGAAGAGCAACACAATGGCTGTCTTTTTGGGCTTTTATCTGCAATAATATTATGAAAAGACAGGAGAGGAATACATCAGTCTGACAAGTTGTTCTTTCTCTCTCATTGTTTTCTCACACAATCACATTCATCAAATCAAATCACATTTATTGGTCACATACACGTGGTTAGCAGATGTTATCGTGGGTGTAGCGAAATGCTTGTGCTTCTAGCTCCGATAGTGAAGTAATATCTAACAAGTAATATCTAACAGTTTCACAACATATAGCTAAATACACATAAATCTAAGTAAGGAATGGATTAAGAATATATACATAAATGTCAGGGCAGCATTGGACTAAGATACAGTGGCATAGTAAGCTTTATAGTATACAGTATACACATAAGAGATTGGTGATGCAGTGTGTAAACACGATTAAGTGACTAAGATACCAAAGAATAGTATAGCGTACAGTTTAAACATGAGATGAGTAGTGCAAGATTTCGGAAACATTAAAGTGACTAGTGTTTCATTTCCTTAAAGTGATTTAAGGAATCTCTGTCTATAGGCAGAAGTCTCTGATGTGTTAGTGATGGCTGTTTAGCAGTCTGATGGCCTTGAGGGCGGGACGTTTTCCTCCAGTAATGCGTTGGGCAGATTGCACCACCCTCTGGAGAGCTTTGCGGTTATGGGCGGTGCAGTTGCCGTACCAGGCGGTGATGCAGCCTGACAGGATGCTCTCAATTGTGCATCTGTAGAAGTTTGTAAGGGTTTTGGGTGATAAGCCACATTTCTTTAGCCTCCTGAGGTTGAAGAGGCGCTGTTGCACCTTTTTCACCACTGTCTGTGTGGGTGGACCATTTCAGTCATGTATACTCTGAGGAACTTGAAGCTTTCCACCTTCTCCACTGCTGTCCCATCGATGTGGATCAGGGGGTGCGCCCTCTGCTGTTTCCTGAAGTCCACAATCATCTCCTTAGTTTTGCTGACATTGAGTGAGAGGTTATTTTCCTGGCACCAAACTCCCAGAGCCCTCACCTCCTCCATGTAGGCTGTCTCATCGTTGTTGGTAATCAAGCCTACTACTGTTGTGTCGTCTGCAAACTTGATGATTGAGTTGGAGGTGTGCTTGGCCACGCAGTCATGGGTGAACAGGAAGTACAGGAGTGGGCTGAGCACACACCCTTGTGGGGCCCCAGTGTTGACGATCAGCGAAGTGGAGGTGTTGTTTCCTACCTTCACCACCTAGGGCCGACCCATCAGGAAGTCCAGGATCCAGTTGCACAGGGTGGGGTTCAGACCCAGGGCCTCGAGCTTGATGATGAGCTTGGAGGGTACCATGGTGTTGAATGCTGAGCTATAGTCAATTAACAGCATTCTTACATAGGTATAAAGCCATAATGTATAGAATAAAATAATACACAATCTATAATACAAAGAATGTATAATAGTAATTCTTAGACAATAGAACCATACCTGCAATAATATTATGAAAAGACAGGACAGGAATACATCAGTCTCCAATGCACCATCTGACAAGTTGTTCTATAGGAGGAACATGAAGAAAGTTAAGACACATATCCTGTCTCACATCTCCAATACATCCCCCATAATGCACCGCTAGCATAAGTAGGCAGCTAACCATTTGCATCACAGAAAGACGTGCTAGCTAGCAACAGCAATACTTTTTAGCACGATAAATCTTAGAAATAGTCTCACACTCCCTTATAACAATACCTATAGTATTAACCTTGGGATGCTTTATTTATTTAACATCATGAACTTCTACACAGGAGTAATCTACGACACATACCTTTCTCTCTCAGTGTAGTGATGTGTCATGCGCAAAAGATGCGGCTCTGAGAGCCGATGCTTTGTAGTGAATCAGAAGAGCCGGCTCGCAGTTTTTTTCCTTTCGCTGCGTGCTTACAGGCAGAACTTTGTTTTGATTGGTCAGCAATCGCATCGCGGCCAATCAGATGTGAGGATATGGGATCATACCATTATGTAAAAACAGAGAGGGGGGTGAAGTGAAGCGGCACTCCACTGCAAGTTAATGAGTCGTAACAACGTTAATAACGACACTGTCTGTCAGATAGCGGTGAGGAGAGTGTGTGAGTCGTAACTATGAGTGACACCCGAAAGAGAAGCAGCATCTGGCTCCAGTTGAAAGACAATGGAAACAACAAAGCAGAGTGCGTTCACTGCAAGATGAAAATTACTTTAAGAGCAGGTTCCACCACAAACCTGCATAGACATATGAGAACTGTCCATCCTACAGTGCAGTTAGAGGAGAGAGGGCAAGCTAGCACCCCATCTACAGATCCTGGTGTGTCTCATCCCCAAAAAACAGCAACTGCAGCAGCATCTACTGGCTTCCCCACACATGCAGGTATAACCTCTCCTACTGCAGCTCAAAGCAAAATAAGCCAGTTTATACCCAAAGTGATGACCCCATCCAAACAGCACAGCATTGATGTAGAGCTAGCTAAAATGATAGCTACTGATTTCCAACCCTTTTCAATTGTGGAGGACAGAGGTTTTAAAAGTTTTGTCAAAACTTTAAATCCCACATACACTCTTCCCAGTAGAAAAACATTGTCCCAAACAACAATACCTAAACTATATGACACAGAACGGGCATTATGGCAAGTAAGGGTGAAACAAGCTCCATCAGTTTGCCTGACAACTGACTGCTGGACCTCCAGAACAACCTGCTCTTTCATGGCTGTCACTTGCCATTTCATTGAAAATTACAAGATGACATCTTGCCTTTTGGACTGCTTTGAGTTCACAGAGAGACACACTGCAGAAAACCTAGCAGATGAGCTAGTAAGAGTGGCAAAAGAGTGGCAAGTAGAGGACAAAGTAGTGTGCTGTGTGAGTGACAATGCAGCAAACATCACCAAAGCCATAAAAATTCTTAAGTGGACCCATCACCCATGTCTGGCACATACACTAAACCTCATGATTAGAGATGCCCTAAAGGTGGTCAAACCAACCGTGGATAAGGTGAAGGCTGTTGTGGAGTTTTTCCACAAAAGCACAGTTGCAACACAGAGGCTAAAGTCCACACAGTGCCAGATGGGGATGCCTGAACTGAGGCCCAAACAAGAGTGTGCCACCAGGTGGAACTCAACATTTTATATGTTGAAACGAATTCTTGAAACAAAAGATGCCATCATCTCCACCCTGGCCCTCATCAACGCACCAGTTGATGCTCTATGTCAAGAGGAATGGGAGCTGGTGAAAGAGGTCTGCACCGTCCTGCAACCATTTGAGGAGGTGACTGTGGAAATAAGTGCAGACAGGTACCTTGGACCATTTTTTTTCACTACTACCATTCAGTCACTATTATACATTGCAGAAACAATACAGTATAATGTGCCACATATAATATGCCACATACTTTAAAAAAAGCTTCATTTTAAAAGTTGCTGTTTCTCTCCCTCAGCTATGTTTCTGCCTCAAAAATGCTCCTGCTATGCAAAGGTTTGCAGCGTGTGACAGCCCAACAGACTGTAACCATGCAGAAAGGGAAAGAATTGGTTGCAGCTCTTTGTTCAGCCATGGACCGGAAATTTCTGCGTATGGAGTACAACACTGTCCACTCAGAAACCACATTATTGGATCCTAGGTTTAAAAAACTTGCATTCAATGACAACAGAGCTGTTGATGAGGCACTTCAGAGAATTAGTGCAGCAGCAAGATGCACCCCTAGCAGCCAGCCAGCTCTGCCATTAGAAGGCCAAGTGTATGAGGAACCACAAACCTCTGTTGTTTGGAGGCTTTTTGATGAAAGAGCTACAGGAGATGCTACAAGAAGAAATCCTACAGCTGATGCTATACTGGAGGTGAGGTCTTATCTTGAGGAGCCCATCATCCAACGAGCAGAAGACCCACTGAGCTGGTGGCAGGCCAAGGCCTCAGTCTTTCCACGCCTGGCGAAGGTGATGGAAGGGAGACTGTGTATTGTGGCAACATCGGTTCCTTCAGAGAGAATCTTCTCAAAAACAGGGCAGATAATCTCAGAAAGAAGAAATAGGATCAGTCCATCAAAGCTGAGGCATCTGATTTTTTTGAATGCCAATCTTCACTGAGGACATTAATACTGTTTGCTTGAGTTTGGTTCTAGTTCTGTTCTAGTTCAATTCTGTTTATTTGCTGTTTTTTTGTTGTTAATTTGTGCAAAAAAATGTTTGATTAAAATGATTAAAAACAAAAGAATGCTTTTGTAACAAAATAAATGCATAAAAACACTGCACATGAAAGGGTTTTCAACACACAAACCATTTTTTTTTTTTTAAAGTTAGGGTAAAATAAAGGCCTACAAAAAAATCCTAAATTAAGAGCCGTTCAGGAGTCGAAAGAGCCGGCTCTTCTTTGGGATCTGAGTCAAAAGAGCCGGCTCTCGGAAAAGAGCCGAACTTCCCATCACTATCTCAGTGTTTTCTCGAACTGAGGAAAACGGGAGCTACGGGCAGTACCAGGGCGTTATTAGGTGAAGTAAGCACCCAGATGAAATACAATACATTTAATGAAATAAAAACCGAAGATGTTAATAACATCCAGCTACTGTAGCTGCCTACCTAACATCAACAGACAGTACTAGTAGCGCAACAATTGAAAATAGAAACCAAAAGTAAAGTTCCTGGCGATCATAACAATCTGACTCCCCCCTTCTGTCTAAACTTGGAATATTCCTGTTCGAGAGCTTAGGCCACTGACCCTTAACCTGATGTTCTGTTCTGCGTTGTGTACTATTCTAATAATTTGAAATTTGATGGAATAACAATTTTAACTCTCCTACATCTATCCATTCAGCTAGGAATATCATGTTAATTGTACAAAACAGTGTAGATTGTAAAATAAGTATTGGACCATATCAGACTACTCTTACTAACTCTCAAGTGGGAGTGGTCTAAGACACTGCATGTCAGTGCTAGAGGCGTCACTACAGACAACTTGGTTTCAATCCAGACTGTATCACAACCAGCCGTGATTGGGAGTCCCATAGGGTGGCGCACAATTGGCCCAGCGTCGCCTGAGTTTTGCCGGTGTAGGCGTCATTGTAATTAAGAATTTGTTCTTAACTGACTTGCCTAGTTAAGTAAAGGTTAAATTTAAAAAACACACATCTCAGTTGACTGACTGCTTCTCCCTGTGTCTTCTTCCAGGTGTTCTCAAGGCCACTGAGTTCAAAGCGGCCAGGTGTGGGGAAAAAGGAGAGTAACTGTGTAATAGCTCAGTCGCCTTGTGCTCAGATGGTAGAACATGGTGCTTGCAACGCCAGGGTTGTGGGTTTGATTCCCACAGGGGACCAGTATGAACATGTATGCACTAACTAAATGTAAGTCACTCTGGATAAGAGTGTCTGCTAAAACGTAAATGTAATACAGAGCTCTCAGGGCAAAGGTAGTCATGTCAAAATAAATTTAAGTATAGTACAATGATGTTTCTTCAGTCTCAATATTACATACTCTTCATTAAAATGTTATGATTATTCAGTGTCTTCCTGTCATAAAGTATATGTTTATTGTCAAATGGTCTAGTTTCTGTTAACTGTTGTGTCTACGATGTTAGTTGGTAGGATGCTGAAACATTTAACAATGAGAACAGTGAGATTTCTGCTTCTTTATTCTGGACCATGATGTCCTGTACATAGTCGGCTGTTTGTCACAAGTTCCTGAGACTTCTGAGAACTCTGTGTCCTGTGTCTAATAAAAAGGTTGATGGAAAACATTTGTCCTTCAGACCTTTTTAACGTTTAACTTTTTAGATAGATATGTGTAAGCATTTAACAGGGTTCTCCCGTTATGATTGTAAGCAAAAATAGGTACGGATATGCCATTCGTCTTGGATCCTCTGTCCACAGTATTAACTGGTTAAGAAATGCTGATGTAGCAAATGCAATGTAATGCAAGGGCACTCTGTTCGTGTTGACCATGTGCATGGTGTAGCTTAAATGGGATGCAGATTTTACAGAACCAACTGAGACTAACTAACAAGTAGGAGTAGAATCTAATAATAAATTATATGGTTATCACTTTGGCCAGGTCCCTAACACAGTGAGCTTCTGAAGGGGTTGTTATGTCTGTTGAGCCTAATCTCTAGGGTGTCAAATCAAAAAAGCATATTTTGACCAGACAATTTCTACGCTCTGCACACTTCAGCCTTCTGCAGTCCCATTCTGTGAGCTTGTGTTGCCTTGTGAGGCTGAGGTGTTGTTGCTCCTAGAGGTTTCCACTTTACAATAACAGCACTTACAGTTGAACGGGGCATCTATAGCAGGGCATACATTTTACGAAACCGACTAGTTGGAAAGGTGGAATCCTATGACGGTGCCACGATAAAAGTCACTGAGCTCTTCAGTAAGGCCATTCTAATGCAAATGTTTGTCTATGGAGATTTCATGGCAGTGTGATCAATTTTATACACCTGTCAGCAATGGCTGTGGCTGAAATAGCCAAATCCATTCATTTGAAGGGGTGTCCACATACTTTTGTATATATAGTGCCTCTCTTTTTCTCACTACAGGTCAGATGTGAAACTTCTCTTGGGTTGTTTCACTAAGAAGGGAGAGGCCGATACCAACAGCGCTTTCGCAGAGTACACGGCCGACTTGGGAGACAAGCCTAGCCAGAAGACAATCAAGCAGACTGTTGTTATGATCGAAACTAACTACTTCTTCCTAGTTCCTACCCAGGTTGCATGCCTCTAATTCCCAGTGAGTCTACCTCATTGTTACTGTAGCACAGCCTTTCTCACCCAGTTTGTTTCCAATCCTAGCGTTACATATCTGATATCTAATCATTCATCCTTTCCTTGCCCTACCCTAGATCTGTACGCACCTACTCCTACCTGTTTTCGGATTCCAGCCGTATGGGCGGGATAGTCCAACCTTACCCCAGCTGGATGGGGGCTGACCATGCCGATGACCTAAAGTATGTGTTCGGAAAGCCCTTCACCACGCCCATGGCATAATGGCCCAGACACCGCGACCGTCTCCAGGTACTTTATTGCCTACTGGACCAACTTCGCCAGGACCGGGTAAAAAAGTGCTGCAATCATATATACAGTTGAAGTCTGTAGTTTAGATGCACCTTAGCCAAATACATTTAAACTCAGTTTTTCACAATTCCTGACATTTAATCCTAGTAAAAATTCCCAGTTAGGATCACCACTTTAGTGGGTCAGAAGTTTACATACACTCAATTAGTATTTGGTAGCATTGCCTTGTAACTCAGTCAGGTTTGTAGGACTCCCTGCTCTCACACACTTTTTCAGTTCTGCCCACACATTTTCTATAGGATTGAGGTCAGGGCTTTGTGATGGCCACTCCAATACCTTGACTTTGCCACAACTTTGGAAGTATGCTTGGGGTCATTGCCCATTTGGAAGACCCATTTGCGACCAAGCTTTAACTTCCTGACTGATGTCTTGAGATGTTGCTTCAATATATCCACATAATTTTCCTTCCTCATGATGCCATCTATTTTGAGAAGTGTATCAGTCCCTCCTGCAGCAAAGCATCCCACAACATGATGCTGCCACCCCCGTGCTTCACGGTTGGGATGGTGCTCTTCGGCTTGCAAGCCTCCCCCTTTTTCCTCCAAACATAACGATGGTTATTATGTCCAAACAGTTCTATTTTTGTTTCATCAGACCAGAGGACATTTCTCCAAAAAGTACGATCTTTGTCCCCATGTGCAGTTGCAAACCGTAGTCTGGCTTTTTTATGGCGGTTTTGGAGCTGTGGCTTCTTCCTTGCTGAGCGGCCTTTCAGGTTATGTCGATATAGGACTTATTTTACTGTGGATATAGATACTTTTGTACCTGTTTCCTCCAGCATCTTCACAAGGTCCTTTGCTGTTGTTCTGGGATTGATTTGCACTTTGCGCACCAAAGTACGTTCATCTCTGGGAGACAGAACGTGTCTCCTTCCTGAGCGGTATGACGGCTGCATGGTCCCATGGTGTTTATACTTGCATACTATTGTTTGTACAGATGAACGTGGTACCTTCAGGCATTTGAAAATTGCTCCCAAGGATGAACCAGACTTGTGGAGGTCTACAATTTGTTTTCTGAGGTCTTGGCTGATTTCTTTTGATTTTCCCATGATGTCGAGCAAAGAAGCACTGAGTTTGAAGGTAGGCCTTGAAATACATCCACAGGTACACCTCCAATTCACTCAATTGATGTCAATTAGCCTATCAGAAGCTTCTAAAGCCATGACATCATTTCCTGGAATTTTCCAAGCTGTTTAAAGGCACATTCAACTTAGTGTATGTAAACTTCTGACCTACTGGAATTGTCATATAGTAATTATAAGTGAAATAATCTGTCTGTAAACAATTGTTGGAAGAATTACTTGTGTCATGCACAAAGTAGATGTTCTAACCGACTTGCCAAAACTATAGTTTGTTAACATGAAATCTGTGGAGTGGTTGAAAATGAGTTTTAATGACTTCAACCTAAGTGTATGTAAACCTCCGACTTCAACTGTATATCTCCCCCACCGGGTGTGATTACTGTATAAGTGATGTTATCCTCACGAAAACTATAATATATCTAATATTCTTACCATTATGTTTTTCTTTCCATCAACCCCTTTCCCGCCACAGAGACCCCAACATTGAGGAGTCCGAGGTGCCTGTGACCTGGCCTGCATACACCACCTCTGGGCAAAAATACCTGGAGATCAATGCCGACATGAACGTGAACTACGTCCATGAGAAGATGAGGGTGCGCTTTGTGAACTGGTGGTCTAATATCTTGCCCAGCTTGCCGTCCGTCTGAGGTAGCTCTCACTGAGCAAAGGCTCCCTGATGCATCATTCACAGCTATACAGATTGGTCTTGTCATGTCACAAATGCAAGGCTACCTCTATCACCAGTTGCATTTCTGGTTGTAAAAATGTTTTCTTCATTGGCAAATTAAATGAATGCAATTAAGAAGTCTACCCTGTTTTCTGTTTGTACTACCGTCCAGAGGGGTATAACACAAATCAGGATCAATGAGTTAGCCAGCTATCTTTGATAAACAACCAAAATAACTACAGCTTTTCTGGTTCATGAATAAATCTAAACGTATATATGTGTTTTTGGTCGTTGAGTCAATTAAACGTTGCCCATTTCAAGCTTGTCTTTCAGAAGAAAAAAACATATATTTTGGAAAGGTTAGCTGGCTAACTCAGTGAAAGGTATTTGGTTTGTATTTAACAAGAAATTATCTTATATGGATCAAATTTGTATCAAAGCCCAATGGTGAAAGAAACAGTATTTTGGGGTAAATTCTGTATCATCAGAATTTACATTGGAGTTGTTTTTCTCTGATTGGTTGCAATAGTTATTTTTGCCACCAGAGATCACTGACGCTTTACTGAACAAATCTACAGGTAACTGCCAAAATAAAGGATACAGTAAATGAGGGATACAAAGTATATTGAAAGCAGGTGTGGTTCCTGAGTAAAATAAGCAATTAACATCCCATGCTTAGGGTCAGTGGTGTAAAGTACTTACGTAAAAATACTTTAAAGTACTACTTAAGTCGTTTTTTGGGGTATCTGTACTTTACTATTTATATTTTTGACAACTTTTACTTTTACTTCACTATATTCCTGAAGAAAATTATGTACATTTTACTGCATACATTTTCCCTGACACAAAAGTACTTATTACATTTTGAATGCCTAACAGGACAGAAAATTGTTACATTTGCACACTTATCAAGTGGTCATTCCTACCGCCACTGATCTAGCGGACTCACTAAACACAAAAGCTTTGTTTGTAAATGATGTCTCCCAAGTGTCGCAGCTCGTTTCCAAGGTGCTCTGTCTCATGACCTATAGAACATGTATGCCACAACTGACGACAAGCCTACAAACTATTAAATCAGTAGGATTTTTTACTGTGGTCAAGTGAGCCCACCAGGGACGGATTTTCTTTTTCTACCACACAAATGACCGAAATGATTGCCACTGACATTCTGAGATCAATCTGGTCTTGAATTCAGACAAACAATAGGCCGGTCCAATGAAGCAACAGATTGTGCAATATTAGGAGGAAATATACAGTACATACATATACAGTGCATTCAAAAAGTATTCAGACCCCTTGACGTTTTTCTTATGTTATAGCCCTATTCTAAAATGTATTAAATAAAAAAAAATCCTCATCAACCTACACACAATACCCCATAATGACAAAGCGAAAACAGTTTATTTTACATTTTTCCAAATGTATTACAAATAAAAAACTGAAATACCTTATTTACATAAGTATTCAGACCCTTTGCTATGAGACTCGAAATTGAGCTCAGGTGCATCCTGTTTCCACGAATCATTGTTGAGATGTTTCTACAACTTCTACAAAAATTTCAAAAAACGTGTTTTTGCTTTGTTATTATGAGGTTTTGTGTGTAGATTGATAAGGGAAAATCTTAGAAAAAGGCTGAAAAGTAACAAAATGTGTAAAAAGTGAAAGGGTCTGAATACTTTTCGAATGCACATATATATCAATATTTATAGTATGTATATATATATATATATACAGTATATATACACTACCGTTCAAAGGTTTGGGGTCACTTAAAAATGTCCTTGTTTTTAAAAGAAAAGCAAATTTTTTGTCCATTAAAATAAATACAGTGTAGACATTGTTAATGTTGTAAATGACTATTGTAGCTGGAAACGGCTGATTTTTTATGGAATATCTACATAGGTGTATAGAGGCCCATTATCAGCAACCATCACTCCTGTGTTACAATGGCACGTTGGGTTAGCTAATCCAAGTTTATCATTTTAAAAGGCTAACTGATCATTAGAAAACCCTTTTGCAATTATGTTAGCACAGCTGAAAACTGTTGTGCTGATTAAAGAAGCAATAAAACCTGCCTTCTTTAGACTAGTTGAGTATCTGGAGCATCAGCATTTGTGGGTTCGATTACAGTCTCAAGATGGTCAGAAACAAAGAACTTTCTTCTGAAACTCGTCAGTCTATTCTTGTTCTGAGTAATGAAGGCTATTCCATGCGAGAAATTGCCAAGAAACTGAAGATCTTGTACAACGCTATGTACTACTCCCTTCACAGAACAGCGCTAACTGTCTCTAACCAGAATAGAAAGAGGAGTGGGAGGCCCAGGGAAACAACTGAGCAGGAGGACAAGTACATTAGAGTGTCTAGTTTGAGAAACAGACACCTCACAAATCCTCAACTGGCAGCTTCATTAAATAGTACCCGCAAAACACCAGTCTCAACGTCAACAGTGAAGAGGTAACTCATGGATGCTGGCCTTCTAGGCAGAGTTGCAAAGAAAAAGACATATCTCAGACTGGCCAATAAAAAGAAAAGATTAAGATGGGCAAAAGAACACAGACACTGGACAGGGGAAGATTTGGCTTTTTCTTTGCAACTCTGCCTAGAAGGCCAGTACCCTGGAGTAGGGAAACTGAGTTGCAGCACAGATAGAGAAGATACGCACAGATAGAGATGATAGCTACCAATAATTACAAGCGAAGAGATTGAATCACACTTATTCAATCTTACATAATAAAAATGATAACAACGCGTTTATCCTTTTCACAACTTATAAGAAATTACTTTTCTATCACTGGTAGAGTGAGCACAGACTAGAAGCTGCAGTAGCCTAAAAGGGGTTGCTGTTTAGCAAATGTTAAATTGTGAAAGCAAGATGTGTTTACAGTCATGACATACAAACACAGCAAGGTAAGTCAGCTTAATAGGTTATCCTTTGTATTTCATTAAATAAATAAAGACAATTTAAAATAAATGGTTGTAAAATAATTACATTTTACTATCTCCACATTCCTTATCATTTTTTAATCTAGTTATTACTATTAAAGTGAACGTTGATGAGCCAGAGGAACAACTGAAGGAGGTCAGTATACTTTGCATTGGGCTTCTGAGGTTGTTACTATATTATTTTATTCACAAGCCATTATGAAGACTGTAGGAAGTCACACACAGCGGGGTGATATCTTCACATTTTAAACTATTTGTATTATTGTTAATCACAGATGTGTTAATCACATATGCATAGGAACAGCTTTTTTCCAGTTTGAGCATTTGTTTTTTTATCCTAATGCTATTTCGAGACCGAAACATTGACTTGAGTGTTAGCCTATAGGCTAGTTGGTATTTTATATCTATGACTTACAATGGGAATTACAATGGACACTCACAGACCTTGATGACGTTACCCAGTGCCTAGCAGTTTACACAACTTTTTGCGGGAAAAATGCATTGAAAATATAGGGAGCGTTACCCGCAATCAAAGTTCTTCTCTGCTTTTAATCATGTCATGCTCCTTCCTGTCTGACTTCTCTCTCCTAAAGGCCCTTTAAGAGAAATTAAAATAGAGAAGTTGTTGTTGAGACATGTGATATGGAAAATGTACACATGGGAAATGTTACATCCATTGCTTTGGTATCCCCAGCTGTGTTATCTTTTCCCAAACCACACTGTGTGTAGATGTTTGAGAGCCGGCCCATCTGGTCCGGGTACGCGGTCAAGGCCAACCTGGATATCCACCCTAAATAAACTGAAGCTGCTGCTCCCTATCGTGGCCTACTATATGGTGAGCTGATCTAGACCAACCAATGGAAAAAGCGACAGAAAACACACCTCCAAAAATAGCTTATGTCTGCTTTCTAACTGTCACCATGGATACTACAGCCCAAGCTCAATGTCACATACCTGTATACCATTCACCAGGATGCCAATTGTCTGGCTGTCTGCATATTCTCTGAGACCTAGGCCATAGGATGTAAATGGAGAGATGCCCTATTTCCCTATGGTGAGCAGACCCAGACCAGCAGGAGGTCAATGAAGGGAAATAGGGCATCTCTCCATTTACATCCTATGGCCTATTCAATTACCCTTGACTTGAAATGAACCTTTTGAGAGAAGTGGAAATGGATGGAGCGAGAGAGAGAAAAAAGACGCAAACATAAAAATCTATTTGATCAATATATTTTAAACTATTTAAACTACATGACCAAAATGACCATGCTTGTCGAACATCTCATTCCAAAATCATGGGCATTAATATGGAGTTTGTCCCCCCTGTGCTGCTATAACAGCCTCCACTCTTCTGGGAAGGCTTTCCACTAGATGTTGGAACATTTCTGCGGGACTTGCATCCATTCAACCACAAGAGCATTAATGAGGTTGGGCGCTGATATTGGGCGATTAGGCCTGGCTCGCAGTCGGCGTTCCAAATCATCCAAGTCAAGTTCTTACACACCAATCTCGACAAACCATTTCTGTATGGACCTCGCTTTGTGCACGTGGGCACTGCCATGCTGAAACAGGAAAGGGCCTTCCCCAAACTGTTGTCACAAAATTGGAAGCACAAAATCACCTAGAATGTCATTGTATGCTGTAGCGTTAAGATTCCCTTCACTGGAACTAAGGGCCCTAGCCCGAACCATAAAAAACTGCCTCAGACCATTATTCCTCCTCCACCAAACTTTACAGTTGGCACAATGCATTCTGGCAGGTAGCGTTCTTCTTGCATCCGCCAAACCCAGGTCCATCCGTCAGACTGCCAGATGGTAGAGCGTGATTCATGACTCCAGAGAACGCATTTCCACTGCTCCAGAGTCCAATGGTGGCGTGCTTTACAACACTCCAGCCTATGCTTGTCATTGCACATGGTGATCTTAGGCTTGTGTGCGGCTGCTCGGCCATGGAAACCCATTTCATGAAGCTCCCAACTAACAGTTCTTGTGTTGACGTTACTTCCAGAGTGAGTTTGGAACTCGGTAGTGAGTTTTGCAACCGAGAACAGACAGCACTCAGCAGTCCCTTTCTTTGAGCCTGTGTGGCCTACCACTTGGCGGCTGAGTCATTGTTGCTCCTACACATTTCCACTTCACAATAACAGCACTTAAAGTTGACCAGGGCAGTTCTAGAAGGGCAGAAATATGATGAACTGACTTGTTGGAAAGGTGGCATCCTATGATGGTGCAACGTTGAAAGTCACTGAGCTCTTCAATTAGGCCATTCTAATGCCAATGTTTGTCTCAGTGAATGTTTGAGTTGTTTCTACATTTATCATACTGTATATCTGTGCTTTCTGCAGCACCATACTCTTCTGGGACTGAGAGTTCTGTTACCAGGCGAAGAACCCAGAGAGTGCAGAGGATGATGATGAAGAGGAGGATGAGGAAGATGAGTTTCATCCCTCAGAAGGGAGTGACAATGAGATGGAGACAGAGATGAATTATTTGGACACGGTCCATCTCTGCCCTGACAAATGGACTGTGGAAATGTACAAACTTGCTTCGTTCACTATAAAAACATACATTTTTGTGTATTTGCAAATGAGTGTGAATAAATGTGTTTAAGTTGAGGAGTGATCTTTTCCCCTTTATTGTCCACAAGGGAAGAGAAGTGTATCAGTTATCAATAAGCTATCAGTTGGTGAGTTTATCTGGCTGTGCACATAACCATTACCAATGGAAAAAGTGACAGGAAACACCTTCAACACATCTCCAAAAATAGTGTGTGTCTTCTATCTAACTCTGTCACCATGCATACTACTGCCCACACTCAAGGTCACATACCTGTATACCATCCACCAGGATGCCATTTGTTTTGCTGCCTGTCTGCATATTCTCTGACACCTAACTAATCTATCAATTGTATAGATTGAGTTACTTGCTGCAAAATATTTAGTAATGTGATGGGCTATGATTGAACATCTTATTGACCAGGGTTATTCAAATCTTACCCTGAGGTACAGTATTTCTGTTTTACCTGATAATTATTGCCCCTACCTGGTATCCCAAGTCTAAATCTGTCGCTGGTTAATGAATCAATGCCTTGAAGGTCCAGATTTGAACTTGAGGGTTATAGACACTAGTATAAACACTGATCTTGAATCATTTGAAAATAAACATGTCATATACCAGGGCCCACCATGGAAGCTACAATGACAACATCCCTCCCATATTTATGTTTCTATGTTACCAACTGTCTGGGTAGAGGGGAAGATACTGTAATCTCCCAGTCAAAACAGTTGGCACATATAGTACTATGGCAAAATTGAGTGACGTTTTTGTTAGTTTTGATCTTTGGCTGTTTGTGCAAACAAAATTTTTTCTTGAGGCAAGTCGAAGTTTGGTAGCTGAAGTCTACGCCCCTTCGTCTGTGATTGATCAACAGTACTATTCCTAGTAGGAGTGGAAACTATGGATGGGATTCGTCAATGAAGTGTTTATTCATGCACATTTTTTCGTTTCAGAAATACTACACCAAACTTCTTAGTTAGATGTAAACTTTTGCGACTAAGACATCCTTGGCAAAACTTTAACATTTATTACAGATTTCTTGATTTATCTTAGATTAATTCAGACTATTTTGAAGAGGTGTTACTGGCTACGTTGTTGCTACAGTAATATTGCCGCTTTTTTCTTATTTTTCAATCTTAAGTCTTAAGGGAATATGGAAGAACTAGTGCTGAGCAATTAACCGAAAAAAAAGGCCATTAAAACTGGAACCACCAAGACTATTCCTAGAGCTGGCTGCCCGACCAAACTGAGCAATCGGGGGAGAAGAGCCTTGGTCAGGGAGATGACCAAGAACCCGATGATCACTCTGACAGAGCTTTAGAGTATCTCTGTGGAGATGGGCGAACCTTCAAGAAGAACAACCATCTCTGCAGTACTCCACCAATCAGGCCTTATGGTAGAGTTGGCCAGACGGAAGCCACTCCTCAGTAAAAGGCACATGACAGCCCGCTTGGCACCTAAAGACTCTAAGACCATGAGAAACAAGATTCTCTGATCTGTTAAAACAAGATTGAACTCTTTGGCCTGAATGCCAAGCGTCACGTCTGGAGGAAACCTGGCACCATCCCGACTGTGAAGCATGTATAATATGGGAGGGGTCTCCTCCTGTATAAAAGGTGTGCTTACATGTGTCTCTGGATGACTATTATGAAGACGCTGGGGATTTTGGTTTCTGCTGCCCTGTTCCTGTGGTCCGCCTCTGCCGCCACTGTAAGTCCATTTCAATTGATTTGGTTTTGATAATTTAATCTTTACAGTAATTGAAAAATGATTAGCTTTTAAAGTCAAACAAATGTCCAAATATGATTTTTGTTAATGTAGCTGTTTTAATGTAGCTCTAATGTTTTTTATTACTATCTGTGGTTTTGATCACCTCGTTGAAGTGAAAAATATACAATAGAAATGTAGTTTGACAAAAAAAAGGATACTAAGTATAAAATTGTTAATACTGAGAAAGTAAACAATAGTAAAACAAAAAGGCTTAAAACATTAAAGGGTTAAGAACGTGTACTCACTCTGCAGGTTTCTTTACATGTTTATCAGCAATGAGTTGACAAGCAGTGTGAATTCAACAGCTGAATACTTTTTTTGCTACAGTTCGTATGCATAAAACAGGAACATTGAATGGATTGGTGAATATTATAAAAACCGTTTCACACTTTAAACATGCACGTATTGCTGAATGTGTAATGCATTGGTATCTGCCCTTTGGGTGTGGATGTGTAGCTTGGAGTGGTGTACACTGAGGGAGGCATGGTTAAAGGAAAGAACATCAATTCTGATGGACTCTTCCGCACCATGGACATCTTTAAAGGAATCCCCTTCGCTGACAAGCCCGGCAAGTTTGAGAAGCCCAAGCGTCACCCTGGATGGGATGGTGGGTACCAGAAAACAAAATGCCTCAGGTTAATTGTACAAAACAGTGTAGTAATACTTAAGCAGATTTAAAATAAATATTGTGTCTCCTTCCAGGTGTTCTCAAGGCCACTAAATTCAAACCGAGGTGTATGCAGCTGAACTTGCTCCAGTCTAACACCCGTGGCCAAGAGGACTGCCTGTACCTGAACATATGGGTCCCTCAGGGCAGCAGCGGTATGTACTGTAACATGTACAGATGTAGGATCTTAATTTGATGACCCAGTTGCAGTAGAACTAACATTTGCGGTTTAAGAAAGCTTCTGAAGTTTGGAATTTCCACTTTGAAATTTCAGACTTGATTTTCCCTTTTGAAAATGGTATAAACCCCACGAAAATGTCAGTTGACTATAACCCTTAATAATTCACATTTGCTGTTGCTGCAGGATTATTTTCCTGCTTTAGCAAACTGGCTCAAAATAAAATCCTACACCTGTGCCTGTGTATTTACCTGTCACTAGAGTAGGACATCAGCTAATAAGGCATCAGTCCTTGTATATTATCCACATATCAAGACATCATACAGTATAAACTGCTGATGTGTAGTAATACTAATAGTAATATGACTGTATTGTGTAATTCCACAAATGTATTGAAATATCTCTCCTCTCTTTCTAGTCTCCACTGATCTGCCAGTAATGGTGTGGATCTATGGAGGTGGTTTCCAGGTTGGTGGGTCTATGGGCGCTAACTTCCTAGATAACTATCTGTATGACGGGGAGGAGATCGCTAACAGAGGCAACGTAATCGTGGTGACCCTGGGTTACCGTGTGGGCACCCTGGGCTTCCTCAGCTCTGGAGATGCCAGCGGACCTGGTAGGTGTCAACCAAGGCTGTGCCTGGCTGGCTGGCTGGCTGTCTAGGTGGGTGGGCGGGTGGGGGGCCGTGGCACAATGGGTGTCACATCAGCTGATGTATGACATTGACTTATTCTTCATGTACTGATTCTCAGGTGAGTGAATCCACTATATGATAATACTGTTTAAGAATACTGTGTTTATTTAACTTTTAGTAATCAACTGTCTCTTTCAGAAACTTGTACAGTATGTTAGTAAGTAGATAGTCTCTCTTAACCCGGATGTAAAATCTTGAGTAATTTGGTTAGCGTCGTGATTAAATGTACTTTGTGTTCATACTGTATGTGTTAGATATAGTTTTCCATCAAAAAAAAATGAAGTCTCCACACTCCACAATTCAAAAGGAAACTCTACCCATTTAGTGGAAAGACATGTTTGCAGTTTTAAAGCAAATTCTCTGCAATTCTACACATTTAGCCAAAACTTATGCCATGTTAATGATATCTGAGTGAGCGTGAGAAACAAAATCAATGGGGGCCCCCTGGAAGTCAAGTCCCCTGGGCGCATGCCCAATTGGTATTCGACAATGATTACTACAAGTTTAGATAGCTGGCTAGACTAATTTAACAATCAAAAAATTCTTAGCTGACATGGCTAATTGAGTGACTGTCAGTGACTGACATAACAAGAGAAAAACTGCTGACGCACAACAACATTTTTAATGTGTATTCTACTACTCAAACTCTCAACAGTAAGTTGAGTCCCCAGACTGAGTTCCATAAGCGACTGGAGCCGGCCCTGACATGCAGAATCTGCCAACGGGAGATTAGTAGGTAGAGTACTGCTGCTGGCTCACAAAGCTGTCTTCCATGTCAGGTAACTATGGTTTGTGGGACCAGCATGCTGCCATTGCTTGGGTAAACAGGAACATCCGTGCCTTCGGAGGAGACCCCAACAACCTCACCGTCTTCGGGGAGTCTGCCGGCGCAGTTAGCTCCAGCTTACAGGTGTGGGACTAAAAAAAGGAGAGTAACAGTGAGATTTCTGCTTCTTTATTCTGGACCATGATGTCCTGTACATAGTCAGCTGTTTGTCACGAGTTCCTGAGACTTCTGAGAACTCTGTGTCCTGTGTCTAATAAAAAGGTTGATGGAAAACATTTGTACTTCAGACCTTTTTAACGTGTAACTTTTTAGATAGATATGTGTAAGCATTAAGCAGGGTTCTCCTGTTATGATTGTAAGCAAAAATAGGTACGGATATGCCATTCGTCTTGGATCCTCTGTCCACAGTATTAACTGTTTAGGAAATGCTGATGTAGCAAATTCAATGTACTAACTTGAGTTTGCATGTACTTTACCGCCACACAGACACTCTCTCCCCATAACAAAGGGCTGATCCGCAGGGCAATCTCCCAGAGTGGTGTTGCTCTCTGCCCCTGGGCAATCAACAGGAACCCCCGTGCATTTGCAGAGAAGGTATGTGTCCTTCTGTAACAATGATGTGTAATATGGACTGACAGAGAGGGATATTGGCTGTTAAAGGGATATCTCATCCCCCTTCCTGTCTCTTTAGGTTGCTGAGAAAGTGGGCTGCCCCAAGGATGATCAGATGATGGCCTGCCTGAAGCTTATTGACGCTAAGGTTCTCACCCTGGCCGGTACCACGTCCCTGAGTGGTTCTCCCTCCAGTGAGTATTCACTGAGGTTAATATACAGGGCTGTGGCACACTGTGAGCAAGATGCTAAGGAAGATTTTCATGCATTGATGCCTGTTATGATACCTGTATAGATGAGCATTAGCTTGATGCTCACATTAGATAGATAGATAGATAGATAGATAGATAGATAGATAGATAGATAGATAGATAGATAGATAGATAGATAGATAGATAGATAGATAGATAGATAGATAGATAGATAGATAGATAGATAGATAGATAGATAGATAGATAGATAGATAGATAGATAGATAGATAGATAGATAGATAGATAGATAGATAGATAGATAGATAGATAGATAGATAGATAGATATATAGATAGATAGATAGATAGATAGATAGATAGATAGATAGACCCTACCATTTCCACATCCATCCCCTGTACAGGGACTGCAGTCAGTTGGGCCTTGGTTCTCCTGAAGACCACCACCATCAATTGCAGAGGTGTAGAGGGTGAACAGGAACGGGGACAGGACCGTTCCCTGGAGGGCCCATGTGTTGCTTACTATCTCCTCAGCCCACTATTTTACACAGTCATTTGGTGATTGCCATGTCCTGCCGATAGCATAGAAAGGTATATCTGTCTCTTCCTGTTTTCTCCAGCCCCCATGGTGGACAACCTGATCCTCTCCCCTGTGATCGATGGGGACTTCCTGCCTGATCACCCAGGTAACCTGTTCCACAACGCAGCTGACATCGACTACCTCACCGGGGTCAACAGTATGGATGCCCACCTCTTCACTGGCCAGGACGTCCCCAATATCAACAAGCCAAGTGCAGACGTCCCTGTGTGAGTGGCTAGGTGCTGATTGGTTACCTGGGAGGAAGAGGGCACTCTGTTCGGTGTTGACCATGTGCATGTTGTAGCTTAAATGGGCAGATTTTACAGAACCAACTGAGACTAACTAACAAGTAGGAGTAGAATCTAATAATAATGTTTATCCCATGTGTAACGCTGTGTTGTTCTCAACTGGCCTACCTGGTTAAATAAAGGTTAAATAAAATGTACAAAATAAATAAATAAATAAATTATAGGGTTATCGCTTTGGCCAGGTCAAAAACACTATATGACCAAAAGTATGTGGACACCTGCTCGTTGAACGTCAAATTCAAAGATGGGCATTAATATGGAGTTGGTCTGCCCTTTGCTGCTATAACAGCCTCATTTAAAGGCCAGTCAAGTTCTTACCGCGATGTCGACAAACCATTTCTGTTTGGACCACGCTTTGTGCACAGGGGCATTGTCATGCTGAAACAGGAAAGAGCCTTCCCCAAAATGTTGCCACAATGTTGGAAGCACAGAATCATCTAGAATGTCATTGTATGCTGTAGCGTTAAGATTTTCTTTCACCGGAACTAAGGGGCCAATGCCGTACCATGAAAAAGAGCATCCTATGACGGTGCCACGATGAAAGTCACTGAGCTCGTCAGTAAGGCCAGTCTACTGCCAATGTTTGTCTATGGAGATTACAAGGCTGTGTGCTCGTTTTTATATACCTGTCAGCAACGGGTGTGGCTGAAATAGCCAAATCCAGTAATATGAAGGGGTGTCCACATACTTTTGTATATATAGTGCATCGATCTTCCTCTTTCTCACTACAGGTCAGACGTGAAACTGCTCTTGGGTTCTTTGACTAAGAAGGGAGAGATTGCTACCAACAGCGCTTTCGCAGAGTACACAGCCGACTGGGGAGATAAGCCTAGCCAGAAGACAATCAAGCAGACTGTTATTATGATTGAGACTGACTACATCTTCCTGGTTCCTACCCAGGTTTCTCTCTACCTGCACGCCTCTAATGCCCAGTGAGTCTACCTCATTGTTACTGTAGCACAGCCCTTCTCAAATCAAATCAAAGTTTATTTGTCACGTGTGCCGAATACAACAGTTGTAGACCTTACAGTGAAATGCTTACTTACAAGCCCTAACCAACAGCGCAGTTTAAATAAAAATAAGTATTATCTAAACAATAGATAAATAAAGAAATACAATAAAAAAAACTGTAAAATGACAGTTAAAAATATATACACAGGTAGTATACAGGTGGTATATACAGGTGGTACCGGTACAGAGTCAATGTGCAGGGGCACCGGTTAGTCGGGCTAATTTAGGTAATATGTAGATGTAGGTATAGTGACTATGCATAGATGTAAAACAGAGAGTAGCATCAGCCTAAAAGAGAGGGGGTGGACACAATGCAAATAGTCCAGGTAACCATTTGATTAGCTGTTCAGGAGTCTTATGGCTTGGGGGTAAAAGCTGTTGAGAAGCCTTTTCGACCTAGACTTGGCGCTCCGGTACCGCTTGTCATGCGGTAGCAGAGAGAACAGTCTATGACTGAGGTGGCTGGAGTCTTTGACAATTTTTAGCACTACCCTCTGTAGTGCCTTGCGGTCGGATGCCGAGCAGTTGCCGTACCAGGCAGTGATGCAGCCAGTCAGGATGCTCTCAATGTTGCAGCTGTAGAAACTTTTGTTTAGAATCCTAGCGTTGCATATCTGATATCTAATCATTCCTCCTTTCCTTGCCCTACCCCAGATCTGTACGCACCTACTCCTACCAGTTTTCGGAGCCCAGCCGTATGGGCGGGATAGTCCAACCTTACCCCAGCTGGATGGGGGCTGACCATGCCGATGACCTACAGTATGTGTTCGGCAAGCCCTTCACCACGCCCCTGGCATACCGGCCCAGACACCGCGACGTCTCCAAATACTTTATTGCCTACTGGACCAACTTTGCCAGGACCGGGTAAAAAAGAGCTGCAATCATATACGTATATATCTCCCCCACTGGGTGTGATGACTGTATAAGTGATGTTATCCTCACAAAATTATATAATAAATCTAATGTTCTCACCATTATGTTTTTCTTTCCATCAACCCCTTTCCCGCCACAGAGACCCCAACATTGGGGAGTCCGAGGTGCCTGTGACCTGGCCTGCATACACCACCTCTGGGCAAAAATACCTGGAGATCAATGCCGACATGAACGTGAACTACGTCCATGAGAAGATGAGGGTGCGCTTTGTGAACTGGTGGTCTAATATCTTGCCCAGCTTGCCGTCCGTCTGAGGTAGCTCTCACTGAGCACAGGCTCCCTGATGCATCATTCACAGCTATACAGATTGGTCTTGTCATGTCACAAATGCAAGGCTACCTGTATCACCAGATGCATTTCTGATTGTAACCATTTTTTCTTAATTGACAAATTAAATTAATGCAATTAAGTCTACCCTGTTTTCTGTTTTTAATATTGGCCAGAGGGGTATACCACGAAGCAAGATCAATGAGTTAGCCAGCTAACTTTGATAAACAACCAGATTTTCTGGGGTTTTTCACTCTGTGTGTGTGTGTGCAGGCCCGGCTCCAGGATGACATGCCTGAGGGGGCATTTTAAATCCATGAGGGGGGGACAACTAGTATTTATTTAGAGCCCTAATAACACAAGGTAGATTGGTCCTACTACTGTTCAAACAAATCTTTTTTTAAATGTATCTGAAATGTAGCCGTGCACATCAACAACCATGGCTTTAAATAAGAACACAAGAAAGATATTTGACCCACTATGACATCCGAAAACACAAAATGTGCACAGATCAGCTCAACAGGCTTCATAGCTTAAACTTGTGTAATAAACTATTGGCTACATTTCTGTCGAATTTGTGACACTATGCAATGAGCATAACCAAGCCGCTACTTCTCCAGGTGCGCAATATTTTCTGTGTTGGAGAGTTTCAGAAAAGCAAACTAAATCAAACTAAGTGCATATTCTATAGTCATAGCTGATGTGAAATGTCCTACATGGCAGTAGCTCATTAGAATCTGACGCGAATAAGAGTAAATGCTGATTCTGAGAGTTAATGCTAAACACGGCTGCTAGGATCTTGACTAGAACCCCAAAATGTGATCATATTACTCCAGTGCTAGCCTCTCTACACTGGCTACCTGTTAAGGCTAGGGCTGATTTCAAGGTTGTACTGCTAACCTACAAAGCATTACATGGGTTTGCTCCTACCTATTTCTCCGAATTGGTCCTGCCGTACATGCCTACACGTATGCAAAGTTTGTGGGGTTATATCCTGCCTGGTCGGCCCTGTCCGGGTGTATCGTTGGACACAGTGTCTCCTGACCACCCCCCTGTCTCAGCCTGCAGTATCTATGCTGCAATAGTCTATGTGACGGGGGGCTAGGGTCAGTCTGTTATATCTGGTGTAATACTCCTGTCTTATCTGGTGTCCTGTGTGAATTTAGGTATGCTCCGTCTAATTCTCTCTCCCTCTCTCCCTCCCCTCCCGGAGTACATGAGCCTAGGACCATGCCTCAGGACTACCTGGCCTGATGACTCCTTGCTGTCCCCAGCACACCTGTTCGTGCTGTGGCTCCAGTTTCAACTCTTCTGCCTGCGGCTATGGAACCCTGACCTGTTCACCGGACACGCTACCTTGTCCCGGACCTGCTGTTTTCGACTATCTCTCTCTCTACCTCACCTGCTGTCTCGACCTCTGAATGCTTGGCTATGAAAAGCCAACTGACATTTACTCCTGAGGTACTGACCTGTTGTACCTTCTACAACCACTGTGATTATTATTTGACCCTGCTGGTCATCTATGAACATTTTAACATCTTGAAGAACAATCTGGCCTTAATGGCCATGTAGTCTTTTTTTATTTTATTTAACCTTTATTTAACTAGGCAAGTTAGTTAAGAACACATTCTTATTTACAATGACGGCCTACCTACAGGGTCAGCCCCTGGAGCAAATTAGGGTTCAGTGCCTTGCTCAAGGACACATAAACAGGTTTTTTTTCACCTTGTCAGTTTATAATCTTCACCTGGCACAGCCAGAAGAGGACTGGCCACCCCTTAGAGCCTGGTTCCTCTCTAGGTGTCCTCCTAGGTTCCTGCCTTTCCCATTGGTAGGATATTCGTAATCGTACCTCGTCTAACTTATTATCCAATGATTGTACATTGGCTAGTAATACTGATGGTAGTAAAGGCAGATTACCCACTCGCCGTCGGATCCTTACAAGGCACCCTAATCTACGTCCCCGATATCTCTGTCTCTTTCTCCTGCGAATGACGGGGATTTCGGCTTTGTCAGGTGTTTGAAGTACATCCTTCCCGTCCGACTCGTTGAAGAAAAATAAAACGGCAGCCATCTCCTCCGGCGCCAGGTATGAATGTGTGTGAGACATTATTTTTCAGTCATATCCAATACCAGGAGTGTCAAACCAGTCTTTGAATGAGGCTGTGTCTGCATGTATGTATTACAATTATACACTTCAACAGTGTTTACCAATCCTGGTCCTGGGACATCAATGGTTACACATTGTAACTATGCAATAGACTAGAAACATGATTTAACTAGTTAAAGGCTGATTTGTAATTAATATATACAGAAACAGAATAATAAAAAAAAAGTACACTACACTTACCTATGCATCATGTAAATACTCTCAAATTGGTTCATCTCAAAATCTAATTTACTTCATCTGCACTGATCTGAGGACACAGGATAGGTGTGGTATTTCATCAAGTGAGAGACTTAATTTCAACCAGTAGAGAATGTGAAACGCTTTATTGAAAGAAGTTCCTTATCCAAGTGTCATATGTGCATAATACATGCATTTAAAATATTATAATTGTATTATATTATAAATACAAGTTCAAACTGTACTTCAATGCACATCTGGTGTGCATTATAACAGGAAGAAAGAGGAGGTGGGTAGAGAGGTGTGAGAAAGAGTGTAAAAGACAGAAAGGGAAAAGGGTAAGAACAGAGGAGCAGGGAAGACAGCATATGATGAATGAATTACAGTGCTACTAAACGTAATATTCCCTCAGTTCATCACAATTACATAATAGTGTCTCTAGCGGTGTCTCCTAACCACGCTTTTGGCCCCCAGTTGGCCCAAAAGTTATCTTAAGAGTGGGTGAGGTGGCAATGATGGGTCTGGTGGTTGGCATCCTCTCTCACATTAAAACATACCTGCAGACAAGAGACAGATGGAGAGAGAGAAAGCATGATTATTTTTTATTCTAACACTCTCATTCATTAAAATTATCAGGAGGTGAAATGCAAAACTGACCTTGGATCATTAACTCTGGGACTACTACATCTCTATCTGTATTTCAATGTAAAGCACCTCTTTAATAATACTTCCTGTTGACCCGACCAAGTGACCTCTCACCTCTGATCATGCTGTGCTCTCCAGTTCAGATGCGGGAAGGGTCCACCGACACAGCTGATAAAACCTAGAGGATTTACGGAGAAGGGGGAAGAGGTATGAAGTGAAGGAGAGAGACTGTTATTGAGAAAATAAGGTAGTTAAAGAGACAGCGTTCAACTGGAATCTGTGTGTGTGGCCTTACCTGGTGTCCACACTAGGTGGCTGTAGAGTACTTTACACTGAAAAGCATGCACAGACACACAAGGACAAACAATATGGCGTAGTTATATAAATATAAATATAAAGTGTCTTATTATTCTCCATGGTTGGTTCTCTTGCCTCTTCTTTGAAGGTGGAAGGAACCCCAGTTATATACCTGAGCCTGCTTACTCCACAACACAATCGATCAATCAGATTAAAAGAGCCTTTGGTTGTGCATAGTGTAGTCTATGATGTTGCCAGGGAACAGCACCCTCTTAAGAGAAGTAGGAAGTGAAGATATCCCATACACGGATTGCCTCCCATGCTGCGTTGTTGGCCCCCATCCTTGAAACATCCTGCAGAGCCGCAGACCTCTCTTCTGGCACACGGCGGCAAGCTGCAGATCCCCTCCTGGTCCTCATGTCCATCATTAAGTTATGCAGGACAGAGGTAGCCTTCACACGCCTGAATTCCCACAGGACACAGTCCCAGAGGGTCACGCAACCGTGCAGTGCCCTACACAGTAACTGTAGGCAATCATTTTGAAGGAATCTCCAGTTGCAAGGTATCTGTAGGAATATGGAAGATAATGTCATTATTAGATTTTACATCACTAGGTCATTGTGGATTAATAAAGTATAATATATCTTATAACAAATTATGAAAACAATGGATAGATAGATGCATGTGCATGTGTAGCATGTGACAATAGCAGGATCATATCAAGAACAGCATCACAAATGAATACATAAATACCACTTGAAGCTTGATGATGAGTTGATCATTTGAATCAGCTGTGTAGTGCTAAGACAAAATCTAAAGTGTGCACCCCTTTGAGTCCCCAGGAACAGGACTGAGAACCACTGCTCTTCATTGGGACCTCTTCATCTGCAGACAGGCTTTCACAGCTCTCTGTATCTGAGGACAGAAAACCTCTTAAGAAACAGACTTCATTATACTCATATTAGACCGCACTGAATATTATGTTACTATTATACTGTATCTGTCCTCAGTTTTAGTGTCTGGAATTACCAGAATAGCCTACTCTCTCACTTTGATAGTTGGGGCTGCTGTTTTACAATGACAAATACATCAAGATAGCTAGTTAATATGAAGTTAGGTAGCTGGTGATATTTAATTCCCTTAGCTAGATAGCTATACAGTATGTAAAGTTGGCTAGATAGTTAGTGGCTAATTTGAGTTAGCCTGCACTGTAGCTAGTTAGCTAATAATAAAAATAAATACAAATTTGAAATGTATTTACTTACATAAATAGGTTCTCCTAGCCGTGTGGATGATTGGAAACAAGGCAGCAATGTTTGTTTGTCACCAGAGCGGTTTAGAGCATATTACTATCATCTGTGAATAAATTCATGAAATGGAGAATGGGTTAAACTATTTACCCATTTAATAACTAGACCTTCATACAAACGTACAATGCTAAATTCTTGACACACAATCGAACGTGCTGCTATATGTTGCCAGCACACACACAAGAGAGCCACTCTGGGCGCGGCAATTTACTGTTTACTAATGTACACGAGCCTTTAAACTCTCCAGATAATTTTCCATCAATGGATGTCGATTTAACTTGTTTTGACAGCTATGATTAAGCAATAAGGCCCAAGGATGTGTGGTATATGGCCAATATACCACAGCTAAGTGCTGTTCTTAGGACATAGCCCTTAGTCGTGGTATATTGGCCATATACCACAAAGAACAGCCCTTAGCCTTGGTATATTAGCCATATATACCACAAACCCCTCAGTTACCTTATTGCTATTATAAACTGGTTACCAACATAATTAGAACAGTAAAAAGTATGTTTTTGTCATTCCCTTGGTGCAAGTCTGATATACCATAGATAGATAGATAGATAGATAGATAGATAGATAGATAGATAGATAGATAGATAGATAGATAGATAGATAGATAGATAGATAGATAGATAGATAGATAGATAGATAGATAGATAGATAGATAGATAGATAGATAGATAGATAGATAGATAGATAGATAGATAGATAGATAGATAGATAGATAGATAGATAGATAGATAGATAGATAGATAGATAGATAGATAGATACAGTGGGGAGAACAAGTATTTGATACACTGCCGATTTTGCAGGTTTTCCTACTTACAAAGCATGTAGAAGTCTGTAATTTTTATCATAGGTACACTTCAACTGTGAGAGACGGAATCTAAAACAAAAATCCAGAAAATCACATTGTATGATTTTTAAATAATTAATTTGCATTTTATTGCATGACATAAGTATTTGATCACCTACCAACCAGTAAGAATTCCGGCTCTCACAGACCTGTTAGTTTTTCTTTAAGAAGCCCTTCTGTTCTCCACTCATTACCTGTATTAACTGCACCTGTTTGAACTCGTTACCTGTATAAAAGACACCTGTCCACACACTCAATCAAACAGACTCCAACCTCTCCACAATGGCCAAGACCAGAGAGCTGTGTAAGGACATCAGGGATAAAATTGTAGACCTGCACAAGGCTGGGATGGGCTACAGGACAATAGGCAAGCAGCTTGGTGAGAAGGCAACAACTGTTGGCGCAATTATTAGAAAATGGAAGAAGTTCAAGATGACGGTCAATCTCCCTCGGTCTGGGGCACCATGCAAGATCTCACCTCGTGGGGCATCAATGATCATGAGGAAGGTGAGGGATCAGCCCAGAACTACACGGCAGGACCTGGTCAATGACCTGAAGAGAGCTGGGACCACAGTCTCAAAGAAAACCATTAGTAACACACTACGCCGTCATGGATTAAAATCCTGCAGCGCACGCAAGGTCCCCCTGCTCAAGCCAGCGCATGTCCAGGCCCGTCTGAAGTTTGCCAATGACCATCTGGATGATCCAGAGGAGGAATGGGAGAAGGTCATGTGGTCTGATGAGACAAAAATAGAGCTTTTTGGTCTAAACTCCACTCACCGTGTTTGGAGGAAGAAGAAGGATGAGTACAACCCCAAGAACACCATCCCAACCGTGAAGCATGGAGGTGGAAACATCATTCTTTGGGGATGCTTTTCTGCAAAGGGGACAGGACGACTGCACCGTATTGAGGGGAGGATGGATGGGGCCATGTATCGCGAGATCTTGGCCAACAACCTCCTTCCCTCAGTAAGAGCATTGAAGATGGGTCGTGGCTGGGTCTTCCAGCATGACAACGACCCGAAACACACAGCCAGGGCAACTAAGGAGTGGCTCTGTAAGAAGCATCTCAAGGTCCTGGAGTGGCCTAGCCAGTCTCCAGACCTGAACACAATAGAAAATCTTTGGAGGGAGCTGAAAGTCCGTATTGCCCAGCGACAGCCCCGAAACCTGAAGGATCTGGATGGAGGAGTGGGCCAAAATCCCTGCTGCAGTGTGTGCAAACCTGGTCAAGAACTACAGGACACGTATGATCTCTGTAATTGCAAACAAAGGTTTCTGTACCAAATGTTAAGTTATGCTTTTCTGATGTATCAAATACTTATGTCATTCCATAAAATGCAAATTAATTACTTAAAAATCATACAATGTGATTTTCTGGATTTTTGTTTTAGATTCCGTCACTCACAGTTGAAGAGTACCTATGATAAAAATTACAGACTTCTACATGCTTTGTAAGTGGGAAAACCTGCAAAATCGACAGTGTATCAAATACTTGTTCTCCCCACTGTAGGTACTTTATTGATCCCCCGAGGGGGACATTTCTTTGTCAAGCAGCTACAACAAAACACAGGGCAGGTGCAAAATTCCACAACGAAAGTACACAAAAGACAGATACACGGTACATGATACATAGAGCGACAGTATGAAAAAGTATAGAAATACAAGATATCTGGAGTGCAAAAAATAGCTATAAAAAGACATTGCATAGTATGGGTGGTTGGCTGAATATGTACACTATACATTGGTGGATGTTGGATGGTTAACTATACTATACAGGTCGATGGCAGAGAAATACTTCAGTAGCTAAAAATGCATATGATATGAGCGAGGGTAATAACAGTTTACTTAATAGACAGACTGGCAAAATGAACAGGTAAGTGAACATTTTGCATGGTTAAAATAGCTGTACAGGTAAGTATACAGTTATATTTACAGATAAGTGAATACTTGCATGGTTACACAAACTGTACAGGTAAATGACAGGAAGAGATACTTTAATAGCTAAATGTGTGTATGATATAATTTGGGGTAATAATAGTAATTCCCTTAAAATACAGTCCTGCGCAGGGTTTAATTACAGACAACTGCATGTATTGCACATTCAAAATACTAAAAGCAATGAGAAAAGGTGCAACTGACAGGATACTAAAATGCATTCCTGAGTGAATGCCTACGTAAGTTAGGTCCAAGAATTACTAGCAATATTGCACGTGATATGATATAACAACTGTACATGAGTATGTATATACAGACCTGCATGAATAAATAGGTCCTGAGTGAATGAGTGCTGACAGACCAGAGTTACTCACGGATGGATGCATAATTGTTAAACTAGATCCTAGCACCCCAACAGTTCTAGATCTATGTTGCCGACGGCACGGCACCCCAGTGAGGCATTATATAGTCTATAATAGCCGCCGGCAGGAAGGACCTCCTGTAGCGCTCTCTGGCACACCGTGGTGGGATCAGTCTGTGACTGAAAGTGCTCCTCTGCGTCATAACCATAGCGTGCAGAGGGTGGGTGACGTTGTCCATGATGGCCAGCAGTTTGGCCAGGATCCGTCTCTCCACCACCTCCTCTAGAGTGTCAAGGCTCATCCCCAGGACAGAGCTAGCCTTCCTGATCAGCTTATTTACCCGAGAAGCATCACCGGCTTTGATGTTTGCTCATCCACCCCGATGTTGCGCTGGTATGCAAACTGCAGGGGGTGCAGTGATGTACACACAGGGGTCTGAGGTGAGCGAGGACTAACCTTTCCAGGGTCTTCATGATGTGGGATGTTAGCGCTACAGGTCTGAAGTCATTCAGGACAGTGAGGTGTGCCTTCTTGGGCACTGGGACGAGGCAGGATGTTTTCCACAGCACAGGGGTTGAATCGTCGCTGGAGTATTCCACACAGTTGGTCAGCACAGACCCTAAGCACCCTTGGGCTGATGCCATCAGGGCCCGCCGCTTTCCACTGATGTAGTCTCTCCAGCTCTCTCTTCACTTGGTTGGTGGTGAAAGCCAGCCCAGGTGGGGGGGTGGGGGGAAGGGGGGTGTTGAGGATCAGTCCAGGGGGAGCA
The DNA here is from genome assembly GCA_023634145.1 of Thymallus thymallus. Lineage (NCBI taxonomy): Eukaryota > Metazoa > Chordata > Actinopteri > Salmoniformes > Salmonidae > Thymallus > Thymallus thymallus. The sequence goes on from CM042404.1 coordinate 14,832,631, forward strand.
GGGTCGGAGGTGGGGTCACTGATTGTCTCAGCAGAGGTGTTGTGAGCAAAGTGGGGGTGGGACAGTCGTGAGGGTGTGTGGTCTGGGGAGCTGGAAGGGAGGTGGACAGGGCCAGTAAACAAATAATAAAAAGGAATGTCGCTCCACCAACGCTCTGTTTATCGTCCTGTCATTCAGCATCGTGACAGAAGAATCCACCAACATGGGACGCAGCGAGGTTTGACATTGGGGGATATCCTCCTCGGTATGGGGAAAATTACCATGGAGGAATTCCTCCATTACCGTGCGGTGGAGGAAGGCTGGTGCTCGGAGCAGCGGCACCGTCGACGGAGGAAACGTCGGCGGACCAAGAAGGTGACGGACCAGTCTGGAGCCCAGAAGATCCCCCAACTACCGTGCGCATCCACAGTCCGGTACGGTCCATGCCTGCTCCTCGCACCAGACCAATGGTGCGCCTCCACAGCCCGGTACGGCCCGTGCCTGCTCCACACACCAGACCACCGGTGTGCCTCCACAGCCTGGATTCTCCAGCTACGCTCCACAGCCCGGAGCCTCCAGCGACGACCTACAGCCCGGAGCCACCCGTGACGATCCAGAGTCCGGAGCCTCCCGTGACTATCCAGAGTCCGGAGCCTCTCGTGACGGTCCAGAGTCCTGTGCCTCCCGTGACGGTCCAGAGTCCGGTGCCTCCCGTGACGGTCCAGAGTTCAGTGCCTCCCGTGACGGTCCAGAGTCCGGTGCCTCCCGTGACGGTCCAGAGTCCAGAGCCTCCTGTGATGGTCCAGAGTCCAGAACCTCCCGTGGCGGTCCAGAGTCCAGAGCAGTCCGCTCTACCGGTACCAAGGCTGGGGCTGGTAGCCAGCATAGCTACGTGGTGGGGAATCGTCTCTGCGCTGGTGTCCAGGCTGCCGGTGCCCAGGCTGGGGCTGGTAGCCAGCATAGCTACGTGGTGGGGGAGTGTCTCTGCGCTGGTGTCCAGGCTGGGCACGGCTTTCAGGTCCGGTGGGGAGTCAGAGTTCCTCAGCGTGCCGGTGCCCAGTCCGGGACCGGTATCCAGCCCAGCTACGTGGCTGGAGACATTCTCTGCGCTGGTGTCCAGGTTGGGCACAGCGTTCAACTCCGCTGGGGAGTCTCACATCGGCAGTGTCTGGGTCCAAAGTTTCCCTGACACACCAAGCCGATTCTCAACACCCGACGGCCAAGTAGCACGTCCGTTCTGCACCTGCGCAAGAGGAAATTCCTTTCCATACCAGCAGGTGGCAGTAGTCTATTTTAGTTTCTCAAAGCGGGAAACCGGACACACACAGCACATAACACGTTGTTTTTTTTACTATGGACTATTGAACAATAATAAACAAGTTTTCTAAAGACATCGATTGCCAAAAAGGAAATCTTACCTGATATGACAAGTTTATTTTCGATCTCACGCCACTTTTCAGCTTTCGCCACACGGTTGGCATAAGATTTTTCCGAAATGTCATACAAGGCCGGCCTTTCCTGGATCATGCTGATCAATGCGTCTTCACTTGCCTCGTTCCAGACAGCCACATATTTTTTAAATAATCACGAATAATAATCACGTGAAATGCAAACAAATGAGAAAAGCAAGTATGTTCCCTCTTGACTTCGTTGTTTACTTGCTTCGTCACCTCCGGTTTTTTTATTCTCGTGCACTGGTTCGCTGGCTGAAAAGCCAATCAGAATGATCAGATGGCCCGACTGACTGACAAGCCCCGACGCCGATTCAACATGTCAAATCGGCTGTTACAAAGCCGACGAGGACCAATTTCAGCCGACGGTGCGGAACACACTGAGAAAACTTAGTCGGCCGACGCACAAAAATTGCCTGACGGCCGACCGTCGGCTTGGTGTGTTCCAGGCTTTAGGGGAGGGGGGTACTGTCAGGTTCTGACTGTGGCCAGGTCTCTGGCTCCCTCTAGGGGGGAGCTGTAGGGCCACAGTTGGGGCTTGACAGTGTTGAGTTTTTTATGTTGAGTTAATTTCAATCCCCAATTAGAGACAGCTGTCTCGAGTTGTCTCTAATTGGGGATTCCATTTATGTTCCACTGTTTTCCACCTTGGGTGTGGATTCTTGTGAGTGTGTGTGTTACATTGGGTTAGTGTCTCACGGCAGTTCACTGTTGCTACCTCTCCTTTGTTGTTTTCGGTTTATTAGTAAACGAATAATAAAAAGGAATGTCGCTCCACCAACGCTCTCTTTATCGTCGCGTCATTCAGCATCGTGACACTGTGAAAGAAACACTTGGACGAACTTAAAAAACGAATGGTCTCTTCTGGCAATTGTGCCGTTCTGATGTGCCATAGGTTAAGACTACATACCGTTATAAATGACCTATTTGAGAGATGTACTTTTTATTTCTATAGTCATAGGCTACTGACTAAAATCTGGGTTTATAATTGCAATTCAACTTTGTTTAATGATCTAGATGCAGAGAATTATACATTTGCGATAGAGCTGTGGACATGATCACAAGTGATAACTTCCAATATAATTAACTAAACATGGCCATTAATAATTCCATAATAACACAAGGCAACAACAACAAAATTAGTTACAGGCTATTTATTAAATCCGTTTGCCAGCTCCAGATATAGGACACACAAGTGGCACATTAATTTTCAATGACTCAATGATATCGTTATTTTAACATACTGTATTGTATCAAATGGTAGGCTACAGTAGCCTACAATGGCATATAAATGAATTTATTTATTTTTATTTCACCTTTATTTAACCAGGTACAGTGGGGAGAACAAGTATTTGATACACTGCCGATTTTGCAGGTTTTCCTACTTACAAAGCATGTAGCGGTCTGTAATTTTTATCATAGGTACACTTCAACTGTGAGAGACGGAATCTAAAACAAAAATGCAGAAAATCACATTGTATGATTTTTAAATAATTAATTAGCATTTTATTGCATGACATAAGTATTTGATCACCTACCAACCAGTAAGAATTCCAGCTCTCACTGACCTGTTAGTTTTTCTTTAAGAAGCCCTTCTGTTCTCCACTCATTACCTGTATTAACTGCACCTGTTTGAACTCGTTACCTGTATAAAAGACACCTGTCCACACACTCAATCAAACAGACTCCAACCTCTCCACAATGGCCAAGACCAGAGAGTTGTGTAAGGACATCAGGGATAAAATTGCAGACCTGCACAAGGCTGGGATGGGCTACAGGACAATAGGCAAGCAGCTTGTTGAGAAGGCAACAACTGTTGGCGCAATTATTAGAAAATGGAAGAAGTTCAAGATGACGGTCAAGCTCCCTCCGTCTGGGGCACCATGCAAGATTTCACATCGTGGGGCATCAATGATCATGAGGAAGGTGAGGGATCAGCCCAGAACTACACGGCAGGACCTGGTCAATGAGCTGAAGAGAGCTGGGACCACAGTCTCAAAGAAAACCATTAGTAACACACTACGCCGTCATGGATTAAACTCCTGCAGCGCACGCAAGGTCCCCCTGCTCAAGCCAGCGCATGTCCAGGCCCGTCTGAAGTTTGCCAATGACCATCTGGATGATCCAGAGGAGGAATGGGAGAAGGTCATGTGGTCTGATGTGACAAAAATAGAGCTTTTTGGTCTAAACTACACTCGCCGTGTTTGGAGGAAGAAGAAGGATGAGTACAACCCCAAGAAGACCATCCCAACCGTGAAGCATGGAGGTGGAAACATCATTCTTTGGGGATGCTTTTCTGCAAAGGGGACAGGACGACTGCACCGTATTGAGGGGAGGATGGATGGGGCCATGTATCTCGAGATCTTGGCCAACAACCTCCTTCCCTCAGTAAAAGCATTGAAGATGGGTCGTGGCTGGGTCTTCCAGCATGACAACGACCCGAAACACACAGCCAGGGCAACTAAGGAGTGGCTCCGTAAGAAGCATCTCAAGGTCCTGGAGTGGCCTAGGCAGTCTCCAGACCTGAACCCAATAGAAAATCTTTGGAGGGAGCTGAAAGTCTGTATTGCCCAGCGACAGCCCCGAAACCTGAAGGAGCTGGAGAAGGTCTGTATGGAGGAGTGGGCCAAAATCCCTGCTGCAGTGTGTGCAAACCTGGTCAAGAACTACAGGAAACGTATGATCTCTGTATGATCTTCTGTACCAAATATTAAGTTCTGCTTTTCTGATGTATCAAATACTTATGTCATGCAATAAAATACAAATTAATTACTTAAAAATCATACAATGTGATTTTCTGGATTTTTGTTTTAGATTCCGTCACTCACAGTTGAAGAGTACCTATGATAAACATTACAGACTTCTACATGCTTTGTAAGTGGGAAAACCTGCAAAATTGGCAGTGTATCAAATACTTGTTCTCCCCACTGTAGGTCAGTTGAGAACAAGTTCTCATTTGCAACTGCGACCTGGCCAAGACAAAGCAAAGCAGTGCGACAAAAACAACACAGAGTTACACAGTAAACAAACATAGTCAAAAACACAATAGAAAATCTATATACAGAGTGCAAAATGTAGTGCAAAATGCAGTAAGGTTATGAGGTAGGACAATAAATAGACCATAGTGGTGAAATAAATGACAGATTATCATTATTAACACAGGAATGAAGGATGTGCAAATTATGATGTGCAAATAGAGATACTGGAGTGCAAGATTAGTGAAAATAACAAAAATAAATATGGGGATGAGGTAGTAGTGTGGGCTATTTACAGAAGGGCTATATACAGGTGCAGTGATCGATAAGCAGCTTTGACAGCTGATGCTTAAAGGTGGTGAGGGAGATAGGAACCTCTAGCTTCAATGATTTTTGCAATTCGTTCCAGTCATTGGCAGCAGCGAACTGGAAGGAATGGCGGCCAAAGGAGGTGTTGGCTTTGGGGGTGACTAGTGAGATATACCTGCTGGCGCGCATGCTACGGGTGGGTGTTGCCATGGTGACCAGTGAGCTGAGATAGGGCGGGGATTTACCTAATAAAGATTTATAGATGACCTGGAGCCAGTGGGTTTGGCGACGAATATATAATGAAGGCCAGCCAACGAGAGCATACAGGTCGCAGTGATGGGTAGTGTATGGGGCTTTGGTAACAAAACGGATGGCACTGTGATAGACTACATCCAATTTGCTAAGTAGAGTGTTGGAGGCTAGTTTGTAAATGACAACGCCGAAATCAAGGATCGGTAGGATAGTCAGTTTTACAAGGGCGTGTTTGGCAGCATGAGTGAAGGAGGCTTTGTTGCGAAATAGGAAGCCAATTCTGGATTTAATTTTGGATTGGAGATGGTTGATGTGAGTCTGGAAGTTGAGTTTACAGTCTAACCAGATTTCTAGGTATTTGTAGGTGTCCACGTATTCTAAGTCGGACCCGTCGAGAGTAGTGATGATAGTCCGTTGGGCGGGTGCTGGCAGTGTTCGATAGAAAAGCATGCACTTAGTTTTACTAGCGTTTAAGAGCAGTTGGAGGCCACGGAAGGAGTGTTGTATGGCATTGAAGCTTGTTTGAAGGTTAGTAAACACAGTGTCCAAAGAGGGGCCAGATGTATACAGAATGGTGTCATCTGCGTAGAGGTGGATCAGAGAGTCACCAGCAGCGAAAGCGACATCGTTGATGTATATAGAGAAAAGGGTTGGCCCAAGAATTGAACCCTGTGGCACCCCCATAGAGACTGCCAGAGGATCGGACAATAGGCCCTCCGATTTGACACATTGAACTCTGTCTGCAAAGTAGTTAGAGAACCAGGCAAGGCAGTCACTTGAGAAACCAAGGCTGTTGAGTCTGCCAATAAGAATGCGGTGATTGACAGAGTCGAAAGCCTTGGCCAGGTCGATGAAGACGGCTGCACAGTACTGTCTTTTATCGATGGCGGTTATGATATCGTTCAGTACCTTGAGCGTAGCTGAGGTGCACCCATGACCAGCTCGGAAACCAGATTGCATAGCAGAGAAGGTACGGTGGGATTCAAAGTGGTCAGTTATCTGTTTGTTAACTTGGCTTTCGAAGACTTTAGAAAGGCAGGGCAGGATGGATATTGGTCTATAACAGTTTGGGTCTAGAGTGTCTCCTCCTTTGAAGAGGGGGATGACCACGGCAGCTTTCCAATCTCTAGGGATCTCAGACGATACGAAAGAGAGGTTGAACAGGCTAGTGATAGGTGTTGCCACAATTTTGGCTGATAATTTCAGAAAGAGAGGGTCCAGATTGTCTAGCCCAGCAGATTTGTATGGGTCCAGACTTAGCAGCTCTTTCAGAACATCAGCCGTCTGGATTTGGGTGAAGGAGAAGCGGTGGGGGCTTGGGCAAGTAGCTGCCGGGGGTACAGAGCTGTTGGCCGGGGTAGGGGTAGCCAGGTGGAAAGCATGGCCAGCCGTAGCAAAATGCTTATTGAAATTTTCGATAATCGTGGATTTATCGGTGGTAACAGCGTTTCCGAGCCTCAATGCAGTGGGCAACTGGGAGGAGATGCTCTTATTCTCCATGGACTTTACAGTGTCCCAGAACTTTTTGGAGTTAGTACTACAGGAAGAAAATGTATGTGTGTACTTGTTCCTGACTTCCCTAAATAGCTGCATATCGCGGGGGCTATTCGATGCTAATGCAGTGCGCCACAGGATGTTTTTGTGTTGGTCTAGTGCAGTCAAGTCAGGGGTGAACCAAGGGCTATATCTATTCTTGGTTCTACGTTTTTTGAAAGGGGCATGCTTATTTAGGATGGTGAGGAAAGCACTTTTAAAGAACAACCAGGTGTCCTCTACTTACGGGATGAGGTCAATATCCTTCCAGGATACCTGGGCCAGGTCGAATAGAAAGGCCTGCTCGCAAAAGTGTTTTAGGGAGCGTTTGACAGTGATAAGGGGAGGTCGTTTGACCGCTGACCCATTGCGAACGCAGGCGATGAGGCAGTGATCGCTGAGATCCTGGTTGAAAACAGAGGAGGTGTATTTGGAGGGCAAGTTAGTCAGGATGATATCAATAATAGTACCCATGTTTACGGATTTTGGGTTGTACCTGGTGGGTTCCTTGATAATTTGTGTGAGATTGAGGGCATCTATCTTAGATTGAAGGACAGCCGGGGTGTTAAGCATATCCCAGTTTAAGTCACCTAACAGTACAAACTCTGAAGATAGATGGGGGGCAATCAAAACACATATGGAGTCCAGGGCACAGCTGGGGGCTGAGGGGGGTCTGTAACTGTCACGACTTCGGCTGAAGTTGCTCCCTTCCCTCGGGCGGGCGGCCGAAATAGGTCGACGTCGCCCGAGTACTAGCCACCACCGACCCACCACTCAGTGTTTGTCTGCGCTGTTTTGTTTTGTTTGTGTGGGTGCGTCTTATTCCCTCTGCACACCCCGGGTCCCTGTCGGTGATTATTGTACTATGAATGTGTATGGGAGCTAACGTAGTTTCATAGCTCCCCCTTTTGTTCAAACCGGAGAGTTTGTTTTCCGTGTAAATAAATTAGTGGTTCTCGATACTCTCCTGCCTCCCTGCGCCTGCTTCCACTACGCCTATCCTTGCGACAGCATTCACAGTAACAGGCGGCAACAGTGAGAGACTTATTTCTGGAAAGGTGGATTTTTAAGAGTAAAAGCTCAAACTGTTTGGGCACAGACCTGGACAGTATGACAGAACTCTGCAGGTTATCTCTGCAGTAGATTGCAACTCCGCCACCTTTGGCAGTTCTATCTTGACGGGAAATGTTGTAGTTGGGGATGGAAATTTCCGAATTTTTGGTGGCCTTCCTAAGCCAGGATTCAGACACAGCTAGGACATCCGGGTTGGCGGAGTGTGCTAAAGCAGTGAATAAATCAAACTTAGGGAGGAGGCTTCTAATGTTAACATGCATGAAACCAAGGCTTTTACGGTTACAGAAATCAACAAATGAGAGTGCCTGGGGAATAGGTGTAGTACTGGGGGTTACAGGACCTGGGTTTACCTCTACATCACCAGAGGAACAGAGGAGTAGTAGAATCAGTATTCGGCTAAGGGCTTTAAGAACTGGACGTCTAGTGCGTTGGGTACATAGAATAAAAGGAGCAGATTTCTGGGCGTGGTGGAATAGATTGAGGGCATAATGTATAGACAAGGGTATAGTAGGATGTGAGTTCAGTGGAGGTAAACCTAGGCGTTGGGTAATGAAGAGAGAGGTTGCATCTCTGGAGACACCAGTTAAGCCAGGTGAGGTCTCCGCATGTGTGGGGGGAGGGACAAAGGAGCTATCAGAGGCATGTTGAGCAGGACTGGGGGCTCTACAGTGAAATAAAACAATAATAGCTAGCCTGAACAGCAAAAGACAAGGCATATTGAAATAAGAAAGGGGGGGGGGTATTTATAAAAAAATAACAGTTAATTAAGAGGGCTAAGACAACGACGGGTAATGGCGATGAATGGACAAAGAGGGTCAGTTAGAAAATGTGATATGCTACACACAGGATCTGAGGCCTGGTAGTTAAACAGAAAGAAATACCATATAACCAAACAGTCCTGCAGGCATCAGCTGTGGAGCTGAGCAATCATAGGATCCTATGAGCAGCAAAGAGGCGAGCCAGAGAGCAAGTTCAGTGGGCGCTGTACTAGGCGAGCGAGGAGGCACGGCGTTCAGAGTGCTAGCAGGCCGGAGCTAGCAGATGGATCTTCGGCTACGTCGCAGAGGAGAACCCTGTTGAGACCACGTCGGACAATTACGTCGGCAGACCAGTCGCGGTGGCTCGGTGGGGCTCCGTGTCGACAGTAGAAGGTCCAGGCAGGTAGACAGAGGTACTGGAGCCCGGGAGAGTAGCTAGCACACGTCGGCTGTCCGGGAGATGAGCCTAGCTCACACTAGCATTGGTAGCATGTAAACAATGGAGGTTAGCTAAAAACGTCGGTCACTCGAAGCAGTAAGCTAGCTGTGATGATCCGGTGTGGTGGTCCTGTAATTTCAGTGGAAATCCGGTGAAGTGGAAGGGAACACAGTCCGATAAGCGCTGGGTTGGTAGCGCGCTGAGCAGACTGGCCAATATTGTCCGAACTAAAAGCTGGCTGAGCAGGCAGAGCGGTGGTGAGGACCGCTAGCAGTGGTTAGCGATGGCTGGTTAGCAAGCTAGCTAGCAGGCTAACTTTTGACTGCGGTTCAGTTGAATAATGGAAAAGCACGGATATTTGATCCGATATTTCATCCGTTTCACGTTGGGTAAGGTGGCTTGCAGGAGAGGTAAATCGGGAACAAATAAAAAATGTATGGAAAGACAAATTACAAACTATTACAAACTATTTACACGGGACACGAGACGGGACGAACAAAAGCACGTCTGCACTGTTACGCCATCTTGAATAGCCTACTTGATGACCAACATATACGCAAATGTAGCCTATCATTCTCCACATTTAATGTCATCTTCTAATTGTTGATTTCTTTCCCATAACACAAGCATGCGAGGGAGTTCCATAACTTCCATTTAAAATGTGCACTCGCTCCAGAATCTAGAACGGAGCATGAGTAAAACCCATCTCGTGATACGGTTATCCATAAGAAAAGTTGACATTAGAATTCAGTTTACTTTAAAACACCTCTGGGAAATGTATCTAAAGAGCTCTAGTGCGCCTAAGGTAGTTTACCAATGCTTATTCGCCGTTATGTCAGTTCTAGCCCAATACTATGATTTAAGTAAAAAGCTTGTCTCCATAATGACCATTCTAAATAGCATACCTACAACTGGTTAAAAAAAAAGTTGTCCAGATGTACACGCGTGCTGCTCTGTCTCCGTGACTCAGCTGCCTCTGCTGCAGCACTCTTTCAACCAGTGCTCTCAACGCACACACACCCCTCCGGACCTCCCCCTCTCCACCATACACTCACTCAGTAACACCCAGCCTTTAAAAAAAAAAAAGTATTTCCTTTTTAATATTATTTTATTATATATATATATATATATATATATATATATATATATATATATATATATATATATATATATATTGTTTTAGTTACACCCTGCTCACTGCCTTTCAGCTGTAGCAGGTCACAGTGAAATATACATATATACAGTGGGGAGAACAAGTATTTGATACACTGCCGATTTTGCAGGTTTTCCTACTTACAAAGCATGTAGAAGTCTGTAATGTTTATCATAGGTACTCTTCAACTGTGAGTGACGGAATCTAAAACAAAAATCCAGAAAATCACATTGTATGATTTTTAAGTAATTAATTTGCATTTTATTGCATGACATAAGTATTTGATACATCAGAAAAGCAGAACTTAATATTTGGTACAGAAACCTTTGTTTGCAATTACAGAGATCATACGTTTCCTGTAGTTCTTGACCAGGTTTGCACACACTGCAGCAGGGATTTTGGCCCACTCTTCCATACAGATCCTTCAGGTTTCGGGGCTGTCGTTGGGCAATACGGACTTTCAACTCCCTCCAAAGATGTTCTATTGGATTCAGGTCTGGAGACTGGCTAGGCCACTCCAGGACCTTGAGATGCTTCTTAGTTGCCCTGGCTGTGTGTTTCGGGTCGTTGTCATGCTGGAAGATCCAGCCACGACCCATCTTCAATGCTCTTACTGAGGGAAGGAAGTTATTGGCCAAGATCTCGCGATAGATGGCCCCATCCATCCTCCCCTCAATACGGTGCAGTCGTCCTGTCCCCTTTGCAGAAAAGCATCCCCAAAGAATGATGTTTCCACCTCCATGCTTCACGGTTGGGATGGTGTTCTTGGGGTTGTACTCATCCTTCTTCTTCCTCCAAACACGGCGAGTGGAGTTTAGACCAAAAAGCTCTATTTTTGTCTCATCAGACCACATGACCTTCTCCCATTCCTCCTCTGGATCATCCAGATGGTCATTGGCAAACTTCAGATGGGCCTGGACATGCGCTGGCTTGAGCAGGGGGATCTTGCGTGCAATGCAGGATTTTAATCCATGATTGCGTAGTGTGTTACTAATGGTTTTCTTTGAGACTGTGGTCCCAGCTCTCTTCAGGTCATTGACCAGGTCCTGCCGTGTAGTTCTGGGCTGATCCCTCACCTTCCTCATGATCATTGATGCCCCACGAGGTGAGATCTTGCATGGTGCCCCAGACCGAGGGAGATTGACCTCTCATCTTGAACTTCTTCAATTTTCTAATAACTGCGCCAACAGTTGTTGCCTTCTCACCAAGCTGCTTGCCTATTGTCCTGTAGCCCATCCCAGCCTTGTGCAGGTCTACAGTTTTATCCCTGATGTCCTTACACAGCTCTCTGGTCTTGGCCATTGTGGAGAGGTTGGAGTCTGTTTGATTGAGTGTGTGGACAGGTGTCTTTTATACAGGTAACGAGTTCAAACAGGTGCAGTTAATACAGGTAATGAGTGGAGAACAGCAGGGCTTCTTAAAGAAAAACTAACAGGTCTGTGAGAGCCGGAATTCTTACTGGTTGGTAGGTGATCAAATACTTATGTCATGCAATAAAATGCAAATTAATTATTTAAAAATCATACAATGTGATTTTCTGGATTTTTGTTTTAGATTCCGTCTCTCACAGTTGAAGTGTACCTATGATAAAAATTACAGACCTCTACATGCTTTGTAAGTAGGAAAACCTGCAAAATCGGCAGTGTATCAAATACTTGTTCTCCCCACTGTATATGTATTTTTTTATTCATTTGGTTTAACCTTTATTTAACTAAGCAAGTCATTTAAGAACAAATTCTTATTTAAAATAACGGCCTACCCCAGCCAAACCTGGACGACGCTGGGCCAATTGTGCGCAGCCCTATGGGGCTCCCAATCGGGCTAACTGCAAGCATTGCAAATCAATCACTAGCCTGCTATTCCATTCTTTCTAGAGCTACAACCTGAAAATACCTGACATCATCATGATTCAACCTTGTTCCTAGTTGTCTTGAAAGCAGCATCAGTCCAGAGAATGCCAGACGTTGATGACAAGGTTTGATGACAAAATTTGCCCACAAAGGACCGCCGCACCACCTTCCCGTTCAAGTGAGCACAGCACAACAAGGTGAGTTCAAAAATGTATTGTATGATGCTGCATAAATGATGTAATATGCCAGGGAGATATGTATACTGTAGCTAAGAAAGTAATACTAAGTGTATGTTGTGTAGTAAGCTGTTAGTAGCACATAATAATTTGGTCTATTTCCCCCTCTTAATTTCACCTACTGTTCTGACTCGGCGGTGCACATGTAGCCTATAACCTGTTTTAGAGAAATGTAAACATTGAATATTGTAAGAGCTTGAATGAACTGTTTCGCTGCCAGACAAGGCTCCGCTGAGAGCCAGGTGTAGCAGTGGTAAGGTGTTGGGACTGCTTTTGGAACTCTGCTGTTGGGACAGCTTTATGTAGGCCCTAACAGTTTGTGGGCCCCGTTTGTCACTGTTATAGTGCAATTAATGTATTGTTTTAGTGTTGTGTTGTGTAGTGGCTTTGCTGGCATGCAACCCCATAATTTGTTGTTAGTTTGCCCCACCAAGATTACATTCTAAAATCGCCACTGGGTGTATGTTATTTTGTAAATCCTCAATACTTTGTCTTGTGTTAAATGCTCTAAAACAAAGCTTTCTCTACCCTTAACCTTGTTCTGAACACCTCCAAAACAAAGGTCATGTGGTTTGGTATGAAGAACACCCCTCTCCCCACCGGTGTGATTATTGCCTCTGAGGGTTTAGAGCTTGAGGTAGTCACCTCGTACAAATACTTGGGAGTATGGCTAGACGGTACTCTGTCCTTCTCTCAGCACATATCAAAGCTGCAGGCTAAAGTTAAATCTAGGCTTGGTTTCCTCTATCGTAATCGCTCCTCTTTCACCCCAGCTGCCAAACTAACCCTGATTCAGATGACCATCCTACCCATGCTAGATTACGGAGAAATAATTTATAGATCGGCAGGTAAGGGTGTTCTCTGTATACCCGTCGCAAGACCCACTGGTTTAATGCTTATTTATAAAACCCTCTTAGGCCTCACTCCCCCATATCTGAGATATCTACTGCAGCCCTCATCCTCCACATACAACACCCGTTCTGCCATTCACATTCTGTTAAAGGTCCCCAAAGCACACACATCCCTCGGTCACTCGTCTTTTCAGTTCACAGCAGCTAGCGACTGGAACGAGCTACAACAAATACTCAAACTGGACAGTTTTATCTCAATCTCTTCATTCAGACTCAATCATGGACAATCTTACTGACAGTTGTGGCTGCTTTGAGTGATGTATTGTCATCTCTAACTTCTTGCCTTTTGTGCTGTTGTCTGTGCCCAATAATGTTTCTACGATGTTTTGTGTTGCTACCATGTTGTGTTGCTACCATGTTGTTGTCATGTTACGTTGCTATCATGCTGTGTTGTCATGTGTTGCTGCCTTGCTATGTTGTTGTCTTAGGTATCTCTTTTGGTAGTGTTGTTTTGTCTCTTGTCGTGATGTGTGTTTGGTCCTATATTTATATTTTATTTATTTTTATTTATTTTTATTTTTAATCCCAGCCCCCGTCTCCGCAGGAGGTCTTTTGCCTGGGAGTTTGTAAGGCATGACTGGAAGGTAAGGGCTTCCTGACCATGTGACCTTAGCACTCTGGGCTCTAGTTATATATACGTTCAGAACTTCTTTAAATGGTGCCTCAATGGTGTGTCCTTACAAATACATGATGGAGCATGTGTGTGTGTGTGTGTTCAAGGTGCAACGGGAATCTTAGTCTGAGCCCACTAAGCACTGCTCCCAGATGCAGGTGAAACATGCCCTTGCAGTGTTTGGTAGCCACTGGCCTCTACTGGACTTGGATGTAGTGGCTCGACAGGTACAGATGATCACTCACAGACAGACAGGCAGGCAAGCAGGTAGACAGACAGACAGACAGACAAGTGTGTCAGCTAAGGCCACCCAGTGCCAAGACTGCTGTTGGTTTTAGCCTCTCCGTCAGCTTAGATATATATCACCGTCTCCAAGGAATAAACTGGCCATTCAGACAGCTTTGTCACCTCTTGTTTTCGCTTGACTGTGCTTTGGATCTTTGAACACGGCTGCTTCCAAACAAGCTGCCTCAGCTACTATGATGATGCTGAACAAGCCCTTTGATAGTGTGGAGACGACCTATAACTCTGTCTTAGGTCAACTGGGGTTGGAGAGTGTGGTCCCTGGCTGCTGTAGAGACAGAACATGGAATAGTATCCAAACACTCATCATAGAAAGCAATTAACATTTACCTTAGTATTGTATCAATAACAGTGTTTCAGTCTGATAATCCCAGCAATATAAGCCAATTAGATTTGTTGATGCATGGTCCATTTAGCTCCACACAGAATTGTGGATACAGTACACTATGTTTTGTACACGCACATAATGTGTATGTGTCATTAATATACAGTATGTCTGTGTCTTCCAGGGCTAGTGTTCCAGCTGTTTGACCACAGTTTCCTTGTTTGTGTAATATATATTTTTATTCATATATCGTATCATGTATATTTAACATACTGTTTGAATTCAACACATCATAGCATTTGGTTAGAGTTAGGTCTTGTCCCAAATGGCACCCTATTCCCTATATAGTGCACTACTTTTGACCAGAGCCCAGATCTCATATTATTGGATTGATTCATTTTTTGATATCAATTAATTTAAATATTGATGTCACAAATAATTTGTAAAATGTTTACATTTTTAAAAATATTATTTGTCACATTTGACCGTGTAATCCCTTGCAATGATAGTTTCTTCTCTGAGAGTGAGGTGAATATATCTCATTTTGCGATTTTGTCTCTCTGAAATGAAACCATCTAGTGAAAGGTTTCTTGCATGTTAATATCAGAAGCCTACTCCCTAAGTTTGATTTATTCACTGCTTTAGCACACTCCGCCAACCCGGATGTCCTAGCTGTGTCTGAATCCTGGCTCAGGAAGGCCACCAAAAATTCTGAAATTTCCATCCCCAACTACAATATTTCCCGTCAAGATAGAACTGCCAAAGGTGGCGGAGTTGCAATCTACTGCAGAGATAACCTGCAGAGTTCTGTCATACTGCCCAGGTCTGTGCCCAAACAGTTTGAGCTTCTACTCTTAAAAATCCACCTTTCCAGAAATAAGTCTCTCATTGTTGCCGCCTGTTACAGACCTCCCTCAGCCCCCAGCTGTGCCCTGGACTCCATATGTGAATTAATTGCCCCCATCTATCTTCAGAGTTTGTACTGTTAGGTGACTTAAACTGGGATATGCTTAACACCCCGGCTGTCCTTCAATCTAAGATAGATGCCCTCAATCTTACACAAATTATCAAGGAACCTACCAGGTACAACCCTAAATCCGTAAACATGGGTACCATCATAGATATCATCCTGACTAACTTGCCCTCCAAATACACCTCCTCTGTTTTCAACCAGGATCTCAGCGATCACTGCCTCATTGCCTGCGTTCGTAATGGGTCAGCGGTCAAACGACCACCCCTTATCACTGTCAAACGCTCCCTAAAACACTTTTGCGAGCAGGCCTTTCTAATTGACCTGGCCCAGGTATCCTGGAAGGATATTGACCTCATCCCGTCAGTAGAGGACGCCTGGTTGTTCTTTAAAAGTGCTTTCCTCACCATCCTAAATAAGCATGCCCCTTTCAAAAAACTTAGAACTAAGAACAGATTTGGCCCTTGGTTCACCCCAGACTTGACTGCACTAGACCAACACAAAAACATCCTGTGGCGCATCCTGTTAGCCCCCGTGATATGCAACTTTTCAGGGAAGTCAGGAACAAATACACACAGTCAGTTAGAAAAGCAAAGGCCAGCTTTTTCAAACAGAAATTTGCATCCTGTAGTACTAATTCCAAAAAGTTCTGGGATACTGTAAAGTCCATGGAGAATAAGAGCATCTCCTCCCAGTTGCCCACTGCATTGAGGATAGGAAACACTGTCATCACCGATAAATTCACGATTATCGAAAATGTCAATAAGCATTTTGCTACGGCTGGCCATGCTTTCCACCTGGCTCCCCCTACCCCGGCCAACAGCTCTGTACCCCCCGCAGCAACCTGCCCAAGCCCCCCCCCCGCTTCTCCTTCACCCAAATCCAGACAGCTGATGTTCTGAAAGAGCTGCTAAATCTGGACCCCTACAAATCTGCTGGGCTAGACAATCTGGACCCTCTCTTTCTAAAATTATCCGCCAAAATTGTTGCAACACCTATTACTAGCCTGTTCAACCTCTCTTTCGTATCGTCTGAGATCCCTAGAGATTGGAAAGCTGCCGCGGTCATCCCCCTCTTCAAAGGGGGAGACACTCTAGACCCAAACTGTTATAGACCAATATCCATCCTGCCCTGCCTTTCTAAAGTCTTCGAAAGCCAAGTTAACAAACAGATAACTGACCACTTCGAATCCCACCGTACCTTCTCTGCTATGCAATCTGGTTTCCGAGCTGGTCATGGGTGCACCTCAGCTACGCTCAAGGTACTGAACGATATCATAACCGCCATCGATAGAAGACAGTACTGTGCAGCCGTCTTCATCGACCTGGCCAAGGCTTTCGACTCTGTCAATCACCGCATTCTTATTGGCAGACTCAACAGCCTTGGTTTCTCAAGTGACTGCCTTGCCTGGTTCTCCAACTACTTCTCAGTCAGAGTTCAGTGTGTCAAATCGGAGGGCCTATTGTCTGTTCCTCTGGCAGTTTCTATGGGGGTGCCACAGGGTTCAATTCTTGGGCCAACCCTCTTTGGACACTATTAACTAACCTTCAAACAAGCTTCAATGCCATACAACACTCCTTCCATGGCCTCCAACTGCTCTTAAATGCTAGTAAAACTAAATGCATGCTTTTCTATCGAACCCTGCCCGCACCCGCCAACCGGACTATCATCACTACTCTCGATGGGTCCGACTTAGAATACGTGGACTCCTACAAATACCTAGGCGTCTGGTTAGACTGTAAACTCAACTTCCAGACTCACATTAACCATCTCCAATCCA
Organism: Thymallus thymallus; assembly: GCA_023634145.1. Lineage (NCBI taxonomy): Eukaryota > Metazoa > Chordata > Actinopteri > Salmoniformes > Salmonidae > Thymallus > Thymallus thymallus. The sequence goes on from CM042404.1 coordinate 14,849,542, forward strand.
AAATTAAATCTAGAATCGGCTTCCTATTTCGCAACAAAGCCTCCTTCACTCATGCTGCCAAACATGCCCTTGTAAAACTGACTATCCTACCGATCCTTGACTTCGGCGATGTCATTTACAAAATAGCCTCCAACACTCTGCTCAGCAAACTGAATGTAATCTATCACAGTGCCATCCGTTTTGTTACCAAAGCCCCATATACTACCCACCACTGTGACCTGTATGCTCTCGTTGGCTGGCCCTCATTACATATTCGTCGCCAAACCCACTGGCTCCAGGTCATCTATAAGTCTTTATTAGGTAAATCCCTGCCCTATCTCAGCTCGCTGGTCACCATAGCAACACCCACCCGTAGCATGCACTCCAGCAGGTATATTTCACTGGTCACCCCCAAAGCCAACACCTCCTTTGGCCGCCATTCCTTCCATTCTGCTGCCAATGACTTGCAAAAATCCTTGAAGCTAGAGGTTCCTATCTCCCTCACTAACTTTAAGCATCAGCTGTCAAAGCTGCTTATTGATCACTGCACCTGTATATAGCCCTTCTGTAAATAGCCCATCCTACTACCTCATCCCCATATTTATTTTATTATTTTCGCTAATTTTGCACTCCAGTATCTCTATCTCTATTTGCACATCATAATTTGCACATCCATCATTCCAGTGTTAATGCTAATCTGTAATTTATCTCACCACTATGGCCTATTTATTGTCCTACCTTCCTAACCTTACCGCATTTTGCACTACATTTGCACACTCTGTATATAGATTTTCTGTTGTGTTATTGACTGTACGTTTGTTTACTGTGTAACTTTGTGTTGTTTTTTGTCGCACTGCTTTGCTTTGTCTTGGCCAGGTCGCAGTTGTAAATGAGAACTTGTTCTCAACTGACATACCTGGTTAAATGTGTGATTACTTTACATGTGCAAGGAATGTATATGTTAGGTGTCAAGGAAGGGTAAACAGGAACTTTGTCATTGGAAAGTTACTGAGTGAGAAAATGGGAAGTGCAGAAAGTTAATATTCTGTTCAAATATGTTACTGTTGAATTTGAATGTTCCTAAGGAGGGAGGCAAAGGGCAACAGTCTAGTTTGAATTATTGATGAGGCAGGTCAGTTGCTGACGAACTAGGACCATGAGGGATGTGGAACTCAACTCGAGATAAGGTCAACAGTTGAAGAGAGAATACACTGCTGGGAGCGGGGCCACAGGGGTCCACCCCAAAGACCATCTGATTACAGTCCTATCTCACACACACACACATTTCCACGCCCATGAGGGTCCTAGACTTAGGCAGGTCCATGACAATACCAGTAAGATGAACCTACTATGTTTCTGAATAACAATAGAGAAGGAGTGTTTATCTTAGACATGCAAGGAGATACAGTAACGTAGTTTGAGCTTTTTCTTATTGTCCATTTGAGTTTATACTCTGTTCAGAACCTAACAAAACTAAAAAGCTAATTTACCAACATTTATGAAAATTGATACATAACATTTTGGAATAAAACTTTTCATATGGTAGACTTAAAAAGTCCCTAATATCTTTTTATGTGAACATTCTTTTCAGATTCATCACTATTTATTTCAGGTTTTTGATGTGGAACGAACTCCTTTTTGTTCTGACTGTTTTGTCCCAGTTTGAGCAGGACGTGATGATCTGGAACAATAAGAAGTAAATCTCTAAACCCCTGCTGGTGAAGGAGGACTTTGTCATCTAGAAACGCAGGCGCTGGTTCAGTCAGTTTACGGCGACAACAGCCCTCGCCTGCACTACCAACACAACACCCTAGACGTCTGATCTCACACACTGGAGGAAGCAGAAGAAATCCAAAGGAGGTCATCGTTCAAAAAGACATTCAATCACCAAAAGGCATTCAAATATTAAAAAGAAGAGGACACCCTTGGACTCAGAATGGGGAGTAAATTAACACCAGAAAATTGTTAGTCTTTTGCAGCAGCCATTACGTCAATCCAGCCAGCTCCTTCATGGTTAATGAATTGTGGAGCCTTGGATTTCAAACCAGCATTTTATAAAAGCAGTATTGTTATTGTTCTTCTCCCTTTCTTGTTATATTTCAAACAAAGCAACAAAATGTCCTCACATCTCTCATCACAGTTGTACAGGTGTAAAAAGAGACCAGACTATATTTAGGCAGTTCAGTGTACAAAATGAAGACTCTCCGGTGGGAGCTTGGTGAGATTCGCTCTGGCCTTGTTTTAAGTGCCTAGCTATAACTACTCTGTGATCCTGTAGGATTGATGGGACCTGAGGACTGCTCCCCTTTCACTTCTCTTTCTTCTGATTAACTTATCTCAGTTGGCCCTTTGTAGCCAATAGTCACATATTACCCAAAGTCAGCAAAGGTGGAATAGCACAATAAAATAACTAACTTTTCCCCATATGACATATCAGATTCGAAATATTATTTTTGTGATTGAGTTCTCTAGAAATGTAGTGTTTATGTAAATCACCAGAATAAACTTACTCTGAGCTAATGTGTTTGCTCATGCATTATTACAGTTGTAGGCAAACTCTTCCAAAGCATGATTTAAAATGTTAAATTGAGTGGAATGCACAGTGCACTGCTTGGCCATTGGCATTTCTGGGTTGTAGACACTTGTGCTTATTGCTCCTTAGCTGTGAAAGTGCTTATTGAGAATGTGGTCACTGAGGAAGAGGCTTTCCTTCTCTGCAATAAACAAGCATTACGTCAACACTTCTGCCTACTTCTCATTGAATCAAGCTTTGTCCAGGTAGAGAGTCGTGACTGGCTTTCTTAGGAAAGAGATCTGCTTTGTAGATGCCACTGCAATTCTGCTCAGCCTAATCTTAAATGTGACCCAGGATACTGTTTACTTTTATCTAAGGAAATATGAATGATGGAGCGGTGGGTGTCCTTGAAACGGAGCAAACAGGGAGTGACGTGACACTTGAGGAAAATTATTTTGCTGTGAAGTGTCCTGCAGTGTTAAGTACCGTTCAGAAAACATAGAAGGTAGAGGAGGAGAGGGAGCAGGGAGCAGGGAGTGCTAAAACACTCAACGACTCCTACTCCAACTTCCGGGATGCCTACAAGGCCCTCCCCCGCCCTCCCTTCGGCAAATCTGATCACGACTTCATTTTGCTCCTCCCTTCCTATAGGCAGAAACTCAAACAAGAAGTACCCGTGCTAAGGACTATTCAACGCTGGTCAGACCAATCGGAATCCACGCTTCAAGATTGTTTTGATCACGCGGACTGGGATATATTCTGGGTAGCCTCCAAGAATAACATTGACGAGTACACTGATATGGTGATATAAGTGTATAGGAGATGTTGTACCAACTGTGACTATTAAAACCTACCCTAACCAGACACCGTGGATAGATGGCAGCATTGGCGAAAAACTGAAAGCGTGAACCACCGCATTTAAGGTGACATGGAATATAGACTAATACATACAGTGTAGTTATTCCCTCCGTAAAGGCAATCAAACAGGCAAAACGTCAGTATAGAGACAAAGCAATTCAACGGCTCGGACACAAGATGTATGTGACAATACCTATGTGACTATAGCTCAGCATTCAACTCCAAAATACCCTCCAAGGCCATCATTAAGCTCGAGGCCCTGGGTCTGAACCCCACCCTGTGCAACTGGGTCCTGGACTCCAGGTGGTGAAGGTAGGAAACAACACCTCCACTTCACTGATCCTCAACACTGGGGCCCCCTCCTGTACTCCCTGTTCACCCATGACTGCGTGGCCATGCATGCCGCCTACTGATTACCATCAATGAGTAGGCCTGATTACCATCAATGAGTAGAGGAGGTTAGGGCCCTGGAGTGTGGGGCCAGGAAAATAACCTCTTACTCAACGTCAACAAAACAAAGGAGCTGATTGTGGACTTCAGGAAACAGCAGAGGGAGCACCCCCCTATCCACATTGACGGGACAGCAGTGGAGAAGGTGGAAAACTTCAAGTTCCTTGGGTACACATCACTGACAAACTGAAATGGTCCACCCACACAGACAGTGTGGTGAAGAAGGCGCAACGGCGCCTCTTCAACCACAGAAGGCTGAAGAACTTTGGCTTGACACCTACAACCCTCACAAACTTTTACAGATGCACAATTAGGAAGTACAAGTCGGCTATAACGTCTATCATTGTGGGCAACGTGAGATCGCTGCATAACAAGATGGACGAGCTTCAGGGTCTAGTTCATGGACAAAGAGAATACCAGGAAGCTAGCCTAATGTGTTTTCCTGAGACATGGCTGAATGATAAGATCCCCGTAGAGAACGTCACTATCGGCAGTTTCCGGACCATCAGAGCAGACAGGGATAGCGTTTCTTCCGGTAAGAGTAAGGGAAGAGCTTTGTAGCCCGGACATTGAGCTGAGGCCCTTCTATTTGCCGAGGGAATTCACGGTGGCCATTGTGGTTATTGTTTACATCCCGCCCTCCGCTGATGCAAACACAGCATGTGACGTCATCCATTCTGTTATTGCGGTGTTACAGACAGCGCATCCCAGTGCTTTCTTTGCCATTTCGGGGGATTCAAACCATGCATCTCTCTCTTCAACGCTGCCCATGTTCAAACAGTTAGTGAAGTGCCCAACTAGTAATAATACAACTCTGGACTTGCGATATGCTAATGTGAAGGATGCATACAACTCCACTGCACTCCCTCCCCTCGGTAGATCGGATCACAACCTTGTCCACCTCAACCCACTCTACAGGCCTATGGTCCAACAACAGCCAGCGACCACTAGGACCATTCGGAGATGGTCCCCGGAGGCGAATGAGGCCCTACAGGACTGCTTTGAAACAACAGACTGGGATGTGCTCTGTAAGGCTCATGGGAAGGACATCGATGGACTTACTGACTGCGTAACGGACTATATACATTTTTGTGTAGACAACACTGTACCCACCAGGAAGGTATGCTGTTTTCCAAATAATAAACCCTGGGTCACCAGTGACCTGAAGGTCCTGCTGAATGAGAAGAAGAGGGCCTTCAAGGAGGGGGACAAGGACAAATTGAAATGCTTCCAGAGGGAGCTGAAGTTGCGGATTGCTGAGGGGAAGAGAGGGTATAAGGAGAAGATGGAGGACAAGCTGAGGCAGAGCCAGGTGAGAGAGGTGTGGAAGGGTATGAAAAATAAGTCATACGGTGGGCAGACAGAGCGGACCCAGGACAGAGCCAATGAACTGAACCAATTTTTTAACAGGTTCGATACTGGCCCTGTCCACCTCCCCTCCAGCTCCCCAGGCCACACACCCTCACGGCTGTCCCACCCCCACTTTGCTCACAACACCTCTGTTGAGACAATAAGCGACTCCACCTCCGCCCCTGCTCCCTCTGGACTGATCCTCAACACCCCCCTTCCCCCCACCTCCCCACCTGGGCTGGCTTTTACCACCAACCAAGTGAAGAGAGAGCTGGAGAGACTACATCAGTGGAAAGCGGCAGGCCCTGATGGCATCAGCCCAAGGGTGCTCAGGGTCTGTGCTGACCAACTATGGAATACTCCAGCGACGATTCAACCTTAGCCTGAGCCTAGAAAGGGTCCCTGTGCTGTGGAAAACATCCTGCCTCGTCCCAGTGCCCAAGAAGGCAACACCCCACTGTCCAGAATGACTTCAGACCTGTAGCGCTAACATCCCACATCATGAAGACCCTGGAAAGGATAGTCCTCGCTCACCTCAGACCCCTGGTGTGTACATCACTGGACCCCCTGCAGTTTGCATATCAGCGCAACATGCAATCATCTACCTTCTGCAGAGGGCCTACTCTCACCTGGACAACGCAGGTTGCACTGTGAGGGTTATGTTTTTTTACTTCTCCAGTGCCTTCAACACCATTCAGCCCCTCTACTGGGTGAGAAGATGAAGAGGATGAAATTGGAAGCACCCTTAGTCTCCTGGGTCACGGACTACCTGACTGGTAGGCCACAATTTGTGCGGCTACAGAGTTGTGTGTCAGAATGGGCAGTGAGCAAGACAGGGGCCCCCCAGGGAACGGTCCTTTCCCCCTTCCTGTTCACCCTCTATACCTCAGACTTCAGATATAACTCTGAAACATGCCACCTACAGAAGTTCCCGGATGACTCCGCAATTGTAGGGTGCATCAGGGGTGGGCAGGAGGAGGAGTACAGGAGCGCAATCATAAGCTGATCAGGAAGGATAGCTCTGTTCTGGGGATTAGCCTTGACACTGGTGGCAGAGAGACGGATCCTGGCCAAACTGCTGGCAATCATGGACAACGTCACCCACCCTCTGCATGCCATGGTTATGACGCAGAGGAGCACCTTCAGTCACATACTAATCCCACCACGGTGTGCCAGAGAGCGCTACAGGAGGTCCTTCCTGCCGGCGGCTATTAGACTATTTAATGCCTCACCGGGGTGCTGTGCCGTCGTCAACATAGACCTGGAAATGTTGGGGTGTTAGGACCTAGTTTAACAATTATGCATCCATCCGTGAGTACTCTGGTCTGTAATACCTAATTCACTCATGACTTATTTATTCATTCAGGTCTGTATATACATACTCATGTACAGTTGTTATATCATATCACATGCAATATTGTAATTAATTCTTGGACTTAACTTATGTAGTCATTCACTCAGGAATATATATTAGTATCCTGTCAATTGTATCTTTTTTCATTGCTTTTAGTATATCAAATGTGCAATATGTGCATTTATCTGTAATTAAAGTATTTTAAGGGAATTACTATTATTACCCTAAATTATATCATACACACATTTAGCTATTTAAGTATCTCTTCCTGTCATTTACCTGTACAGTTAATGTAACCATGCAAATATTCACTTACCTGTAAATTTAACCAGTCTGTATATAAGTAAACTATTATTGCCCTCACTTATACCACCCATACTATGTAATGTATTTTTATAGCTTTTTTGCACTCCAGACTTCTTGTATTTTTCTGTCTGTCTGTCTGTCTGTCTGTCTGTCTGTCTGTCTGTCTGTCTGTCTGTCTGTCTGTCTGTCTGTCTGTCTGTCTGTCTGTCTGTCTGTCTGTCTGTCTGTCTATCTATCTATCTAGAGCATCCTGTCGGGCTGTATCACCTCCTGGTACGCCAACTGCACCACCCGCAACCGCAGGGCTCTCCAGAGGGTGCCCAACGCATCACCAGGGGCAAACTACCTGCCCTCCAGGACACCTACAGCACCCGATGTCACAGGAAGGCCAAAAAGATAATCAAGGACAACAACCACCCGAGCCACTGCCTGTTCACCCCACTATCATCCAGAAGACGAGGTGCATCAAAGCTGGGAACGAGGCCATAAGACTGTTAAATAGGCATCACTAGCACATTAGAGGCTGCTGCCCTATATACAGTACATACAGTGGGGAGAACAAGTATTTGATACACTGTCGATTTTGCAGGTTTTCCTACTTACAAAGCATGTAGAGGTCTGTAATTTTTTATCATAGGTACACTTCAACTGTGCGAGACGGAATCTAAAACAAAAATCCAGAAAATCACATTGTATGATTTTTTTAATAATTAATTTGCATTTTATTGCATGACATAAGTATTTGTTCACCTACCAACCAGTAAGAATTCCGGCTCTCACAGACCTGTTAGTTTTTCTTTAAGAAGCCCTCCTGTTCTCCACTCATTACCTGTATTAACTGCACCTGTTTGAACTCGTTACCTGTATAAAAGACACCTGTCCACACACTCAATCAAACAGACTCTCCACAATGGCCAAGACCAGAGAGCTGTGTAAGGACATCAGGGATAAAATTGTAGACCTGCACAAGGCTGGGATGGGCTACAGGACAATAGGCAAGCAGCTTGGTGAGAAGGCAACAACTGTTGGCGCAATTATTAGAAAATGGAAGAAGGTCAAGATGACGGTCAGTCTCCCTCGGTCTGGGGCACCATGCAAGATCTCACCTCGTGGGGCATCAATGATCATGAGGAAGGTGAGGGATCAGCCCAGAACTACACGGCAGGACCTGGTCAATGACCTGAAGAGAGCTGGGACCACAGTCTGAAAGAAAACCATTAGTAACACACTACGCCGTCATGGATTAAAATCCTGCAGCGCACGCAAGGTCCCCCTGCTCAAGCCAGCACATGTCCAGGCCCGTATGAAGTTTTCCAATGACCATCTGGATGATCCAGAGGAAGAATGGGAGAAGGTCATGTGGTCTGATGAGACAAAAATAGAGCTTTTTGGTCTAAACTCCACTCGCCGTGTTTGGAGGAAGAAGAAGGATGAGTACAACCCCAAGAACACCATCCTAACCGTGAATCAGTGGAGGTGGAAACATCATTCTTTGGGGATGCTTTTCTGCAAAGGGGACAGGACGACTGCACCGTATTGAGGGGAGGATGGATGGGGCCAACAACCTCCTTCCCTCAGTAAGAGCATTGAAGATGGGTCGTGGCTGGGTCTTCCAGCATGACAACGACCCGAAACACACAGCCAGGGCAACTAAGGAGTGGCTCCGTAAGAAGCATCTCAAGGGCCTGGAGTGGCCTAGCCAGTCTCCAGACCTGAACCCAATAGAAAATCTTTGAAGGGAGCTGAAAGTCCGTATTGCCCAGCACAGCCCCGAAACCTGAAGGATGTGTATGGAGGAGTGGGCCAAAATCCCTGCTGCAGTGTGTGCAAACCTGGTCAAGAACTACAGGAAACGTATGATCTCTGTAATTGCAAACAAAGGTTTCTGTACCAAATATAAAGTTCTGCTTTTCTGATGTATCAAATACTTATGTCATGCAATAAAATGCAAATTAATTACTTATAAATCATACAATGTGATTTTCTGGATTTTTGTTTTAGATTCCATCACTCACAGTTGAAGAGTACCTATGATACAAATTACAGACTTCTACATGCTTTGTAAGTGGGAAAACCTGCATAATCGGCAGTGTATCAAATACTTGTTCTCCCCACTGTACACTTGAAATCACTGGCCACTTTAATCATGGCACACTAGTCACTTTAATAATGTTTACGTACTATTCATTACCCATCTCATATGTACAGTTTAAGTCGGAAGTTTATATACACTTAGGTTGAAGTCATTGAAACAAATGTTTCAACCACGCCACAGATTTCATGTTAACAACCTATAGTTTTGGAAAGTCAGTTAGGACATCTACTTTGCGCATGACACAAGTAATTCAACAATTGTTTACAGACAGATTATTTCACTTATAATTCACTATATCACAATACCAGTGGGTCAGAAGTTTACATACACTAAGTTGACTGTGCCTTTAAAAAGCTTGGAAAATTCCAGAAAATGATGTCATGGCTTTAGAAGCTTCTGATAGGATAATTTACATAATTTGAGTCAATTGGAGGTGTGTCTGTGGATGTATTTCAAGGCCTACCTTCAAACTCAGTGCCTCTTTGCTCGACATCATGGGAAAATCAAAAGAAATCAGACAAGACCTTAGAAAAACAATTGTGGACCTCCACAAGTCTGGATGATCTTTGGGAGCAATTTCCAAACGCTTGAAGGTACCACGTTCATCTGTACAAACAATAGTACGCAAGTATAAACACCATGGGACCATGCAGCCGTCATACCGCTCAGGAAGGAGACGTGTTCTGTCTCCTAGAGATGAACGTACCTTGGTGCGAAAAGTGCAAATCAATCCCAGAACAACAGCAAAGGACCTTGTGAAGATGCTGGAGGAAACAGGTACAAAAGTATCTATATCCACAGTAAAACTGTCCTATATCGACATAACCTGAAAGGCCGCTCAGCAAGGAAGAAGCCACTGCTCCAAAACCGCAATAAAAAAGCCAGACTATGGTTTGCAACTGCACGTTGGGACAAAGATCTTACTTTTTGGAGAAATGTCCTCTGGTCTGATTAAACAAAAATATAAATGTTTGGCCATAATGACCATTGTTATGTTTGGAGGAATGAGGGGGAGGCTTGCAAGCCGAGGAACACCATCCCAACCGTGAAGCACGGGGGTGGCCGCATCATGTTGTGGGGGTGCTTTGCCGCAGGAGGGACTGGTGCACTTCACAAAATAGATCGCATCATTAGGAAGGAAAATTATATGGATATATTGAAGCAACATCTCAAGACATCAGTCAGGAAGTTAAAGCTTGGTCGCAAATGGGTCTTCCAAATGGACAATGGCCCTAAGCATACTTCCAAAGTTGTGGCAAAATGGCTTAAGGACAACAAAGTCAAGGTATTGGTATCACAAAGCCCTGAATATGTGTGGGCAGAACTTAAAAACTGTGTGAGCAAGGAGGCCTACAAACCTGATTCAGTTACACCAGTTCTGTCAGGAGGAATGGGCCAAAATTCACCCAACTTATTGTGGGAAGCTTGTGGAAGGCTACCTGAAACGTTTGACCCAAGTTAAACAATTTAAAGGCAATGCTACCAAATACTAAAGGTGTATGTAAACTTCTGACTTCAACTGTATATACTGTATTCAATTCTATTCTACACTATCTTAGTCTATACCGCTCTGACATTGCTCGTCCAAATATTTACAGCGGGTGAAATAAGTATTGAACACGTCACCATTTTTCTCAGTAAATATATTTCCAAAGGTGCTATTGACATGAAATGTTCACCAGATGTTGGTAACAACCCAAGTAATCCATACATACAAAGAAACCAAAACAAATAAGTTCACAAATTAAGTTATGTGTAATAATGTGAAATGACACAGGGAAAAAGTATTGAACACATGAAGAAAGGGAGGTGCAAAAAGGCATGGAAAGCCAAGACAACAGCTGAAAACTTTCAGTAATTAAAAAGCAATCCAGCCCACTGTCAGTGCAAATTAATTAATCAGCTGGTTCAGTCCCATCTGATGGCCTACATAAAGGTCTCATTGCCAAGGTGTCACACAAGACACAACTCATGATGGGTAAAAGCAAAGATCTGTCTCAAGACCTTCGCAACCTAATTGTTGCAAAACATAATGATGGCATTGGTTATAGGCGCATTTCTAAGCTTCTGAATGTTCCAGTGAGCACTGTTGGGGCCATAACACGGAAGTGGAAAGACAATCATTTAACCATAAATTTGCCTCGACCAGGTGCTCCTCGCAAGATTTCTGACAGGAGTGAAAAGAATAATCAGAAGAGTTGTCCAAGAGCCAAGGACCACTTGTGGAGAATTTCAAAAAGACCTGCAATTAGCAGGTACTGTTGTCTCAAAGAAAACAGTAAGTAATGCACTCCACCGCCATGGACTGTATGCACGCTCACCACGCAAGACTCCATTGCTGAAAAAAAAGCATGTTGAAGCTCGTTTAAAGTTTGCTGCACAACATTTGGAAAAGCCAGTGAAATATTGGGAGAATATAGCGTGGTCAGATGAGAGCAAAATGGATGTCATAATACACACCATGTTTGGAGGAGAAATGGCACTGCACATCATCCTAAAAACACCATACCAACAGTGAAGTTTGGAGGTGGGAACATCATGGTGTGGTGCTGCTTTTCAGCAAATGGTACTGGCAAACTTCACATAATTCAAGGAAGGATGAATGGGCAAATTTACCGAGACATTCTTGATTCTTCTTCAAAATCTGCTGCCATCTACCAGGATGATGAAGATGAAACGAGGGTGGACATTTCAGCAAGACAATGATCCCAAACACACAGCCAAGGAAACTCTCAATTGGTTTCAAAGAAAGAAAATAAAGCTGCTAGAATGGCCCAGCCAATCACCTGACTTAAATCCCATTGAAAATCTATGGAAAGAACTGAAGATCAAGATTCATAGAAGAGGCCCACGGAACCTTCAAGATTTGAAGACTGTTTGTGTGGAAGAATGGGCCAAAATCACACCAGAGCAATGCATGCGACTAGTTTATCCATACAGGAGGCGTCTTGAAGCTGTAATTACCAACAAAGGCTTTTGTACAAAGTAAATAAATATCAGTAAGTGTGTTCAATACTTTTTCCCTGTGTCATTTCACATTATTACACATAACTTAATTTCTGAACTTATTTGTTTTGGTTTCTCGGGTTGTTACCAACATCTGATGAAAATGTCATGTCAATAGCACCTTTGGAAATATATTTACTGATAAAAATGGTGACTTGTTCAATACTTATTTCACCCGCTGTATATATTCTTAATTCCATTCCTTTACTTTAGATTAGAGTGTATTGTGTGGATTGTTTGTTAGATATTACTTGTTAGACATTACTGCACTGTTGGAGCTATAAACAAGCATTTCGCTACACCCACAATAACATCTGCTAAACATGTGTATGTGACCAATATATTTTGATTTGATTCGATTTGAATGGAGGGCTCGGTGAAAAAGCTCCTGCTTCTGCAACAGCATGTCCTGGGAGAGGTCATGCAAATTCACAGACCAGTCACGCAAACAGGGCCAGCAGATGGGGATGACCAAAAGACATCTGTTCAGCAAGAGCTCAATTTTGACAACACAGAGCAGCCTCAAAGCAAAGAGACAAGTGCTTTGACTCAAAACAATAGTGACAACCTAGGGGACAACGAGTGCCTCGTCTGCAGAGAACTCTACGACTCTCAGGCAGACCATCGAATGGCTTTGTTGAACTGTGACCACACATTGTGCCATCGCTGTCTGGCCAGCATCCTAAAGCGTGCAGTGCCCCTTATGTCGACAGAAAACTCCGCTACATCACTGAGAGGTCCAGAGGATGCAGGAGGATACAATATACCACCAGGTCAGTAGCTCTAGTCCTGGACTCCTGATCACAGACCCTCTGCCTGAGCCTGAGAATACGCCAGCTCCACGACTCTGCTTCGCCATGGAACCGAGGCTGCAGTCTTGCATGGAGTCAACATTGCTGTGTGGATGCTGCCTGTGTACCCTCCTCGTCTGATGCAGATAGATGCTGCTACCTGACATTCCTGGTGCTTCTCTTCCTGATAGAAATAAGCTGTCTGCTGTTTGACTTCCTTCCTGTTATCGTGCTTGTGTTGTTATTCACTCTAGGGAAGTAGATGGTTGGTTAATCTATGCATATTTATCTCCTCTAACATCTACTGTATTTCAATATTAACAACAGTGTTGTCTGTCTTTGAAATGTGCCTTTAGTTAAAAATAATAACAATTGAACCATGTGTTTCTCTCATATTGCTCAATAATGAAGGAATCTTCTATGGACCTTGGCTTAAAATTAGACCGGTATTGAGTACTTATCAAATGCCACCCATCTTTTACACAGAAAGGATACTGTAAGGTTCAGGATCCTGTCATCACTCCTATACTCACCTGCTCGTCCTATCATCTTGGATCTATCCCACTGATGACGCTGTTGAACATAATTACTGTCACCTGTGTTTCTGGGTATATAAACTAGGCCAAATCAGTTGCCCATTGTGAGGTAATGTTTTCCTGGATTTTGGTAGTCATGTATGTTCCCATGTGTTGGGTCCTTATATATTTGTGGCTTATATCGTTTTTTGTTATATTTCACCTGGATTGTGAACTCTGTGCTGTCACGTTCAGTAAAACAACGCTCTGCGATTGGATCCACTCAAGTCTCCTGCTTAAATCATTACAGAATACCTCACCTGTTATGGATCCAGCAGACATTAATGCCCATCTGGCTCATCATGATACCCAGCTTAACGAAATCTTGAAACATCTACAAAGTTACCCTGTTGTTACGGGACCCTCCAGTGTCACGTCGGGATCAGGGACCGCCTCAGGTATACAAGCTTTGCCCAATCGTTTCGACGGGACTCCAGGAGACGCGGCTGGATTTCTCATGCAATGTGAGATATATATACTCGAAAATCCGGAACGTTTTCTTTCCGAAGCTTCAAAAGTACACTTTTTTATCTCGCTGCTCACAGGAAAAGCACGAGACTGGGTTACAGCCTTATGGTCCACCCAGAGTGACATTTTAGTTACTGCAACTCGGTTTTTGGCCGTGTTCAGGATGGTTTTCGATCATCCTGCTTCGGGAAAGAACATTGGTGACCAGCTCTGCGAGATAAGACAAGGGCACAGATCTGCGGCTGACTACGCGTTGGAGTTTCGTACACTAGCCGCAGGCAGCGGGTGGAGCGAGGCCGGGCTTCTTACCCTCTACCGAAGAGGACTGAGAGCGGAAGTACAGGCTGAAATGGCCTGCAAGGGGGATATACAGGAGCTGGATAGGTACATTCAGAACTCCATCCATCTCGATCGCCTGTGTGCGCAGCGCTCTTCATTCTCCCCGGAGCGACCGTCATTCTCATCGAGTCAGAGGCTTCCCAGTGGACCTGCATCAGCCCCTGAGCCCATGCAGGTGAATAGGGGTCCTCTCTCCCGTGCCGAACGGGAGCGTCGCATACGAGAGAGGTGCTGCATGTACTGTGGAGACTCACGCCACTTCGTGTACCGCTGCCCGATTCGACCACCACCCCGAGAAGAATCCCAGGCCAAGGTAGGAGTACCGGTTTTATACAACATCACAAAGAGACAGTTGTATGTAGAGGCCCAATTGACTTTTCCTAGTGGTTCCACCACTATAGAGGCCTTGGTTGATTCCGGGGCAGCGGGTAACTTCATTTCCCTAAACTTAGCCCAGAAATTAAAGTTACGGTTAACCCCTGTTTATCCGCCTTTAAAGATTAATGCCCTAGATGGGAGGGCGTTGGGTACAGGGAGGGTTGTTCGTCAGACGGAGCAGGTTACTCTGCGTGTTGCTCAGCACACTGAAATGATTCGTTTTTTAGTTCTCACGGTATCCCATGAACAGCTTGTGTTGGGACATCCCTGGTTGTGCGCTCATGACCCAATCATCTCCTGGAAGAAGGGAGAGATTCTCGATTGGAGTGAGTCGTGTCAAGAACACTGCTTGTCTCTTCTTGGCCAGACTACAGTCAGGGAGACTCCTGTCATGCCCACTGCATCGGGCATACCCGCTGATTACCAAGATATGAGTGATGTGTTCAGCAAGGAGAGTGCAGCCATTCTCCCGCCACACAGGATTTGGGACTGTTCCATAGAACTTTTGCCTGGAGTATCCCCTCCTCGGGGGAAAATTTATCCGTTGTCACTACCAGAGACTGCTTCCATGAATGCCTATATAGACGAGGCGCTACTACAGGGATTTATTCGGCCGTCTACGTCCCCTGCCGCATCCAGTTTTTTTTTTGTTTCCAAGAAGGATGGAGGGCTCCGGCCGTGTATAGACTACCGTTCCCTAAATGAACTCACGGTGAAGAACCGGTATCCCCTACCTCTGATCACAGCTACGCTGGAACAGGTGGGAAGCGCTTCTATCTACACTAAACTTGATCTTCGCAACGCTTACAATCTAGTTCGTGTTAAGAAGGGAGACGAATGGAAGACAGCTTTCGTTACGAGCAGAGGCCATTATGAATATTTAGTAATGCCGTTCGGGCTTACTAACGCCCCCGCCGTGTTCCAGGGCTTTATGAACGAAATCTTCTCTGACATGATTGACCAGTTTATGATCGTCTATATCGATGACATCCTCATCTACTCCTCCGACCCGGAGGAACATGTACAACACGTCCGTCGTGTACTTCAGCGACTTAGGGAACACAAACTATATGTAAAGGCAGAGAAGAGTGCATTCCATGTGAATACTTTACACTTTCTGGGATACGTGCTGTTTCCAGGAGGTGTCGGCATGGATATGGAAAAGGTCGCAGCGGTGCGTAATTGGCCACAACCGCAAACTGTGAAGGAGTTACAAAGATTCTTAGGATTTGCTAATTATTATAGGCGGTTTATTCGCAATTTCAGTGCTACAGCAAGTTCCTTAACCACTATGACTAGTCAAAAATCACGTCGTTTACACTGGAGTCCCGATGCTCTTGTTGCTTTTACGCGATTGAAGCACCATTTCACCACAGCGCCTGTGTTAGGCCAACCCGACCCCAACTTACCGTTTACCGTAGAAGTAGACGCTTCAGAAACAGGAGTAGGGGCTGTCTTATCCCAGAGAACAGGAACTCCTCCCAAGATGCACCCCTGTGCCTTTTTTTCCAAAAAACTGTCCTCTGCAGAGCAAAATTATGACGTAGGAAACCGGGAATTACTAGGCATGAAACTCGCTTTAGAAGAATGGAGGCATTGGCTGGAGGGAGCGCGTCATGCTTTTGTCATTCTCACCGACCATCGCAACCTTGAGTATATTAGGACTGCCAAACGCCTGAACGCTCGCCAAGCTCGCTGGTCGCTGTTTTTTAATCGGTTTGACTTTAAAGTGTCCTACATTCCAGGGAAAAGGAACGTAAAGGCGGACTCTCTCTCTCGTCAGTACAACCAGGTAACCAAGGAGATTCAACCCGACTTCATACTCCCAGCCACCTGCACAGTGGCACCCATACGTTGGGAATTACAGTCACAAATAGAGGACGCACTGCAGACAGAGGCCGCACCAGCTGGGACACCGGCTGGGAAAACGTATGTGCCCATTACTATGCGCTCTCAACTGATGGAGTGGGCACATACCGCCCTTGCATCTGGTCATCCAGGGATTACAAAAACCATTGAACTGGTGTCACAACGTTATTGGTGGTCTTCTCTGTCATCGGACGTCCAAGACTATGTTCTGTCTTGTCCCACCTGTGCCATATCTAAGACCCCCAGACAGCTCCCAGAGGGAAAGCTCTGTCCTTTACCGGTACCTGTCCGTCCATGGACACATTTAGCCATGGACTTCATTACTGATCTTCCCCTGTCATCAGGCCACACCACCATTTTGGTCATAATCGACAGGTTCTCAAAAATGTGTCGATTTAGTTCCGTTACCTCAGTTGCCCTCTGCCCTGGAATTGGCTGAACTGGTTTTTCTTCACGTCTTCCGTCAATTTGGTATTCCTGAGGACATCGTTTCTGACCGGGGGCCCCAATTCATTTCACAAGTGTGGAAAGCGTTCTGTGAGCGCTTGGGGATTAGGGTCAGTTTGTCGTAAGGGTACCATCCTGAATCTAATGGTCAAACCGAACGCCTGAACCAAGAGAAAATACCTCAGACAACAATGCAGTAAGCGTCCGGCGGACTGGAGTCGTTTCCTTCCGTGGGTGGAATATGTTCAAAATTCATCAACACATTCTTCTCTCAGATTAACCCCCTTCCAGTGTGTATACGGGCAGCAACCGCCCATGTTCCCGTGGGATACAGAACCAGGACCTGTGCCTGCAGTGGAGGACTGGTTTCGTCGTAGCAGCCAGGTATGGGAATCAGCTCATCGCCATCTCCAGCAAGCGTCTCAGACTCAGAAGCGGCATGCCGATCATCGCCGTCGCCCCACACCCTGCTATCGACCAGGACAGAGGGTATGGTTGTCAACCAAGGATATCCGTCTCCCGTGCCGTAAGCTTGGTGCTAAGTACATTGGACCATTTAAAATAGTGAAACGAATCAACCAGGTTACCTACAGACTGTTGTTGCCAAGACAATACCGCATGCATCCATCCTTCCATGTGTCCCTCTTAAAGCCTGTTAGGTATAGCCCTTTGCACCCTCCAGTAACCACTCCTCATCCGCCTCCCAGGGTTATTGGAGGAGAACCTGCTTACCGAATTAAAGAGATACTCGACTCCCGCCGTCGGGAGGGGGTACTACAGTACCTTATCGACTGGGAGGGCTACGGGCCCAAGGAGAGGTCTTGGGTGCCTACAAGGGACATTTTGGACCCAGACCTAATGCGTGCGTACCACGCTGCACATCCGGACCGCCCGGGGCCACGACCTCGAGGTCGGCCGCCTCGCCGTCAGCCTGAGGCCCGTTGTCATCAGGCCTCTATTCTGTCTGTGGTCGTGGGGTCCTCCGTGTTTGGTTCTAACCTGTCTTCTCGTTCTGTTCCTCTGCCCAGCCCCGGTACGGTGCATCACCTCTATGAGGGGTCCTCCTGGCCGTCGTCGGTGGCGTCTGGTAGCCGCCCGTGAAGGGGGGGGTAGTGTAAGGTTCAGGATCCTGTCATCACTCCTATACTCACCTGCTCGTCCTATCATCTTGGATCTATCCCACTGATGACGCTGTTGAACATAATTACTGTCACCTGTGTTTCTGGGTATATAAACTAGGCCAAATCAGTTGCCCATTGTGAGGTAATGTTTTCCTGGATTTTGGTAGTCATGTATGTTCCCATGTGTTGGGTCCTTTATTTGTGGCTTATATCGTTTTTTGTTATATTTCACCTGGATTGTGAACTCTGTGCTGTCACGTTCAGTAAAACAACGCTCTGCGATTGGATCCACTCAAGTCTCCTGCTTAAATCATTACAGATACAAATTTACAGAACACTTCTTGGAAACATGGCAGCTCTGCCTTTAAGGATGACCAAGGTCAGAGTGGCTTAAAAATAGCAAAATAATTCAGTGTATCTCTTGCAGTGTCTGGGCCCTCAACTTTCCCTCTGACCTACTTCAGCAGTTTGGATGTCTGCTACTGTGTATTTCTCCTGTTTATTACTAACTACTCTAGTTCAGCTTGTTCTATTTTCATGATATGCACTTGGATGTTTTCCATAAGACTTAGTAGTTGGTAAGAAATTCTGGTTTGAGATATTTACCTGGAAAAGCCACCTCTTTTCCAGGTAAATATACACTGAGTGGGGCATGGACTCTACAAGGTGTTGAAAGCTTTCCACAGGGATGCTGGTCCATGAATCCAATGCTTCCCACAGTTGTGTCAAAATTGCTGGTAGTGGCTTTCTACTCCAAATAGCTTGTTCCATATCATCCAACAGATGCTCAATTGGATTGAGATCTGGTGACTGGGCAGGCCACTGCAGTAAGCTAAATTCACTGTCATGTTTGTGGAACCATTCCTGAACAATCCTAGCCTTGTGGGCATTATCCTGCTGAAAAAATCTATTTGCAGGTGGATACACTGCTGCCATGAAGGGATGCACCTGATTGGCAATGATGTTGAGATATCCTGTGGCATTCAAACTTTGCTCCACTTTTATCAAGAGGCCCAATGTGTGCCATGAAAACACACCCCACACCACCACCAGACTGCAATGATGACACGCGGCATGATGGATGCATGTACTCATAGGGTTTTCTCCGTACCCTAGTCCTCCCATCAGCGTGAAACAGCATGAACCAGAATTCATCAGACTAGGCATTGTTTTTCCAATTCTCCAGTCTCCAGTGTTTTCATTCTTTAGCCCAATGCAACCACAGTTTCTTGCTTTTTGAGGAAAGAAATGGAACTCTGTAAGGTCGTCTGCTGCGACCTTCACAGGTCCTTTGTCTTCTTTCTTCAATGACCCGTTTTCGACAACTGGCCTGCCGTTGGCTGGATGTCCTTTGGGTGGTGGACCATTCTTGATACACACAGGAAACTGTTGAGTGTGATAAACCCAGCTGAGTTTCAGTTCTTCACATACTCAAACCCTGTTCAAAGGCACTTCAATATTTTGTCTTGCCCATTCACCCTCTGAATGGCACACTTCCTCAATCCATGTCTTAATTGTCTCATCTACACTGATTGAAGTGGACTTAAAAGGTGCCATCAATCAGGGATCATAGTGTTCACCTGAATTCACCTGGTCAGGCTATGTCATGGAAAGAGCAGCTGTTCTTAATGTTTTGTACACTCTGTGTACGTCTACTAAGTGAATGTTAAATACTGCAGCTGGCCATTGGGACATGGCCAAAGAAAACGAGGGAGAGCTGCTCATCAATAATTTATTCAGGGACCGCACTCTACACAAGAAACGCATCCGACATGCATCTTTAGAAGGCGCGGTTAGACAACATGCCTCTATGAATAACAATACTCTATTTATACTAACATATTGACAGCAGAAGAATGCTTCACTCACACCTCTTAATCAACCAATGTGTCTGAACAGTCACAGCACTTGATGAACACACACACGCATGTAGATGAAACTAGCAATGTAATGTGATGCTGGTGAAATACTTTCATTGGTTCCCCTCCTGGAGGCTTACCTGTTTTCTGCTACTTTTGATTCACATTGCAACATGTAACTAAAGGTAATGGCTGGCATACAAATAGATTTCCAGGCTATGTGTTAGTGTGTAGGAGGGGAGAGAGAGAGCGAGAGAGAGACATACATATACACACACACACACACAGGTCCCTCAACCCTCTTACCTTCCACTGTGTTGGTGGTGTCTATGTATGTATGTACTTGTCTCTGTGTGGGTCGATGATTGTGTGTGTATGTGTGAACTTTAGAGCGTGTGTGTGTGTCATTGGTGTGCATGAGAATCTTGAGTCTTTGTTCTCTGCCAGTGCACATCGTTATATAACGTCTGCATTGCAGGCTGGCCCAGCTGTATTGATGTATGAGTGGAGGGAGGAGGGAGGAGGGACACTAATGGCTACAAGAATCCAGCAAACAAGAGTCCTTGTCACTGTTGGCCTTCCCTCAGAGTGGCTCTCATTAGGCAGTGTTTAACACATACACACAGAGTGCCACAGTCTTACAGCTATCCCACAGCCAGTATATAGTAATATATCTCCATGGATTGAGCTAGCTGAAAACCAGTCATGCTGTTAAAACATTCTATTCTCAACACCTGTATTATAAACGCTTACTTTATATCACGTACAGTGAAATCTACGTTATTTAAACCAATCGTGTCCTGACCCCCCCCCCCCCCCCCCCTGTTTCCTAAGCCTACTAAAGGCCTATCTGTGTGGTATAGAGAGAGAGAGAACGATATGTTTCCTACGGCAGGTAGCCCACAATTAGAGAGGCGAGCCAGCATCTATGGATAACAGAATGATTGGCTTGCCCGTTCGAATCCTGGGTTTGACTGAAAAATCTGGCGGGAAGTGAGCTTGCAACCGGAGGGTTGCTGGTGTCAAATGCTAGATGCCATTGCCCGCCATTGTGCCCTTGAGCAAGGCACTTAGCCCCCCATAACAACAGCTCCCCGGGTGCCTAGTCTGGCAGCCCCCCGCACCTCTCCAAACTCTGTATGTGTGTCTTTCGGGAGGGGTTGGGATAAAAGTTTAAGTCAAATTTCGGTTGGACCTTGTGTGCAATTGACCAATCAAGTGATCTTAATCTACATGGCTACTAAAAATCTATTATCTCTAGCCTATAATGTGTGTCTCTCGTAGAGAGACATCTCTGCCGTACCTACACTGTAAATTCTTTCCTGCTGTTTTTACGGTAACTTACAGGCAGCCAGTTACTTTTTACCGTAATTGTATGGGATTGGTGCAAGCAAGTTGGCTGCTACGTAATACCACATTTTGGTATTTTATATCACTTGCGCTTCTAGGGGCCTTAACAAAACAGACCAAAGGACATGGCAAATACTCAACCATTAAAGGTTTGCGACTTGTTGCCACTCTAATATATCCCCTATACACATTTAATTGTTGGTACAGCACTCTCACTAACAGGTGTCTACAAATGTAGCCTCTTACAAGACACATCTCAAAATATGTTAATGAGCAGAAACAACAATACCATGCAACCACTAGTGGTCAAACGTTTTTTTGCGCTCCAAAAATACAGTACGGCACTGTATTCTGTGGGTTGGAATTACAGTGCCATTTGAAATACAGCAATTCTTGCCCTGCCCAAAACATTTTCCCACAATGCACCATCATTTACAGTATGCTTCAGTATAATGCTTCACAGTATTTTACTGTTGATAAATGTACAAATGTACTATAGAAATCACAGTTTTTCATTACAGTGTAGTATTTTTGTAAATCATATAAATACTGTACACATTGTTTGGATGGTCACTTCAGACCTTGATGTCTCTCAATCCTATCAATCAGAATTGTTTCAAAAAATTGCAAGTGGCTATCCCACAATGCTGTGTGGTACAGTAATGTACTGTTAAAACAAAGCTTCTTACGGTATAATTTACTGTTTACGCCTAAAATCACCCAGAGTGCATTGCCATTTATGGCAATTTACTGTAAATCATTTATATGGTACTTTACTGTTAGTTTTATTGTATAATACTGTCAAAACAACAAGAAAGTTTTACAGTGTAATTTATAATTCAGTAGATTGTAGCTCAATTGTGACCTAATTTCCAAAATGCCTCTTTAATTTTAAAATCTATGACATTTACACTGTAAACACAAAACATTATTTCCTGCTAAATATAATATTTATTGACTATTGATTAAAGGAGATAAAACACATTAGATTTAACCATTAATCGTCTGGTTTATAAACTAACCATCCCATTTAAAGCCCTTGTTGACCTTATAGGCTAAATTCCCCAGATTAAACTCACGATTCTATTGCAGCTGTTTGCCTTAGACTTAATACATTGATTGAGCTACTTTTTTCTTATTTTTATTTTTTTTACAGTGAACTAGGATAGCCTTCAGGCCTATGTTCCAATAGAGCCCCACAGTGGAGGTGTCATAATACCCATAAAACCTAGCGGTCAAACAGGGAAATAGATCCAATAATTTTTCCACCATTCCTTTTTCCCATAGGGAATAAGGGTTGTGTTTTGTGTAGGCTTACCTTGGCTTGACGTTTTGATAACCATGTAAATCTCTCTCGGACAAGGTGACTTATCAATATATTCGGCTCTATTTACTCTCAGATTCGAAAATGCTAATTGGCAGCAAAGTAGACGTCATGCAAGACTACAAATCCCTGCAAGCTCCTGCACGTCGTCGCTAGCTGACACCTTTGCTAACAGGTATTGTGTCAATTTAAAACTTGCACAAAACAGTTCACAGAATTGTCCAATTAAATAAATGTAGCCAATTTATTCATTACTAAATTTAGCTAACATTCAATAGATTTCCCAGAGATTCTTACCTTTGCCTCGATTCGGCAGTCTTGTCCAGATCATGGCATTTATAGTTCTTTATGATAGCCACATTAGCAGCTAATTAGCATTTCATTTTTGGGGGGGGTAAATACAGACAAATATACTGATAAAAGTCACCTTGTCCTAGAGAGATTTACACAGTTATCAAAACGTCATGCCAGGGTAAGCCTACACGAAACACAGTGTTTCTAAAATCCCCTAAGGGAAAAATGAATGATGGAAAAACGATTGGAACCCTTTTCTTGTTTGACAGCTAGGTTTTATGGGTATTATGACTCATACTGTGGTACTCTATTGCAATGACATTAAGTCTAAATAAACCTGGGCTACTCTGCTTTATCAATGCTCCAGTGTATCATGCTTCAAGGTAATAGCTGTGCCATAATGTATTTGATGTTCCATAGCCTACATGTTATTTGATGTTAGGCATTATGAATGTTCAGAAACTTAACACTGTGGAAAGAGAGGCTTGTTTCCTAGGTAACCAGGATGGTTGAACATTTCCCCCCTGCTTAGCAAGATGGATGCTCTTGTGCCTCCTGTGGGTACTTGGAGATCTTTCTCCCTCTCTCCATTCAGGGACATTTCAAATCACATTACCCGACCCCATAATTAGACAAAACATCTAACAAGCGGGCATATCTGTCAATATAAATGAGGTAAAATGACACATTCATGTCACACTTTTGGAAGAAGTCAAGTTTCAATGTTTCATTGTACACTAGGCTGGGCAATGCTTTTAGATGCAACTATACAAATTATTCAGGCGTTTTTATATTTTTAAATCCCCATGTCAGAGACTCGCAGTATCCTAGACAAGCATCATACTGTGGTTCTGTTGGAGGTTTTGCATGATTGAAGAGGTTGAAAAATGGATGACATGGTTACATAATTGATTGGCTGTTTGGAAGTAAAGGAGGGGGGAGGGGGGTGTAGCCTACAATTAATTGGTGGTCCTGGTCGGTCTGGGTCTGTGGAATTATGGGGATTTACAGCGTGAGCCAGTTCAACTTAGACCGGAGACACATCCCAGCGAAATAAACATGCAGGCTTCCCACTGGGCACAGACATTTCATTTAAATGAATCTCACACATTGGAATCGTTTGGCACACTGGAATATTGAGGTGTCAATTTTCATTGCAATGGCAGCAACCATGGGCAGTATTTCTTTAGCATACCTAAAGTAGCCTACAATATTAGTTTTTCATCACATAGACCTAATATTATGTTTTTGATGAGATTAATTATTGTTGTTCTCACACACCAATTTTGTCTTATTTTATATGATGCCATATTCATAATCTAAACTGCCTACTACCATTCCTGTCATATAGTGAATAACATCGTTGTTGAGATGTTGAAAATCATTTTTTTTATGATTAGTTTCCTTTGATTAATGTCCTTTGACATTCTATCAGCATAACGCCAACGCGAAATCACGGATAGATCGCGGAGGCGCGCACCCCTGCGCGGGCACAGCTGATAGCACCAAGGACAGCCGCTCAGCCTCGAGCGTAGCATCAGTATAATCACTTCACAGAACAGCCCCGCGCGGAGCCCACGGAGGACCGGGAGAGCAATTATACAGTGCACAAAGGGAGTCGCATACACCACGAAATATGCTCTGACTCGTTTCTCTCGACATTGGAAAAAAGACAATGGGGGAAATAGGCAAAGGAAGATCAAAATGTTTGAATAAATGCTTCTGAAACAGCGGAGATAAGCCAACAACGGTTGAGGTCCTGACCATGCACATTCCTCCGCATTGCACATAAATCAAGTGTCCAGATTTTCCACACTTTACAGCGGGACGGTGGTTCCAGCCGTGGTAACCGGGTGAACCGTGCAGTCCAGAAGCCGGGCAAGCCAACCTGCCAACACGAGGGAGAGACGCAACTGGGGTCCACTGTGCGTTTTGGTCGTTTACACGATGCGTCTGTTTCTGCTGGCGGTGTTCCTCTCGTGCTCCTGTGCGCGGGCTGGCTGCGAGCCGAAGATAGTGAACATCGGAGCCGTCTTGAGCCAGAAGAGGTACGAGCAAGTCTTTAAGGATGCGGTGACCCAGGCGAACCAGATATACGGGAGAGATAAATTCAAGTTGACCGCCATCTCCGTAACGCACAAACCCAATGCTATCCAGATGGCTCTCTCCGTCTGCGAGGACCTCATCTCCAACCAGGTATCTCAGGAGGGCGCCGGCGTTCCTGCATGGGTGTTAAATGATAATAGCCTAATAACATGAGTCATTAGAACATATACAGCCCATCTATTCATTGGTGCAAAATGGCAATCTTATGTATTCGAACCATTTAGAGGGCTAGGAGGATTGTCGAAAATGTGTATAAAGCCTATGGACAATATTGTGTGTGGGGGGTATATGAATCAACCTCATTAATGTGATGCATCATCCCGTTTCTACTTCAAGGGAACTGACTGATGTGAGTAATGGGGCAGATGAAGTCGATATATTGTGACCATCACTTTATTTGCAATAAACAGACCACTAAGCATCTCATAGACTATAACCTCATTGCCTGCCTGTGAAACACTGTGCCACCTGTTTCCAGCCAGGTCTCATAGATCAAACGTAAAATAGTAAATCCGGGATGCTCAAATTCGTATGATATGTTACGTTTAGTATGTGTAACAGTGTTTCTTCCATCCCTGCAGCCAAGCCTTTAAGAGATCCATCACATATTAAATAATACCTATTTATAAGTTGGATATCCATATGATGTTGTTACATGAACAGTAGCCAATATAATGAGTAACTACCAAACCTGAACTTGAGGCCAAACATGAAAAATAAAATGGGCTGTGGGCCTGTGGCTAAATCTCTATCCCCATATCTGTAGTATATTATCCAGACAAAACTGTGTGTTCAAGGGTTAATATAAATATTATACAAAAGTTATTCTTTATCAGTTAGAACTGGACAATCAATATAGCATTTAAAAGTCATTGACTGATTGTTTTTATCTATGGGCCAAAAACACACAGATTTATGGGGGATTAGAGGCCAACTGCACTTCAGTGTACACAGCTGCAGATCCACTGAACTGCAAACAAACTAACTAACCAAGAGTGAAATGAGTGACATATCCTTAAATGAGTTTTACTGCAGTTTCTATTTTCATCGCTCGTGCCATGTGACAAAATGTGGCCTAAAAGGAGGCCAACATGGTCACGTACGCAATGGGTCCGTCCATCGAAGCATCCCAGGGGTAGCAGTTGGGGTGCATGCCTTGGCTCATCTGCCGTTATGTCACCGAGAAGGGCGTTTAGTTTGTATTATGGAAAATTATATGATTTGATCATTAGATATTGGTAGTTATAACTGTTTGGTTCATGTTAATACTAGATCAATAATGAAACACACAAGTGTGTGGTAGGCAATTGTTTTTGGCTCTAGACTCTGTCTTTTTCACTTCAAGTGCGATTATTTTAGGTCATTATAGCTTTTGTGTATATGACTTGTGCAATTTAAACCTAACAATGAAAACAACATTAATAAGTTATGTATTGCGATGTTACCCCTTTGAGAGTTGTTCCAACACTGAAACACATTGCTAAAAGCCTGGTCCATCCCATTCACATTAAGCATTACATTGCTTTTGAAAGTAGCAATATCATGTAGTGAAGAGACCTGAGGCGTGAACCACCCCTCCCCATCCCTCTTTATCACACTCTCTCTCTTTCACACACACACACACACACACACACACACACACACACACACACACACACACACACACACACACACACACACACACACACACACACACACACACACACACACACACACACACACAGGTCTCTCCCTAATTCTTCCACACTATTCCAATGTCCCCAGTCCTCGTCATTGTAATGATTGTTGTAATTGATAGAGATGGTTATGTGCTAACATATCTTTGATGATTCCCATTCTATCATCACAGAGGGCTGCTGGGATGAGAAGGGGGGCAATGTTCTACATGTTCCTTTACTTGTCAAATACATGGAACTGCCTAGATGGAGACCTAACCATGTGAGAGACTCATTGAGATGGTCTTGGCTCTGCGGTGATGTTTGTCACTCGAGAGAGGGTCCATGACAGATGGTATGGTAGATACCTGGAAGCGCTCTTCGGATGGAAGAGCTCATTTGAGGCCCAACCATACTGGCTGCACGCACTAACCATCATGCCTGCATATCATGCCAGTTTTATCTTCCCCCTCAGTTGGATCAGTGTTCCATTTCTCAAGAATCCTATTAATCTAAGAATTGACATACAGTTATGCAGTAATAAGCCGTTAGTAGAGCTGCAGTGAGGAGCATCTGCCTACTTCATCCAGGATAAGTGTCATTCAGGTTTGAGACAAATTAATATCCATCAACCAAGCAGTCATAATGCTAATGTTATGTGAGGACGGTTTAAGAGGAAAGAGCTGATTTGACATGTCCATGTCGCAGTGATGAATCAATAGTACACTTTATTATCCATTCACCTCTCTTTACAGATGTGTGTTTTTCTTTCATCCCCGTACTTGCGTCTGCAGGTGTATGCCATCCTGGTGAGTCATCCTCCCCAGTCCAACGACCACCTCACCCCCACGCCTGTGTCCTACACCGCAGGCTTCTACCGCATCCCTGTTGTGGGCCTCACCACACGCATGTCCATCTACTCCGACAAGGTGAGAAATGACAGAGAGAAAGAGAGTGAGGGGGGGGGGGCTAGGTAGAGAGAGAGGGAGGAAGAGGGAAGGAGGGAGAGGGGGAGAGAGAGGTGAATGATGGAGCTGTCGACGGGGATCTAAACAGATAAGAGAGACATACATTATACTCCACTACTTCGCTATCTACCAAAATAGCTGTGGCCAAATTGCATTCCGCTCTAAATGTCATGCAAGGGCAAGATATTTCTGTTTGATTGTGAACAATTGAATATGTTAGAAAGAACAGCAAAACTGTGGATGACTAGCAAATCATTTCCTCGCACTTCTTTTTACTTTGCTTTCTCCCCAGAGTATCCACTTGTCCTTTCTGCGGACTGTCCCACCGTACTCCCACCAGGCTCACGTGTGGTTCGACATGATGCGAGAGTTTCGATGGAACCACATCATCCTGATCGTCAGCGATGACCACGAGGGGCGGGCCGCGCAGAAGAGACTGGAGACCCTACTGGAGGAGAGGGAAACAAAGGTGAGACGCTCGGGCTCGCCGGTCCACCAGTGTGTGTAGGCGTGTGTATGTGTGTATTGAACTCTCAAAGGTCTTCTATGTACGTAACTGTTTCCCTTTCTGTTGTGTGAACACATCTCTCACTGACCATTGTGTAAACATTGGCTAACATCAAAATGCTAGAGACATCGACAGCGTCTAATGTGGTCTGATCTGAGTACATCTTTTACTCATCTCATGTTGCTTTTCACCATAGTCAAATTCTCCTGTGTCAATCCACAACGGGAGCCAAATAGCGGACTTTAACCTGGGGCTTTGCAAAATATCAATGACTCCCAAACAGAGTGATGGTCCATAGATCTTTGATCTATGTTTGCGCTGAGATACATGTATGTTGTTTGGACGGGATGGAGTTCATAAATCCAGTGTAATGCTCACTTAGAGGCTTGTAATGTGATGGATGGTTGACATACAGTAGTATATCAGAGGGTGATAGTATCCTGTGCTGAGACACTAAGATGCTGAGACACTGAAATACATATCTTTGGTTTTATTGTGTCCTTGTCAAATGATCAACTGTGAGACCATACAAGTGAAATGACAGGCATACTGTATGACAAAGTGTGTCCATAAGCATTACTTTAGCACAGAGTCACCTCTAAGGTTGTTTTGCTGGCTAGCTAGCTCATTAAATGTGCTGATCCACCTAAAGCCTAAAACAAACCAGGGATGATGTCTCCTAAAGCACATGTGTCAAACCCATCCCACGGAGGGCCCAGTGTCTGTGGGTGTTCGCTCCACCCTTGTACTTGATTGATGAATTAAGGTCAGTAATTAGTAAGTAACTCCCCTTACCTGTTTATCTAGATCTTAATTGAAAAAACCCAGCAGACATTCGGCCCTCTGTGGAATGAATTTGACGCCCCTGCCCTAAAAGATCATGTCCCCTAAAGGAAAAGAGAATAAATAATTAAGACATCGTTAAAAAGACAGGATGTGGTTAAGGCTTTTTGATACTGCGCTGTTTGTTCCCTTCAAGGGCTCCTAACTGTAATTGTGTGACGGAGTGAAATGAGTCCTGATTTGAAGAGTAATTTAATCAGAGGCTGATGAAACGGTTCATGTGACACATGTTCACGATAGTCCACACTGAAGGGAGAGGTGAAATGTCAAACATGTTGTGGTTCATCAGTCACACTTGAACATGACCAAGATTGACTAGGAGTTACTAAATATATTTTTGGTCAATAAATCATGTTGTTATAAAGGATTTTGAATTTATTGGATTGTACTATAACTTTACCTCTGCTGAAGTGGTGTTTTCTTCCATCTTGGAATCCATCCTCTCTCTCTCTCTCTCTCTCTCTCTCTCTCTCTCTCTCTCTCTCTCTCTCTCTCTCTCTCTCTCTCTCTCTCTCTCTCTCTCTCTCTCTCTCTCTCTCTCTCTCTCTCTCTCTCTCTCTCTCTCTCTCTCTCTCTCTCTCTCTCTCTCTCTCTCTCTCTCTCTCAATGCCATAAGCTGCGATTGAATAGATTTACAGTTACCAGATTGAAGGAATCTATCATTGTCACAAAATCCTTGGGATGGTTGACACTGTGATGTGATGCTGTAACAAAGTGTCTGTGTTCTCACAGTTAAAAGCTTGGACTGTGATTTTATCAGTGGTTTTAAGAAATTACTCAGCCAGCCAGGTTGGCAAATGCTGGGTTTGCCACATTTGGGGAGTTTGCATAATTTCCTCATTAAATATAAATATTCTATTTATTCACATTTCATATTCTGTATCGTGCAGATTATTCACAAAGTAATTGCAGGTTTATGTGCTGTGCTGCTGTGACAAGTCACAGGGACAGTAGTTTGATGGGGTTCTGTACCACAGCTGGTAGACTCTTCTAGGATTCAGTCAGAATACTGACATAAGCGACACAACATACTATATTCATGCTTAACTGAAGTAGCAAAATAGAGCACTCAAAGAACTCATTTGGGAAAGACATTTTTTTTACCAAGGCATAGCAGTGCCACACAGAGACAGCTGCAAGATGGTGGAGGACTAGAGAGAGAAATGGACAAAAATAGATTTGGGTTTGGGGACTCAATACATGATTTGATTATTTATATTCTAAATGAGGACCGTTGTCCCATTCCCTCCAGTTTGATTAATGCTTGTTTTATAATGCCATGATTTATGAGTGTGCACTGACCTTGAAACACTACGACACAATAGCATGCAACATTTGGAAGAGGAGCAGTGTTTTACAGAGCAGCGCTGACCACACAACTTCAGATTGCATTTGAGCCATAACAGATCTGTAATACTTTCGATGGAGCGAGCGTGAATACAGTTGAGGAGAATGGGATTTACTTTGGATTTGCTTGTCAGGCAGTATAATGAACCAATGCTGCAGAGTCACTGTAGCATTTGGGAAGTGGAGGACGCAGATCCCAAGCGCTCTGCCTGCCTGCCTGCGGTCTGAGCTGAAAGGTCGGGCATCAGGGGAGGCAGGTCTGTCAAGCAGAAGATGCTGTGTTTCACTGCAAAATGGCTCCCTGACTAAAGCAAGCCGGAGACTGCCTTGCGGCTCCTTTCACAATATACAGGAGCTGTGTGGAATTCAAAATGGAGAGAGCCTGAGGGGCATTAGTTCATAGAATCAGCCTGTTTACCTGTTGGGATTGCTTTGCACTGAGACACAGACATTTTAGCCCTCTCAATCTCAATCTCATCTCAGAGTATGACTGTTTCTGGAAACTGTTTCTGGACCAATGCTAGGTATTTGAAAGATTGTGAATGAGGTCATATGAAATAGCAGTAAATAGGATTTATAGTGGTCAGTGGCTGTCTTTGATTTACTTTGCAAGCCCCAGTGTTAGGGATCCCAATTTGAAGCAGAAAAGTGGAGATTTGTTGGAATGCTTTACTGCGATCCATTTTCAACTGTTTTTAATATTCTTCTGTGTCTGCATATTTTCTCTGTGCACATTACTCATCAGAATAAAAACAGGAACTATGAAAACCTCGACCAACTGTCCTATGACAACAAGCGAGGACCTAAGGTATATTTGCATGGTCAATGCACGCCGCCCACCAACTTTCCAAACGTAGCAACTAGAAACCAGCCCAAGCAGTCACCAGCAGAACCAGAAAAGCCCCTATCTTGGTAGCACGTGTTTCTTTTTACTTTGAGACATTATCCCTATAATTTCACTGAAGAATGATTTTGATATGGAAAGACTGTAATTTTCCACCCCCCAAAAAATAAAGAAATGAACAGCGCTCCGCTTCAACCATTTTCATTTTTTCATTCAAATAAAGGAATGCATGTTCTCAGAAGAAAAAAAAGAGATTGCAAGTCTATTCCTTTGTGGAGATCCGGTAGTATGGGACAAACACTTTCCCAGATTACTACTCCCTCCTGTTTTGTAGCACCTCCGTAGTTTTCAATCGTTTTTTGTTGGGGGAGAAGGTTCCCCCTCACTACCCTTTACCTGTTTTTAGTTACTGGTTGCATTGACCTTCTTCTCCCCCCTACCTAACATGCACGTCTTTCTTTGGAGTCTTGATAACCCTCAGTTTGCATGCGAAAAATGCAAAAGTTTTTTTCCCCTCCAATTCTTTTTTTAGTTGAGCCGATTTCCCTGGATCGCTTTCCTTTTTTTCCTCTCTCCCTTTTTCAACAAAAATCTGCCAAATCGGTAAAGGTAAAGGTAAAGAGACAGCATGGTTTCTGAAGTGGGGGTAAGTAGCTGGCTTGACTTATTTTGTGCCCCAATCACAGGCAGAGAAAGTCCTCCAGTTCAGCCAGGAGACTAACTTAACTGCGCTGCTTCTGGAGGCCAAAGAGCTGGAGGCTCGCGTCATCATCCTCTCCGCCAGGTGAGACCCTCCTGCAGCACCTCCCACTTGTCCCATCGGGACCCTCCCATCAAAAAGCCCCTCCCATATGTATATATTCCCTATTCTATTTAGACCACAACATGATTTTACACTTCTAAAGTGGTATAGTTTACACCTCTACATTTATAAATGCTGGCATAATGCTGGCATAATGTCACAAAGTAGTGATTTACTGCAATGATTTAAATGAAAGATAAGTAACCATGTCTATGTCACTGAACATGTCTGTTTTCAGTGAAGAGGACGCTGCTGCAGTTTACAAGGCTGCCCGTTTCCTCAACATGACAGGCTCGGGTTACGTGTGGCTCGTAGGAGAGCGGGAGATGTCGGGTAAAGCCCTGAGCGAGGCGCCAGATGGTACGTACCGTACACTGCTACCCAGAAGCCACTTGGAAAACACTTCAGAATACTGGCCTTTTTCTGCGGTCACCTTTCATCTCACTTCTACGATTAGGGAGAAAACCCATAGATGAATGCCTCATTATTAACGATGTATCATGTATGATTATTTGTTGAGTGTTAAGCATTTAAACGTTTAAGCATTTTATATGTTTAAAGGTTTTAAATGAGTCACAGAAGTTTGCACTATAATCTCTTAAACAAATGTTAATACAGTGTTAGGTCGTGTCTCCGAAACCTATTTCTTTATTTATAGTCATAACTATTGATAGGTTAACTCATACATGTACATTACCCGTCAAAAGTTTGGACACACATACCCATTCAAGGGATTATCTTTATTTTTACTATTTTCTACATTGTAGAATAATAGTGAAGACATCAACACTATGAAACACTAAGTGTTAAACAAATCAAAATATATTTTATATTTAAGATTCTTTGCCTTGATGACAGCTTTGCGCACTCTTGGCATTCTCTCAACCAGCTTAACCTGGAATGCTTTTCCAACAGTCTTGAAGGAGTTCCCACAAATATGACTGACCGCCTTGATTCGGTCATATGTAGCAAAATGTGAAATTGTGTTTTTTACATTAGATAAAAGCAGAGACAGAGCTACAATATGGTGTATCATACACTGCATTTAAGGGAACAATGAGAAAGTAATTCTGCTTTGAAAGTTGATAAACTTGTAATCTCACTTTTGAGAAAATGGCCTTTGAATAATTTGGTACATAGTGAAGAGCTCTTCTTTGTCTACCCCCATTCAGGATTGTTCACACCTCTTAAGCTTTAGCACCACCCATCTCGTTTCGCTCTCTGAGCGTTCAGAGCACACCCCTGACGCGCTGGCCGATGAGTAGCATTGATCCCAATGTTCTGACCTCAAAGGCAGTCAAACACCCAAGCTAACTGGCTAACAATGGCTAGCTTGCTATTTACTTTCAGATACAAAACTGTTTTCATGGATAACATGAAAGCAGCCTAACCAGCAGTGCCATACTCTGGCATACTCAGACTGAATTTACGAACGCACCCGAAATGGTTACTTGCCTAGAAGAGTATTTTGTTAATACATGTAGCTAGCTAGCTAGGTAAACAATGAACCGAGCTAGGTAAACAACGTGGAAGATCATACACGTCACGTAACGTTAGCTAGCGAGCCAGCCAGCTAACGGTAGCTAGTTAATCAATGAACCATAGTGCCAACTCATGATGTTACTACCCAGCATGAATCTGCTGGTAGCTAACCAACCAGGTTCAATGTTAGCTGGGTAACATTAGGGTCTAACTATCCAAGCAAACTGCTTATACGAAAAATAACATCATACACGTAATGCTAATTTTGACAGAAAGTGGTTTCATTTCAAGTTAAAGTTTACTAGCTAACAGTACACTTTAACTTGAAATTAAACCACTTTCTGTCAAAATTAGAAACGTGTAATATCGGAAAATGTAGCTAGCTAGACTATCTTACCCGTATACATCATGCATGATGGACGCGTCACCCTGTCACAGATGCCATGGTTGCCCTTAGTTTGAAGATGTAATCCGGAGACAGGTGTTTTCTCCATCTCTTTAGCCATCATACTCTAATTCCACTGATTTTCAAAACTCAATCCTCCAGAATATGGAGAGCAACACTTATGCAGCTCCACTACACAATATATTTTTTAAAAACCAGCGTTAGACAGGATTACATACACATACTGACCAGCTCAAATAGACAGAAGCCTTCTATATGGCAGACCAATCCAAACTCCTCTCTCGGCATGTCCAGCCCATTCATTATCTCAGCCAATCATGGCTAGTGGGAAGGTTGCTGTCTTTTTCTGTGGCTTAACCAACTAGGCTCGTAATCGGACAATTTTATTTGTATTTACAGATGACATACACATTTGTTATTAAGGCACATGAAAGTTCAAATGTTCCGGAAGGCATTTCTGCAAAAAGAAAATGCATTTGGATAAAAAAAATAAGTTTAAGTTCAAATGACTCTCCTGTGAAGTAGTGACCCGCGACATATGCCTATTTTCCTGAAACGAGTCACATATGCTGAGCACTTGTTGGCTGCTTTACCTTCACTCTGCAGTCCAACTCATCCCAATCCATCTCACTTGGGTTGAGGTCAGGTGATTGTGGAGGAAGGGTCATCTGCTGCAGCACTCCATCACTCTCCTTCTTGGCCAAATAGCCCTTACACAGCCTGGAGGTGTGTTGGGTCATTGTCCTGTTGAAAAACAAATGATAGCCCCACTAAGCGTAAACCAGATGGGATGGCGTATCGCTGCAGAATGCTGTGGGTAGCCATGCTGGTTAAGTGTGCCTTGAATTCTAAATAAATCACAGACAGTGTCACCCCCACACCATCACACCTCCTCCATGCTTCACGGTGGGAACTACAGATGTGGAGATCTTCCGTTCACCTACACTTAGTCTCACAAAGACACAGCGGTTGGAACATAGTTGGAATCAGATCAAAGGACAGATTTACACCAGTCTAATGTCCACCAGTCTAATGTCCATTGCTCGTGTTTCTTGGCCCAAGCTCTTCTTCTTATTGGTGTCCTTGAGTAGTGGTTTCTTTGCAGCAAATCAAGTCTCCTCTGAACAGTTGATGTTGAGATGTGTCTGTTACTTGAACTCTGAAGCATTTATTTGGGCTGCAATTTCTGAAGTTGGTAACTCTAATGAACTGATCCTCTTTTCATCTAGCGCTTGATGGTTTTTGCGACTACATTTTCCGGATTGACTGACCTTCATGTCTTAAAATAATGATGGACTGTCGTTTCTCTTTGCTTATTTGAGCTGTTCTTGCCATAAATGGACTTGGTCTTATACCAAATAGGGCTATCTTCTGTATACCACCCCTACCTTGTCACATAACAACTGATTGGCTCAAACGCATTGAGAAGGAAAGAAATTCCACAAATTAACTTTTATTAAAGGCACAGCTGTTAATTGAAATGCATTCCAGGTGACTACCTCATGATGCTGGTTGAGATAATGCCAAGAGTGTGCAAAGCTGTCATCAAGGCAAAGGGTGGCTACTATGAAGAATCTCAAATATAAAATATATTTTGATTTGTTTAACACTTTTGGTTACTACCTGAATCATTATGTGTTATTTCATAGTTTTGATGTCTTCACTTCACTACAATGTAGAAAATAGTAAAAATAAAGAAAACCCCTTGATGAGTAGGTGTGTCCAAACGTTTGACTGGTACTGTATGTTTCCTAAAAATATATGTTGGGTTATCGAAAGCTTAGCTTTCTGCCTTTATAGCACCATTCTGATATATTAATAGCTTGGTTCTCATGAGTTTATAAAGGGTGTTTTGCAACCCCCACATTGAAGTGTAACTGAAATAGAATGGTAAGCTACAACTGTCCTTTCTTGTGTTTCCCGGAGTCTGCACAAGTCTCACGTAATATGTCACTTTATGGTCACAAACGTAAACGTCAAACCCCAGGCACTCCAACACCCCCGACCCCATTGTCTTACGTTAGGTGACGTCACTCCGACGTAACACTCGTCCCTCAGTGCAGACAATTAGTAGTGCTATCTGATGTAAGACAATGCCCGATCCCTGCAGATAATTCTTTGTCAGTCATGTCCATGTCTCAGCATCTGTTGCTGTCTTAAACTCACCTCTGTGGCTTCTTTCAGGAGTCTGCAAGACTACTGAACCAGTTGCAATAAGAAAACTTAGCTGAAGTTGGATTGTTAATGTAATTTGTATATTAATTCTCTAATCTAGTTGATGTATGTTTGTTTGGTCCCACACATGTACTATAGCGTTCTGCTTGTGGTATTTTCCAACCTAACCCCTATAAAATGGGTGATAGAATTGAATCGATCCAACTTCAAGGGACTCTTTTTTTTCACCATGCTGGGCAAAGTTCACTACCAATCTCAAAATATTGATCTAGCTATTACTCTCTGATCATGTTGCCTCTTCTTCTCAGAAAGGAAAAAAATAAAATAATCCAAAATCAATTTCCATCAAGATGAAGTTCATGCTTCAAAGACTTCCAGTGCTTGTTTACTTCCAGTGCTGGATGATTCAAATTACTTTCACAAATAGAGCAACAACTTGCGGTTGGACCTTTTCTCAGCATGGCTGAACAAGAGGCTCCTATAAGTTTTTAGTGTGTATATTGCAAAAGGTTCCTGATTGTTGGTAGTCTAGCAGGTCACTGATTTACTTTGTTATGCTGTTGGTGTGATGTGAGCAGGTCTCATTGGCCTCCAGCTCATCAACGGCAAGAACGAGTCGGCCCACATCAACGACGCAGTGGCCGTGGTGGCCCAGTCCATCCAGGAGCTCTTTGAGAAGGAGAACATTACGGAGCCGCCCAGAGGCTGTGTGGGAAACACCAACATCTGGAAGACCGGGCCCCTGTTCAAAAGGTAAATTTATATAATTTAGGAAGACACCAACATACAAACACACTTTCTCACTCTGCCTATTTTTCTACATTGTCACACGCAGATCAACTTAAATGTCTCTCGTTTAGGGTTCTGATGTCATCAAAGTACCCAGAGGGCCTCACTGGACGTGTGGAGTTCAATGACGATGGCGACAGGAAGTATGCTCACTACAGCATTCTCAACTACCAGAAGAGTCGACTCATTCAAGTTGGGATTTACAATGGAACACAGGTAATTTTTGGCAACAGTCATTCTTTCTTTTTCTACTGTGATCTTCCTGTCTATTGCTACTAAAGCTCTATTAAGAAGTAAGCATTGTAATTAGAAAGCAGTGGTTTTATTAGCTAGATGCTGAGCTGTAGCTAAGGCAGCTGACTCTTCAGTATTGGACTCCCCTGTGCTTGGCCCTCATCAGCTCCACACATTATGTCAGCACTCCTCTAATCGTGGTGTTATGACCCTGTAGGTGGTGATGAATAATCAGAGGAAGATCATCTGGCCGGGAGGAGAGACAGAGAAACCGCGGGGCTTTCAGATGTCCACAAGACTAAAGGTATCCCATTTCACCCTCCTCAAACAATGATATTCCGTATATAAATATACCGAACAAAAATATAAACGCAACATGTAAAGTGTTGTTCATGTTTCATGAGCTGAAATGAAAGATCCCAGAAACTTTCCATTATGCACAAAAAGCTTATTTCTCCAAAATGTAGTGCTCAAATTTGTTTACATCCCTGTTAATGAGCATTTCTCATTTGCCAAGATAATCCCATCCACCTGACAGGTGTGGCATATCAATAAGTTGATTAAACAGCATGATTCTTACACAGGTGCACCTTGTGCTGGGGACAATAAAAAGCCCCTCTAAAATGTGCAGTTTTGTCACACAACACAATGCCACAGTTTTGAGGGAGCGTGCAATTGGCATGCTGAATGACCGGAATGTCCACCCGAGCTGTTGCCAGAGAATTGAATGTTGATTTCTCTACTATAAGCCGCCTCCAACGTCATTTTAGAGAATTTGGCAGTACGTCCAACCGGCCTCACAACCGAAGACCATTTGCAACCACGCCAGCACAGGACCTCCACATCCGGCCACCCGGACAGCTGATCAAACTGAGCTGTTTGTAGTAAAGCCCTTTTGTGGGGAAAAACTCATTCTGATTGGCTGGGCCTGGCTCCCAAGTGGGTGGGCCTATGCCATCCCAGGCTCACCCATGTTTGCGCCCCTTCCCAGTCATGCGAAATCCATAGATTAGGGCCTAGTGAATTTATTTAAATTGACTGATTCCCTTCTATGAACTGTAACTCAGTAAATTGGTTGAAATTGTAGCATGTTGCGTTTTATAGTTTTGTTTTGTATATACTGTATATATACACACTACCGTTCAAAAGTTTGGGGTCACTTAGAAATGTCCTTGTTTTCCATGAAAACATACATGAAATTAGTTGCAAAATGAATAGGAAATATAGTCAAGACGTTGACAATGTTATAAATAATGATTTTTAATTGAAGTAATAATTGTGTCCTTCAATCTTTTCTTTCATCAAATAATCCTCCATTTACAGCAATTACAGCCTTGCAGACCTTTGGCATTCTAGTTGTCCATTTGTTGAGGTAATCTGAAGAGATTTCACACCATGCTTCCTGAAGCACCTCCCAAGAATTGGATTGGCTTGATGGGCACTTCTTACGTACCATACGGTCAAGCTGCTCCCACAACAGCTCAATAGGGTTGAGATCTGGTGACTGTGCTGGCCACTCCATTATAGACAGAATACCAGCTGACTGCTTCTTCCCTAAATAGTTATTGAATTAGTCAGCTTTGGGTCATTGTCCTGTTGTAGGAGGAAATTGGCTCCAATTAAGCTCCGTCCACAGGGTATAGCATGGCATTGCAAAATGGAGTGATAGCCTTCCATCTTCATGATCCCTTTAACCCTGTACAAATCTCCCACTTTACCACCACCAAAGCACCCCCAGACCATCACATTGCCTTCACCATGCTTGACTGATGGCGTCAAGCACTCCTCCAGCATCTTTTCATTTGATCTGTGTCTCGCGAATGTTCTTCTTTGTGATCCGAACACCTCAAACTTAGATTTGTCTGTCAATAACACTTTTTTCCAAACTTCCTCTGTCCAGTGTCTGTGTTCTTTTGCCCATCTTAATATTTTCTTTTTATTGGCCAGTCTGAGATATGTATTTTCCTTTGCAACTCTGCCCAGAAGACCAGTATCCCGGAGTCGCCTCTTCACCGTTGATGTTGAGACTGGTGTTTTGCGGGTACTATTTAATGAAGCTGCCAGTTGAGGACTTGTGAGGCGTCTGTTTCTCAAACTAGACACTCTAATGTACTTGTCCTCTTGCTCAGTTGTGCACCGGGGCCTCCCACTCCTCTTTCTATTCTGGTTAGAAACAGTTTGCGCTGTTCTGTGAAGGGAGTAGTACACAGCGTTGTACGAGATCTTCAGTTTCTTGGCAATTTCTCGCATGGAATAGCCTTCATTTCTCAGAACAAGAATAGGCTGTTTCTGGCCATTTTGAGCTTGTAATCGAACCCACAAATGCTGATGCTCCAGATACTCATCTAGTCTAAAGACAGCCAGTTGTTTTGCTTTAATCAGCACAACAGTTTTCATGTTCTAACATAATTGCAAAAGGTTTTCTAATGATCAATTAGCCTTTTAAAATAATAGACTTGGATTAGCTAACCCAATGTGCCATTGGAACACAGGAGTGATGGTTGCTGATAATGGGCCTCTGTACGCCTATGTAGATATTCCATAAAAAATCTGCCGTTTCCAGCTACAATAGTCATTTACATCATTAACAATGTCTACACTGTATTTCTGATCAATTTGATGTTATTTTAATGGACAAAAAATGTGCTTTTCTTTCAAAAACAAGGACATTTCTATGTGACCATCAACTTTTGAACGGTAGTTTATATATATAAAGTAAAACAACACTTTATATCTTACAGAATCTTCACTGGAAAGAGCCTGCAAAGGATTGTACTATTCTTTCTCTATCATTCTCTCTCTCCATCATTTCTACCATGGGTGTGTGTGTGTGTGTGTGTGTGTGTGTGTGTGTGTGTGTGTGTGTGTGTGTGTGTGTGTGTGTGCGTGTGTGTTCCTTGTGGAGGGGTTGCTGTCTGGAGGGCTGGTGATGTAGAGCTCCCTCAGGGTCAGTGTGAGCTAAAGCCCACTGTGTGATAAACAACGTTCTCTCCCGTCTGTTATAGATAGTGACCATACACCAGGAGCCCTTTGTGTATGTGAAACCCACTGAGCAGGATGGAACCTGCAAGGAGGAAAAAACCTTAAATGGAGTGGCAGATATTAAAAAGGTGATCTGCACTGGACCAAATGAGACCATCCCAGGTAACACAACAGGGACGTTTATGATATCACTGTGCTTTTACTACGCCCGCTAAGTACCAACTGGAGATGCATACATATATATACAGTAGGTATCTATATATGTATGCATGTTGCTGAGTGTGCCTTTGTGTGATTGTTGGCATATGTGTGTGTGTGTGTGTGTGTGTGTGTGTGTGTGTGTGTGTGTCTGTGTGTGTGTGTGTGTGTGTGTGTGTGTGTGTACAGTGAGTATGCATTGTGAATATGCTAGATTGTTTGCTTGAATGTTTGAAAACAGTGTGGGCATGTGTCAGCCTGTTTTGAGCAAACAGTGTAAGTGTGTGAAGTCTGGTTGCAGTGAACATGTGTGCAGTGTGTAGCTGTATTATTAAGTGAATGGGTGATTTTGGTTGAGGAGTGTGTGTGTGGGCAAGTGGTGTCTGGTGTTATTTCAAAATTAAAACTATTTCCTCTTAATTGATTGTAACTTGCAACCCTCTGCTGGTTTGGTTACAGGACGTCCAATTGTACCTCAATGTTGTTATGGATTCTGTATTGACCTACTTATCAAGCTGGCTGGAACCATGAACTTTACCTATGAGGTACACCTGGTGGCTGATGGGAAATTTGGAACACAGGAGCGGGTCAGTTCCTATAGAAACTTTTCTTGCTAGATAGAAAACCTCACTGGTCAAAAATGAATTGCACTTCTAACCTTTAGAAAATTACACAGAATCTTCTTATGTTACTGCACTCACAAAAACGGTTTTGTTTGACATAATCACTAACTATCACTAACTAAATCACTAAGTAAAATAAGTCACTTAGCCGAGAGAGACATGGAAACCTAGGGCCCCACCGCATTGGGGACTTTAGTTCCGTGTTGGAGGAGCAAGGTGGTGGTGAGACCTACACTGACCTGTCAGGATGTACTGAACAAGCAAGATGGGCTGAATGGAGCTTCTCTTGAGAGCCAAGCTCAGTTACCACATCTCTGAGCCAGAGAATACCATTCAGACCGTTTCTGCTCATTTTCATTTGGGTTAAAGGCACAAAGGGTTAAAGACAGCCAGGTTTCCACCTTTAGCTACTCACCAGA
Organism: Thymallus thymallus; assembly: GCA_023634145.1. Taxonomy (NCBI): domain Eukaryota; kingdom Metazoa; phylum Chordata; class Actinopteri; order Salmoniformes; family Salmonidae; genus Thymallus; species Thymallus thymallus. The sequence continues at coordinate 14,890,651 of CM042404.1, forward strand.
GTCAAGAGAGGGCTTAGCTGTTGTTTCTGTTTCTGATAAAAGGACACTTCATTCTGAAATTCCTCCTCAGGTTGGGTTGGTTATTAACCTTTCACATCCATTTACCACAGGTGAACAACAGCAACAAGAAAGAGTGGAATGGCATGATGGGAGAGCTCCTGGGGGGTCTGGCAGATATGATCGTTGCCCCGCTGACTATAAACAACGAACGAGCCCAGTATATCGAATTCTCCAAACCATTTAAGTACCAAGGCCTAACCATCCTCGTTAAAAAGGTATCTCCCCAAATTCCTCCCAAAATGGATGAGAACAAATTGAAAGTTCATACAGACTACCTGATGTAATCCTGATTGGAGATAGGGTGGTAGTAGACTGTAAGTGGTCTGTGAATGACTATCGGTGCTGTGTGTTACAGGAAATCCCTCGCAGTACACTGGACTCGTTCATGCAGCCGTTTCAGAGCACACTGTGGCTGTTGGTCGGTCTTTCGGTGCATGTGGTGGCGGTGATGCTTTACCTACTAGACCGGTTCAGGTACAAGGGGATCCATGTGTCTCCGTCTGTCTGTCTATCTGTGTGTGTGTGTGTGTGTGTGCGTGTGTGTATGTGTGTGTGTGTGACATACTCTACCTCTGCTTATGCTCCAGACCTCTCCAGATCCTTCACAATGGATGAGGGGACAGAGGTGAAGATTGGCTCCAATCATTCCACTGCTCTGCTCATCTGGCCGTCTCTTTCTGTTTTCTTTCTGTGCTCTAGCTCGCTCTTACTTAGCCACTTACACAGACTTCCTCCCTACCTGGGGTTGCCAGGGTTTTTGTCCTCTGTCTTCTTGTGTATGTCTCACTTCACCTCCTGCTCTCTCTCTAGCCCGTTTGGGAGGTTTAAAGTAAATAGTGAAGAAGAAGAAGAAGATGCCCTCACCTTGTCGTCAGCCATGTGGTTCTCCTGGGGAGTGTTGCTTAACTCCGGTATTGGAGAAGGTAGGAGAATACTATAACTAAATAACCGCTAAAGGCCAGTACAGTTGTTACTATACTAGCTAGTTAGTGTACTATTTCTGCAAATACTACCGGTATACTGATCAGTTTGTGATACTGATATTAACTGTAGAAATATTAGTGTTGCATATCGATAAATAATGTCATATTTGGGAGATGCTACACATACATCAATATATTGAGCCACATTTGATGTACCATAGAGTGAACATTTTGTAACGTTTTATGGGCTTTTCTTATCCAGGCGCGCCGCGCAGCTTCTCAGCGAGAATTTTGGGCATGGTGTGGGCCGGCTTTGCCATGATCATAGTGGCATCGTATACTGCCAACCTGGCTGCCTTCCTGGTGCTGGACCGGCCTGAGGAGCGCATCACCGGCATCAACGACCCGAGGGTGAGCATCAAGAAGTAGTCCTGCTTTAAATACATACAGACAATGTTATAGTACACCTCCATCTCCAGAACTTGTGGATACTGCCAAAAATGTACAAGTTTAGCGAGGTGCGAAAGTTATTGGGGGTGAAAATACTGTAAAGTAAGTGGTTGTGTAGTGTCAAATGTTTTCATTAGTCAGCTGAGTTCCAGAATTAGTCAGCTGTATGTGAATGCTGAATGAAATGTTCCCAACCGTTCCTATCCTTCAACAGCTGAGGAACCCATCGGACAAGTTCATCTACGCCACAGTGAAGCAGAGCTCTGTGGACATCTACTTCCGGCGGCAGGTGGAGCTTAGCACCATGTACCGCCACATGGAGAAGCACAACTACGAGAGTGCCGCTGAGGCTATCCAGGCCGTGCGCGACAAGTGAGTCCCGGCCGGGCCGGCCTGGCCTGGGCGTGTCGGCCGGTCAGATAGTCAGGTCAGAGAGAGAGAAAAGGTCAGTGAGTCAGACCTGGGGGTTCTGGACCTCTGGAACAGTGAGACCCAGCAGGTCTTCCTGCAGCGTTCCCTCTGGTCCAGGCCTGGTCAGATAGGTCAGAGAGATAGAAGGTCAGTCAGTCAGACCTGGGGGTTCTGGACCTCTGGAACAGTGAGACCCAGCAGGCCTTACTGCAGTGTTCCCTCTGGTCCAAGCCTGGTCAGATAGTCAGGTCACACACAGACAGACAGACAGACAGACAGACAGACAGACAGACAGACAGACAGAGAGAGAGAGAGAGAGAGAGAGAGAGAGAGAGAGAGAGAGAGAGAGTCAGTCAGTCAGACCTGGGGGTTCTGGACCTCTGGAACAGTGAGACCCAGCAGGTCTTACTGCAGTGTTCCCTCTGGTCCAAGCCTGGTCAGATAGTCAGGTCAGATAGAGAGAGAGAGAGAGGTCAGTCAGTCAGACCTGGGGGTTCTGGACCTCTGGAACAGTGAGACCCAGCAGGTCTTACTGCAGCGTTCCCTCTGGTCCAGGTCTATCATCCAGCCAAGACAGAACCAGGCTTAGGCTTAGAACAGGGCTGCATGAACTGTGTCAATAGCACTGACACCAGTCTATAGTTGAGCTAACGTTGAGCTGAGGAGCACCCTTTTTCAGGTTTTATCCAAGACGAGCTTCTTGGAGGTGGGGAATCCAATGGGGGACGCGCCGTCGTCCGTCCGGCATTGGATTTCATTTTTCAAGCGGCGGTAGACATGGCTGGTAACGCTGACTCACACGCTTTGTGTGGCCAAAGGGGAGCCGTAAATGTGTGTTGCGACAATCACTGTACTGTTGCACCGTAACCCCCTCCTCCCCCCTGCTTCCCTCCCCCAACAGCAAGCTGCATGCTTTCATCTGGGACTCTGCGGTGCTGGAGTTTGAAGCCTCGCAGAAGTGCGACCTGGTGACCACGGGAGAGCTGTTTTTCCGTTCGGGCTTTGGCATAGGCATGCGCAAGGACAGCCCCTGGAAACAGAATGTGTCCCTGGCCATTCTCAGGTCTGTCCCAGCCAAAGCAGAATTGTGTTTATGTTGTTATTTTTGATTTTACTTTTTTAACCATCAGACACACCGCTGTGTCAGCTCTCTTCTCTCTCTGTATCTCCTCATTCCTGCCCTTCGTCTGTCTGTTAGTCTGTCAGTCAGTCTGTGTTTGTTTGTATCGTCTGTGTTAGTGGCATTCTGGGATTTCTCTTCTGGAGTGTATGGTTTGACCTTTTGTTAACTGTGTTACCTCTCTGCCCACTCCCCCACCCCTGCAGTTCCCATGAGAATGGCTTCATGGAAGATCTAGATAAAACCTGGGTGAGATACCAGGAGTGTGACTCACGGAGCAATGCCCCAGCCACACTCACCTTTGAGAACATGGCAGGTAGGGTTCCTCTTTTGGGTTTTGAGAAACCTAAAAGTGATTGGACAAAAACTGCAGTGGTAAGGTACTGTAGCCTTTTTTTGTCCAATACCTTTATTTTATTTTTTTGTTACGTAAAGTGTGTACTGTTAAAGTTGTTTGTTGTGGGTTACTGTAGTTATAGTTGTTATAGTTGTGATCCTAATATCAACTTGCAAGGTTTGCAGCGGATGCCGTGAAGTGGAAGCAGGTCGAGGAAAGGACCGGCAACCGTTGACTTATTAGACTAGATTCACACAGACACAGTCATGGTCAGTGGGTTGCGGCTGAGTGTCAGACGGCGACTCACCACCCATCCCTGTGTCTGTCTGTCTCTGTCTGACAGGAGTGTTCATGCTGGTGGCTGGAGGCATAGCAGCAGGGATCTTCCTCATCTTTATTGAGATCGCCTACAAGCGACACAAAGACGCCCGCAGGAAGCAGATGCAGCTGGCCTTTGCGGCCGTCAACGTCTGGAGGAAGAACCTGCAGGTATGGCACCTCTTTCCCCCCGTAAGCACTGGCACCCACGGGGGGAAGGGCAGAGATGGGCTGAGACACGCCCAGCATAGCCCTTCCTGCAGGTTCCTCCAATACAGGTGTACGACCAATCTTTTTTTTTCATCACTATTAGCATCCTGTCTGATCTTGTTGCCAACTGGTGACAGTCACTCACGGATTGCTGTGTCACAATCAGTGATGAAGGTCTTCCCAAGGCATTACCATGAGCCACTGTGGGTCCATCCTCCAGTCCCTTAGACCAATGGCACCTATGTCTCCTCTCTGTGCTACAGGACAGTAAGGAGGCCTCTGGGAGCCAAGCTGTGGGCGCATCGATGACCCCATCGTTAGTATGTAACATAGACAAGAGACATCTCCACCCCACGTCACCTTTCGCTTTTAGAATAAGAGTTAAGCTAAAATAAAAGTAGCTCTAACATGAGAACATTTTAAACTAAAATATGCATTCCACGTTCATGGCATGAGCCAGTTAAGCCTTACGCTTACCTTAGCACGTATGCAACGCAAGAACACAATTAGCTATGCAAAATGGCCCTTCTGCGTACTTGCGTTGTATAAATATGCAAAAGTGTGCAGCCGAAAATGTATAATGCATTGCAACTACGCAGAACGGCCATTTTGCGTAGCTAATTGCGTTGTTGCATTGCATACCTGCATAGGGTTTAAATGAGGCTTCGTATGCTGCTGCTATAACGCTTTTAGGCTTTGTAAGGTCAGATGATGAGGACATGCAGGGGAATAAGGTCATCGATTAAAGTCATTTAATAAGGAGAATCTCACATAACTATGAGATTCACAGATAAATCTCATGCTTTTTAATAGCTGTAACAGTGTGCTGTTACACTGTCATTTCTGTCCCTGACTCTCCTATGCTTGACATTTATACTTGTCCAGTATTTACATCCCTCCATCCCCCAGTATCCCACCCCCTACAGTGTTAATGGACACTAAACATGAGAGTCCTCTAACAGAAAGCCTATGTGTCACACTTATTTCAGAACGGTGGTCGCCTAAATCAGGCAAAAACCATTCTAGCTACAGTTGAGTTATGCGCTCGCGCCTCAGTCCGTCTAGTTACTGAAGAACATGATTTGCCCTTAACTCAAACATCTTCCGCTGTGAAGCGTTGGTGCCCCCAACTCCCTTATTCGCCATTCCTTCGCATCATCCCGCCCCACCTCCAGACCTACCTACCCAAAAAAAAAACACCCCCCCAACCACCCCACCCTGCGCTGACCTACCATCCTCGGCAGGAGGAGCGTGGCGTGGGGGTACAGGGGAGGGCGGTGACGGGGGCACACAAGCTGAGACGGGCAGTGGACTCTGTGAGCCTGTGATGTGGCTCTGGCAGCCAGCCTGCCCCCATGCTGGTTCTTTGTTAAGCGCTCACAAAAGGTCAGTGGTGCTCCTGTTGTATTGACAGCAGGGCTGGAGGAAGGTACGGTAAGATCACAGTCTCCAGTGCGTGTCAGCAAATCAATGTCCTTCCGAGACTGTCTGTCATCTGCCTTACTACCGGATGTAACTGTTGTCCATGTCTTCATGTGTGTGTACATGTATAGACACATACAGTAGATAAATGCATGCAGGCGCCCACTGAGAAAGGAAAAGGACACACAAACTATTGGTCTGTGTAACATCTGTGTTATAGCCAAGGTTATATTGACACAGTTTATGAATCGTTTCAGCACTACTGAACAAATATGGCTTCATCCATGCAAATCATACACAGCATCATTATCAATAGGGCCTAGAGCTAATATGGGGTTCACATGCTTTAAACAAATTACAGTTTTCTGCTCTTATTTTTTAACTGGGGCTTCATGCTTGGAGTAGCAGAAGAGAGCAAATCAATGTGATTACTTACAGAGGAAGTATAATACATACAGCATTTCACACTATTCAGTACACGCTATTATCATAACAACAGGGTTTGGTGACAGTTTATGTGAACTATTCCTTTCTCTGTGGGTGTTTCCAGCTAGTGTGTTTGTATGTTTATATTTTTGTTTGTTTTTATACTTCTGTGCATATGCAAAGTGTTTGTACATGCACGCCTTCCAACACAGGTTCCTTCAGAGGATGTGCAATTCTGAATAATCTGTTTGAGTCCCTCGTATCATTCACTATGTTACTGCTCTGAACTGCTTACGCCTTAGTATCTTCTCCAACAACTAACCAACCCATTCCAGGGTTGGCCTAAATTCCATTTTGAATTTCAATTCACTTCCTGAATTGATTCAATTGAGTTGTAATTTACCCCAACTCTTACCACCTTTATTTGCTTGTATCTACTGAAAAGGCACTGTGAATTGAATCTGTCCTCATCCCTAGTTTAAGAGAAGGTACAGTATCTAGCCCTTAGTTTTCTCTGTTGTAGCAGGTCTTATTCAGAAGTGCACTGCCTAAAAGTGGAGGAGATATTAGGAGTGAGATCAAATAAATTTCAACGAGAACTAATGCACTCCAGTGGCTGTTGTTTCCTATTGGAGACAGGAAGCCGCTGCACATGCGTCCAGTGGGATGCTTCCTCCGTTGGACCAGCATGTTTTGCATGACCGGGACTTTGCAAACGCAGCACTTCACCAGCGGTCAGTGTCGATTGATGTCACGTGAGACCTGGATATTCTACGCTGAAAAGTACAAGAAGATAACTATTTTGACGAGAAACAGAAAAATTCAAAAGAATAGAAAAAAACAATGCTTTGAGTTGCTTGGGCAATGAGCATTATTTTTGTCTATCTAAATGTCTCTATGCCTTATCTTTACCTCATCGATGGAGTTTTAACATGAGGTGACTTTGACCATTGACTAACGTCTAGATCTCATCTTCCAACAGGAAATTATTTTTATTTACTTTTTTCTCACTGGTGACCTGTCCATCACTCCTCAGCCAATCAGCTCCACCCATCTTCCACACCACCCAATAGAACATCACCTCTTAATGCTGTGGCATTAAGAGAATGGGGATGGATTGGGTGGTGATGGGTGGCTCAACCAGAGGCCCATTCATGTGATGTGATGACAGGGGATGTTCTGTGGGTCCAGTGCTGGCCTGGGTTGACTGTCATGCTTTATGTTTTGTGTCTCCTCCTCTATCCCTTCCTTTACCGGCCCTGCCAAGCTCTTCCCATCCTTCCGTACCCCTTTCTTCATGTTCTCAGCTGAAATTCACACCACACTTCTCAACCCCTAACTCACTAACTCACCTTACTCTACATCTCTTACCATTTATCTAGGCCTAGGACCTCCCTAATGCCTACTCTCTACATCTCTTACCATTTATCTAGGCCTAGGACCTCCCTAATGCCTACTCTCTACATCTCTTACCATTTATCTAGGCCTAGGACCTCCCTAACGCCTACTCTCTACATCTCTTAACATTTATCTAGGCCTTTCCCACACTCCCTACCTAACTACCTCACCAAAATCTCTTGTGTTTCTCCATTCCACCCCCAATCCCTAACTCCATTTACTAGTATACTCTATATAGTACATATACTATTCCAAATAATACCACCCCAACACCATCTATTTCACTCCCTAGGGTCTGGGGTGAATTTCCATTATACCCAGCCACAGGTATAATGACTCAAGGGGCTTAAATGATATACTATTATCTGTTGTTATTTATCTTATGTTGGTATGCATTTTAGTGGCTCCCCTGCCTTGTAGAGCATATTTTTATGACTGCTTGGCTTGCGATGTGGTTTTTTCCTTTGCTAGCTTTTCTACTGGCTTGTTTGGTTCCCTTGGCTTTGCTTCTGGATCTTAAAGTAATAACTATCTAATAGCAAGAAGATGGATGTTTATTTATTTTTCTTTTCTCCCCCCCCCCCTACGCAGCCCTCTTCCTCTCTAGAGACTCAGGATGTAAGAATACCTTAATATGAGCTTTTGCACACGAACACTCTGCCACGAGAGTAGCTGTGGGGCACTTTGATGGCATTTGGGAGGGAAGAAACACAGTTGATGTGTGAACATGTTGTAAGGCTATGGTTAAAAATGGGTTTGGGAAGATGTTTGAAACTCCAATGAATACAGTTGATTCTGTTGACTATGACATGTCATAGTCATAGTATACAGGCTATTGTGTTCCTCAGTCCTGGCTAATGTTTATTTTCTCTCTGAAAGGATGTGTGTCATTGGGTGAAGGGGGTGGAAGTGATTATTTGATGTATAGGTGTGTGTGTGTGTAGGAGTGAGTGTGTGAGTAGGATGTGGTAGATGATTAAAAGTAGCATAGCACAGGTATCACCTACACATGCTTCTCAAACCATTCCAATGCATTTCTAGGGGCATGGGGGTGTTTGGATGTGTCAATGCTTGGCTAGGGATTTTCCATCATGTCCAGTCCCACTATGATGAAATGGCCTAGCTGCTAGTGTAAAGGCATTGTTGTGTGATTGGCCAGACTACAGTCCCAGACAGTCCCACCACTGAAAGAGGAGCAAAACTCCTGTTGCCCCCAATATCCAATAGAGATCACTTTGTGTCAGGATACTCACTCTCATACCACTTGAAATGGAAGGGGGAGGGAGGGAGGGTGTGGCGAGAGGGTGAGTGGGTGAATGGGTGAGACTGACCAAGGTATCACGCCACCACAAGAATATGAATAATTGTTCTACGTATATTTATTTTAGGATAGGAAAAGTGGTAGAGCAGAGCCCCCCGACCCCAAAAAGAAAGCCTCTTTTAGGTCCATCAGTACCTCCCTGGCCTCCAGCATCAAGAGACGTAGGTCGTCCAAAGACACGGTAAGGAGATGAAGAAGGGAACAACATCTTCCCTTACTCTTCCTTCTCTTCTCTCTCTTTTTCTCTACCTCTGTCTCCTCTTCTCTCAATCTCTCCCTCTTTTTCCTCTGTCTTTTCTACCGCCATTCCCATCTCTTAATTGCGAAAGAGACCCATTTCTCTCACCCATCCTACATGGCTAAGCAGCCATGGCCACGTGTCTGTCAGTCTGCCATCGATCAGCCATCCAACCAGACGTCAATGTAGGCCGAGGCCCCTACAGGATGCTAGGCAGCAGTGCAGTTTGCAGGGCAGAGCAGGTCAGGGGCTGGAGCTGGTGTGCTGGCTGTGGGGAGAGCAGATGCAGGGCCAGGCTGGGCTGTCTTCATGGGACTAGTGGGTATAATATTGGAGGAGGGGGCAACACAGCAGTCTGTCTTGCTTGTTTGGGCTGCTCTTCCTCTCTGCCAATGATCTGGACGTGGTTTTTACCAATTTGTCTCTTGGTGATTTTGCAGTGTGTGTATGTATGTGTATTTGTGTTAGTCTCCTGTTTCTTTGATTGCCTGATCCTGTTCAATCCATCTTTTATACACTTAAATCCTGCACTTCCTTTCATTTTGTTTGTTTGTTGGTTTTGATTTCAAAGCATGTGCCAACGTTATGCCATTTGCCAAAGTCAGTCAAACGTTCTGGAAACAAACTAACGTATTTTTTTCAACCAACAGACCATCTATTTCAGGATTTTCTTCATGGAGTTATATTATTAGATCTACTCTGTCTACTTTTGATTTGTCATGTTTACTTTGTCATGTTTGCAATCATATTGTCTGACAAAAGGATTTTCTGTGTCAATTTTGCATGCCTTTTAGGGTCTATTTCCAGGTTGTTAACGCAGGTGGTTCTATTGTGTCTTCCTCTGTTTGCCACCTTTCTCGGCTTGAGATTCTTTGAAACTTCACGCTTCTATTGTGTCCGCAGCTTAGACCCACTATAAAAAGAACCATCTTTATCCACCTCTCTTTCTATTGGAGCCTCGCTGCAGCACAATAAGAGTGTGATGCTCTCTCATTTTCTCCACAGTCCAGTTGGAAGGGCCTGCTCATTGCTGGTGGGGAGGCTCCTCCACAGTGGCCTGACAATCCAGTGACCCGCAACGTTCTCTGTCCTGCTGTTCACCCAGACATAGCTGGCTGATGACCAAATCTGAGTTAACCAGCTATGCTCAATCCGGATTTAGCTGAAAGTTTCGCATTAGATATCAAAGTTTTTTGTTTTTCCTTCATTAACTATTGGCCCAATCGAACATGTAAAAAAAGGTTTCTGTTCGTCTGTCTTTCTGTTTGATTTTCTATTTTTTTTCTTAGTCTTATATCTATTGTGTCTCACATTTATAGTGATGTTATTCCTTTGATCCAAATCAAAACTACAAATCTGCCATCCGCCACCTGCTGGTTTTCCTATAGAATTGGTCAACTATTTGAGTGGAAAAGACGGAAAGACCATCGTTGCTGTTTGTGGGAGGCTTGGGATGGTGGTTTGGGAGTTATCGTGCTCTTACACAAAGCTATGAGGAAAAAGAGAGACCAACTAGATTATAACCAAATATGTACCATCCATTATTTTGATTTTATATAAGTGTTCTTCTTTTATATTAATGGTTATCAATGGACTTTTGAGTGTCAGTGTCCCTCACCCACATGCCACGCTGCTCCTCTCTCCCTCTACAAGCATGTGAATTACTGTTATCGTTGTCAATAGTAGTACTAGCAGCAATAATAGTAGTTGAGGGAGAAATAGAATATATTATTTTAGTAGTAGTAATTGTAGTTATACAGAAGTCATTGTGGTAGTGGACATACTGTAAGTATTGACCTATTGATGTGTCTCTCTTTTGCTGGTCCACTTTCGGCTAGTAGGGGGTTCTCCAAGTGATAGGCCCACGTGAACATCAAAAACAGGGGTTGTAAGCCCTGTGACGATGCAACATTTAGATCTAAGTGTTTTTTACCATTAGTAAAAAAAATGGTTCACCCTTGACTTAGCATGGTAGTTGCATCACTACTTATAAAACGTAACACGCGTCAATGCTTGAAGAAAAGCATCAACACAGCTTAAAGAGACGCAATCATCAACATCTGAAATAATCTTTCGAATTTGCTGATTTGCGAAATTGACAGGCAAAATAGATTTCATCAGGAATGACCTTTTTTATTTTTGTAAAGATGGAATGGATGGAGGTCCACGGTGGATTATGATTGGCTTGTACTGAAGTGACCCTGTTCATCAAGCCAGATGAACAGGGTGACAGTGTAAAAAGGTGATGTGAATCAGGGTTTTCCAACTTTTATACTGTAAATCGGAATCCATGGCAAAGTAAGTTGGATTTCGATTTGACATGTTGGAAACAACGCTGATGAAAACAGTATGTCTTGTAGAAAGCATGATTCAGCACAGTGGTATGGTATTGGAATTATTGGAAGGCAACAAACTTCACAAAAACACTCCCTATATTTTGCAAGATCAGTTCATGGCCATATTTGCAATGGATGAGGAACAATCAACAGCAATGATTGCAGTGGTTAGTGATATTGATTCTGTGTCAATTGCTAAAGGAACCATCCTTACCATTGTCAAGTATGTTCCCTGACATCAAGCCCAAGGCAAATTACACAATCAACAACACTAGGTTACACAATCCCAAAGTCACAGTTGCCATAGTAACTGAGCACCTGCATTGAGCTGGGTATGTTGCTACCCAGCACTGTAGATACCCATTAAAATCAACAACTCTGCTCCTCAGGAGGAGTACAGTGAAATATGGTCTGGAAGAAAGAGTCCAACTGCACAGCACTTTGAACCAGCTGAGAGGCTCAATCATAATTCATATTTTTCTCTCAGTTTAGCTGCTGAAAATAAAACAATGTCTGCATGCAAATGACTGTAGGTTAAATAAGCAGTCTTTTTTCCCCCACGGACGGTGGTAAATGATTGCCCAGTCATGTAGGGTTGAGATTACCTTTGGCTGATTCAAATGTGTTGTATACTCTGGGCCTTATCTCCACTCCATTGTAGTAATATGATAACCCTCCTCAGGCAGCGCAACCAACACATGTATTCTGATGGCTGTATTGTACTAATCTGCAAACCCCACAATGGAACCAAAATGTTTCCACCTTCCCTACCCATACTGCCTTTGGGGGGTTATAAAACACCTCTGCTTCGACCATTTCGACTGAAATGGAGCAGAGATGTTCTTTTCTATATCAGAGTTCTGTTTAGGGCTTTTGTAGGGAACTGACCTTGGCTCAGTTTTTCTCATGTTCTCTCCGTCTCTGCAGCAGTACCCACCCACCGACATCACGGGCCAGCTCAACCTGTCCGACCCGTCTGTCAGCACAGTGGTGTGAGAGGGACAGAAGGACAGAGAAACATTCGCTCCTTGGAGAGAGAGAGAGAGGGTGGGTGGACAAAGAGAGCCTTCCCGCAGCTCGCTGCATTGTTGGATCCGTCACTGCTGAAGCTTTTTGTCCCATTGGCTTTACAATGGAGCCATGGAGATAACCCTACATCGGAGAAAGGACTGATCTGATCATGGCACTTGTTACAGCTGGATCTAGTCTGGCATTAGTTAGCTCTAGGGTTCTGAGCTTACTTACACATGCTGTGCTTTTTCTGTTTACTCTATTCACACTCAATTTATGCTTAAAACAGTCCTATCTTTGTCTAATTTTACTTACTGCAGTGCAGCCATTGTGATGTTGGACTACTACAACTACTATTTAATATATCTACATTATCAATGTTACTGTTTTTAAAAATCATGTTTAGTTATATGACTTAAGTAGACAAACAGGTTTAAGTACTGTACATATCATTTAATGACTACAACACAAATTATTATTTCACAGTATTTAACAGTATAAAAAGGTACACTGCTGGATATCAACTTTTAATTCCACATATTTAAATAAGATATGTCATTGCTAAGTTGGACATGTTTTAATAGTGAGATATAAACGTCTGTGCCAATATAATAATTTAATGCAACAATACTAGAGATGGAAGCATGCATGTATTGTAAATGCATACCCACTGGGCACAGACATCAGTTCAACGTCTAGTTTGGATTTACATTTGGTTTTCAATTAACGTAAATACAACGTAAAATCTACAAAAAAAACGCAACATGTCATTGGATGTAGGTTAAAAGTCAGATGAAAAAAAGACAAAGTGCCCTTATGTTGATGACTTTTAACAAATCCAATTAGTTTTTCACGTTGATTCAACGTCATCACATAGATTTTTGGGGTTGAAATTACATGGAAACTACGTTGATCCGAACAGTTTTTGCCCAATGGGTAGATGCAAATGAGTATTAATTTAATTAATTATTTGTCCCCATGGTGTTAATACTGCTACTGCTGTTCTAATTGCTCACAGTGTTCTGAGATACAAAAATTGTGATCTTTGTTTCCGTTATATTTTTCGCCCCTTAATAATTAATTTAATAACTGCCAAATGCACGCTTGTTCAAGTATATTATATCCAGCCAGTATTATCCTTTAAAGCCCCTTGAAAACATTCTGCCTGTAACATAATGTTCACATTTACCTGTACTTGGTCCAATGAAGTCTTTACACCTTTGATATTGAAAAAGTGACAATACTATTTCAGTCACTAATCTCGTCGAAACTACAGGAAATATGTTACTTGTTTTTTATCAGTCTCTGAAAATACACTATCAATGTTTCTTAATCCTGGTCATTGGGACCCAAATGGGTGCCCATTTTAGTTTTAGCTCTAGCACGACACACCTGATTCTACTAATCAAAGGTTTGATAATGAGTTGATTAGTAGAATCAGGTATGTAGTGCTAGAGCTAAATCTAAAATGCGCACCCATTGGTCATATTGGTCGTATTCCCCTGCTCAGATGTTGCTGATGCATGCCAGATATTACACAGCCTGGATAGGTATTTGACATATAAGCTTACCACATCATATGTAATAGCAGTCTGGTACCAGACTCTACAGTCGATGACATGGCACGCAACCATTGGTTGACGCATGCAATGTCTGGGAAGGGGAACATTACCATTGTTATCGGCCATATGTTTGGGAACACCCTCTCCCTCGCTTTCCTTAGTCTTTCTCATCTCCAGTTTCAAGGGGTTGTATCAAAGGGCCAGGTTTTTCCCAACTAGCACTTTCATGCAAAAACCTCCTACCTGTGCACAACAGTCTATCTTCCATCTGCACTTTGATATTTCTTACATGGAAGGAGCCCAAGTGAATTGATAATTCAGCTTAACTTGCAGTTTTAATGCTGAGGTTGTGTACATATCTTGGTTAGATGCGAAAACGGGCCGTTTCCCAGGCTCTGGAGTTGAGAAACAACTGTGGCATGTTGAAAGAAAGCCTATTGTACTGTTCTGCACTTTAAAGGGATACTTTGGGATTTTGGTAATGAGGCCCTTTATATACTTCACCAGAGTTATCTACTTCCCCAACTCATGGATACCATTTTTATGTCTCCAGTATGAAGGAAGTTAGAGGTAGTTTTGCGAGCCAATGCTAACTAGTGTTAGTGCTGTGACTGGAAGTTTATAGGTATCTGCTAGCGTGCTAGCAGATACCCATAGACTTCCAGTCATTGCGCTAAAACTATTAAGCAATTGCGCTAGCGGTAGTTTTCAACTTCCTTCAAACTGCACGCAGAGTCATATACGTTTTATCCACGAGTTCATCTGACTCTGGGGAAGTAGATAAAGTGCCTCATTGCCAAAATCACGAAGTATCCCTTTAACCTGAGGGCCTCCCCATACTGTTCCCATCAACAAGGCTGATTGAGATATTATTATGCGTTCAGTATGCAAGTACACAAAAATGTATCTGAACAGTATTAGAAAAAGGCTCACAACAGAGATTATGGTCTAATTGTTATAATATGAGTGTATCATACAAACACAGAAAATAATTTCATTGATTTTTTTATTTTTTTGGTGACCAAGTTTTTTATGAAACATGTAGATTTGTAGAAGATGTAGAAGCACTAAAACAGCATTTAGTTTCTGAATGTGAAATTTGATCATTTAAAAAGTTACTTCTGATCATGTTCTCATTCTGGCCTATGCATGCTTATGTGTGTTTATCTGTATTGTTTTTTGGGTTCTTGAATGCCTATTGATTATTGACCATGTAGATTTTGTTTAGTTTTCTGAAACGCATACTATGAATGCAATGTAAATAGAATTTGGTTTGTTATTGATGAGGATGAAGAGATTGTATTGCACTTGTCATACTACTGCTGAAGAGAATGTCAATTTCACACACACACACACACACACACACACACACACACACACACACACACACACACACACACACACACACACACACACACACACACACACACATAAACACACACACACGTGCTTTGTACACATTTTGAAGTTTTACCTCCTCAATTACGAAGATGATATAGAAAATGATTTTCAATTCAATAATCTTGTTTGTATAGATGCACTTGTAAATAAAATGTACCTATTGCCAAATGTAATCAGAGATGCTTTAATTTATGGGCATCTACAGCGTAGCCTACACACATTGCAATCTAGCTTTGGGACACAACATCGGGAGTCTGTATTTGAACTCCCTGAGTTGTGCGGCATTCTGGTGGGTGGCGACGGAAAATAACCCTACCCCAATATAGCCGGCTTCACCCAAAAAAACGTTTCCGTCAACAAGGCATATGTACAAGTAAATGCCAAAATAAAGCAAACACCAACACAAAGCGTCTTAATGGGGCATTTGGCCACCTCGAGCAAGAACAGCTTCAATGAACCTTGGCATAGATTTCACAAGTGTCTGGAACTCTGTTGGAGGGATGTGACACGATTCGTCCACACAAAATTCCATAATTTGGTGTTTTGTTTATGGTGGTGGCACCACTCCAGAATCTCCAATAAGCGTTCAATTGGGTTGAGATCTGGTGACTAAGACTGCCATGGCATATGGTTTACATAGTTTTCATGCTCATCAAACCATTCAGTGACCACTTGTACCCTGTGGATGGCGGCATTGTCATCTCATGGGGGCATAGCCATGGTAGCAGAAATAATGGCCTCCCCAGCATTTTTTTACATGACCCTAAGCATGATGGGATGTGTCTTGCTTAATTAACTCAGGAACCACACATGTGTGGAAGCACCTGCTTTCAATCCCTCATTTGCTCAAGTGTTTCCATTATTTTGTCAGTTACTCGTATAATCTCTAGGAACTCTATTTATTCCTGTTAGACAGTGGGGCTGCTATTAAGAGCAAGCACTTCACCCAATACTTCCTACCACGTAATCTACCACTGTCTACACAGTGCGGTTCGGACAAAAGTTGGATTCAGACGTTTATTTGATAGTGAGGGACACATTTCTTCACTTTACGTCCGGTAAGTACAGCTGGCCAGGGATTATTTTTGCCCCATTCACACTAGACCTGAATCAAACGATGAAACCAGCGGCCAAACGACTGAAGACCGATAATTATGACGTTTTTTTTGTGCAATAAGAGTTTTTATTAGAATCAGTATGCCAATGGAATGTTATTGATTTGTCAGTTTCACTAGCTAATTGCCTACTTTTAACACTGACACAGTAATAAACAGCTCTACAGGCTTCACTGTCATGGTGCACCGTCAGTACACAACACTATGATCATCATGTCTTAGCAAGATCAGATGGTGACAGGTGTCCCAGCAGGGTCAGACAGCCAGGGAAGACCTGTCTACGGAGCTGAGGTGAATTTTGCAGTGAATGATACAAAGTTCCATCTTGAGTTGATGGGTAGACCTACAGTAGCTACAGGACAGCATCTTAAGCTTAAAACAACAGTCTGGGATCTGGGAATAATGATAATGGACAATATAATGTATAATTGTTCACCAAGGTAATCAGGATGGTGACGGGTCTCAGCAGGGAAGACCAGCCTGTGATGGAGTAGAGGTGAATTTTTGCGGATACAACACTTTATTCTCTCTGTGCAGATACTTAAACTATTTTAAGGCAGTCTGACAAACCTCCAAAGTTGATTTCCAAACTGTAACAAGGGTTTATAGAGGCTTTTCCAGATGACACAAAGCATGTTAAACAAAAATGTGATGAAAACCTGGTAAAAGCTATTGAGTATGATGAATAGATACAGATATGTTTGAATGCCCAGTCATGTTCATATAATCTCAGACATACAGTATTCAGACCCCTTGACTTTTTCCACATTTTGTTACGTTACAGCCTTGATCTAAAATTGATTTTAAAAAATTGTTTTCCTCATCAATTTACACACAATACCCCATAATGACTTAGCGAAAACAAGTTTTTGGATTGTTTTGCAAATGTGTTAAAAATGTAAAGCAGAAATACCTTATTTACATATTTAGACCCTTTGCTATGAGACTTGAAATTGAGCTCAGGTGCATCCTGTTTCCACTGATCATCCTTCAGATGTCTCTACAACTTGATTTGACTCCACCTGTGGTAAATAAAATTGATAGGACATAATTTGGAAAGGCAATTAGTCTATATAAGGTCCTACAGTTGACAGTGCATGTCAGAGCAAAAACCATGAGGTTGAAGGAATTAAGGAATCCAAGGCAGTATTGTGTCGAGGCAAAGATCTGGGGAAGGGTACCAAAACATTTCTGCAGCATTGATGGTCCCCGAGAACACAGTGGCCTCCATCATTCTTAAATGGAAGAAGTTTGGAACCACCAAGAATCTTCCTAGAGCTGGCCGTCCGGCCAAACTGAGCAATCAGGAGAGAAGGGCCTTGGTCAAAGCGGTGACCAAGAACCCAATGGTCACTCTGACAGAGTTCCAGAATTCCTCTGTGGAGATAGACAACCAAAAGGACAACCATCTCTGCAGCATTCCACCAATCAGGCCAGATGGAAGCCACTCTTCAGTAAAAGGCACATGACAGGCACCTAAAGGACACTCAGCCTGGCACAACCTGGCACAATCCCTACAGTGAAGGAAGTTGGATTTACCCCTTCAAATGAGTGGATTTGGTTTTTAATACCATTCATAAAGGAATGTCGCTCCACCACAGCTCTGTGCCTCGTCCCGTCTATACGCACCGTGACAACAACACTCACTACCGAGTTCCAAACGGCCTCTGGAAGCAACATCAGCACCAGAACTGTTCGTCAGGAGCTTCATGAATTGGGTTTCCATGGCTGAGCAGCCACACACAAGCTTAAGATCACCATGCACAATGCCAAGCATCGGCTGTAGTGGTGTAAACCTCACCGCCAAGGAGCAGGGAAACGCGTTATCTGGAGTGGTGAATCACGCTTCCCCATCTGACAGTCCAATGGACAAATCACCCAACATCAGTGCCCAACCTCACTAATGCTCTTGTGGCTGAATGGAAGCAAGTGCCCTCAGCAATGTTCCAACATCTAGTGGAAAGCCTTCCCATAAAAGCCTTCCCATTCTCCAAGCATGCTAAGTATAATTTGTTTGAACCTGTAAGCTGTGTCTGTCCCAGTTAGTTAGTAAGCAACCTAGTCTGTGTAAACTGCTAATTTGCTTAGCAGTTGGTCTGTAATCACTCATTCACTCAGGACTTATATACATATTCATGTACAGTTGTTATATCATATCACGTGCAATATTGTAAGTAATTCTTGGACTGAACTTTAATTCACTCAGGAATGCATATTAGTATCCTGTCAGTTGTATCTTTTTTCATTGCTTTTAGTATATCGAATGTACAATACGTGCATTTATCTGTAATTAAACCATGCGCACTAAGGACTGTATTTTAAGGGAATTAATATTATTGTCCTAAACTATATCATACGCATATTTAGCTATTTAAGTATCTCTTCCTGTCATTTACCTGTACAGTTAATTTAACCATGCAAAATATTCACATACCTGTTCATTTAACCAGACTGTACATTAAGTAAACTATTATTACCCTCACTTATATCATACGCACATTTAGCTATTTAAGTATTTCTCTGCCATCGACCTGTATAGTTAACCATGCAAATATTCCTTATTTATCTATATCAACTTGCAATATTTTTTTTATTTTTTTTCACCTAACACCTGTCTTTTTATAGCTTTTTGCACTCCAGACTTCTTGTATTTTTATACTTTTTCATACTGCCGCACTATGTATTATGTATCGTGTATCTGTCTTTTGTGTATTTTCGTTCTGGCATTTTGCACCTGCATTTCTCTTTTCAGTAAATGTCATAACCATGTATTCCTACCACTGTATCATCAAAGGTATTATCTAAGTGAGTTTCAGAGTCAGAATATGAATGTCATCTGTTACAAGCAAGTCATTGACTTCATGGACCTTGTTTCTCAGGCTGCATATGTTAATATGGGCTATTTTGAGCACTTTTCTGGATTGCTTGATTGTTTTTAATGCTTTACTGGGAAGCTTATCAGAAGTAGACTTGATTGTGCAGGGTGAGCTGCACAAAGTGGTCTTCCTACTAGGGCACACCACCTCAGTGCTAACAGTGTAACTCTATTCAGGGCAATTAGGGGGACATAAATTAAGTTACTTACATTGTTGTCCAACGCCCCTAGGATAATGTACAGTTGATGCAGCATTATGACGACTCATTGTCACAATGGTAGGGATTAACCGAGCCTGTCTGTCTTGGGTAATTGATGAGTCATTGTTTCAATGCAGCCTTGAAATGTGTGGACAGAGTCCAGGAGCCATGATGATTTGGATGGACTTCGTCATTCCTGTAGAGTATCTTCTGTTTCCAGAAGGTGTCAAAGTTATTAATAAAAGTGACTCCAGCAGAGCTATCTTTTAGCCAGATGTGTAATGCCAGTACCCTGCTGAATCTTTCACACCCGCGGCCCAACGATTGTACTGGACCTGAAATTATTGGCAGTTTTTTTGGAGTCTTTTAATGCTAAAATCAGTTATTTAAAATCCATTTTCAAATGTTCCGAGCCGTCCTGATGTTGTTTGACCCCACATGGATGTGGATGACTGCAACTCTGTTGGCTGGGCTCCCTGCCTGCACCATTAAACACCTACAACTTATCCAGAACGCTGCAGCCCGTCTGGTGTTCAACCTTCCCAAGTTCTCTCATGTCACCCCGCTCCTCCGCACACTCCACTGGCTTCCAGTTGAAGCTTGCATCTACTACAAAACCATGGTGCTTGCCTACGGAGCTGGGAGGGGAACGGAACCTCCTTACCTTCAGGCTCTGATCAGTCCCGACACCCAAACGAGGTCACTATGTTCATCCACCTTTGACCTGCTAGCTCTCCTACCTCTACAGAAGCATAGTTCGGGCTCATCCCAGTCAAAGCTATTCGCTGCTTTGGCACCCCAATGGTGGAACAAGCTCCCCAACGACGCCAGGACGGCAGAGTCACTGACCACCTTCAGGAGCCACTTCAAACCCTACCTCTTTAAGGAATAGCTGGAAGAGTACAACAGTAATCCTTCTACCACCCCAGGTTGTCCCTGATAGCACTGACTTTGCTCACAGCTGCTTGTTTAAAGAAATGTACTTACTGTGATTGAGATGTGGTTGTCCCACTGCCTATCCTGAGTTGAATGCACCAATTTGTAAGTCGCTCTGGATAAGAGCATCTGCTAAATGACTAAAATGTGAATGTAGTGTATATTGTGTGCAAGAAAAAGGGCTCTACCATACTATTAGGCCTATGAGATTAATTATATGGAGGATGTGCTGTGTGTGTTAATGTATAAGTGTAGTTGTATGTGTTTTTTGGTAGTTTAACTTTTTTTGCAAAACTTTCCCTTGGGAATAAAGAAGAAAAAAAACCCAGGTAAAAATTGTTTTGGGATAGAGTTGAGGTATTGACTAGACTGGTGGGGGTTGGGTGTGCAGGTGGCTAGGGCTGGCTGGGCGATATAGAGGATGTCTTAGTTTTTCTCCATTGGTTTGGCTAATTTCTTGAAACAGAAATTACATTCTCAAAACTCTAAGATCATTTGGCAAAACAGTCTTACAGTTCAGCACAACAATATAGCTCACTTGCAAAAGCTCATATCTCTCCCAAAACTGTTCACTCATGCTTCAAAACTAAATTCCTTTCCCATATAAAGAGTCAGTGCCACGAAAATGGCAAAGATCCTTCTCAATTGCTTTGGCTCATTTCTTGAAACAGACCAGACGTTCTCAACACACTTGGCGCTTTTGCCAAAAAAACGTGGATGGTTCGGCACAACACCATGGTTCACCTGCAAAAGCTCATACCTCTCCCAAAACAGTTCACTCATGTGTCAAAACTAAATTTCCTTCTCATTTAAACAGTCAGTGCCCCCAAAATGCTTCGTCCCTTTGGCATTGTGTAAGCACTGCAAGTCAAAATGTTTAGATGTTTTGTCACTATGGCAGAGGACTATTGAAATATCCCTCATGTCCACCTGTTGTGAACAATTGCCAAGTGGTTTGGAGGTTGTTTTGAGAATGTAATTTCTGTTTCAAGAAATGAGCCAAACCAATGGAGAAAAACTGTAATAAAGACAATCAAAAAAAAAAAGGGCCTCCCGAATGGCGCTGCGCTCTAAGGCAATGCATCACAGTGCAAGCTGCGTTACTACAGATCCTGGTTCGATACTGGGCTGCGTCGCAGCTGGCCGCAGCTGGCCGCGACCGGGAGACCCATGAGGCGACACACAATTGGCCCAATGTTGTCCGGGTTAGGGGAGGGTTTGGCCTGACACCGTCGCGCATGTACGCTGACACTGTCGCCAGGTGTACAGTGTTTCCTCTGACACATTGGTGCGGCTGGTTTCTGGGTTAAACGTGCATTGTGTCAAGAATCAGTGCGGCTTGACAGGGTTGTTTCGGAGGATGCACGGCTCTTGACCTTCGCCTCTCCCGAGTCCATACAGGAGTTGCAGCAATGGGACAAGACTAACTACCAATTGGATATGAGGTCAAATATATATTTTTATTTGTTAGGCTATTGGTTAAAGGTGCAACAATATATTGAATTACCTTTTATCTAGTTCAGTCTTATCAATCACTTAAACATATTCAACAATTATCTCTTACCTAGCATGATTACTGGGGACATTTTTGCTTAATTTTAGTTGTTCTCACTAGAGACGACTAGAAGGGGTCATATTCAGAGGCGAACCATTGTTCATTTTCAGCCCCACATTTTTAGCAATAAATAATAAAAATCTGGATGTTATTTGGCATTAATACATGTCACATATCAGTTTGCAAACAATGTAAATATATATATATATATAGTTGAGTTAATGAAGCTGGTGGTGCATATGTAGCCTATAACCTGTTTTTGAGAAATTTAATCATCAAATATTGTAAGAGCATTCATTGTCTGCTTATATGCCCCCTTTATTTATCCTACGGGTTCTGACTTGGTGTACAGGGAGAACGCTGTAAGAACGGCCCATGTTCTGAATTCTGTCGCTGTACATTTCAAAAGTGCTGAACAAATAGTTATATTGACTAGTCCGTCCTAGCTCGCTCATTAATGTCTTGATCGAAATTACGGATTGCCTCTTAACTGCCTGTCGTCCCCTTATGCCATAGTTTGTATATCTCAATTGTCAGTAGAAACCACATTTGTTTAAGCAAGTCAGCCATATCAGCTATGTTTTTTTTTAAATAACCTTTATTTTACTAGGCAAGTCAGTTAAGAACAAATTCTTATTTACAATGACCTAGGGCCTAGGAACAGTGGGTTAACTGCCTTGTTCAGGGGCAGAACGACAGATTTTTACCTTGTCAGCTCGGGGATTCGATCCTGCAACCTTCCAGTTACGGGCCTAACACTCTAAC
Organism: Thymallus thymallus; assembly: GCA_023634145.1. Taxonomy (NCBI): domain Eukaryota; kingdom Metazoa; phylum Chordata; class Actinopteri; order Salmoniformes; family Salmonidae; genus Thymallus; species Thymallus thymallus. The sequence continues at coordinate 14,913,041 of CM042404.1, forward strand.
CACTAGGCTACCTGCCGCCCCGTAAATGAGGCTGAATTAACTGTTTCGCTGCCAGACAAGGCTCAGCTGATAGCCAGGCGTAGTAGTGGTAAGGTGTTGGGACTGCTGCTGGGACCTATGTAGGTCCTAACAGTTTGTGGGCACTGTTTGTCACTGTTATAGTGCAATTAATGTGTTGTTGTGGCTTTGCTGGCATGCATCCCACTTTTTTTGCTAGATGCCAGACCCCTAGCAAGGTTAAAACCAGAGTTATGCCCCTTAAATTAAGGTGTTTTAATTCAAACGGCACGTGGGTGAGAAATCAAGCTCGTTCATTTTCAGTGGCTGGAGGTGTATTTCCACCAGAGACACAAAGCCAAAATGGTCTATATTGTAAAAATTCATGAAAACCAACATTTGCGTTATGGTCTTCATTTAAGTTTGGGCATAAGGTTGGCAGTGTGGTTAAGGTTAGGCTTGAGGTTAGGGTTAGGTTGAAAAACAGATTTTAAGAATAAATTGTATAAATAGGCGGGGTTTTTAATTTTGTGGCTGTGGTAACTAGTGACGGCCCCGGAGGTGGGGACTAGGACAGGAGGACGCTCTCGCGCCTGCTCATCAGGTAGACGCGTTCCAATTGGGTGTGGCTTACGTGTTTTTGTTTTTTTGCCTGTTGTTTCTTCAGAAGAGACAGTGGTCGTGAATCGTTTTTGAAGTTAGGCATATCATTTGGCACTATTTTCAAGAGAAAATATACCTATACGTGTTACCACCGTCCACACCTGTTTGGAGCTGCACCTCATCTGAGTTCTGGAGTTTGTAAGGTAAGAAGCTTGACGAACTCAGCGCTTTTACTTTTCAGCAAAATATGTCAAGTTAGTGCAGTATTCAGCCGCAGGGTTATATGCCGTTCCTGCACAGACTACTTCTCTTGTATTTAAACAGTGACAAAATTGCAACAACAAAAATGTGCCAATATTTAGCCCATATCCGTTTGATGGCGTACTATGTAGAATAATAATTTACAGAATATTGGTATGTAGGCCTAACTTTAGTAGGCTACTTCACTGCTGAATCTACTGTAGGACTATTGAAGTTATTTATACACCTGTGAATGGTGAAGCCTTGGCATGATCATCTATTAAGTGTTAAAGCTTCAGTTAGTCATTTACGAATACATCTCAATGATAAGAATAATGCGGTTATGACAGTAAATTTTGTTGACAAGTCGCTATCTGTGCTAGTTCCACAACACCCACAGACTCCAGCCTTGATACGGCATAGCCAGAAACCTTTTGATGTCTGGGTTTTAAAAAATGACATAATGGTATTTTGAAGTAGTAGAAGTAGTATGACACTACCATTGTCTTTTGTCCAGTCCAGCCTGCCTCAAGTTATCAAGTGAGATCTATATGAGGGTCAGGATGGCCGAGACCGAGCCATGGATCGGGGCTGGAGGTCCATGGGAAGCCCCTGTCCATCACTCCCCTGTCTCCTGGATCAAACAATGGCTGTGGCGTCCTCCAACCTCCAGACCCAAGGATGAAGACAGGGAGAAGCATCATGCAGGACTGTTAGAAGACAGCACTACCAGTCCCTCCAGTTGCTGCTCTCGGCAGCGCATCCTCCTGGCCATCCTCATCATGGTGGCCCTGGCGGTCATGGCACTGCTGCTACTGTGGAACTACCAGTGCATCATGGTGTGGCACCTCTGCCTGGAAGAGCACTCTGGCTTCCCTAAGATTATGGGACCGGCACGCTGGGGGAGAGACTAGGGCTGATTGAGCAGGTTTAGGGAGTGATAATGGGAGAGGAGCGTGCCACTTTCACAGCAAAAAGCATGTTAGAATAAATCTATCCAAAAATATACACTAGCTAGCTAATTTTTGTCTTGATTTTATGTTTGTTTTCTGCTTGGATTCTATGGTGCCATATGTTTTGCACAATGTTAGTTTTTCCGTATAAGTTATCAACCAGTGCCAGGTTTTTCAGTTACTGTCAAATTTTTGTTTGTTTAAAACTCGGGTTCAGAAATACACAAGGCCAAAAGTATGTGGACAGCTGCTCATCGAACATCTCATTACAAAACCATGGGCATTATTATGGAGTTGGTCCCTCCTTTGCTGCTATAACAGCCTCCACTCTTCTGGGAATGCTTTCCACTAGATGGTGGAACATTGCTGTAGGGCTTCCATTCAGCTATAAGAGCATTAGTGAGGTCGGCACTGATGTTGGGCGATTAGGCCTGGCTCGCAGTCAGCGTTCCAATTCATCCCAAAGGTGTTCGATGGGGTTGAGGTCAGGGATTTGTGCAGGCCAGTCAAGTTCTTCCGCACCGATCTCGACAAACCATTTCTGTATGGACCTCGCTTTGTGCATGGGGGTATTGTCATGCTGAAACAGGAAAGAGCCTTCCCCAAACTGTTGCCACAAAGTTGGAAGCACAGAATCGTCTAGAATGTCATATGCTGTTGTGTTAAGATTTCCCTTCACTGGAACTAAGCGGCCTAGCCCGAACCATGGAAAAACAGCCGCATACCATTATTCCTCCTCCACCAAACTTTACAGTTGGCACTATGCACTCGACCGTTCCGTTCTGTGAGCTTGTGTGGCTGACATCTTCGCGGCTGAGCCGCTGTTGCTCCTAGAAGTTCCCACTTCACAATAACAGCACTTACAATTTATCGGGGCAGCTTTAGCTGGGCAGAAATTTGACAAACTGACTTGTTGGAAAGGTGCCATCTTATGACGGTGCGACGTTGAAAGTCACTGAGCTCTTCAGTAAGGCCATTCTACTTCCAATGTTTGTCTATGGAGATTGCACGGCGGTGTGCTCGATTTAATAGAACTGTCAACAACGTATGTGGCTGAAATTGCCGAATTCACTAATTTGAAGGGGTGTCCACATACTTTTGTATATATAGTGTACATTCCCCATACGAAAAATATAATTTTTTGTTTTTTTTTGCCATGTAGTGTATTACTCAACACAAGCAACTCAAGCTGGAATATACCTTTTTTTTTGTGCTATAAAGATTGAATAAATTATTCTTATTTTATGATAATCAGTGCCTTTTTAATGATTTAATTTCAGCGCTTATGCTCTTATTTCTTTTATGAATATTAAGGTATGATTTTTATCATTTGTAAGTGTTTCTACACTAGAAATACAAGTACTTGTTTGTCATATTAAGCTCTATTCAATTTTGCCAACCTACTGTAGTTTTGTTGTATTTTACCACAGGGGGGAGATGTTGTCCATAAATAAAAGCTCATCAAGTCCCAGCTCTCAGATGTTTCACGGTGCAGCACTAACTGTTGTGTTTTGCATGTCTTTTGGGGTTGAAGGTGGTCTCACTGATTTTCTTGCTAATTTAAACCAAGGGTTGGATAAAAAAAAAACGCAGTGTGTCTCTCAAATGTACTGTGTGTTTACATTGTGATTCCTTTGTGTGGTCAAGCATGTGTGTGAATGTGGTTTGCACTCGGGTGGTATCGGGTGTATTCATTACGCTGATTGTTTGACTGTTTATTCCTAACGGAAAATGTTTTGTAATGAAAAGAAGAGTTTCTATTGGACAAATTCAGGTAGCTACTTCCTCATTTTGTTCCATTTGGTTGGTTCTTAAACAGTAAACGGTTTCCGTTGCAAGACTAATACATCACAGGCCTTTTGCATGCAACAGTGTTCCAGTCATGAGTGAGTCTTGTTGAACACAGTCCATTCTGACCCTTAGATTCTGAGGCCCCAGGGCCCTTTCTGGTTCGAGGTAATTACCATTGGTCCCTTGGCATTGGGTGTTTAGCCTTGTGTGTCCTTAAGGATAAAAGGTACGTTGAGCGGACACAGGTCCTTCTTGTTAAGGACCGATAGTTGTGCCATTCGTCAGGGGATCAATCACAGATTTTCCCATGGCGGCAATAAGGGATGGAGGGTAAGTAGACATCAGAAGGCTGGTAAAGAACATGAGAACATAATATTTAAATCATTGGCAAAACAGGACAATCCCTGTTTATGTCATCAGAATAGTTTACTCTCATACTATCTTGTATGGTGTCTTATTGTCGTTCAAAAAGGTGAGGGCAAATCAAAACCAGGTCATTATTGCACTTGTGGAATTTTATAAAGTTTATAATGCCAAACAAACAACACTGGTGCAATATTGTACTACCCCACCATCTTTATTGTCCCCCACAATGACAACGGGAGGGGATTGTGGATCTGTCACCGTACGCTTGTTCGTTCTTTTTATTTTTTTATTTATTTCACCTTTATTTAACCAGGTAGGTCAGTTGAGAACAAGTTCTCATTTGCAACTGCGACCTGGCCAAGACAAAGCAAAGCAGTGCGACAAAAACAACACAGAGTTACACATTAAACAAACAGTCAAAAAAAAAACACAATAGAAAATCTATATACAGAGTGCAAAATGTAGTGCAAAAATGCAGTAAGGTTAGGAGGTAGGACAATAAATAGACTATAGTGGTAAAATAAATTACAGAATTATCATCATTAACACAGGAATGAAGGATGTGCAAATTTTGATGTGCAAATAGAGATACTGGAGTGCAAGATTAGTGAAATAAACAAAAATAAATATAGGGATGAGGTAGTAGTGTGGGCTATATACAGAAGGGCTATATACAGGTGCAGTGATCGATAAGCAGCTTTGACAACTGATGCTTAAAGTTATTGAGGGAGATAGGAACCTCTAGCTTCAAAGATTTTTGCAATTCGTTCCAGTCATTGGCAGCAGCGAACTGGAAGGAATGGCGGCCAAAGGAGGTGTTGGCTTTGGGGGTGACCAGAGAGATAAACCTGCTGGAGCGCATGCTACGGGTGGGTGTTGCTATAGTGACCAGTGAGCTGAGATAGGGCGGGGATTTACCTAACAAAGACTTGTAGATGACCTGGAGCCAGTGGGTTTGGCGACGAATATATAATGAAGGCCAGCCAACGAGAGCATACAGGTCGCAGTGGTGGGTAGTGTATGGGGCTTTGGTGACAAAACGGATGGCACTGTGATAGACTACATCCAATTTGCTAAGTAGAGTGTTGGAGGCTAGTTTGTAAATGACATCGCCAAAATCAAGGATCGGTAGGATAGTCAGTTTTACAAGGGCATGTTTGGCAGCATGAGTGAAGGAGGCTCTGTTGCGAAATAGGAAGCCAATTCTGGATTTAATTTTGGATTGGAGATGGTTGATGTGAGTCTGGAAGTTGAGTTTATAGTCTAACCAGATGCCTAGGTATTTGTAGGTGTCCACGTATTCTAATTCGGATCCGTCGAGAGTAGTGATGATAGTCCGGTGGGCGGGTGCTGGCAGCGTACGATAGAAAAGCATGCACTTAGTTTTACTAGCGTTTAAGAGCAGTTGGAGGCCACGGAAGGAGTGTTGTATGGCATTGAAGCTTGATTGAAGGTTAGTAAACACAGTATCCAAAGAGGGGCCAGATGTATACAGAATGGTGTCATCTGCATAGAGATGGATCAGAGAGTCACCAGCAGCGAGAGCGACATCGTTGATGTATATAGAGAAAAGGGTTGGCCCAAGAATTGAACCCTGTGGCACCCCCATAGAGACTGCCAGAGGATCGGACAATAGGCCCTCCGATTTGACACACTGAACTCTGTCTGCAAAGTAGTTAGAGAACCAGGCAAGGCAGTCACTTGAGAAACCAAGGCTATTGAGTCTGTCAATAAGAATGCGGTGATTGACAGAGTCGAAAGCCTTGGCCAGGTCGATGAAAACGGCTGCACAGTACTGTCTTTTATCGATGGCGGTAATGATGTCGTTCAGTACCTTGAGCGTAGCTGAGGTGCACCCATGACCAGCTCGGAAACCAGATTGCATAGCAGAGAAGGTACGGTGGGATTCGAAGTGGTCAGTTATCTGTTTGTTAACTTGGCTTTCGAAAACTTTAGAAAGGCAGGGCAGGATGGATATTGGTCTATAACAGTTTGGGTCTAGAGTGTCTCCTCCTTTGAAGAGGGGGATGACCGCGGCAGCCTTCCAATCTCTAGGGATCTCAGACGATACGAAAGAGAGGTTGAACAGGCTAGTGATAGGTGTTGCAACAATTTTGGCTGATAATTTCAGAAAGAGAGGGTCCAGATTATCTAGCCCAGCAGATTTGTAGGGGTCCAGACTTAGCAGCTCTTTCAGAACATCAGCCGTCTGGATTTGGGTGAAGGAGAAGCGGGGGGGGCTTGGGCAAGTAGCTGCCGAGGGTGCAGAGCTGTTGGCCGGGGTAGGGGTAGCCAGGTGGAAAGCATGGCCAGCCGTAGCAAAATGCTTATTGAAATTTTCGATAATCGTGGATTTATCGTTGGTAACAGTGTTTCCGAGCCTCAATGCAGTGGGCAACTGGGAGGAGGTGCTCTTATTCTCCATGGATTTAACAGTGTCCCAGAACTTTTTGGAGTTAGTACTACAGGAAGCAAATTTCTGTTTGAAAAAGCTGGCCTTTGCTTTTCTAACTGACTGTGTGTACTTGTTCCTGACTTCCCTGAATAGCTGCATATCGCGGGGGCTGTTCGATGCTAATGCAGTGCGCCACAGGATGTTTTTGTGTTGGTCTAGTGCAGTCAAGTCTGGGGTGAACCACGGGCTATATCTATTCTTAGTTCTACGTTTTTTGAAAGGGGCATGCTTATTTAGGATGGAGAGGAAAGCACTTTTAAAGAACAACCAGGCATCCTCTATTGACGGGATGAGGTCAATATCCTTCCAGGATACCTGGGCCAGATCAAATAGAAAGGCCTGCTCACAAAAGTGTGTTAGGGAGCGTTTGACAGTGATAAGGGGTGGTCGTTTGACCGCTGACCCATTGCGAACGCAGGCGATGAGGCAGTGATCGCTGAGATCCTGGTTGAAAACAGAGGAGGTGTATTTGGAGGGCAAGTTAGTCAGAATGATATCAATAATGGTACCCATGTTTACGGATTTTGGGTTGTACCTGGTGGGTTCCTTGATAATTTGCGTGAGATTGAGGGCATCTATCTTAGATTGAAGTACAGCCGAGGTGTTAAGCATATCCCAGTTTAAGTCACCTAACAGTACAAACTCTGAAGATAGATGTGGGGCAATCAATTCACATATGGAGTCCAGGGCACAGCTGGGGGCTGAGGGGGGTCTGTAACAGGCGGCAACAGTGAGAGACTTATTTCTGGAAAGGTGGATTTTTAAGAGTAGAAGCTCAAACTGTTTGGGCACAGACCTGGACAGTATGACAGAACTCTGCAGGTTATCTCTGCAGTAGATTGCAACTCCGCCACCTTTGGCAGTTCTATCTTGACGGGAAATGTTGTAGTTGGGGATGGAAATTTCCGAATTTTTGGTGGCCTTCCTAAGCCAGGACTCAGACACAGCTAGAACATCCGGGTTGGCGGAGTGTGCTAAAGCAGTGAATAAGTCAAACTTAGGGAGGAGGCTTCTAATGTTAACATGCATGAAACCGAGGCTTTTACGGTTACAGAAATCAACAAATGAGAGCGCCTGGGGAATAGGTGTAGTACTGGGGGTTATAGGACCTGGGTTTACCTCTACATCACCAGAGGAACAGAGGAGTAATAGAATCAATATTCGGCTGAGGGCTTTCAGAACTGGACGTCTAGTACGTTGGCTACATAAAATAAAAGGAGCAGATTTCTGGGCGTGGTGGAATAGGTTAAGGGCATAATGTACAGACAAGGGTATGGTAGGATGTGAGTTCAGTGGAGGTAAACCTAGGCGTTGGGTAATGAAGAGAGAGGTTGCATCTCTGGAGACACCAGTTAAGCCAGATGAGGTCTCCGCATGTGTGGGGGGAGGGACAAAGGAGCTATCAGAGGCATGTTGAGCAGGACTGGGGGCTCTACAGTGAAATAAAACAATAATAGCTAACTTAAACAACAAAAGACAAGGCATATTGAAATAAGAAGAGGGCAAAAAATTAATAAAAATAAAAGATAACAGTTAATTAAGAGAGCTAAGACAACGACGGGTAATGGAGGTGAATGGACAAAGAGGGTCAGTTAGAAAAAGTGATGTACTACACACAGGACCTGAGGCCTGGTAGTTAAACAGAAATAAATACCATATAACCAAGCAGTCCTGCAGGCATCAGCTGTGGAGCTGAACAAGCATAGGATCCGATGAAAAAGCAAAGTGGTGAGCCGGGGGATCAGTTCAATGGCACGGCGTTCAGAGTGTTAGCTGGCTGGGCTAGCAGATGTATCTTCAGCGACGTAGCAGAGGAGAACCCTGTTGAGACCACGTCGGACAATTACGTCGGCAGACCAGTCACGGTGGCTCGGTGGGGTTCCGTGTCGACAGTAGAAGGTCCAGGTAGGTTGATAAGGTACTGGAGCCCGGGAGAGTAGCTAGCACACGTCGGATGTCCGGGAGATGGGCCTAGCTCACGCTAGCCTTGGTAGCATGTAGACAATGGAGCTTAGCTATAGACGTCGGTCAGTCGAATGCAGCTAGCTAGCTGTGATGATCCGGTGTGGTGGTCCGGTACTTTCAGTGGAAATCCGGTGAAGTGGAAGGGAACGCAGTCCGATAAGCGCTGGGTTGGTAGCGCGCTGAGCAGACTGGCCAATATTGTCCGAATTGAAAGCTGGCTCAACAGCCAGAGCGGAGGTGAAGACCACTAGCAGTGGTTAGCGATGGCTGGTTAGCAAGCTAGCTAGCAGGCTAACCTTTGACTGCGGTTCAGTTAAATAGTGGAAAAAGTACGGATATTTGATCCGATATTTGATATTTGATCCGTATCACGTTGGGTAAGGTGGCTTGCAGGAGGGGTAAATCGGGAACAAAATAAAAATGTATGTAAAGACAAATTACAAACTACTACAAACTATTTAGACGGGACAACAACAAAAAAACACGTCTGCACTGATTACGCCATCTTGGAACCTTACATTAGGTTACATTAGTCACACGTGATAACTCAGACAGAACTTGCCCAATTTTGACAAAACCTGGGTGAATGAAGCGGATTGCCATAGAGATCCAGCATTTACAAAATTACACTGATTGGCCAGATGGTGGAGCTATAACAAGAGATTGAAAGGTCACGGCCCTCACTCTGTTTGACCTAAAATCATGAAATTCGGTACATAGGTACCTACCCTCACAAGGAACAAATTTGCCTAGGGACCATAAGGTCCGCCATGATGATTTTGAATTTTGTGAAAAACTTAAAACACTACTCTTCTGGCAGCGAATTACCGATTGGCACGAAACTTGACATATGGCATCTATGGACAAAGGTGTCTCAATGCAATATTTTCCAGACTAGTACCTAAAACAACATGGGGCAGACTGGGACAGAAATTCAGCATTGGTATTTCAGCCACACCAGCCCACATCACCATGAGTCTGTCTGACACTCTATCTCTGTTGTCACTCTGTCTGTGTGTCACTCCTAAGTGTTAATATAAAGCCAACAAATGAAGGAACTGGCAGTAGATCTATGTCTCTCTGTTTTCTTCATACCTACACTGCACTCACCTCTGAGCTGTCTCTGCTAAGCCTAGCATCCTTTCCCACAGCACTGGTACCAGAAGACCAGGGGATCACACTGCCTGTGCTGGGCCCTGCAACATCCTAGTTGTGAATTAATAAACACATGTATTAGATAAAGAAGAAAGATTACTGAATAAATGCCTAATAGGTTACCATTGGCTCATAATACCTTATGAAAGCAGAACTACTTATGTTGCAAATATAACTGCCTGGCTGTCATACATGTAAAAATATAAATAAAATGACATTACATGTGTCAGTGTGTCTCTCTCGCTCTCTGTGTTTTCTCAACTACGTCCACGACACTTCATTCCTGCAGCTGAGCTGTCTGTATGGCTAAGGATCACTGGGACCAGGGGACCACACTGCCTGTGCTGGGCCCAACTACCCCCTACGGTAACACATTACTCCCACATTTGTAAATGTTAGTAAGCTAGTTATTCACAGCGAGGTGCTGGCCAGCGGAGTGGAACACTTGAAAAGGAAAAGGAGAGCCGCACACTCTAGGAGCTCAGATGCACTAATTTAATAACCAAATAACCAACATTTTGACAGACAAGCTGTCTTCATCAGGGTATAATGTCACTAGTTTATATAGTGTTAAAGGAGACACACAGATGTTTGTAATGTGGCTTGATATCATTGGTTAATTCACAGATAAAAACAGAACATACAAAAAACATGAATGGATAGCATACGATCATAGATACAATTTGGCTACACAGGCCTACAAACATTTACGAAGAATATCACAAATACAACAACCACAAGACTGGCTTAGTATCAAAGTCTACATTGAGACGGAACGGAGTGAGGATCTTTAACTTAAAGATCCAGGCTGCCTCTCGTTTTAACCATACTTTGTCAAGGTCACCCCCTCTCCTAGGGAGGGTGAAATGTTAGATGCCAATATAACATAGGGACGAAATCGAGTGGTTCGCTTCCAAAAAGTGAGCCACAACTGGGTACATCAGTTTTTGCAGATGCTCTGAGATTCGTACTTTTATTTTGCGCTTTGTTTAACCCACATAATTCTTACCACAAGGACAAGTTATAAGATGAATAACTGCTTTAGTGGAGCACGTGACAACACCTTTCATTGGGATCTGTTTCCCTCTTTGGGGGTGTTTGAAGGATCTACATTTGTAAGTGCCATTGCATTGAGCAGCCATTACATTTGTAGTTTCCATCCGGTAGAGGCGCAAGTAGACAGTTGTGCAGGGATATTTTGGGGTGGAAAATCAGAGTTTACCAATTGATCTCTGAGTTTTCTGCCCCGCGAGAATACGACCAAAGGAGGGTCCGAAAACACATTAGCGATACTGTCATCGGATCTTAGAATGTGCCAATGTGAGTGAACAATTCCTTTAATTTGTTCATAGCAGTTTGAATAGCGGGTAGTTAGAATGCAAGAATGCCTTTTCCCCTGATTTCTCAGTTTGGCCGGGCGGCCAGCTCTAGGAATTTTTTTATATATTTATTTAACAAGACAAGTCAGTTAAGAACAAATTCTTATTCACAATGACGGCCTACAATGGCCAAACCCAGACGACGCTGGGACAATTGTGCAACGCCCTATGGGACTCCCAATCACGGCCGGTTGTGATACAGCCTGGAATCGAACCAGAGTGAATGTAGTGACTCCCCTAGCACTGAGATGCAGTGCCTTAGACCGCTGCGCCACTCGGGAGAAGGAGAGGGAGAGACTGCCAGTTCCTTAGAGTTTTGGATGTAGCCAATGGCTAAATTAAGGAACTGGCAGTGTCTCTCTCTCTCTCTCTCTGTTTTCTTCTATTGAATACAATATACAACATTCTGTGTTTGTCAAAGAATGATGCTGGGACTGGTTTATGTGGATGCAGATAGATTTCCAGCACTGTGCTTCGTTTGACAGTGCCGTGCACGTATGCGTGTCTTTCTGCAAAGAAGTGAGGGGTCTTTCATCAAATACATACATTTTATGTATTTATTTAACCATTATTTAACTAGACAAATTAGTTAAGAACAAATTCTTATTTACAATGATGGCCTACAAAAATAAACAAATTAAAAACGGGAGATAGGCAGGATTTTCTAGCCTTGAGTGCAGTGTAATCTGACACCAGAGTCATTTGTTACTACAGCTCATAAACCCACTCGCTGGGTTGAAGAAACAGACAGTCCACGAATTTACTTTTATTGTAATACATGAGGACTGTAGATGGCTATTGCTTTAACTATGTGTTGTAAAAGCCAATCTAAAGAATTGTTATGCAATTCTGGCAGCTTCTTTAAATAGTACCCGCAAAACAGTGAAGAGGTGACTCCGGGATGCTGGCGTTCTAGGCAGAGTTGCAAAGAAAAAGCCATGTCTTCCTCTGTCCAGTGTCTGTGTTCTTTTGCTCTTAATCTTTTCTTTTTATTGGCCAGTCTGAGATGTGGCATTTTCTTTGAAAAAATATATATTTTTGAAACATTAAACATCTAATAGTCAAATTGTAGTGTAAAAACAGGTGAGCTGGTTCTAATCAATTGGTGTTTCATGATGGAAAACTGAGCAGGTAGAGCATAACACGTCAACCCTGTTACCCGTAGATAGACAGGCTAGAAATGTTTTCACAATAAATAAAAAAATGGTGACACTTGCATTCAATTTCCCCTCCCTGTTGCACACAACAGGCTTCAATCCGCCCCGTCACAAGGTGATGTATGGCTTATTTAAGATTTACTTTGACTTTTTTACTTTATTTGGCACATAATAACTATAGTCATTTTTATTTAACCTCCTGAGATGGAAATAACATGTTTTTTTTATTAAGTTGAACATGTGCTCTTTATGCCAGAACGTTAAAGCGGCAATCTAAAGTTGAAGCATTTCCGCCAATTTCGGAAAGAAACTGAGGGATGGGGCTGGAGAATGTAACCACTCTGGAATTCATAGACAGAGCTATGGATGGATGTAGCAACTACACTGAACAAAACTATAAACCCAACATATAAAGTGCTGGTTGCATATTTCATATTTCAAAGATTGCAGAAATGTTCCATATGCACAACAAGCTTATTTCTCTCAGATTTTGAGCATTTATCTTTTATCAAGATAATCCATCCACCTGACAGGTGTGGCGTATCAAGAAGCTGATTAAACAGCATGATCATTACACAGGTGCACCTTGTACTGGGGACAATAAAATAACACTCAAATGTGCAGTTTTGTCACACAGCACACAGATGTCTGTCAGGCTCTGGCCATAGAGAAGCAAATAGGCTTCTCTATGTAGTTATGGTCAGAGTCTGACAGTGTCGTTCTTATCTGTTTATGTGTGGGGTTTGGGGTGGATCCCTAATTAGAGGCAGCTGCACTGCATTGTCTCTAATTAGGGATCCCATATATGTTGAGTCTGTCCTTCACTCGGGTGTGGGTCGTTATCGATGTATGTCGCAGTCACCGTGAAGTAAGTGTGTTTTCAGTTACGTCCGTTCATTCGTGTTTGTGTTGTTTAAGAACGTGACGTTTTCTTGTTTATCGTGTTTGTTATTTGTGGTAGTTCGGTCATTAGTATTATTATGCATAGTAAAATAAATAATATAAATGTCGAACTACTATCCCTGCGCTGCGTCTTGGTCTCTCCCCACACACACTCGTGACAATGTCTTAAGTTTTTACGGAGCATACAATTGGTATGCTGTCTGCAGAAACTTGCTTCAAGGGCATTATCACTTTTATACAACGGGTTATCAACATATTCAAATAATGATTGACATATTTTCATTCACTTTCATTTATTCACTATTTAATCTTTCCACAAGATATAATTCCGACACAAAATCTAGGGTTGCTAGAGACGTGACCCAGTCGTTCAGACATTTGCATAAACTGTTTTCTAGTGACATTTATTTGGATACATCCATAACAATGCGCTAATGAGGCGCGATTTCGACTGGCATAGAAAACGTGCTCACTCGTCACGACACTGTTGTTTAGAGGAGCTAGCCAACAACACAACTAACAATCACTTCAAACTGAAGCTGGAAAGACTGCAAACTAGCTGTGTTTCGTTTGACCTTTTTTCAATTTACATTCTTTTGTATGTATCCATAAAAATTATGCCAGCTGATTCATGATTTCGACTGGCTGAGAAACGCTCCCTGATGCTTTTTATAGTGGAGATCAAGTTTATAAATTGCCTGGCTGGGCTGATGCGACTGTGGATTGCGCAGTCAGATGGAACAGAGTGAATAGGCATTTTAAAGTTATACAGTAAGCCGGTGTCGACTTGTGGAATAGACACCAGCTGGAATACGATTTAACCAATCAGCATTCAGGATTAGACCCTCCTGTTGTATAATTCCCACCAATATCCAACAACTTCGCACAGCCATTGAAGAGGAGTTGGACAACATTCCACAGGCCACAATCAACAGCCTGATCAACTCTATGTGAAGGAGATGTGTGGGCTGCATGAGGCAAATGGTGGTCACAACAGATACTGACTGGTTCAATAGTAATTGTTTTACCCCTTTTTCTCCCCTATTGATAGTTACAGTTGTGTCCCATCGCTTCAACTCCTGTATGGGAGAGGTAAAGGTCGAGAGCCATGCGTTCTCCGAAACATGACCCTGCCACGCCTCACTGCTTCTTGACACATTGCTCACTTAACCAGGAAGCCAGCCGCACCAATGTGTCGGAGGAAACACTGTACAACTGGCGATCGAAGTCAGTGTGCATGCGCACGGCCCACCACAAGGAGTCGCTAAAGCGTGATGGGACAAGGACATCCTGGCCGGCCAAACCCTCCCCTAACCTGGACAACGCTGGGCCAAAGCCTTGTGGGTCTCCCGGTCGCGGACGGCCTCGACACAGCCCAAGATCAGATCTGCGCTACTCAGGAGGCTACTGACTGGTTTTCTGATCTGTATTCCCAGTCATGTGAAATCCATAGATAGTATCCTGTCAGTTGTATCTTTTCTCATTGCTTTTAGTATATCGAATGTGCAATACGTGCAGTTATCTGTAATTAAACCCTGCGCTCTAAGGACTGTATTTTAAGGGAATTACTATTATTACCCTAAATGATTGTCAGGCTCTGGCCATAGAGAAGCTTTGCTTCTCTATATTTCTATGGTCAGAGTCTGGCAGATCTATCATTTCTATTTCTGTCTGGTGTTGTGTGTGTGTGTGGGATCCCTAATTAGAGGCAGCTGCTATGCATTACCTCTAATTAGGGATCTTACTTATATGTCTGTGTTCCACTCCGTTGGCGTGGTTCATTGTTGTATATTGTCTCGTGTCGTGCTACGTGTGTTCATTATTATCATTTGTTATTTGTATAGTTCGTCATCTAGTTAATAAACATGTCGAACTATGGATACGCTGCGCCTTGGTCTCTCTACACACCCGAACGTGACAATGATAGCATACGCACATTTAGCTATTTAAGTATCTCTTCCTGTCATTTACCTGTACAGTTAATGTAACCATGCAAATATTCACTTACCTGTTCATTTAACCAGTCTGTCTATTAAGTAAACTATTATTACCCTCACTCATATCATATGCATTATTTCTCTGCCATCGACCTGTATAGTATAGTTAACCATGCACCATCCACCAATGTATAGTGTACATATTGTGGCGACCCTGTACTGTGTAAAGTTCCAGATCGTCCTGCTGATTGGTGCGCTCAGGGTGGTCAGTTAATCGTGGGGGGGTGACAGTTATATAGGGGAAGTTTAGGCGGGATTTTAGTCAGTCTTTGTCTTTTCTTGTAGCATATTCCAACCTGTGTTCCTGTGTGTTAGCAGTAAGTGTTAGCATGTTCTACCAGTTTCTGTTCCGTGTGTGTATGCTTGAGTGAGTGTGTGTAGTTAGGGCCTGGGCAGTAGCCTATAGCTGCCTGAGTTTAGTTTAGCCTAAATAAATCGTTGGAAATAACATCTGTGCCTCCGGCTCCTTCTGTACGTGTCAGAGTATTGGTGCGCGATGAGCGCGGAATGGGGGAAAGCAGGCGCAGGGAGACAGGCGTGATGCGAAACAATGAATTTAATGATCACGAAGGCAACGAACATACACTGACACGTAACAATCACGGACAAGAACCATGGGGGAGCAGAGGGAATAAATAGTCAACATACAATTAGTGGGAATGGGAACCGGGTGTGCGATGAGACAGGACAAACGTAAACTGTGAAATGGATCGGTGGCGGCTAGAACTCCGGTGACGTCGACCGCCTTTGGTAGCCCGACCCAGCCGAAGTCGTGACAGTACGTCGGACTGAGAAGTTACATTGGTGTCAGAAGTGTTTGTACCTAGCCTTCACTTCAGCCATCATAGCGTCGAAAGTGGCAGGGTTAAACCACTGATTTCGTTGTGGCACCCAGCGAGAGAATTGGCGCGGCCTTCGGAGGGTGTGCTGAATACGGCGAGTGACGGGCACACGGGGTTGACGTCATCGGCTGACAACGCGAAAATCAAGCAGGAGAATGTGCAGGATTCCCGGAGCAGATTCGCCGGAGCAGCAGGGCAGCTACAGAAAGCTGGTTGCAGTGCTAGAACGGCGATTCGGGAGGGACAAACAACGGGAGCTCACACTGTCTGCACTGGGCCGTCGGACGTGGGTGCCGGGTGACTCGCTCCGGGAACTGGCTAATGATATAGAGTGCCTTACTCGTCGGGCGTATGAGAACACACCGCCGGCCATTCAGGGTGAACTGGCCCGCGACCGCTTTATCCTGGCACTGTCTCACCCAGAGCTGCGTGCCCAGACACAGCTGGCCTGCCCTCGCTCACTACAGGAAGCGCTCAACGTGGCAAGGCTTCATGAGGTCATTGGGGAGAGGCGACAGGGGGAAGGACTGAGGGCCTGGCTGTGGTGAGAGCCAAAGAGCAGCGCGGGGTGAGTGTTGACAAGCCGTTGTGGGCAGCTGAAATAACCGAGTTGATTCGGGCTATCTCCCTACCGGCTTCACGTCAGCCCAGTGAGATGCCTCGCCGTCACCCTAGCGACCGGGTTTGTTGGGGGTGTGGCCAGCCTGGTCACTTGGTCCGGTACTGCCATGCTGTTGACAAACCACAGGGAAACGGGAGAGGGTCCGGACGGAAGGGGCGGTGCGGACCCTAGACAAGCCCCTGCTTACAGGACAGCAACTGTGCACTGTCGACAAGGGGATTAAATTTTTAAAAAATGAGAACATTGTTGTGGTGGGACGCACAACGGCTGGGGACTTCTGCCACGTGTCGGTGATGGTGGAAGGGACACCGTGCACAGCCTTGGTGGACACCGGGTCCACCATGACAATCCTGCGGCTGGACGTCGTTCCGGAGGGGTTGGTGTGGGAACCGACAGCGGTACAGCTACGAACTACCACATATGAGACTGCTCCTATGCTAGGGAAACGGGTTAAGTCACTTACAGTGGGGGGAAAGACAGTGCAGCACTTAGTGTGGGTGGCTAGTGTTCAGGACCCCTGTATTTTAGGGTTAGATTTTCTTAGGGGCACTGGCTGCCATTTGGACCTGAGCACGGGCACCTTAAGCTTTGGGGGTGGGCCTGAGGTTGAAATGTTTACACCGGGGAAGCTGTTTAGTGAGGGGGCCTGCCGTTCTGCAACTCCCGTGAAGGCGGGAAGAGGAGTGGAATGTGACTCAACCCACGCTTCTGTCCACCAGCTGTCTCCAGTGGCCCCCATCTTCGTGCCAAAGGTTAACACAGACACACAGCCCTCCTGCCCCCACACTCAACCCCACCGGCTAGAGACCGTCACCTGCCCCGGCCCCACCTCAGCAGGCTACGGGAATGCCTGACTCCTCTCTGGCAGCAGTGGAGGAGGTCTGTGGGAGACACAGGGAGGGACAGCAAGAACAACTGGGACATCTCCTGACAGAATCTTCGCGTGGGGGGAGCATGACGTCGGCCTCACCCCCCTAGTGCAGCATGACATCGACACTGCCAACGCTCGACCAGTAAAAATCTGACCTTGACGCATTCCACTGGCGAGACAGGAGGCTGCAGACAAGGCTGTGGAGGAGATGGAGAGGGCGGGTTTCATCGAGCCGTCTAATAGCCGTGGTCAGCCCCTGTAGTCATGGTTCCTAAAAAAGGGGGAAAGCTGCGTTTCTGTGTGGACTATAGAGGACTGAATGCTGTCACTAAGAAGGACTCTTTAACCGCTTCCCCGTATAGATGAGAGTCTCGACTTAGTGAGGGGGTCCTCCTGGTTCTCCTCCCTTGACCTACGCAGCGGCTACTGGCAGGTGCCTCTCGCCCCAGAGGCGCGTGCTAAAACAGCCTTTTCCACCCACCGTGGCCACTGGCAGTTTAAAGTGTTGTGCTTTGGACTCTGTAACGCACCAGACACGTTTGAGCGCCTCATGGATCAGGTGCTGTCAGACTTGCCTAGTCAACAGTGCCTGGTCTATCTAGACAACATCCTCGCTCACGGAGCCTCCTTCGAAAGGAAATAGATGGATTCTGACTGCAATAGATTACTTTACAAAATAGCCCGAAGCTTACCCCCTCCCTGACCAGGAGGCGGAGACGATTGTCAACGCGCTGCTGGGGGATTTTATCAGCCGGTTTGGGGTGCCTGAGACAATCCCCACTGACCAGGGGAGGAACTTTGAGTCTCGGGTGTTCGCCGAGATGTGCCAGCGGCTGGGGGTGGAGAAGACCCGCACCAGAGCGACGGTTTGGTGGAGAGATCACTGGACCTTAGGTCAACAGCTGGCCATAGTGACGGCAAAACATAAAAAAGATTGGGACACCCACCTTCCCCTGGTCCTCATGGCATGTCAGCTGTTCAGGACTCGGCTGTTCACCGGCTCTGCTCATGCTGGGAAGGGAGCTGCGCACCCCAGCTGAAATGGTGTTTGGCCGCCCACCGGATGAAGCCACAGTTCTGTCCGGTCTCGACTACGCCCGGAGGCTACAAGATCGGCTGGAGACACACATTCGCCAGGCTACAGTTGGCAAGTGCAGGCATACGTCAGAAGCGGCACCACGACGTGTGGACGAAAGGGCGCCACTTTGAGGTGGGTGAGCTGGTGTGGCTGCACAACCCAGCCAGGAAGAAGGGGTGGTGTACTAAACTAGACAGTGCATGGTTAGGTGCCTGTCAGATCTTGGAGCGTGTGGGGGAGGTAGTGTACCGCATCCAGAGCCCACCAAGGGGACGCAAAGTGGTGGTGCACCGGGACAGACTAGCTCCTTACAGGGGCAGACAGACAATGGGGGGTGAGAAAGGGACAGTGGGGACAGCCAGGGTTCGGGTCATTCAGAGGAGGCCTCTCAGGAGGCAGGGACAGAGCTGCCAGCTGTGGCTGTAGGGGAAGAGACACTCGGGGGGAGAACACAGGGAGACCCCAGAGAGAGAGGAGGCCTCCGGGTCGCCTTAATGACTTTGTATGTGACCTCGGGGTCGAGGGCTTGTAAGGGAGGGAGCTGTGTGGCGACCCTGTTCTGTGTAAAGTTCCAGATCGTCCTGCTGATTGGTGCGCTCAGGGTGGTCAGTTAATCGTGGGGGGTGGCACCTGAGGGTTCTATCTATCTATCATCTAATTTATTTATTTCAATTGACTGATTTCTTTATATGAATTGTAACTCAATAAAATATTTGAAATTGTTGCATGTTGAGTTTATATTTTTGTGCAATTAAAATTGTGTGAAACAAAAATACTCAAAAGGCACCTAATTTTTGGAACAACCCACATATAATCGTGATAAATCGTGAATGGCAATACATATGGTATCGCCAAAGTATAAGTGATATTATTTTATTGTGAGGCACTTCCCAGCGCTACTACACATGGTTCTATCTGAGGGGTGTTGTGATGGGAAGTAAATAAGTAATTGAAAGTCATGCCGAAGTGAGTTAAATGATATGTAGCATGAAGCCAAACCCATTGTGAAGTTACCTCAAACTGTTATCTAAACTCTATTTCCTTCACTGCCAAATAAGGTAGCGCACGAACTGTAGATTTAATCTGCAAGAAGAACACCGCTCAATTTTTAACAATGGCCAAGCGACGCTGTCATATTTTCATCTCGATTGCGCTATTACTATTTGGAATAGTAGCCATTCTCCTTCTAACTATTCCCACCGAGGACTTGACCGAACCTCCGGAATTTATGGTAAGATTCGCTGGGCTATTTCTGGACTGTGTATGTCAGTTTTTATGCTGGTTTGTGAAATGTAAAATGAGCACATTTAGCCTCACCAACCACTTACTAAAAAATATTGCTGACAGTAAAGTTTAACTGTACAATGCAATATAACTGCAGTTAAAGTGCAGTTATATTACAACGTGTATGTATGTTACGTTTCATATGGTATGTATACATTTTTGGATGTGCATCACCCATTTCATATAATATGTTACAAATTACAACGTGTATGATATGTTACGAATTTGAGAAAACATACAATATATTACGAATTTGCAAAAGGTATGACATGTCACAAATTCCAATTACTACATTGGACCGCAGTTACTGCAGTTTCAAAACTGCTATCTTTTTTGTAAGGGTTAGTGTTGGCTGTGAATGGAGTGGAGTGAAGCCACTGCTGCGCATACAGAATATAAACAGCATATTTGACAAAGTAATTTATGTCTACAACACTGAAGATAAGACAATTATGTCAGTCTATCCACCTCTGCAACCTGGTCTCAGAGCATTTTGTATTATTCTCTATATAAATCCGAGACACTCCTTTTAGTATGTATGTTACGTTTCATATGGTATGTATACATTTTTGGATGTGCATCACCCATTTCATATAATATGTTACAAATTACAACGTGTATGTATGTTACGTTTCATATGGTATGTATACATTTTTGGATGTTGTTGATATTTACAATTACTCGAGAAGGAGACAAGTCATAACTCGGGACCAGGTGGAATTGATATTCAATCAAGCGATTTATTTGATGCAAAGATATTTGGTAACTCGTGCACGGGCTCGTTCCTTCAGCTCTTAGGGAGTCGTCCGGAACAAAGAGACCTTCTAAACACGTGACACATATTTATACAGAGCAATAGTAATAAAATGACGTAGGTAGAGTCTGGTAGATTCACACTCCTGACTGGTCGTTGTTATGGAGGGGCGGTGTCGACTTCCCATTGGCTCTTGGCAGTGTTCTTCGTCCTCAGAGTCCAGCCCTCATAAGTCTGTGTGTGTTTAGGGTTAGCTGTTCTAACAAATGCGCTCGAGCTAATGTGTGTAATACAGCGTTGGTAATAAGCGACATCAAGAATATATTTCTTACAAATCCCCCTCTTCACGTCTCACAAGAGACGTGAAAAATAGGCCAACGGCTGATCATTACACATCTATTCTCATAGGATTCCTAATCAAACTTAATCCAAACAAAACCAATACATATATTTATATTCCAAACTCATCAACTACTGTTCTAGGCCTATTCAGCCATAACTCTTCCGGTTAGGATCTTCGTCATGACCTTCATATAAAGAATCAGTCTTTTCTAATCATAAAAGAGTGTCTCATTCAACATGGGCTCCTTGGAATGTAAAGGATCTCAATCATCTACTAGGCTTGGAGGAGTATCTTCATCATTCCACTAAATGTATACAACATCTGTTAGCCTGAACAAAATTCCCATTTCCCTTCCCAGTTACACTCTTTATTCAAGATTTTCACATTAGATCTAAGAAATGTTTCATTCAATCTGTAGTCGTCTGGATTGAATCGATCATCAGTGTCCTCATCAGCCACCACTGCTGGTGAATAGTATTCCTCCTTCCACTGATTAGAATCTGGAACTGGTCCATGTCTCACCATCTGCTTGGACGCCTGCACTTTCCAACCCTCGGACACAGGGAACCAAACAGCAACCACATAATACAAGCATACACATACAGGCAATAGCTGCCCCCAAAATTGTGGCTACTATGGTTTTCCATTTACCAAATATTTCATCAAACCATTCTGTCACATATGTATTCACTCCTGAGTTCTCAGTCCATCCTTCACTTAGAGTTGTCAATCCTACAAAAGCTCTGGTGTCTTTAGGAATAAATTTACAACAACTGCCCCCACCATTCTGCATACTCCACCCATTTCTGCCAGCAACATATCTAGAGCCAACCTATTTTCCCAGGTCATGAGCGAGGTGGCGGATAATTGGTTTGAGATTCCCTTCACTGCATCCTTACTGATTGATCCAATCCACATGTTTATTGAACGTCACCCACCAAAAGAACGTTGTCCTGAAACCTTCACCCACTTGATTCATAGATTCATATTCATCAGGGACTCCCCTAGGAATTCCAATCACATCAATCCAGATAGGGCTATTCTCCTCCTACGTCTGATTAAACCTTTCCTTGGTTTCTGGTAACTAATTCTAACTAACTGAACCAATAGGACTGGGGTGCAGGTACCTACCCACCCTCTGTATAGTGTCTGCCTCATACGTCCTTTACTGGTACACGCTCATCACACATCTGTTACCAGGCTGTAAGGTTTCTCCTGTGCCTCTGAACTCCGATCAGTAACATTAACTACTGACTTACTCCATTAAAATCACCCAAATCTCTGCTGTTATTCTTGTCTATAACACTCCCCTGGAGTCAGAGTGAACTGGGGTGGGTTAGCAGCCTCTTTCAATCTCGCCAACCCCATCCCTGTACAGTTTTCACCTCTGTTTTGCTCAGTTAATTTGGTGCTATTTACGTCTATGCAGGTATCCTAACCATAGTCATCCGCGCAAGCCCCATACCTTCTTGGCCCACTGCCTTCACTTAATATTTTCCCCAAGTATGTTTAAACTGTAGGCCAAAGGTAACTAGCAGTAGGTCCTGTACAGAGGCATAATGCATAAGTATGAACACCTTTCTCTCGATTACATACTCCCACTTAATGGAGAGGTTATCAATATTTATTTTGAAAATCACATCCTGCCTCTCTCTGGACACTATGTTATGATACTCACTTCTAGTGGAATCCTTATCCTGAGTAGTCTGTCTTTTAATTATTCCCATGGTAGAGTTTCATTTTTATTTTTGGTGAGTGGTGGATCTGGATGTATCAAAATTAAGACTGATGTAGCTCAGGGTCCCCCATATTCCCAAGAACCGCCAACCCTCTCCTGTCCTTAGTCAGTCTGCTGAGTTCCACCCCATACTCACACCTCTAGGAACACACTACAGTGATGATAGGTCGGGGTAGGGAATCTTCGTTAAGGAGGTAACCCCCGGACCCTATTGGTACTCGGTTCTGCTCCTTAACTCTGTGTGTGTTCAGCAGTGTTTGTATGTGTTTCTTACCTCCTTGCAGTGGGCAACGTGGACCCAGGTTGCTCTCTTTCTGAACATATCTAAATGGCAAATAGGCAGTTTCCAACAAGACCTGGTAGGGCCTTCCCAACGGGGCTGCTTCCAGTCTTTCCTTATCAATCATTGGACCCGCACCCAATCACCTGGTTGGATAGAGTGGGTCACTCTCCTTCAGTTCACCTGTAGGTCACAAAATCTTTGACATACGGGTGTGATTATCAAACAATCTTCTCATGTATTCAGCCAGAGTATTCTCAGTGTATCTCTGCCTGCTCTGGTCCTCCTAACTCTACATCCTACTATATGTACTCATCCTACCAAGTTTCTCCCAATACCTATATAGGTCTCCCTTAGTCTACTTTTTATTGTTCCATTCATGCGTTCAATTAAACCTGCCGATTGCGGATGACATGAACAATATTTCTTCCTGGTAATATCTAACTTCTATCATAGTCAATCACCATTTCTTTCCTTCACCCCTTGTAAGTCCTATGATCATTACTTTGTGCATATATAACACATCTGGAACACATTTTTTTTTTAAGTAATTTGTTTTTCCATATGCTACAATCATACTTCCTAATTGTTTTAAGTCATTAATTCTAATTACATATTTCCCCTGTTGATAAATGGCTCCGCCCATATATCACAATTACTACATATCTAAACAAAGACTTTGGTAATATCGGTAAATTACCCTGATGCCAAATATCATTTCAGAGGATTGTCCCTCCCTATTTCCATATTTCTAATTCTCTCTGTGTGAAGAGCAGAATGTAGCACCCAGGCTCTACAGTAATTAAAACTCATCATCTGTTTATAAATATTGGTACTCCCAAAATTGTCTATTTTCTAGAGGGGTTCAGAGTACTCCCTTCTCAAGGTATAGTATGTCTCCAATACCCAACATCAGTTTGCTACAATTGTAGTTTCCTTTTGCTCACTTTATGGCCTTGTCCTGCCATATACTTTAACAACTACAGTTTCCTATCCACATCCTACACCAGTAGGGTTTGCCACTAGAATATCATCTACCTAAAAAAAAATGTCTGTTTCCTTTGAGGCTCTAATTTTACTAGATTACTAGTGATAGCTTGTAAAAAATCCGTATAGCCTTACTAAAACCCCTTTATATATGGCAATTTCTTCCCCTAAAAGGTAAACCCAAACCACTCTTGGTACAGGTATGCTAAAAAAACCATTTAGCCAAATTCATCATAGTTAGCTAAATATTTTCCCATCTCACTTGACTATGCAGGGTGTATAAATCTGATACACCTAGAGCTCTATCACACTCTAATTCACTCCCTGGAGATCTAATATCATCCTTCAATCATTACTGGGAGCTGCTTGTTTTTTTTTTTTTTTTCTCTCTGGAAAACATTAAAAAATTTAACTATGCTTAGCTTGATCCTGTTTTCCATTCTGCTTGTGATGGATCACATTAACTTCTACCAATTGTGCAGTCCCCCATATTCCCACCAATGTTTTCTTAACAGCTTCTAATCATTACAGGTCTCATTCCAGTGAGGAATACTATCTTTAACTGCTCTCTGTCCATGGTTTATACACATCTAATGTGGGCACTGCCCCATCTATGCCTGCTAATGGATTAGTTAGGCTATCAATGGGCACTGGTTTGAGGGAGACCTCCTGTTACCTCCAACTCCCTTATCTCCCTGTCTCACCAATAGTTCCTTTAAAATTTCTGTGAGACCTATCTCTACATCTGTCTCATCCCCCTCTCCCCCCTGAGCTCCCTGAGTTTCCCTCTGATTAGGATAGGGGGATGGGGTCCCTCACAACTACTACTTCTTCATCTGGATTCTCCCTCCATGCCCAATCTACTAATGAGGGATATAATTTCAATCCAGAATTATCTATGGGTGGCCGTGGATTCCGACTTCAACTGTTCTTTCTTACTCTCAGACTTCATAAAATATTACTTTTAATATTTAACCTTCAAAACTACCTATACCAAAATTACTTCTTTAATCAATCCTTCATCAACAAATCCTTAGGACTATAATTTAGAAGGTATGGCTTCCAGCTCACTCTCTCTGTCATTAGTCAGGTCCCACTTCTAAGTTTCTCTCTCCAATTCAACTCTCATCTATATCTGCCAATAAATAGACTATACTAGTCTCCCTCTGGTATCTATTATTCATTACCCACTTTCCTAAGTACCTCCATTCCACTGAGGTATCTTTCCACTAGGGATATGTGTAAACTCAACTTTTCACCTATATAATCTCCAATTCTGTGGTCCCAACTCCTTCTCCTTGCTGACATTTACAAATAGCTAACTCCTCTAGTAGGAGTACAGTATCCAAAAGATTCAAAATCAACTTAGCATGTGTAATAGTCACCATTCCCCTGTTTATCCACTGTGCAGCAAATATGTGTACTATCTGTGTTAATGGTAACTATTTTCGCTCTACCCAAACAACATGCACAAGTAAGAGCCACTATTTCTGTCTGTTATTCAGAATCATTTATAGGTAAGATTCAGCTTCCAAAATGTCTGTCTCTGCTCTGACTTCCTTATCTTCATTCATCAGGTCTCCTAGTTCTTGAGACATCTGATCTGATAGTGGAGAACCAGTTGTTCTCTTGGATGGCAGGGTACCTAACCTCCCCCCCAGGTCAAATCTTCAGTAAACATTCAGGGTTTATGGATAGACTCCCCACTTATCTCTACAGAACGGAGGGGGCCTCAATAGGCTTGCCTCCTCCTCCCCTCTGTCCAATGTTCAAAATGTCCCTCCATAAAATAATCACATTGTAAACCACTCGGTTTCTCCTGTCCTCCAGTATGTTCCTAATAGCCCATCTAATCTGGAATAACTAGACCAGAATTGTTTCCCTCCTAATAACATCCATGTTATTTCTCTATCACATGGTGTTTCAAACCTCCAAGTATTAACCTCTTTCATTTTTAAGTACTGAACTAATCAGCTATTCCACATTTCCATATAAAATATCTCCATGGTTCTAATATTATCCATATTATTTTACTTAACATCTATTTCCCTATCAACACACCCTTTCAGTATGCAATTACTTAAAACTATTCCCTTCCAAATTATCATGAGTCATCAACACATTGGTTTCTTATCCAGCTCAAACGTTAGAACCACAGCTCAGGCAAACGCCCTTCATGCAAACGTTTAAGATCCACCAGAATTATAACTCCACCATCCACTAGGGTCGTCCTACATGTATTGTAACCTAAAATGCCAATTCATTTCTCATGTCAGTCAATATATAATACCATATATTACACACAACCTCGGTTAATGAGGAGTAAAATGTATTTATAGGGAAAGAAAAACCCGCGGTACTACACAGTGCGGTACTAAATGCTTTCCAACTCACCATTCACATACAAACTGAGTAGTCATTTACTTTAAAATGAACTATCTGTTCAATCGGGCCGCATTCAACAGTTTTACGCGCGCTAGCCAACCATGCTACCATGGAAGTAGTCTAGATCATTACTCTAACTTCCCCAAGCAAAGCTCCCCTGGGAATATAGCCAACCTAGACTCCTAAATTCCTATAAACATTTTATCATATTTTACCAAAGTTTATCGCGACGCAGCCTCTCCTTGGTGTCCGTTGTTAGTTAAAGTTAACCTACAGAATATGAAAAAAAACAATCCGACACCCAGCCCTTGATCAACGTTACTAACAATACTTATCAACATAATTAGTTATTCCCACACAGGGACAAACTCTTCGCTTACCTACATCAACACAATGAGTTATTCCCACACAGACAAACGTTTCGCTTACAGTTCCTCACAAGACATACAACAATCATAGACAAACGATGCCACGTTTAAATGGCCGGACATGTTGGTTCCTACCGTTCCACACACAATCAGGACAAACTCGTCAGTTTATCGTCCTGTCCTTTCAACATACAACTACATTATTACAATACCGGTTCACACTGCAGTTACAACACAAATAACACAATTCTACAGCTTAAATTCACAATACCATTAACTTGGATAACGCTCCCACAGCGGGGTTTCAATATCAACTTTTCAAACGCACCTTCTTCGCATTCTCACTTCCACAGACCTTCACTTTCCTCGGGACGAAGTGATCAGGCGCTTCCTTCCTACCGGGCAACCTGCCGGAAAGACGCACTCAGGCTCTACGTGAATAACGGAACCCATGGTCCCATTTTCCCCAACTAAGGTGTCGGTGGTTGGAATCGAATTGTTTAGGGCGCGCAAGTCGGCCCTGGTTTCAGTCAAAATTCTGGAAGGGGTTGGGGCTGGAGTGCAATGTGTAAGGTGGTGCCAAGGTGCTCCTGATTTGCCTTTGACCTGGACAGAGTGTGAAGTAACTTCCTTCACTTCGTACGGTCCAGTCCACCTGGGTTCCAGCCACTTTCTCTTGTGGACTTTAACCCTCACCCAGTCCCCAACTTTTACCTTCAGTGGTGATGTCTCCCAACCGCTCCCCCTCTTGGACCTTGTGGATCTGTGTGTAGAGAGCTGCAGAAAGTTCCGTCAGTTTCCTCACATAATCAGACATTACAATTTGTTGTACATCAAGGGCGGGCATATGACCTCCCTCCCTTGGTGGACCAGGCATAGCCCTCCCTGTCATTATCTCATGGGGAGAGAGATGGTCCCTGCCCCGGGTGAGGACCTCATAGCCATCAAGGCCAGGGGCAGGGCTTCCACCCAGGTCAATTTAGAGCCTGCACATACCTTTGCAATTTTAGCTTTCAAGGTTTGATTTACGCGTTCCACTAGACCCTGAGATTATGGTCTGTACACTGACCCAAATTTGTGTATAACCCCTACTCTCAGCTCTGCTTCTTCTAGAGTTTTTTCCCTTTCTTCTTGAACATGTGTTTTCTGTTGCCCTCCTTTTCTTCCTCCTTCCCTTTCTTATCGTTTTATACTGTTCCTCCCCTCCTGCTCTATCCTGTATTTTCTGTTCTAAGTAGTCAATGAATTCGGGTTTAGGTGTCAATGTAGAAGCCATTCTTCAATGTGTTATCGCCAATTTAATATGTTCAGAGTCAGTGGAATCAGCGCATGCCAAACCTTATCTATTATAGTTATATATTATCACACATCACATATTACACATTACAATACGGTAAGACAAACAGAAGCAGGGACACACAAACACAAATTTGCCTAAACACAGTCAAAACCGGGCTAGAAAGCTCTAGAACCTCCGGGACGAAGCTATTTCAATCCAATTAGACAGACAGATCGTACACCCTCAAAGGTACGTACAGACAAGCACTCTCAAAACAGTGGCTAAAATTAGACGCACTGGAGGCGCACGGGTCCCTCCCTAAACAAAGTCAAACCGGGCTAGAATAAATTCTAGACGACCGGGACGAAACTAATACGTATATAGTCCTCTAAATCAATAGGACGGGATATGTCACACTTTATCTAAGGGGATGTGTATAAGTTATAATTACTTTAATTCTCCACCTTAACTGAGTGTTCCCTTCTGGTCAGCCAGTCCAAAAGGCCTTCTCTAGTTGGCAGATACTGCTATCAATATTGCGCCACACAGGCTCTTAATCTTAACCAGGGAGTCACACAGACTTTAACCCACACAGGGTGGTGCCACACAGGCTATCACAGACCCACACAGGGTGTGCCACACAGGCTATCACAGACCCACACAGGGTGCCACACAGGCTCACTTCTTCCTTTACCTTTTTCCTATATAAATATTACACAAATATCTTTGCAATCAGCCTTCGCATTCGTAATACATCTATAAAAAATATTTTAACAACAATTCATACTCACGCCCAGTACTACTGATCAAAATTTGGATAATACTATAATACAATATTGCAGATTCGATTAAACAGGTTCTGCTTACCTTATTTAGTCGAGCTCATTGATCAGTTTCCCGGGGCGAGAAGAATTGCTGATGGCTCCTGCGAACAGATCACCCGTCCTCGTGGATTCGTCAAAGACCCGTCTCCTCTCATATCAACTAGCTATAGATCGAAATCAGAAGTGATTAAACCATCCTCTGCTACCAAATTGTTGATATTTACAATTACTCGAGAAGGAGACAAGTCATAACTCGGGACCAGGTGGAATTGATATTCAATCAAGCGATTTATTTGATGCAAAGATATTTGGTAACTCGTGCACGGGCTCGTTCCTTCAGCTCTTAGGGAGTCGTCCGGAACAAAGAGACCTTCTAAACACGTGACACATATTTATACAGAGCAATAGTAATAAAATGACGTAGGTAGAGTCTGGTAGATTCACACTCCTGACTGGTCGTTGTTATGGAGGGGCGGTGTCGACTTCCCATTGGCTCTTGGCAGTGTTCTTCGTCCTCAGAGTCCAGCCCTCATAAGTCTGTGTGTGTTTAGGGTTAGCTGTTCTAACAAATGCGCTCGAGCTAATGTGTGTAATACAGCGTTGGTAATAAGCGACATCAAGAATATATTTCTTACAATGTGCATCACCCATTTCATATAATATGTTACAAATTACAACGTGTATGATATGTTACGAATTTGAGAAAACATACAATATATTACGAATTTGCAAAAGGTATGACATGTCACAAATTCCAGTTTGTTGTGCCTAACGTTAGCTAGGCTGCTAACGTTAGCTAGCTAGGTGTTAGGGTTAGCTAACATGCTAAGTAGTTGCAAAGTAGCTTAAAAGTATTAAGTAGTTGAAAAGTTGCTAATTCGCTAAAGTTGTCCATGATGAGATTCAAACATGCAACCTTTGGGTTGCTAGATGTTACATTACACACCCACCCATCCAGCCTGACCTTTTTTTTTTTGCCTTAAGGAACCTTCTGTCTTATGTAACCTTAACGGACTTGGGGCTCCCAAGTGGGGCAGTGGTCTAAGACACTGCATTTCAGTGCTAGAGGCGTCACTACAGACCACATGGTTCACAAACAGGGCGTTGCACAATTGGCCCAGCATCATCTGAGTTTGGCTGGTGTAGGCCGTCATTTTACATGTTTTAACTGACTTGCCTAGTTAAATAAAGGTTAGGCCAGACAAAATTGATTCACTTTTTAATGGATTTTACATGGATACATTAAGTAGATAAGGAATAGCAGTACTTAGGCTATATGGACATGAACAACAGGATAAATATTCAATTTGACTGATTCTAAGATTATTATTATTAATATACAAATTAACATTAATGAATATTGTTCACATAGGATGTATAAAATAATGCAATATTCTATCATATTCTGTCAGGCTCTGGCCATAGAGAAGCCTATTTGCTTCTCTATGTAGCTATGGTCAGAGTCTGACAGTGTCTTTCTTTTCCGTTTCTGTGTGGGTTTTGGGTTGGATCCCTAATTAGAGGCAGCTGCACCGCATTGTCTCTAATTAGGGATCCTATATAATTGTTAGTCTGTCCTTCACTCTGGTGTGGGTCGTTGTCGATGTATTTCGCAGTCACGGTGATAGTAAGTGTGCATTAGTTACGTCCGTTCATTTCGTGATATTTTGTGCTTCGTGTTTGTTTTCTTCTGTAGTCCGTCATTTTGGTGTTGTGTTATACATAGTATATTTACATAGTATAATAAAATTATGACGAACTATAATCCCTGCGCTGCGTCTTGGTCTCTCCACACACACAACTGTGACATATTCAAAAATTATTGAAAAAAAGTAATGTTATCAGTTCATTCATCTTCTTAATTGTATGGCCTAACAAATTCAAGACTGATTGACAATAAATAATTGTAATCAAATTAAAATGTTGATGCATAATAATGAGCTCATTACCTGAATGCATCTCTATAGTCTATAGGCGTTAACAAAATATGAATACAAATATGA
Source organism: Thymallus thymallus (assembly GCA_023634145.1). NCBI lineage: Eukaryota > Metazoa > Chordata > Actinopteri > Salmoniformes > Salmonidae > Thymallus > Thymallus thymallus. The sequence goes on from CM042404.1 coordinate 14,943,660, forward strand.
TTAGGCCTCTCATAGACTGTTTGGACATAGACATAGAAAATACATAAATCCATAGAAAATACATAAATCCAGACATGGAGTATAACCTATCATCAAAATAAAAATTGTTGTTTATAACATGCACAATTAGCAGCATCAATCTGTATAGAGCAAGCGTGACTAAATTTGAGCCCAGTAACTTTGCTCACCGCACCCTCTTTCGATTGTCTCATCTGGCTGACACGAAAAGCCCCCACCTGCTGATCTGCACGAAGTGTGTGCGTGCAACTGGCGATGTACTTTACTGGACATGATAGCTGTTCTCGGCAGCGCATCATCACTTGAAACTCATTCCGTTTTTTGTGGTGTGGAGAAATTTGAGTGTTTACTATGTTACGTCTTGTCTATGAGAACAGGCTGATCCACCTGATACATAAAATAGTATAAGAAATTTAGTAAGCCTACCATTTTAGGTTTATAGGCTTAAAATACTTCCTTCCATACGTTTTGAATAAGGTTAATAGCCAACCTTGCTGAGCTCCTAACCAATAATACAGTCCTATAACCCGTTTAGCCGTTAGTGTGTCTGGGTCACATTGTCATCTTATCATCTTCACCCTGAGAAGTGTTAATGTGATGGCATGTAAACTAACAACACAATGTCGGCAACGTAGTGTGTATGTGGTCAGGTGTAGTGAAGTGTTTGTAGTCCAACAGCCACATACCCTAATGCATGCCTGGCTCTTTGTGCAATGCTGAAACGAAGAGTAGTTGAATGGCCTTGAACCATAACAGATGATAACTACTACTTCTTACATGTGTTATTGACCGTCTGTGTATATAAAGCATATGAATCAAACCTTTACGGATCCTCATAAAAATCTCATGAATCTTATAAATCTGACAATGGAAAAACAGGGAAGCAGCTCTTTGTGGAGGACTGGTCTGCAGATGTTCTGTCTGATCGTAGAACCCTAAGAATGACTACTGATGCATATTTTGTCAATGGTGCATATCCATTATGGTGCATATACATGTTGCTCTGTTTTTGGAAGACTTCTTCCTTCTATGCCTCTTGCCTCTCATTGGGTAAGTTTTTTTTGTGTCATTTCTTGAGACATTTGTGCCATTTTGAGAAATCTTTGTTTAAAAATCTGGAAATATCCTAGATCATCACAGCTAGAGACTATTCTGCCCTACCAAGCAAAAAGGCAGTAACTTCTCATTTGGTAAAAAATGAGTAAATATAATTTTTGCTACATTATATACATGCTTAATCATGTGGACAAGTATCCTGCCTATTGTGTCTTGGAGAACATGGGGGTCATGCTAGCAGTAACTGCATAAGGTTACTGTGAAACCAAGATAATAAAAGCAATTATTTTCAGTTCCACGCTATTAGCAGTTACTGCCTTTTTGCTTGGTAGGGCAGAATTGGTTTTCTGTGTGTAGACGCCATCGGCATACTCTTATTTTTTTCCCCTCATCTTCCTTTTAGCTGGTGAAATCGTAACAGTCAGTTTGAAAGTTTCATCCTGTCCCCGCTTCCTCTCCCCCCCTGAGTTATACCAAAGACCAAAGACTGTAAAAATGGGTCTCTGCAAAGCGTCTCTGCTTGGCGCTCAGCATTAAAGAGACACTGTGCATTCGGAAAGTATTTAGACCCCTTCCATTTTTTCCACTTTGTTACGTTACAGCCTTATTCTAAAATGTATTACATTTTCCCCTCAATCTACACAAAATACCCCATAATGACAAAGCACCCCTTTCTTATTTCAATATGCATTGTCTGCTGCTGTTTAGGTTAGCTATTATTGTTTTATTTCACTGTAGAGCCCCCAGTCCTGCTCAACATGCCTCTGATAGCTCCTTTGTCTCACCCTCACACATGTGGAGACCTCACCTAGTTTAACTGGTGTCTCCAGAGATGCAACCTCTCTCTTCATTACCCAACGCCTAGGTTTACCTCCACTGAACTCACATCCTACTATACCCTTGTCTATACATTATACCCTCAATCTATTCCACCACGCCCAGAAATCTTCTCCTTTTATTCTCTGTACCCAACGTACTAGACGACCAGTTCTTAAAGCCTTTAGCCGTAATCCTACTCCCCCTCTGTTCCTCTGGTGATGTAGAGGTAAACCCAGGTCCTGTAGCTCCCAGCATTACACCTATTCCCCAGGCGCTCTCATTTGTTGACTTCTGTAACTGTAAAAGTCTTGGTTTCTTGCATGTTAACATCAGAAGCCTCCTCCCTAAGTTTGATTTATTCACTGCTTTAGCACATTCCACCAACCCTGATGTCCTAGCTGTGTCTGAATCCTGGCTCAGGAAGGCCACCAAAGATTCAGAAATTTCCATCCCCAACTACAATATTTCCCGTCAAGATAGAACTGCCAAAAGAGGTGGAGTTGCAATCTACTGCAGAGATCTGTCATACTGTCCAGGTCTGTGCCCAAACAGTTTGAGCTTCTACTCTTAAAAATACACCTTTCCAGAAATAAGTCTCTCATTGTTGCTGCCTGTTACAGACCCCCCTCAGCCCCCAGCTGTGCCCTGGACACCATACGTGAATTGATTGCCCCCCATCTATCTACAGAGTTTGTACTGTTAGGTGATTTAAACTGGGATATGCTTAACGCCCCTGCTGTCCTTCAGTCCAAGATAGATGCCCTCAATCTCACACAAATTATCAAGGAACCCACCAGGTACAACCCTAAATCCGTAAACATGGGTACCATCATAGATATCATTCTGACTAACTTGCCCTCCAAATACACCTCCTCTGTTTTCAACCGGAATCTCAACGATCACTGCCTCATTGCCTGCGTTCGTAATGGGTCCGCGGTCAAACGACCACCCTTTATCACTGTCAAACGCTCCCTAAAACACTTCTGCGAGCAGGCCTTTCTAATCAATCCGGCCCGGGTATCCTGGAAGGATATTGACCTCATCCCGTCAGTAGAGGATGCCTGGTTGTTCTTTAAAAGTGCTTTCCTCACCATCCTAAATAAGCATGCCCCTTTCAAAAAACGTAGAACTAAGAATAGATATAGCCCTTGGTTCACCCCAGACTTGACTGCCCTTGACCAACACAAAAACATCCTGTGGCGCACTGCATTAGCATCGAATAGCCCCCGCGATATGCAGGTTAGGAAACACTGTCACCACCGATAAATTCACGATAATCAAATATTTCAACAAGCATTTTGCTACGGCTGGCCATGCTTTCCACCTGGCTACCTCTACCCCGGCCAACAGCTTTGTACCCCCCCGCAGCAACCTGCCCAAGCCCCCCCCCCCCCCCCCGCTTCTCCTTGACCCAAATCCAGACAGCTGATGTACTGAAAGAGCTGCTAAATCTGGACCCCTACAAATCTGCTGGGCTAGACAATCTGGACAATTTCTTCCTAAAATGATCAGCCGAAATTGTTGCAACTCCTATTACCAGCCTGTTCAACCTCTCTATTGTATCTTCTGAGATCCCTAGAGATTGGAAAGCTGCCACGGTCATCCCCCTCTTCAAAGGGGGAGACACTCTAGACCCAAACTGTTAGACCTATATCCATCCTGCCCTGCCTTTCTAAAGTCTTCGAAAGCCAAGTTAATAAACAGATCACTGACTACTTCGAATCCCACCGTACCTTCTCTGCTATGCAATCTGGTTTCCGAGCTGGTCATGGGTGCACCTCAGCTACGCTCAAGGTACTTAATGATATCATAGCAGCCGTCTTCATCGACCTGGCCAAGGCTTTCGACTCTGTCAATCACCGCATTCTTATTGGCAGACTCTACAGTCTTGGTTTCTCAAGTGACTGCCTTACCTGGTTCTCCAACTACTTCTCAGACAGAGTTCGGTGTGTAAAATCAGAGGGCCTGCTGTCCGGTCCCCTGGCAGTCTCTATGGGGGTGCCACAGGGTTCAATTCTTGGGCCAACCCTATTCTCTATATACATCAATGATGTCGCTCTCGCTGCTGGTGACTCTCTGATCCATCTCTACGCAGACGACACCATTCTGTATACATCTGGCCCCTCTTTGGACACTGTTAACTAACCTTCAAACAAGCTTCAATATCATACAACACTCCTTCCGTGGCCTCCAACGGCTCTTAAATGCTACTAAGACTAAATGCATGCTTTTCAATCGAACGCCGCTCGCACCAGCCCACCAGACTATCATCACTACTCTTGACGGGTCTGACTTAGAATACGTGGACACCTACAAATACCTAGGCATCTGGTTAGACTGCAAACTCAACTTCCAGACTCACATTAACCATCTCCAACCCAAACTTAAATCTAGAATCGGCTTCCTATTTCGCAACAAAGCCTCCTTCACTCATGCTGCCAAACATGCCCTTGTAAAACTTACCATCCTACTGATCCTTGACTTCGGTGAAGTCATTTACAAAATAGCCTCCAAAACTCTCCTCAGCAAATTGGATGTAGTCTATCACAGTGCCATCCGTTTTGTCAGCAAAGCCCCATATACTACCCACCACTGCGACCTGTATGCTCTCGTTGGCTGGCCCTCACTACATATTCATCGCCAAACCCACTGGTTACAGGTTATCTATAAGTCTTTGCTAGGTAAATCCCTGCCTTATCTCAGCTCGCTGGTCACCATAGCAACACCCACCCGTAGCATGCGCTCCAGCAGGTATATTTCACTGGCCACCCCCAAAGCCAACACCTCCTTTGGCTGCCATTCCTTCCAGTTCTCTGCTGCCAATGACTGGAACGAATTGCAAAAATCCTTGAAGCTAGAGGTTCCTATCTCCCTCGCTAACTATAAGCATCAGCTGTCAGAGCTGCTTATCGATCACTGCACCTGTATATAGCCCTTCTGTAAATAGCCCATCCTACTACCTCATCCCCATATTTATTTATTTATTTATTTATTACTTCCGCTCATTTTGCACTCGAGTATCTCTTTGCACATCATCATTTGCACATCCATCATTCCAGTGTTAATGCTAATTTGTAATTGATTTCGCCACTATGGCCTATTTATTGTCCTACCTTCCTAACCTTACTGCATTTTGCACTACATTTGCACTCTGTATATAGATTCTCTATTGTGTTATTGACTGTACGTTTGTTTATTCTCATGTGTAACTGTGTTGTTTTTAGTCGCACTGCTTTGCTTTGTCTTGGCCAGGTCGCAGTTGTAAATGAGAACTTGTTCTCAACTGATCTACCTGGTTAAATAAAAAATGTAATAAAAATCTTCCCAGACTCCTTTGCTCTTCTTATACTCATTTGTGGTTACATAGCCCCTCCCTCACGGGTAGGCTGATTAACACCTCTTAACCGTCTTCCACTATCGTTTCAAAACCTTTCAACTCTGGTTCATCTACCTCCTCTTCCTGTCAGCAGTTAAACCTTCAAAATATATAACACTCCCCCCTTGGCAATAAACCTTCAAGATACGAAACTGGGAAACCACAGTGGCGACCCCTTAGTAATAGTAATGGTGCAAAGATAAACACATGGCCCACAGCATGGAATTCAAATGAGATAGACAGGCGAGCGACAAAATAAAAAATATCCAGTTAAGAGAAATAAGTAGACCTGTGTTACCGCTGCGATGACCAGATGCTTTTGGACTATAAGAAAGCATCAGTCTTCTCTGGGCTGATCCATGTCTCCATCAAGGCCAAAAGTCAAGGGACTGAAGGGCAGCATAGGCTGAGATGAACTCAGCGTTCTTGCCTGCAGATCGGCAGTTCCAAATGCTGCCAGAGACCTGGAATTCCACATGGGTTGTGCACTAAATTAGAACGGTTGCAGCCGAGGAGTGGGGAGCGTCTGTAAAGCCTACAGAGATAGGAGTGAACAGATATAGAAAACACACATGTATTGCCAAAGCTACAGAGGGGTGTGGAGCCAGAACAGTCTTTGTTTCGGCGACAAGACCGCCGCTTACAGCTGCTGCAAAGAAACCAGGGGAGACTGAAGTACTAAGATCTAAGATCCCTCCCCTTGTGTTCTCAAATCTCATAAATAAATGTCTTGTCAAACAAAATCTATCTCTCTGAGCAATTGTATTAGTATAAAATTATAAAATTATTAGCTCAGCATTATATTCTTTATTTTCTCATCTTTATCATGTGTGCCAATAATTTTGGACCTGACTGTTGTCACGAGTGGGTGTAGAGAGAGACCAAGGAGCAGCGCAGCGATAGTTCGACATGTTTATTTTAACTATAAACTTGAAATGTCACGAACTATACAAAACCAAACAATGAAACAGAACACACTTAGTTGGCTGTGACTTGACGTACAAACATCTAACAATGACCCACACAACAGGTGTGGGGAAAGGCAACTTAAATAGAATCCCCAATCAGAGACAACGTCTCGCAGCTGTCTCTAATTGGGGATTCAGCACAAAAAGAAAACATAGATCTAGATCTACTAGATCTGTCAGGCTCTGACCCTGGCTATCTAGAGGAGCCAAAGAGCTCCCTATGGCCAGAGCCTGACAGTACCCCCCCTCTAAGGCGCGGACTCCCGACCGCAATAAAATACATTTAAAAAAATGAATCATGAAAACAAACTGACATGGGAGGGTTGGGGAGGGACACTTCACCTCGGTGGCGGTTCTGGCCCCAGGTGAAGTGGACACTTTCCTCCCTGACGCCAGTCTGATGACCTGTCCTGGAATGGGACCTGGTCTGGCTAACGGCTCCGGCAATGGAGCGGGGCAGACGCCCAGACCCCAACTGGGCACCGGTGGAGTGGACTGCTCCGGCATGGGAGTGGAGCAGACGACCAAACCCGGACTGGGCAACGGTGTGAGAGGTGGTTCCGGCTCTGCACTGGAGCTGGGCAGACGACCGGCCCCGGACTGGGCACCGGTGGAGCGGACTGCTCCGGCGCTGGAGCTGGGCAGACGACCGGCCCCGGACTGGGCACCGGTGGAGCGGACTGCTCCGGCGCTGGAGCTGGGCAGACGGCCGGCCCCGGACTGGGCACCGGTGGAGCGGACTGCTCCGGCGCTGGGCAGACGACCGGCCCCGGACTGGGCACCGGTGGAGCGGACTGCTCCGGCGCTGGGCAGACGACCGGCCCCGGACTGGGCACCAGTGGAGCGGACTGCTCCGGCGCTGGAGCGAAGCAGACGACGGGCCCCGGACTGGGCACCGGTGGAGCGGACTGCTCCGGCGCTGGAGCGATGCAGACGACCGGCCCCGGACTGCTCCGGCGCTGTAGCGGAGCAGACTGCTGGACCCGGATTGGGCTCCGGTGGAGGTTCGGGGCGGCTGACCTCCGGTGGAGGTTCGGGGCGGCTGACCTCCGGTGGAGGTTCGGGGCGGCTGACCTCCGGTGGAGGCTCGGGGCGGCTGACCTCCGGTGGAGGCTCGGGGCGGCTGACCTTCGCTGGAGGCTCGGGGCGGCTGACCTTCGCTGGAGGCTCGGGGCGGCTGACCTTCGCTGGAGGCTCGGGGCGCTGACCTTCGCTGGAGGCTCAGGGTTGCTGACCTTCGCTGGAGGTTCTGGGCTGCTGACCTTCGCTGGAGGTTCTGGGCTGCTGACCTTCACTGGCTCAGAAGCCCGCTCCCGCATATCCATCAGCCTGTTCACTAGAGCGTATCGGCGCCTGAAGTCCTCCTCCTCCTCTATCTCTATAATGAGCGGATCCGTCTGCTTTTCAAAAGGAAGCGCAACCCAGGTTCTCCACCACTTCGTCTGTTCCTCCTTCGGGTATTCATAAAACCCCTCGGGTTTCTCTCGATCATGGATCGTTGGCAGACGAAGTGGTGGGCAATCCTCTTCCTCCAGCCTCTCCGTGCCTTGGCTGCGCACCGATGGTGTGGTGCGCGAAGTCGGCACGGACCGTACCTGACTCTGGGCCGACGCTGGAGGTTACGGGTTGGGAACTGGCGTTGGAGGGCTGCGACTGCCCCGATCTTTCTCTCTCCATCGCCAATCCCCTTCCTGTGAGGACTCCATCGGGAGCCCCCACGAGTGAGGGAACAAAGGCACATAGTCGTCGTCTTCCTCCGACTCCTCTCCGTACCTCTGCTCCCATGGCTGTAGGGGCTCCTCCTGGATCCCCCACGAGTGCAGTGGCCGGGGCTCTTCACCATCGATCCCCGACCACCCCCATAGCCCCCCCCCCCAAAAACAGTTTGGGGGTTCTTCTGGGCTCCAGGCTGTTTCCTTGCCCGTGTCTTGTTTTTTCCACTGCCTCTCTTGGTCTCGTTGTGGTGGGTCATTCTGTCACGAGTGGGTGTAGAGAGAGACCAAGGAGCAGCGCAGCGATAGTTCGACATGTTTATTTTAACTATAAACTTGAAATGTCACGAACTATACAAAACCAAATAACAATAACCCACACAACAGGTGTGGGGAAAGGCAACTTAAATAGAATCCCCAATCAGAGACAACGTCTCGCAGCTGTCTCTAATTGGGGATTCAGCACAAAAAGAAAACATAGATCTAGATCTACTAGATCTGTCAGGCTCTGACCCTGGCTATCTAGAGGAGCCAAAGAGCTCCCTATGGCCAGAGCCTGACAACTGTATTACCATGTAAACACACACACACACAAACACATGCAAATTTACCATGAGGTAAAACATACAGTCCTAGATTACTTTAGGCTATTCCCAAACACCCCCCAACCCCCAACCCCCTGCCTTTGCTCTTGAACACAAGAGCACAACACACTCTTGCTCTCTCAAACACCCACAGTTGCATCATTTAATTGCAGTCTCTCTTTCTCTGACACTGCTGTTGAAACTTGTTTAATTACCTGATTGTGTTTGGCATCTGACTGGTTTATGATATGTGTTTCATGATGTATAACTATACTGAACAAAAATATAAACGCAACAATTTCAACACATTTACTGAGTTACAGTTCATATAAGGAAATCAGTTCAATTGAAATAAATAAATTAGGCCCGAATCTATGGACTTCACATGACTGGGCAGGGGCGCAGCCACTGGGGAGCCAGGACCTGCTAATCAGAATTAGTTTTTCCCCCAGAAATGGCTTTATTACAGACAGAAATACTCCTCAGTTTCATCAGCTGTCAGGGTGGCTTTTCTCAGACGATGCCCCGGGTGAAGAAGCCGGATGTGGAGGTCCTGGGCTGGTGTGGTAACACGTGGTCTGCGGTTGTGAGGCCGGTTGGACGTACTGCCAAATTCTCTAAAACGACATTGGAGGCAACATTTTAGAGTGGCCTTTTATTTGCCCCAGAACAAAGTGCACCTGTGTAATGATCATGCAGTTTAATCAGCTTCTTGATATACCTCAACTGTCAGGTGGATGGATTATCTTGTGTGTGCCCAAAATTTTAGATAAATAAGCTTTTTGTTCAGTATATTTTAGCCATAATAAGTTCAGCTGTAATAATTTCATAATTATAAAGTGGCCTCATGCAGGATGTTGGGCCAAGGTTTTTAATAGAATACAATATCTTAGCAAGTTAATGTTGCCTTTCTCATTTTAATATTTACACACAATTTACAATGTTTAGAGTTTATGATTCATAGCATAATCAGGACTGAAGCGTACGCACTCTAAACAGTTCCTTCATGGGCCTCTTATTTCTCCTAATTAATTCCCTCTTCCCTTTCACTTCCTCCACTTTTCTTGGGGATTATTCTAAATGAGCTATTTTTTCTCAAGATTTGTGCCTCTGTATCTAATCACCGTCTCCACAATTCTCTCCCCCTCTCCGCAGTATGGGATAGTCCTGGACGCTGGCTCCTCTCACACAGCCATGTACATCTACAAGTGGCTGGCAGACAAACAGAATGGCACGGGTGTGGTCACTCAGCACACTGAATGCCATCCCAAGGGTAAGACAGTGTCCCAATGGAAGGATTCTTCCAGGTGTATGTCTGCTTTTTACCAAGTGTTTACATAGAAATTACTTGGTAGAATGGTAATTAAATTGTTATTACTATTTGTTCCTTTTAAGACAAGCACTATTACCGTTTGTTACCAATGAGTATCCAATTAAGTATCAGAAAGTACCGATTTTTTGTCAAAGAGCAGGCAAGTACAGACTCTGTAGGTAGGCCGTCATTATAAATAAGAATTTCTTCTTAACTGTCTTGCCTAGTTACATAAAGGTTAAATAAAACCCCATTGTGTGCTGTGTTCACACCATGTCTTGCCACACAAGGCTAGAGGTAAAGAAGCAGAATAACATGGATGCCTAGCAACTGTCAGTAGTGTGTGGTTTTCCAGTCCTGTCATGCGTACATGACTTATGTGTTTGTATAGATCACGGTAGTCGGTGCTTTAATTAATGTGAAGTCTTTGCAAGTACACAAGCTCTCCCAGAGTACATGTAAAAAGCACTTACATTTGAGTCATTTAGCCAGTGGCGGCGCCAGGGGGGAGCTAGGTGGTGCTGCAGCTCCCCCTATTATAGCCATAGCACCTGCCCAGCACCCCCAAGAAATGTCTGAAATTTTTTATATTTATATTTTAATGTCATGTTTGAATATACTTTTTCATGTTTTTAAAATAGGAATCAAATAATAATTGAATATATATATTTTAGTCTATAATAACATGAGGCCGAAACAGGTGATCTTCTTTGGCCAATGGGCGCAGCCCCCGCCGAACCTTTGACCTTAACGCATTTCAGCTTGTTTTTGATTGTGTATTTTACTTAGCTAAAACTCGCTATGGATCGTTTTTTGCTCCCTAAACGACCACGTTCTGAGTCACACCCTGAAAAGATAAAAGATAAACGAGATTGTGAAGGTGCAGACACACCACCACTCGTCATCACAGAGCCCCAGGAACAAGAAAATCCTGGGGATGAACTTGAAGACGGAGGAGAATCCCCGGCGGCGGTTTCCATTGAGGATGCTAACGTTACGGTTTGTCCTGCAGCTGATATTAGCAACCATCCTCAAGAGGGCCCAAGAAGGCCAGTCCTTCAAAAATACCCTACACGGCAATTTGGGAATCAGCAGAGAAGTTTTAACAAAAGTTGGATGGATCAGTATTCATGGCTAGAATACAGCGTCGGTCAAAGATGCCGCATTTTGTTTTGCGTGTAGGCATTTTCTGAAACGAGGGCACGGATTTCATGTAGAGCCAACATTTACCAGCAGCAGCAACTGATTTAACAACTGGCGGAAAGCATCAGCATCTCTGAAGAGCCATCATGAAAGTATGGGACACAAATTTGCTATGGAAGGATGGAATGAGTTCAAGCAAAAAGAGACAAGTGGATCTAAAATAGCAAACCTGCTTGATAAGGGACATTCTGCGTTAGTTATGGAGAACAGAAAATACATGAAAGCTGTGGTGGAGAGCCTGCGGTTCACAGCCTGCCAGGGGATCGCACAGAGAGGTCACAGAGAGGGTGAGTCGTCACACAACTTGGGAAACTTTCGTGAGTTGCTGCATGTTATTGCTAAGTTTGATCCAACAGTGGACAAGAAGTTAGCTACCAACCCATCAAACGCTAAATACACTCACCATGATATTCAAAATGAGATATTTGCTGTAATGGCAGAAATGATAAGAAAGAAGATAAGTGATGAGGTAAGAGATGCCGAGTGCTTTGCTGTTTTGGTAGATGAGAGTAAAGATATGAGTAAAAAGGAGCAGATTTCTGTTATCGTGCGGTATTTACAACCAGAGTCAGGGGAAGTGCATGAGGAGTTTTTGCATTTCACTGCCGCAGATGGATTGGATGCAGCCTCTCTGCTAGCCAGCATCAAACACACACTCAGTCAGTGTAATATTGATATACATCGCTGTGTCGGTCAATGCTACGACGGAGCATCTGTGATGTCAGGATGTAATAATGGTGTGCAGGAAAAATTCAGGAAGGAGGTGCCACAAGCCATCTATATACATTGTCATGCACACAAGCTGAATTTAGTGTTAGTGGACTGTGTACATAATGTCAGCGCTGCAGCTGAGTTTTTTGAGACGCTACAAATGCTCTACAAGTTTTTTTCTGGATCCGTGGTGCATGATCTATTCATGAAAAAACAAAAAGAGCTCGACCCGACAGCACAACCAGTGGAACTCAAGAGACTGTGCGATACTCGCTGGGCTTGCCATTATAATGCGATCTGCGCCGTCAAGAAAACTCTACCCGCTATCCGAGCCACCCTGTGTGATGTCATCACTCAGTCACACCCACATCGGAGGGCAGAGGCAAGAGCCATCAGTGCCATCATCGATGAGAAGTTTGTTTTGCATCTCATCATGTTCGAGGATTTATTTAGAACAACAAAGTTCATGTCAGATCAGCTACAGGCCCCCAATTTTGACCTCATTGCGGCAGAGGATTTGGCCCAGTCTGTACTTAATGCTCTATCAGAAAAGCGCACAGACGCTAAGTGGAAAGAAATCCAAAAACAAGCAGAGACTCTGTGTGCAAACACAGGCACAACACATACTTCACGTGAGAAAAGGCAGACCCAGAAAACTCGACACCTGGAGGATTTTATTGTGGAGGCCCCGATAGAGAGAACACAGACAGACAATACTGATGACATGAAAATGCACTCTTTTTATCCAGTTATAGACAAGTTGATAGCGGAAATGAATCGGCGCTTTTCAACAGAGGCAAATGATGTACTGAGAGGTGTGCCAACTCTCAGCCCAAAACACACATCATTTTTGGACAAACAACTTCTGCTGCCCATGGCCCGGCACTATGTTGTCAGTGAGGAAAACCTGTCAGCAGAGCTCTACCAGGTGCGGCGGCTTCTACAAAGGAAGGAAGAACAGGGACATGCCATCCACAGCACACAGGAATTCCTATCCTTAATGCGGCCGTATAAAGATGCATTTATGGACCTGTACACGTTAATATGCATAGCCCTGACACTTCCTGTCACATCAGTGAGCTGTGAACGCAGTTTTTCTTGCTTGGGCCGTGTAAAAAACTACCTGAGGAACAGCAGTGGAGACGCTAGGACCAGTAATCTGGCACTTTTGGCTATAAATGCAGAGAGAACGAGGACCCTTGACTGCGATAACATCATTGATGCCTTCGCACTCAATCACAGCAACAGACGTATTGTTTTGTTGTGAAGACATCTATGGTAAGTGCTTGATTTCCCCCTCTGTTGGCTTTTACAAATGTAATTAATTTGGTGGTTGAAGCACAAATCTTGGCTCTTCATAGTTGCATAATGCTCCAACAATAGGAACACTGCTGATTCGTCATTAGACTAGTGTTGGTAACTGGCTGTGTGATTTCGTGATGTGAGCATTTTAGGCCGAAGCGTGTGTCTGTTGCCTTCTGTTGTTGCTGTTTGCTGCTCCGTTGTATTCAGGGCTCAAGTGTGACATAATTGTGTGAAATAATATTTTTTTTATAGTTTACATTGACAGGCTTATGTATGTTGTATCTATAGCCCTTGCGTTGAATATATATATATATATATATATATATATATATATATATATATATATATATATATATATATATATATTATGGCTGTCAAAAGATTAATCGTGATTAATCACATCCAAAATAAAAGTTTGTGTTTGCATAATATATGTGTGTGTACTGTGTAGAATTATTATGTATAAAAACACACACAATCATGTATATATTTAAGAAAAAATTGGTTATATTTATATATAAAATATTTATATATAATATAAATCATATAAATGTATATACAGTATATAAATGCAATTATTCCTTACATATATAGGCTACATGAATGTGTGTGTATTTACACATAATAATTCTACACAGTACACACACATATATTATGCAAACACAAACTTTTATTTTGGATGTGATTAATCACGATTAATCTTTTGACAGCCATAATATATATATATATATGTCGCGGAATGAATATAGTTAATGCGGGCGTGTACGCATACCAAGGGTGGTCCAATGCGACCTCTATAATGAGACGCCGCAAAATTTAAAGCACCTTCTCTTAAGTGTTGAGCACCCCCATAGCACCTGCAACAGAAAATCTCTGGAGCCGCCACTGCATTTAGCAGACCCTCTTATCCAGAGCCACATATCACAGTCATAGTAAGCACAGTAAGTTATCAGCAAAGTCCGTGCTAGTAGGTTGCAGCCATGAAGTTCAAGCAGCAACAACAACTCCTCAACAGCTCCTCCCATCTGTCCTCACCTGTACCTCTGGTGCCAGGAAACAATACCTGCTTCACTTACTGTACTTTACTGTCTTTAACCAACCGTATGGGCTAAGACCTTTAAATATCCTGGGATTCTCTGACCATTATAACATGATGGGATCAAACACTGAAGTCTAGAACTCCTCTTTACCTCACAGGGTATTAGAACCAAAGAGTTCAAGGGTGTTAGACTAGGCCAGTTGCACCGGGGTAGTTTGGTCTGTCTTGGAATTTGTCAGGCTCCAGCTAAGCTAGCTAACTGTATTGGAAAGTAGTTTGTGTGTATGTCTGTGTGTGCGTGTCTCCCTCACAATCTAATGTGTTTAGCAGAAAGCCCTGACTCCTGCTTCAAAGTCCCATAAAATGCAGGGTATTCTCTGGTCTGAGTTAGGGAAGGCATGCATGACATGATCCCGGGGTCACTGCCTGGGCTTAAGTCTGCTGCATGAACCAGGGCATGGGCACCCAGGTGAGGAGTGTTTGTCCTGCCATAAAGTGTGTCTGGGTGTTCCCACTATGCAGGTGGAGGAATCTCTAGCTATGCGGGACAGCAGGGAGAGGCAGGGAGAAGCCTCGAGTCTTGTCTGGACCAGGCCATGCGGGACATCCCCAGAGCCAGGCACCACTTCACACCGGTCTACCTCGGAGCCACCGCCGGCATGAGGCTGCTCAAGTGAGTTATAGTTAGTGTATGCATCTGTGTGTGTTTATGAGTGTGAGTGCACAAGCATGAGTGTGTAGTTGTGTGTGTATCTTTGTATGTTAACAATCAGTGGGTAAGGATTTCCAACTCCGAGGCACACAGGCAAGAACAAGCCCCCTACTTGAATCAGCCAATCTCTAAGCAAACACTACCACACCTGTTTAAAACTCAAAGGATATCATCAGTGGCGGCGCCAGGGGGGAGCTAGGTGGTGCTGCAGCTCCCCCTATTATAGCCATAGCACCTGCCCAGCACCCCCAAGAAATGTCTGAAATTTTTTATATTTATATTTTAATGTCATGTTTGAATATACTTTTTCATGTTTTTAAAATAGGAATCAAATAATAATTGAATATATATATTTTAGTCTATAATAACATGAGGCCGAAACAGGTGATCTTCTTTGGCCAATGGGCGCAGCCCCCGCCGAACCTTTGACCTTAACGCATTTCAGCTTGTTTTTGATTGTGTATTTTACTTAGCTAAAACTCGCTATGGATCGTTTTTTGCTCCCTAAACGACCACGTTCTGAGTCACACCCTGAAAAGATAAAAGATAAACGAGATTGTGAAGGTGCAGACACACCACCACTCGTCATCACAGAGCCCCAGGAACAAGAAAATCCTGGGGATGAACTTGAAGACGGAGGAGAATCCCCGGCGGCGGTTTCCATTGAGGATGCTAACGTTACGGTTTGTCCTGCAGCTGATATTAGCAACCATCCTCAAGAGGGCCCAAGAAGGCCAGTCCTTCAAAAATACCCTACACGGCAATTTGGGAATCAGCAGAGAAGTTTTAACAAAAGTTGGATGGATCAGTATTCATGGCTAGAATACAGCGTCGGTCAAAGATGCCGCATTTTGTTTTGCGTGTAGGCATTTTCTGAAACGAGGGCACGGATTTCATGTAGAGCCAACATTTACCAGCAGCAGCAACTGATTTAACAACTGGCGGAAAGCATCAGCATCTCTGAAGAGCCATCATGAAAGTATGGGACACAAATTTGCTATGGAAGGATGGAATGAGTTCAAGCAAAAAGAGACAAGTGGATCTAAAATAGCAAACCTGCTTGATAAGGGACATTCTGCGTTAGTTATGGAGAACAGAAAATACATGAAAGCTGTGGTGGAGAGCCTGCGGTTCACAGCCTGCCAGGGGATCGCACAGAGAGGTCACAGAGAGGGTGAGTCGTCACACAACTTGGGAAACTTTCGTGAGTTGCTGCATGTTATTGCTAAGTTTGATCCAACAGTGGACAAGAAGTTAGCTACCAACCCATCAAACGCTAAATACACTCACCATGATATTCAAAATGAGATATTTGCTGTAATGGCAGAAATGATAAGAAAGAAGATAAGTGATGAGGTAAGAGATGCCGAGTGCTTTGCTGTTTTGGTAGATGAGAGTAAAGATATGAGTAAAAAGGAGCAGATTTCTGTTATCGTGCGGTATTTACAACCAGAGTCAGGGGAAGTGCATGAGGAGTTTTTGCATTTCACTGCCGCAGATGGATTGGATGCAGCCTCTCTGCTAGCCAGCATCAAACACACACTCAGTCAGTGTAATATTGATATACATCGCTGTGTCGGTCAATGCTACGACGGAGCATCTGTGATGTCAGGATGTAATAATGGTGTGCAGGAAAAATTCAGGAAGGAGGTGCCACAAGCCATCTATATACATTGTCATGCACACAAGCTGAATTTAGTGTTAGTGGACTGTGTACATAATGTCAGCGCTGCAGCTGAGTTTTTTGAGACGCTACAAATGCTCTACAAGTTTTTTTTGGATCCGTGGTGCATGATCTATTCATGAAAAAACAAAAAGAGCTCGACCCGACAGCACAACCAGTGGAACTCAAGAGACTGTGCGATACTCGCTGGGCTTGCCATTATAATGCGATCTGCGCCGTCAAGAAAACTCTACCCGCTATCCGAGCCACCCTGTGTGATGTCATCACTCAGTCACACCCACATCGGAGGGCAGAGGCAAGAGCCATCAGTGCCATCATCGATGAGAAGTTTGTTTTGCATCTCATCATGTTCGAGGATTTATTTAGAACAACAAAGTTCATGTCAGATCAGCTACAGGCCCCCAATTTTGACCTCATTGCGGCAGAGGATTTGGCCCAGTCTGTACTTAATGCTCTATCAGAAAAGCGCACAGACGCTAAGTGGAAAGAAATCCAAAAACAAGCAGAGACTCTGTGTGCAAACACAGGCACAACACATACTTCACGTGAGAAAAGGCAGACCCAGAAAACTCGACACCTGGAGGATTTTATTGTGGAGGCCCCGATAGAGAGAACACAGACAGACAATACTGATGACATGAAAATGCACTCTTTTTATCCAGTTATAGACAAGTTGATAGCGGAAATGAATCGGCGCTTTTCAACAGAGGCAAATGATGTACTGAGAGGTGTGCCAACTCTCAGCCCAAAACACACATCATTTTTGGACAAACAACTTCTGCTGCCCATGGCCCGGCACTATGTTGTCAGTGAGGAAAACCTGTCAGCAGAGCTCTACCAGGTGCGGCGGCTTCTACAAAGGAAGGAAGAACAGGGACATGCCATCCACAGCACACAGGAATTCCTATCCTTAATGCGGCCGTATAAAGATGCATTTATGGACCTGTACACGTTAATATGCATAGCCCTGACACTTCCTGTCACATCAGTGAGCTGTGAACGCAGTTTTTCTTGCTTGGGCCGTGTAAAAAACTACCTGAGGAACAGCAGTGGAGACGCTAGGACCAGTAATCTGGCACTTTTGGCTATAAATGCAGAGAGAACGAGGACCCTTGACTGCGATAACATCATTGATGCCTTCGCACTCAATCACAGCAACAGACGTATTGTTTTGTTGTGAAGACATCTATGGTAAGTGCTTGATTTCCCCCTCTGTTGGCTTTTACAAATGTAATTAATTTGGTGGTTGAAGCACAAATCTTGGCTCTTCATAGTTGCATAATGCTCCAACAATAGGAACACTGCTGATTCGTCATTAGACTAGTGTTGGTAACTGGCTGTGTGATTTCGTGATGTGAGCATTTTAGGCCGAAGCGTGTGTCTGTTGCCTTCTGTTGTTGCTGTTTGCTGCTCCGTTGTATTCAGGGCTCAAGTGTGACATAATTGTGTGAAATAATATTTTTTTTATAGTTTACATTGACAGGCTTATGTATGTTGTATCTATAGCCCTTGCGTTGAATAATATATATATATATATATATATATATATATATATATATATATATATATATATATATATATATATATATATATATATATATATATATATATATATATATTATGGCTGTCAAAAGATTAATCGTGATTAATCACATCCAAAATAAAAGTTTGTGTTTGCATAATATATGTGTGTGTACTGTGTAGAATTATTATGTATAAAAACACACACAATCATGTATATATTTAAGAAAAAATTGGTTATATTTATATATAAAATATTTATATATAATATAAATCATATAAATGTATATACAGTATATAAATGCAATTATTCCTTACATATATAGGCTACATGAATGTGTGTGTATTTACACATAATAATTCTACACAGTACACACACATATATTATGCAAACACAAACTTTTATTTTGGATGTGATTAATCACGATTAATCTTTTGACAGCCATAATATATATATATATATGTCGCGGAATGAATATAGTTAATGCGGGCGTGTACGCATACCAAGGGTGGTCCAATGCGACCTCTATAATGAGACGCCGCAAAATTTAAAGCACCTTCTCTTAAGTGTTGAGCACCCCCATAGCACCTGCAACAGAAAATCTCTGGAGCCGCCACTGGATATCATACACACCAGTGGAGGCAGCTGAGGGGAGGACGGCTCATAATAATGGATGGAATGGAGTGTAATGGCTGGAATGGAGTGAAGTTATATTAAGACACCCATGCAGACATTTCTCATGCTCTTGCACACACTGGTTTTAAACACATGCAAAGTTAACAGAGTGTACATCAGAGAAACACACACACACACACACTATAGCTATAAAGAACATTTTCACACAAAGTTGCACCATAAGAGTTTCTAACCAATGACAATATAGAATTGTCTCCTCGTCCATCTCGTTGTGTTATTGCAGGGTAAAATGTGAGTCATGTTGTGGTTCTGAGATGAGTCAACAACAAGATTGAGAGATGTGCGTCTGTCTGGTTAATAGGTTATTGTTGTTAGGCTGAGTAATGTTGTTCATTCCATACTCCCATGTTGATTCGTACCCGTACCTACTCGTTGTGCGTCTAAAGTATCTGAAGTGGTACATTTCCTTTCTCAACAGTCTCTCCAATCCTGTCCAGTCAGCCCAGGTCTTAAAAGAAGTGGGTCATAAAATCCAGTCCTATCCTTTTAACTACCAGGGGGCAGCAATATTAAGTGGCCAGGAGGAGGGAGCATACGGCTGGGTCACTGTCAACTATCTCTTGGAGAACTTCATCAAGGTGGCCAAACTTTCACCATTCTATAGTGTTTTATGGTACCCCAAATAGGTGTGTATACAGGTGTTTGTAAAAAACGATCCTGCATAAACATTGCTATGGTGGTTCTAATTGATCCCTGCCTTATGCTTTTCTTTCAATGCAACCATAAGCACTTAAAAACGTAAGGATCCTGTGTTAGTTTCATTTCAAGCTTTTGTAGACATTCTTTGAAGATTGAATGAAAATAGATTATAGCTACCATATGACAGATTTCCACTAAGGCTTATTCTTATGTTAGGATTAATTGGTTGAGTAGATGGCTACCTAGTGGCCATTACAACAAAGAGAACATCTGCTGAGGAGAAAAGCTACCCACACACCTCTCATGTTACTTTGTTTGTCCCTGTGTGCCCTTTGCAGTATGGCTTTGTGGGCCGTTGGCTGAGCCCAGGCAGACAGACTGTGGGGGCGCTGGACTTTGGTGGGGCTTCCACCCAGATCACCTTTGTGACCAAGGACGAGGTGGAGGACATAGGGGACAGGATGAAGCTACGTTTGTACGGCCATGACTACTCCCTGTACACACACAGCTTCCTGTGCTACGGACAAGACCAGGTCTTCAAACGCCTACTGGCTCACTTGGTGGTGGTAGGAAACACTCTTTTTGGCCACAACTACATTAGAACCACCTAAAGTTTACTTACTGTAAGCTTCACTTAACTTCACGGCCTGTTCACCCCGCTATCATCCAGAAGCCGAGGTCAATACAGGTGCATGAAAGTACATAATGAAGACATCAAAACTATGAAATAACACATATGGAATCATGTAGTAACCAAAAAAAGTGTTAAACAACTCTAAATATATTTAAGATTTTAGATTCTTCAAAGTAGCCTTGATGACAGCTTTGCACACTCTTGGCATTCTCTCAACTAGCTTCACCTGCAATGCTTAACCAACAGTCTTGAAGGAGTTCCCACATATGCTGAGCACTTGTTGGCTGCTTTTCCTTCACTCTGCAGTCCAACTCATCCCAAACCATCTCAATTGGGTTGAGGTCGGGTGATTGTGGAGGCAAGGTCATCTGATGCAGCAGGGTCAAATAGTCCTTACACAGCCTGGAGGAGTGTTGGGTCATTGTCCTGCTGAAAAACAAATAATAGTCCCACTAAGCGCAAACCAGATGGGATGGCGTATCACCTTGAATTCTAAATAAATCACTGACAGTTTCACCAGCAAAGCACCCCAGACCATCACACCTCCTCCTCCATGCTTCACGGTGGGAACCACACATCTGTTCGGCTACTCTGCATCTCACAAAGACATGGCAGTTGGAACCAAAAATCTCAAATTTGGACTGAGACCATTGCTCGTGTTTCTTGGCCCAAGCAAGTCTATTCTTCTTGGTGTCCTTTAGTAGTGGTTTCTTTGCAGCAATTCAACCATGAAGACCTGATTAGGACCTCCTCTGAACAGTTGATGTTGAGATGTGTCTGTTAGTTGAACTTTGTGAAGCATTTATTTGGGCTGCAATTTCTGAGGCTGGTAACTCTAATGAACTTATCCTCTGCAGCAGAGGTAACTCTGGGTCTTCCTTTCCTGTGGCGGTCCTCATGAAAGCCAGTTTTATCATCGCGATTTATGTTTTTTGTGACAGCACTTGAAGCTTTCTTGACATTTTCTGGATTGACTGACCATCATGTCTTAAAGTTATGATGGAATGTTATTTCTCTTTGCTTATTTGAGCTGTTCTTGCTATAATATGGACTTGGTCTTTTACCAAATAGGGCTATCTTCTGTATACCACCCCTACCTTTTTACAACACAACTGATTGGCTCAAACGGATTAAGAAGGAAAGAAATTCCACAAATTATCTTGTTAATTGAAATGCATTCCATGTGACTATATCATGAAGCAGGTTGAGAGAATGCCAAGTGTGCAAAGCTGTCATCAAGGCAAAGGGTGGCTACTTTGAAGAATCTCAAATATAAAATAACACTTTTTTGGTTGCTACATGATTCTATATGTGATATTTCATAGTTTTGATGTCTTCACTATTATTCTACATTGTTTAAAATAGTAAAAATAAAGAAAAACCCTTGAATGAGTAGGTGTGTCCAAACTTTTGACTGGTACTATGTGGAGCGGGCTTTTTAGAGCAGTGGACACCTTTCGGTAACATGATATTCTCACCTGTCCCACTCCCATTCACCAGGGGTCGATAGCAAAACAATTATTATCGAGAAGATTGAAATACTGCTACCAATTGGCTGCTATAGTATGCTGACGAAAAACAAAAACTAGCAGTATTTCAATCTTCTCGATTTGTCATTTGGGATAATGGGATAATTAGGAGGACACTGCCATCCCTGGATTGAGGTACGTTTTCCGAGCCATATCTCACACCGGCTCGTCTGGCTATATATCAGATCAAGTAACCAAGCGACAACACTGCCCCTACCGCTGCAGAAAGAAGAATATGGCGTTTTCAGGTAGTACAAATTGCGTCGAATGCCGGAGCGTATTACAAGGAGCCGCCCCTTTTGTGACGAAAAACGATATTGCAGCACAGTGCTACGCTCTGTACCTTCCATCTCCGTAGTGTGTGAATTTACCTTTATGCACTACTACAGCAAGGGCCCGGAGTCTTTCCCAGTCATGTCACATTACAAGACACCATAATTGTCTACATCAGCACCATTGAAATAAAGAAACTTTGTTATTAAACATTCAAACCCCACCCAATAATATATCACCCCTAGATTGTTTTTATGTTTTGTATTTATGACAGATTTAGATCACCATGTGTATTTGAAATTCACCCCGGCATTAATTCCAACAATAGATCTTAGTACTCCATTTATGAGTGTAGCTTGCTCTCTACTTGTTATAGGAATGTGTCAAGTTACTGTAATAATTCCTTTCACACTCACTCAATCCCTCTCCCAATCTCAGTCTCTCTCTCTCTCTCTCTCTCTCTCTCTCTCTCTCTCAGGCTCAGGCTCAGGGTCAGGGTCACACAGGGACAGTGTCCCACCCGTGTTTCCCTGCAGGCTATAGCGTCAAAATGAAGTTGGGGACATTGTTTGACTCTCCCTGCACGGCCAAGATACACATGTCCGGCTACAATCCCCAGGCAACGGTGTCTGTGGAGGGCACTGGCGACTATGATCAATGCCTGGTCAACATGACTAAGATCTTCTCCTTCCACAGCTGCCCCTTCTCCCAGTGCTCCTTTGACATGGTGTTCCAGCCCAATGTCACCGGCAGCTTCATGGTGAGGGGCATTAGGAGGGGCCCATACAGTGGTTTAATCAACCCTAACCCTAGCCTCAACCACAACTCTAACCCTAGTTTCATGTCCACATCCTGGTTCAACCCTAATCCCAAACCTAACCTCAACCGTAAACCTAAACCCAACCCTAGCTCCAGCCCTAACCCTAACTACAGCTCCCGACCCTAATCCTAACTCATCCTCTCTTTCTCTCCATTTGTCCATCAGGCGTTCTCAGCCTTCTTCTACATTCACCAGTTCCTACAGACTACTACAGGAATCCTTGTCGCCACCCCTGCCCAGCTGGAAGAGGCAGCCCGTGCCGTCTGTAGCATGAGCATCAATGAGGTCAGCAGCCCTCTCTTGGTGTGTGTGTGTGTGCGTGCGTGCAAGAGAGTGAGAGAGAGAACATTTGTGTTTGAAGGGGAGAGCCTCCATGCATGTGAGACACTGTCAGTGTTTGCATGCGTTTCTCCATTCATTATGGTTTTGTATGTGTTTCATGTATTTCTGGATGGATATCATGGCTATGTAATGCACATTTTTGTATCCTGTTTTAGATGTTGGTGCTGGCCCCAGAGCAGGAGCCTCGTCTACAAGACTTCTGCGCTGCTTCTGTCTTCACCAAGGTGCTCTTCACGAAAGGCTATGGCTTTGACGAGATCTCATTCCCACGCATTTCTTTCCAGAAAAAGGTAAGATTACTTGATGGGAATATGATTTATTTCTCTATCTCCTTCTTTTACTCCAGATACCAACATAATCATTGATGTTACACAAAGTCTTGTTAGTGTTTGTAATTTACTTATTTTTAGGCTACAGCCTCTCCATTTAAGCTTTAACCCCTAGTGCACCAAGTGCCTATCAAAATGCTCTGAGTGTATCCAGGCTGACCTGAGGTGTTTGTTTGTGATGGCACTAGGCAGGGGATGTCTCTGTGGGCTGGGCCCTGGGCTACATGCTCAGTTTGAGCAGTCTGCTGCCGGGGGAGAGCGTAGGCCTGAGGAAGGCCCTGAAACCTGGAGCCTGGGCAGCCCTGCTCTTCCTCTTCACTCTCCTCCTCACCATCCCCCTGATGTACGTCTCCCTGCAAGCCTGCCGCAGGAATAAGAAAGGAAGCAATGACATTGTCAGCTAATCATCATAAGGGAATCCCAATGATTCCTTATTTCACTGTGCTTGGAGGGAAGATTGCAAACTATTTGTGAGGGTGCTGGTGGTACTATCCTGGAGTGTGTAGATATAATGTTGGATAAAGTGTTGATAATATTGTCACTTTACAGAGAGATAAAAAGTGAGTCCTCCCAGGCTGTCATCATATTTTATATATCCCCGCTTTAACAAATAGGGGGTTTTCTGTACAGCACCCATTGTAGGCTATAGTTAATGTTCAACATCATTCTCACAACATATTTACCCAACATTTAAGTGCCATTTGTTTGTGCTTCGTATTCATTTTGTATTTTGTATTCTGATAACAAAAAATAAACTGTTCTGTACATGAGTGGTGTTTGAAGAAGTCGTTTGTATATTGACTACAACTGGCTAAAACTACAAGTACCACAATACCATCCCACTGTATTTCCGGAAGTTTGCTACGGACGTTTTTTTCACGTTGATCATCGCAGGAAGAATTGCCTACTATTTCAAATTCAATAACGATCAGCTGTGCGAGCTAGCTAAGTACGTTGAATTTCGTGGAAGTATTTCAGGGAAAAAATGTGTACTCAAACGAAGGCTGCTGCCCTTATGGCGAACATTCCAGAGGCAGAAATCGACCCCACGGGTGTGTTCAAATACGTTCTCATTCGAGTACACAGTAAAGAAGACGGCGACGACTCGAGCGTAGATATTGTACGTGGATATGCCTGGGCCGAATATCATGGTAAGAGGACCAATAATAATGATGATTGATGTTGAAGTATGATTAATGTACAGTATATGTCACTGTTCTACTAACGACAGCCTACTACTCGTACTGTGCTGGCAGTGACGCTTGCCAGCCAGTAGGTGGGGCTTATGTCACTGAAATATGTCAGAGGTGTCAGTCAGTCCAGCCCCAACTGCACAGCTCCACTGGTGTGGTGACTAAATACACTACATGACCAAAAGTATGTGGACACCTGCTCGTCGAACATCTCATTACAAAATCATGGGCATTAATATGGAGTGTGTCCCCCCTTTGCTGCTCTAATAACCTCCACTCTTCTGGGAAGGCTTTCCACTAGATGTTAGAACAATGCTGCGGGGACTTCCATTCAGCCACAAGAGCATTAGTGAGGTTGGGCACAGATGATGGGAGATTAGGCCTGGCTCCCAGTCTGCATTCCAATTCATCCCAAAGATGTTCGATGGGGTTGAGGTCAGGGCTCTGTGCAGGCCAGTCAAGTTCTTCCACACCGATCTCGACAAGGCCAGATTCGTCCGTCGTACTGCCAGATGGTGAAGTGTGATTCATCACTCCAGAGAGGCGACCTTTACACCACTTCAGCCAACGCTTGGTATTGCGTGTGGTGGTCTTAGGCTTGTGTGCAGCTGCTCGGCCATGGAAACCCATTTCATGAAGCTCCCGACAAACAGTTATAGTGTTGATGTTGCTTCCAGAGGCAGTTTGAAACTCGGTAGTGAGTGTTGCAACCGAGGACAGGCAATTTTTATGCGCTTCAGCAATCTGCAGCCCCATTCTGTGAGCTTATGTGACCTTCCACTTCGTGGCTGAGCTGTTTTTCCTCCTAGAAGTTTCCACTTCACAATACGAGTACTTACAGTTGACTGGGGCATCTCTAGCAGGGCAGGAATTTGACAAACTGACTTGTATGACAGTGCCACGTCGAAAGTCACTGAGCTCTTCAGTAAGGACATTCTACTGCCATTGTTTGTCTATTGAGATTACATGGCTGTGTGCTCGATTTTATACTCCTGTCAGCAACGGGTGTGGCTGAAATGGCCAAAACCACTAATTTGAAGTGGTGTCCACATACATTTGTATATATAGTGTACATTCCTCATACAAAAAAGAACACACTTACACTGGTTTATTTTGAACATCCCAGTGCTTTTGAAATATTGTGTAGTTTGAGTATTTCCAAGAGACTGGTTCTGAAACTTTGAGTACATTAATGATTTTGTGTTTTTGTCACTGCAGCGGATATCTATGACAAGGTAGCAGAGGAACTTGAAAAGGGAGGGCACCTGGGCTGTGAATGTATTGGAGGAGGAAGGATTAAGCATGACTGCCAGTCAAAGAAGATCCACGTCTATGGCTACTCCATGGTAAGAGAATTCAGAATAGTGTTGTTATTTCAGTGGAACTCATGTACGCCTATTGATTGGGTTTTCTGATATTGCATGACTGATATTACATCTCTTGAGGTTCATTATTTCCTAGCAGCCAAGTTATCCTTTCAATTGCTTTCTTGTTCTTTGCAGGGCTTTGGCAAAGCAAATCACGCTGTCTCCACAGAGAAACTAAAGTTGCGTTATCCTAAATACGAGATCACCTGGGCTGATGAGGGATACTGACCTACTCTGGACCCACCTCTTTCCTTGGACTTGAGTCAGGCATAACTCCTTCCTGAGTGTGGGCCAACAGAAAACCGCAAAACCTCAGTGGCATCACATTATGTGAGATCTGAAGACAAACCTGTCAGTACAAAGCTGGGAGTAAGACTGACACATTACCTATTTTAGTGTTTCCCAAACTCAGTCCTAGGGACCCCAAGGGATGCGTATTTCGTTTTTTGCCTTAGTATTACACAGCTTATTCAAATTATCAAATCATCATCAAGCTTTGTTTATTTGAATAAGCTGTGTAGTGCTAGGGTAAAAGGTTTGGGAAATGCTGACTAATATACCCAGAACAGTGCTTGATTTTGTATTTTGTTTCAGTGAAACAATACGTGGAAAACATATTACAAAACAGGAATCTTTTTATGTTTAACCATAAAACTAATAAATGTTTACATTGATTTACTAAATTGTAATGTATGCTTTATTAGCATGAAGTCATGTTAGTAAGGACATTTATATCATACAATACCGGAATGAGTATGATCATCTCCGGTCATGGAGTCATAAAACCATTATCATGTTGAGCAATGTGGAAAAACTCATGTCCTTACTTTTCTGTCTACTTTATCTCACTGTGTATCTTAACTCCAGGAAGTTTATATGGTTTTGGCAGCCACTAAACTTCAAATTGCTGATCAACTTTTACATGAGTGATTATAAATGTGGATATCAGATAAGGTTAGATTAACTCATTGATCTGAAATGCATTGACTTCCGATGTTGTCATACAGGCACAGTGGTATAGTGGAGGGTAGCCACTTTTAATTTTTGCACAACAGTTTACCCACCTTTTGCAGAAAGATGAATTGAAATTATAGGGAGTGTTACTTTTTACACCGCGATCAGAGTTTAGCCACCTATTGTTTTTACCACTACATCACTGTTTATATACAGAAGTCTACACTCAAGTCTTATTTACAATGATGGCCTACCTCGGCCAAACCTGGACGACGCTGGGCCAATTGTGCGCCGCCCTATGGGACTCCCAATCACAGCCGGATGTGATACAACCTGGATTCGAACCAGGGACTGTAGTGACGCCTCTTGCACTGAGATGCAGTGCCTTAGACCCCGCTGTATGTATTACTATCAATTCAATTATGTATTTATAGCTAATGTACAGTATTAAATTCACACAAGTTTGATACTTTTTCATAAAGGTATACATTGCAAATTACCTGTGTAGCTCAGATGGTAGCACATGCGCTTGCAACGCCAGAGTTGTGGGTTCGATTCCCTCGAGGGACCAGTACGTATGCACTAATTAACTGTAAGTCGCTCTGGATAAGAGCATCTGCTAAATGACTAAAATGTAAATTAGTATCCTATTCATTATTTCTTCATGCTCATAAGTTTCTACATGTCGTGAAGAGGAATTCAGGACCTTTGATGAATGCATTCAGCCACAATATTTAGTCCTGTGTTCAGTAAAGTTCCTTTCAACATACAGTAGAATCTGCTGTTTTATGACCGATGCATGATGATATAAAGTCTAGCTGTTATCTATCAGCAGGAAGGAGAGCAGAGCAGAGGAGGTCACAGGTAGACAGTGGCTGTTATCACAGTCTAATAGGTGACTAGCAGTGTTCAGACCTCCACAGCTCCAGGGCAAAGAGATGACTAACATGGGATTAAACAGAGGGTTTTCAGCCCTGGTTCTACTACTGACATTTCACTTGGGTAAGAAAATTGACACTAGTCTGCATACAATACTGCTAAATGTAGACTAGTGTTTACTGAACTCACTGTCTGTGTCAGAGCAACAAATAAACCATTTTCTTCACAGTTATCAAGGAAGTGCAATATCGTATTTGTTTTTTATTGAACTAAGCTGTGTAGATCACAGGTGCATAAACCTAGGTCCTGTGGCTTCGAAAGTTAGTGCTACCACAAAAACGGTTCTTTATTGTGTAGTGTTACTTTTACTTTACTCATCCCAAGGGGGAAATTTCTTCGCCAAGCAGCTACGAAAAAACACAGGGAAGGTGCAAAATGCCTGAACGAAAATACACAAAAGACAGATACATGATACATGATATTGCATAGTATGGGTGAATTGCTGAGTGTTGGGTGAAAAATAAAAAAAGATACAAGTATTGCAAGTTGATATAGATAAATAAGGAGTATTTGCATGGTTAACTATACTATACAGGTCGATGACAGAGAAATACTTAAATAGAAAAATGTGCGTATGATATAAGTGAGGGTAATAATAGTTTACTTAATATACAGTCTGGTTAAATGAACAGGTAAGTGAATATTTTGCATTGTTACATTAACTGTACAGGTGAATGACAGGAAGAGATACTTAAATAGCTAAATGATATAATTTAGGGTAATAATAAGTCCAAGAATTACTTACAATATTGCACGTGATATGATATACAGTGGGGAGAACAAGTATTTGATACACTGCCGATATTGCAGGTTTTCCCACTTACAAAGCATGTAGAAGTCTGTAATTTTTATCATAGGTACTCTTCAACTGTGAGTGACGGAATCTAAAACAAAAATCCAGAAAATCACATTGGAAGATTTTAAAATAATGAATTTGCATTTTATTGCATGAAATAAGTATTTGATACATCAGAAAAGCAGAACTTAATATTTGGTACAGAAACCTTTGTTTGCAATTACAGAGATCATACGTTTCCTGTAGTTCTTGACCAGGTTTGCACACACTGCAGCAGGGATTTTGGCCCACTCCTCCATACAGATCCTTCAGGTTTCGGGGCTGTCGCTGGGCAATACGGACTTTCAGCTCCCTCCAAAGATTTTCTATTGGGTTCAGGTCTGGAGACTGGCTAGGCCACTCCAGGACCTTGAGATGCTTCTTACGGAGCCACTCCTTAGTTGCCCTGGCTGTGTGTTTCGGGTCGTTGTCATGCTGGAAGACCCAGCCACGACCCATCTTCAATGCTCTTACTGAGGGAAGGAGGTTGTTGGCCAAGATCTCGCGATACATGGCCCCATCCATCCTCCCCTCAATACGGTGCAGTCGTCCTGTCCCCTTTGCAGAAAAGCATCCCCAAAGAATGATGTTTCCACCTCCATGCTTCACGGTTGGGATGGTGTTCTTGAGGTTGTACTCATCCTTCTTCTTCCTCCAAACACGGCGAGTGGAGTTTAGACCAAAAAGCTATATTTTTGTCTCATCAGACCACATGACCTTCTCCCATTCCTCCTCTGGATCATCCAGATGGTCATTGGCAAACTTCAGACGGGCCTGGACATGCGCTGGCTTGAGCAGGGGGACCTTGCGTGCGCTGCAGGATTTTAATCCATGACGGTGTAGTGTGTTACTAATGGTTTTCTTTGAGACTGTGGTCCCAGCTCTCTTCAGGTCATTGACCAGGTCCTGCCGTGTAGTTCTGGGCTGATCCCTCACCTTCCTCATGATCATTGATGCCCCTGCTTTGTAAGTAGGAAAACCTGCCAAATCGGCAGTGTATCAAATACTTGTTCTCCCCACTGTATATATGAATATGTATATACAGTCCTGAATGAATGAGTGATAACAGACCAGAGTTACTCACGGATGGATGCCTAATTGTTAAACTAGGTCCTAACACCCCAACAGTTCCGACGGCACGGCACCCCGGTGAGGCATTAAATAGTCTAATAGCCGCTGGCAGGAAGGACCTCCTGTAGCGCTCTCTGGCACACCGTGGTGGGATCAGTCTGACTGAAAATGCTCCTCTGCATCATAACCATGGCAGGCAGAGGGTGGGTGACGTTGTCCATGATGGCCAGCAGTTTGGCCAGGATCCGTCTCTCCGCCGCCACCTCTACAGTCGTGGCCAAAAGTTTTGAGAATGACACAAGTATTGGTCTCCACAAAGTTTGCTACCTCATTGTTGATGATGGCAATTTGCATATACTCCAGAATGTCATGAAGAGTGATCAGATGAATTGCAAAGTCCCTCTTTGCCATGAAAATAAACTTAATCCCCAAAAAACATTTCCACTGCATTTCAGCCCTGCCACAAAAGGACCAGCTGCCATCATGTCAGTGATTGTCTCGTTAACACAGGTGAGAGTGTTGACGAGGACAAGGCTGGAGATCACTCTGTCATGCTGATTGAGTCAGAATAACAGACTGGAAGCTTTAAATGGAGGGTGGTGCTTGAAATCGTTGTTCTTCCTCTGTCAACCATGGTTACCTGCAAGGAAACACGTGCCGTCATCATTGCTTTGCACAAAAAGGGCTTCACAGGCAATGATATTGCTGCTGGTAAGATCAACCATTTATCGGATCATCAAGAACTTCAAGGAGAGAGGTTAAATTGTTGTGAAGAAGGTGTCAAGGCGATCGGGGCACCACCAGTGCAGAGCTTGCTCAGGAATGGCAGCAGGCAGGTGTGAGTGCATCTGCACGCACAGTGAAGCAAAGACTTTTGGAGGATGGCCTGGTGTCAAGAAGGGCAGCAAAGAAGCCACTTCTCTCCAGGAAAAACATCAGGGACAGACTGATATTCTGCAAAAGGTACAGGGATTGGACTGCTGAGGACTGGGGCAGAGTCATTTTCTCTGATTAATCGTTTTGGCCATCCGGTAAACACCTTGTCCGGAGAAGACAAGGTGAGCGCTACCATCAGTCCTGTGTCATGCCAACAGTAAAGCATCCTCAGACCATTCATGTGGGGTTGCTTCTCAGCCAAGGGAGTGGGCTCACTCACAATTTTGCCTAAGAACACAGCCATGAATAAAGAATGGTACAAACACATCCTCCAAGAGCAACTTCTCCCAACCATCCAAGAACAGTTTGGTGACGACCAATGCCTTTTCCAGCATGATGGAGCACCTTGCCATAAGGCAAAAGCGATAACTAAGTGGCTCACCGCCCGTTCTGACGCACAGCTCTGTAGCCGCACAAATTGTGTCCTACCGGTCAGGTAGTCCATAACCCAGGAGACTAAGGGTGCTTCCACTTTCATCCTCTTCATCTTCTCACCCAGTAGCAGGGGCTGAATGGTATTGAAGGCACTGAAGAAGTCAAAAAACATAACCCTCACAATGCAACCTGCTTTGTCCAGGTGAGAGTAGGCCCTCTGCAGAAGGTAGATGATTGCATCATCCACCCGATGTTGCGCTGGTATGCGATATGCGAACTGCAGGGGGTCCAGTGATGTACACACCAGGGGTCTGAGGTGAGTGAGGACTAAACTTTCCAGGGTCTTCATGATGTGGGATGTTAGTGCTACAGGTCCACAGCACATGGACCCTTTCTAGGCTCATACCTGCTATCAGGGACCTTTAACAGATTACTGCACTGTATGGCCTTTGAGCCTGCTAACATTAGCAGCCTCATAAATCTTTGATTGGTTCTGATAAGAGGGGAATTAAGGTGGATTTACTGCCCTGGCAATTCTTGCACGTATTCAGGTTCAAGAGTGGAAGATCCTACTAGGGCATTTATGCAATTGGACACTTAAAAAGATAATCTGTTGTTTTGCAGCGATTGTTTCACAGACACTTGGATGCCAGACCACAGAGCTGAAGTGTGACTTTGTGTGTGACTGCACAGACTGCAGCGATGAAGATGGCTGTGGTAAGACTCCCTCTGCTCTGACTGAGCCAGACAAGTCACTATGTATCAATTATAGAACATGTGCTCCACTGACAATGCCACTGAACACCAATCATGCAGAGCTAATTGTCTAGTTGGTTTTCTAACTCTGCCATTTACCAAACGTTATGTTATATCACTAGAACGGAATGGAAAAAGTTCAAGGTCAAGAATAACCAATTTCCAAGAACACACACTACCAGACCATAGAACACACAGCTCCCTCAGACCAACAAATTGCAATACAAGCTTTAGATTTTTAAGTGATGCCTGTCTGTCGGCCTGTCTGCCTGCTTGCCTGTCTGTATCATGGTTGTTGGTGTGAAACCCCAGGCTACAGAGGGGCAGACTTTGTGTGTGACTTTGAGGACCCATACCTGTGTGGCTGGCAGGACTTCTCCTTGGAGGCCTACTCCTGGGAGAGGCGTCAGAGAGGGGACACGCTGCCGGACAGCGGACCCTCCTCAGACTTCACCATTGGAACAGCCACAGGTACGCTCTCCACAGTACCAACACACACAGATATGTACTCAGTGTTAAAAAAAAACACTAAAACACAGGGCTAAGAAGATTTGGATCACACGCTACTAAAAATTGTAACTCACATCTTCTATTTGTGTGTGGGAAATTATGCAATGAGTGTGTGTTGTGTTTTCAGGTTGGTTTATGGGAGTGACCGAAGTGAGGGCAAACTCTCCCAGCACTGCAGTGATGGCATCTCCCATGATGAAACAATCTTCTCCCTCATGCCGAATGCACCTTAGATACTTCCTCTGGGACCCAGGTAACACATAGCATTACGATATCAAGGGTTTTACAGTAATACTTAGCTAGTCCTTCTGATCAGTTTTAGCATGGTAAACACAGGGATTAGCCGCTGTGTTGAATGAGGTCACTTCCCCCCGCAAATCTAACCTTTATACATGTATTATTATTAGGCTACACAGGGCTGGGGTCTGCCCCACTGTGGGCCTCTGTGTATAGGGAGGACAGCACCCAGCATGCAGTGGTGTGGCGCCCTGAGCGCACCAGCGTGCGTGGCTGGAGGGAGGCAACCGTCTTCCTGGGACGCATCCCCACCGCCTTCAAGATCCGCCTCCACTCACAGCGCACCGAGGGGCGCCGTGGAGACGTGGCTATTGACCAGTTGGAGTTCCAGGACTGTGGCCTGCCTCGTCAGTCTCTCTGTTTTTCTGTCTTTTGATTCCGCTGTGCTCTCTTCCTCAGATATGTGATATAGAGATATTCTGTGTCAGTGTGTTAACATCACTTACTCACTCACTCACTCACTCTCCGTTCTCAATGCCAGTCCCAGGGGAGTCGTGTGCTGCAGGGTTACTGGAGTGTAACAGCAAGAGCTGTGTGGAGCAGCGTCAGGTCTGTGACGGCACTGATGATTGTGGTGACAAAACTGACGAGCAGGATTGTGGTGAGAGACCTTTTTCCATCCTTATTTTTATTTAACAAGGCAAGTCAGTTAAGAACAAATTCTTATTTACAATGATGGCCTACACCAGCCAAACTCGGACGACGTTGGGCCAATTGTGCGCTGCCCTATGGGACTCCCAATCACGGCCAGTTGTGATACAGTCTGGATTCGATCCAGGTTGTCTATAGTGACGCCTCTAGCACTGAGATGCAGTGTCTTAGACCACTGAGCCATTTTAACCCTCTTCCACTATTTTAATTAACTCTGTGTGGCTCTGTGTGTTTAGAAGGCTACTGGGGCTGTGACTTTGAGGACGGAGTGTGTAACTGGGACCTGAGGACTATCTCCCCTAGTCTGAAGTGGACAAGGACCAGTCAGGCCAACATCTCCATGACAGACCCTTTTAAAGGACCCGGTAGAGACCATTCCAACAATACTGCATCGGGTACAAGCTCAATGTCATTATAGAAACATATGAGTCATTGTTCTGTCCTGATTTTATTCCCCAGTGAGATGTCTTCAACTTCTGTTATTGCCCTGAAGGTCACTTCCTGTATGTCACTGTACCTGAAGGCGGGCTCAAATCTGATTGGACATCCTTTCAAAGCCCTCTTCTGGAACCCACCAATAGCACAAATCCTTGCAAGGTATGCACTAAGACAACATGGCTTCTCCAAAACACCCCTCTATCATGCTGTTTCCACACTCACACATGGCTTCTACCTTGGCAGGCCGGTCTTCTGAACTTTATACACACATTTAAATTTGAACATTTTAGTCATTTAACAGACACTCGTATCCAGAGCAACTTACAGGAGCAATTAGGGTTAAGTGCCTTGCTCAAGGGCACATCGCCAGATATTTCATCTAGTCGACTCTGTGATTCAAACCAGCAAAATGTTGGTTACTGGTGTAAGGTTACCTAACGCACATCACACACACACACACTATATCGTCAGTTGACCAACTCTCAGTCAAGGGAACGTTAATTGAATCCATCATTATGTTCACTGTAATTACTAATTTACTTCAGTCTGTAAAGGACAGACACGTGTCTTTAATATGAGCTAAAACATGTCTGCTCTTTAGATGGTAATGTACAGCCACCAGTTTGGGCCCAGGTCTGGAGGCCTGTCTGTGCTGGTGGCAGACACTGATATCTACCCGGTGTGGCAGAGGGGGGGTGCCTTGGGGGACCTCTGGGTCAAGGCTGAGGTGGAGATCATTACCAACACCAGCTTCCAGGTGAGTGGACTGGATAGGGCTGGGTGGACGTAAGTAATTCATGGACATATGCTTTTCCAGATGTTCAAAGTGCTTTACATTGGATGAGGGACAGTTTTGGTATAAGAGCTATTGAATACCGACCACCTTTAATTAGCATATTGCTCTCTTTCTCCTTTGAATGACTTTCGTCTTAGCTTGTGTTTGTGGCTGCGATCCGAGACAAGGAGTATGGAGGGGTTGCTATAGATAGCATTATGATGTCTCCTAACTGCCGTCTCTCTAAAGGTGAACCAAATAAACACATACTTTTTAAAATCACACAATGTATACAGAACTGAACTACTAATAATGTTAACCAACAGCACAGTGCAATATGGTCATTACAAAGCATGGTGCAATATGGTCATTACAAAGCATGTATACTGTTTCTATTTACCCGCTTACTTTATCCCCTTCCCACCTTCCCTCTTGCAGGAAATGTCACATCAGTAAATTTCCCCAAACCTCCTGGGCATCCTTGCACTGATGATACCAGTAAGATCTGTGACTTTCATGAAGACTGTGCGGATAAAGATGACGAGGCCAAGTGCGGTGAGTACTCTGGGTTTGCGATGTATATATTATTGTAGGTGTATTATATTTGTATTATTTGTCTCGTGATTTTGAGTGTGAATCTGCATGTTCTTAGTGGCTGTGTGTGTGTTTGTGTAGGGGACTTCTCCTATGAGAAGGGTAGCTCTGGATGGACAGACAGCAGCATTGGAAGCCAGCAGTGGGTGCTGAATGATAGCACCAAAGGTAACCTTTGGACAGCGGTGTGTGTGTATGCGTGCTTGTATGTGTTATGCATATCAAGATATGAGTTGCCATGTCTGGTCAGCATCTCTCTCTCTGCCCTCAGTCAAGTACCTGTATGTAGCTAAAGCCGCAGGGCAGCAGTTGACTGAGGCCCAGACACGCACCCCTCTCCTGGGCCCATCGGGGCCGGCCTGCACCCTAAACTTTTCCTACTCCCTGACCAGCAAGAGCAATCACACCGGTAACACAGCCTCAGCCACCTGCAAGCAAACCCTAACAATCAACTTAACCAAAACCTATGTCCCTCCTACATTTCAGGACATTTGCCGCTCCTTGTTTTCACCTCTGCGTCTTTGTTCTCGTCTCTCTTCCCTAGGTGAGCTGTCCATCCGGGTGATTGACAGTCTGTTGGGCAGTCTGCCCAGACTGTGGGAGTTCAGTGGGAAAACAGGATGCGTAGAGGGGGTGTACCAGCAGGCGCAGGTGTACATCGGAGCCAGGGATCACCGCTTCCAGGTATGATACCTTCAGGACATGCTTATGGTTTGGGGGACCTTGTTTGTAGCCAGTAATCATCGTCTACCGTAGTAAATGTATTCATTTTCTGATGCTATGGTTACTCTTTCTGGTATTTACTCTTTCTTTCACTCCCTCTGTCTTTCCAAGATGGAATTTGTGGCTCGTGCTAGGAAGCTGTGCCCAAGTGCCAGAATAACAGTGAAGGATGTTCGTTTCATCAACTGTCACGCTCAGTATTTCCCATCCTCTCCCACAGGTAAGCTATTTATGGTTCAGTTTCAACAAATATTGTTTTGTCGTGATCATTTAGTATTTCAATAGTGTCACACACATCCTGTCAATATGTAGTATTTTCTTTCATTTTCTGCTGATATATGATTTGTTTCTTCTGGACAGATCTGTCATGTAACTTTGAAGAGGGACTGTGTGGCTGGTACCAGGATCAAACGGACAACTTTGACTGGAGCCTGCTCACAGGGATGGACCATTCCATTGGCATCGGTATGAACATGACTTTACACCTGCATAGCATACTCAGCTAGGATCACATAACCACTTACCAGTGTCCCCTTCTAAACATGTCATACTTCTCACATACTGTAGTAGCATTACTCCAAGTGTTCTCTGCTCTCTATGTAACCAATGGACCTGATCATTAAGTCATTAGATGTCTATCCCACCTTCATTAATCATGTATTTGATTACAGGTAAAAGCCTTGCTGTAGACGTATGGAGCCCCTTGTTACGGGGTGTGTCTGGCCGTCTGTTATCGTACCGTCAGCCAGGCACCTCCGGACATCACTGCCTGTCTTTCTATTATAAGCTCTACGGGCCTGAAACAGGTGAGGATGAAGGGCCGTCCTAACAAACAGTTACAGTAATTAAAGAGTCACTCCTGAACACAATGTAAACTACTCCATCTCCCTCTTCTCTTCCTCTCACATTCTCTTCCTATGTTTTTACTCCTTCTCTCTCAACTCCCCCCCCCCTCCCTCTCTATCCCCCTCAGGTGCACTCAGTGTTAAGATGCGTGATGCCTACGGCGGTGAGAGTCTGCTATGGAGCCGTAGCGGTGCCCATGGCAACGTCTGGCATGAGGGACACTGTCCAATATCTGAGCAGCTAACTAGCTTCCAGGTATGAGTGGATTCAATACAGGTCCAGTGACACATAAACATTCATAATAACAAAAATAGAATATGTGCATGTTGACGTTGATATGACACTTCCGTTTGTCCCCACCCCTGCTCACCTCTCCTTCCTCCTCTCTGATTCACAAACACACACAGTTGGTGTTTGAAGCAGTGCGTTCCGGCTTTGACGGGCGGGTGGCGCTAGATGACGTGTCATTTGTGAACCGCCCATGCACCGTGCCCAATATGTGCTCCTTTGAGGGCCAGCAATGCGGCTACACTACTACTGGCACTGCCCGCTGGCTCCACACTAACTGGCAGTCCTCCAACACTGGGCCCAAAACAGACCACACACTGGAGACAGTGAAGGGTGAGAGACGGAGAGAAAGAGAAAAAGGGAGATAAATTGACTTTGTCACTATACTACACTGAGCCTTTGAGAGAATTAGTGAGAGATACAGAGAAACATGGAATCTACTTAAACATATCCAATTGTTGGTCCTTAGGGTACTACATGATGGCAGACAGTGATGTGGAGATCCTACCACAGGGCAGTGTGGCCACCCTTACATCCCCTGTGCGAGTGGGCGTGGCACAAACAGAGTGTGTTCACTTCTGGTACCACATGGGGGGAGAGAATCCTGGTGAGTGTATATACCTTTTGCAGTACATACCCACCCTCAATCGCACATAAAACTGTGCATGCTTGTACACACATACAGTGTACACACACGTACTCTGACCATTAGTGTGTGTGTGTTCTATTTTAGGTTTGCTGACTGTGTACATGAAGCCAGTGAAAGGAGACAGGGTGAAGATCTTCTCCAACAGCCTGGACCAGGGAGGTGTCTGGCTCCATGGCAACGGCAACATCATTAGCACCACCACCACAGACTGGCAGGTAGTTTATATGATGTCATGTGATCTAGCCACTGGTCAGACACTGCAAGCACTGAAAGGTCAGATGTAAGCAGCCTAGCGTTTAAGATCGCTGGGCCAGTAACCGAAATGTCGCTGGTTTGAATCCCTGAGACGACTAGGTGAAAAATCTGTCAATATGCCCTTGAACACGGCACTTAAGCAAAAAATGCTCCTGTAAGTCACTCTGGAGAAGAGAGTCTACTAAATTGCTGAATTTATTTGTTTGTGTTTCAGTTAGAGATTGAGGTGCAGGGAGCGGGTGGCAAAGGCACTCATGTCTCAGTTGATGATGTAATTTTCTCAAACCATCCTTGTCAAACACTAGGTCAGTACTTTACACTCACACACACACACACACACAGAGAGATGGAGAGAGAGAGATAATTAGACTGATTGTGTGTTTGTCAGGTACAAAGTGTGACCTGGAGAGAGGTCTGTGTGACTGGACCAACACTCAGAACCCTGAGCGAGACCAGTTGGACTGGGAGCTGACCAGTGCTGAGGCAGAGACCCACTACCCCACCCCATCCCACGACCACACCCTTGGGACAGAGAGAGGTGACACTGACACCTTTAAATGCATTTACTGTAATCTAAGGTATGAATTAAAACTAATCCTAACACTTTACTTAAAGCATGCAGGTATAATGCATTATGATGTCATAAGCATCAAATTGGCCTTTGAAATCCAACGCTTCCAGGTGAGAATGCATGTTCTGATTGGTCCCAGTCTTACTGCCCTTGTGTCTATTCTGCAGGTCACTTCCTGTTCCTCCCCAGTAGCACCAGGGACACAGCCAATTACAATGCCTGGTTGCTGAGTCCTCATCTGCCCTCCACCAAGGGCACCTGCCTGCGCTTCTGGGTGTACAAACCAGTCTCCCGTAAGACCAAACCTACACCACTGGACTTCACCACCACTGCTGTCTGAACTCTATCAAACAACCTGCCTTACCTGTCTGTTTCTATGTGATGATGACGATCATGATGGTGATGATCCCGATCGCCAGTTTGTTAATGCCATCATATTCCTCACTGTGTCCATGCAGATGGTAGTCATCTGAAGGTGTGGAGCCGGTCTAAAGGGAGCCAGAATCAAATGCTGAGTGTGGAAGAGGTGGGAGCAGTTTGGTTACGCTTCGATGTTGACATCACCTCTAATGAAGAGTATCAGGTCAGACATCACACACACACACACACACACACACAACACAGGTGTGGTTCCTGAGTTTATTAAGCAATTAACATCCCATCATGCTTAGGTTCATGTATAAAAATGCCCTGTTGCCCATTATTTTGGCTACCATGGCTATAAGAAGAGATCTCAGTGACTTTGAAAGAGGGGTCTCAAAGGAGCATGCAGGGTTTGAAGTGTGCGCGTGCGATCGTGTGTGCGTGCATCTCGGTCACAAGATCTTTAACCCAATTGAACACTTAGGGGAGATTCTGGAGTGGCGCCTGAGACTACGTTTTCTACGGCCATCAACAAAACACCAAATTAAGGAATTTCTTGTGTCGCATCCCTCCCAATAGAGTTCCAGACATTTGTAGATTATATGCCAAGGCGCATTGAAGCTGGTCATGGCGGCTTGTGGTGGCCCAACGGCCTATTAAGACACTTTATGTTAGTGTTTCCTTTGCCAGTTACAGTAACTGTATATATTGTTTCATACTGTATTATTGAAAGGAAGTGTTGTTGTTCATTGAGAATGTGTGTTTCTAGATTGTATTTGAGGGTTTCAAAGGAGACACTGGAGTCTTGGCTCTGGATGACATTGGCTATGACGTAGGATTCAACTGTGCCGGTGAAGCAAAAGACCCAGTGACAAGTAAGATGCAAGAAATGTTCGTGACTCATGGCACTCACCAGGCCTGGCTGAGCAACCCTTGTCTATTAACACCTTATGTCTAATACAGCCACACCAGAAGCAGACAACACAGGGGGTATTGCAGCTTCCATCATTGTGGTACTGCTGCTGCTGGCCACTCTGGGAGCCGTGCTGTACTGCTACCTGCGCACCCAGGAGAAAACAAAGGCAATGACCGGCGGGGCTGTGGAACGA
The DNA here is from genome assembly GCA_023634145.1 of Thymallus thymallus. Lineage (NCBI taxonomy): Eukaryota > Metazoa > Chordata > Actinopteri > Salmoniformes > Salmonidae > Thymallus > Thymallus thymallus. The sequence goes on from CM042404.1 coordinate 14,983,438, forward strand.
ACAGCTTCGCCAGCAAACAAAGGCATTGCTAATGACATGTATGATCCACGCCTCACAGTGAGTATTATGGCGCCACTATTTCTTGGACGTTTCTATGGTCCCCCCCCACCAGGTTCAAGAACAGCTCAAGAAGTTTCTAACATTAAATACTTGTTAATTTGTTATAATTCTCCTTTTGTCCATTTTCAGCAGGACCACATGACCGTGTCTCCACTTCCGGCACAACCAATTGCGAGGGACCCCACTTACGAAGTATGCGTCCTTGTAAGTACATGTCCCACTCAATCAATTAACGTCTATTCACTTATTTATTCTATTCTAATGTGAATAACCTACAAATATCGGTCTTTGTGTGTCTGCAGGATTCCACAGAATTAGTGAGGGAGGAGAGGGTGTAGAAGGAGAGACTGCTGCCTGGTGGTGGCTTTGTGAAATGAAGGCGATATCACAGCAGAAGAACTGCTTGTGTCGTCTTGCACCTGACACACACACACACACACACACACACACCTGGATATCAGGATAGCATTGACCTGCTGACTGTGAGTGAATGGCTATAGCATCCACTGCACACCTTCACAAACCCTACACACAAACACACTCACACTCATCCATGTACCATTGCAATCAAAGGAGCAGCTGCAGATTTGACTGACTAGGTCCTGGGACTTCTGCTGATGGACAGTCAGGATGGTTGGAGGTCAATGAGATGAGATGGCTCACTGTATGCAGTGCTAGCTGCCAAAGCATGTAATTGCCCCTTCTGTCTACAGAGACAAGGCAGACACTGCTCTGCTATGGTAATTCTACTGAAAGGGAGAACGCTCTGACAAAAATGTCTGTCGCCGAATCCTACCGGTTGGCTACAGTGCTAAACTTTACTTATAACTTATTGATATGAGAGCCATGCTATATAGCTGTTTATAAACTTTGTCATAGAAGAGTACAGCTGGTTAAACTTCAAGCAAGAGAGACTAAGACCGACAGAGAGAGGGATTTGATGCCCTGTATTAGAACCTGTGATGGGGAGGTGCGTTGTTGCAATTTGCTTCCAAATAGAGTGCTGATGTTGAAAATGAAAATTAAATAAGACTGTAAAATATAATGAAGAGCATGTATTTCCAAGTAAAATGCTATTGAAATTGAGCTTAATTATATGTTTTGAGATGATGAATATTACTAATTAAAACAGAAAATGTAATGCACCATATTGCTTCAGGTTCGTTTTACAATAAATACCAGAATTCATTTGCTTATGAGGCTATTATTAAACTAAAATCAGTCAAACCGATTTGTGTAATCAGTAATCATAAGGTAAGTAAATTGCATCATGTTATTTCTCTTAGCTCCCTGGTCAAGAGTCCAGATGGCTTTGCCCTGGTCAAATGAGATTGATAAAATAAAAAAAAGATGGGACAAGGGAATCACGACACGACATCCCACCCTAGCAACCGCCATGTCTCCACGGCAACATCCTCCCCTGTCCTCTTCGGTGGCATCAATAGTATTACAAGCATAATGGTCACTTGCACAGTAGCCTGTTTTCGATTAGATGACCAACTCCTACAAAGATGGTTGGGGTACACACTGTATTGATAGGTGTGGGGGCATAATTTCGGCTGTAACCTAGTCTATAGTTAGATTAGCTCGGGCGGGGTAGGATACCCAGTGACAGCACACACACCCGTAGATGTGGGTGGTTATTAGGCGCAAATTAGGAGGGAGCAGGTCTCTAGAAAATCTCGGTTGCAATTCCATTAGGGCAAATTATTTCATTGCTCTCGAGAATAAACAGAGTATACCACGCGCGTACACTCATTCAGGCTCCCGATCCCCTGGACAACCTCCTTTCCAGGCTCGCGCCATCCGTCCTCTTCGAATACCTGCACAGCAGCCTGTTACCGTTCGTTCGGATGGATCCCGCTGTTCTCATCTTCCTGCTGTATGTGATGATAGCTCATGAGCTGGTCTGCGGCTGGTTGCAGTACCGGAGGCAAGCTGCCAAACCCCGCAAACGAGCCGGGCCGATGTGGAATACCAGGTAAGGGCTATGTGTATGCTATTATGGGATGAATAACACAATGAATCAATGGTAAGCTAAGGCTATCAGAATTAACTTTTTTTTTGTGTTTGAATAACTACTATTCATTATTACAGGCTATTATGCAGTATTACATACAGTATTACAATACAGCATGACAAATATATTATTAATTCAGCTGTTACTCCCTCCTCTACCCATCAGTGCCCGAGTTTGCCCTAGCAGCTGGCGGGTCAGCAGCCAGCCTTGCAAGACAGAGAGAGGACGAGACTGGAGGAGGGCTGCTGGGAAGAGTGGGCGGAGGATTGTCAGAAAGGCCTGAGCTGGAGAGAGCATCTGTTGAGCAGAACTTCAGACAATTCCCCAACCCCAGAGTGGATTGTTGGACTGAAAGAACTTTTACAGGTTTGAAGAGCTTGATCTGCTGCATCATCTCTTTGCTGTGATTGAGCAGCACATTGCCAATGGGGATTTGGTCTGTCAACACAGCAATGGAGTCTAAACTCCGGAGAACAGTACAACATGAGGAAATGTCTGTGGAAATGCTGAATATTTATGTATTTTCAACTGTTTGTCAATGTCTTAGTCATATTTGATCATGTTATTTGGTGATGTTTGTATTCCAGATCAGATGTTATCCTCCCTTCAGGATCTGCATTTTTGACCACACCTCCAAAACAAAGCTATATAGTCCATCAGATGCATCCAGGAATTTTAAGTGTCCTTTAGTCATTCATTCTTTCTCAAATAGAAAAACAAGAAATGTTTGTCAGGCCATGTTCACGCTAATGTAAAGACCACCAGGTGTGTTTACTGTGGATGTGGCTCTAACAACATTTTCATTAAAACACTCTTCTGAAATGAACCATTGAAAGGCTCACAGTGAACATAGAGAATAGCCACTTTCTGTGAAGTATACTGAACAAAGGGTTGCGATTTCATGTCAGACTCTAAATACCACTTTTTCCAACATGTTACACCCCACTGGGAAAGGTGGTCTGAATAACAGATTAATGCAGTTACACCCAACTCTGTTTCTTAAAGATTGCTGTGTCTACGGATTTTCAATCTTGCCATTTCAATGAGCAACTGAACAAATATATAAATGCAACAATTTCAACGATTTTACTGAGTTTCAGGGGGTGGCAGGTAGTCTAGTGGTCAGAGCGTTGGGCCAGTAGCTGAAAGGTTGCTGGATGCCGACAAGGTGAAAACCTGTTGATGTGTCCTTGATCATGGCACTTAACCCTCATTTGCTCCAGGGGCGCCGTACTACTATGACTGTCAATGTAGGTAGGCCGTCATTGTAAACAAGAATTTGTTCCGAACTGACTTGCCTAATTAAATAAAGGTTACATTTTAAAATGAAGGCCCTAATCTATGGATTTGACTGGGAATACAAATATGCATCTGATGGTCAGTGGTCACAGTCAGTATCTGGTGTGACCACCAACTGCCTCATACAGTTCAACACATCTCCTTCACATCAAGTTGATTGTGGCCAGTGGAATGTTGTCCCACCCCTTTTCAATGGCTGTGGGAAGTTGCTGGATATGGAACAAAAGGAACATGCTGTCGTACACGTCGATCCAGAGCATCCCAAACATGCTTAATGGGTGACATGTCTGGTGAATATGCAGGCCATAGAAGAACTGGGACATTTTCAACTTCCAGGAATTGTGTACAGATCCTTGCGACATAGGGCTGTGCATTATCATACTGAAACATGAGGTGATGGCGGCGGATGAATGGCACCACAATGGGCTTCAGGATCTCATCATGCTATCTCTGTGCATTCAAATTGCCATCGATAAAATGCAATTGTGTTGGTTTTCCATAGCTTATCCCTGCCCATACCATAACCCCACCGCCACCCTGGGGCACTCTGTTCACAACGTTGATATCAGTAAACCGCTCACCCACACGATGCCATACACGTGGTCTGCGTTTGTGAGACCTTTTGGAAGTACTGCCAAATTCTCTAAAACGATGTTGGAGGTTCTGGTGGACATTCCTGCAGTTAGCATGGTAATTGCACACTCCCTAAAAACTTGAGACATATGTGACATTGTGTTGTGTGACAAAACTGCACATTTTAGAGTGGTCCTTTATTGTCCACAGCACAAGGTGCACCTGTGTAATGATCATGCTGTTTAATCAGCTTCTTGATATGCCTTACCTGTCAGGTGGATGGATTACCTTGGCCAAGAGAAATACTCACTAGCATGGATTTAAACATCTGTGCACAAAATTTGAGAGAAAAGCTTTGTGTGCACGGAATATTTCTGGGATCTTTCATTTCAGCTCATGAAACATGGGACAAACACTACATGTTGTGTTAATATTTTTGTTCAGTATATATAAAATATGTTATGTAAGAGCACCATATTGGACTGTTGTATCGAATACAAAGGAAGGAGAGACTTGATTGAAGAGAAAGTTACATGTCAATTTTAGTAATGCCCTGCAAAACATAGCATTCCCTTTATGTGAAACACCATTGCATTAGCACTTTAGTTGCATTTTTTTCTTATACAATTGACCGTAGTATTTAGTGGCTTCATACCTACCTATCAAAAGACCTCTCCCAATCTCAGTATGCTTAGAATGTTATTGGATTATACACGAGAGACACCAGATCTCTCCCTCCTGTAGTCGTTGACTTTGTCAGCATACGTTGAGCATTGTGCCATATAACCACCCCTTCTGTCCTGTGGCTAGTCCCCCAATGTCAGATCCGTAGTCCCTGTCATTAGAATAACCGTGTCAGTCTCAGGAAAGCCAGCCTAGTGGAAAGTAGGTGTGTTTAATAAGGAGTCATCCTCCCTACTGGCCTGTAATATGTTTTGTGTGCTCTTGTGCACTGAGCTGCATACAATGCATGGATCAGCAAATAGCACTAGTCCTCTCTCAGCAGATGGCCTGCCTGTGATGGCACAGGTGGGTGCTCCTGTTTATTTCTCATGGGAAGGAAGCTTTTGGCTGCATTAGTCTTTGTCTGGTCAATGTTTGTCTAAATCTGGCTGTATGTTTATAATAGTGGTTAACATGTGTAGGATGTCAATAAATGAAGCAGAATTTGAAATTGTTGGTGTTTGCGTATAGGATCACATTGTGAATTTGAGTTGGTCAGTGCTTTTGCATTTCTTCAGCTTATTTTTCCACAGATGTGGACCCGTGAAACATTAAAGGATGTAGTCAACTCAAAGTTAAATGTGCATCATAAGACGTACGTACAGAGTTGACCACTAATCAAAGTAGGATGTAGATTACAGAAACCTTTTTAGAAATGAGTTTAAGATGTTTGTAATTATTTATACAGAAGACACTGAACTTCAAAGCAGTTAAACTGGTTTATTGATAGCTCAGCTGTCAGTCATGAGAGGACGTGAGCCTGTCACAACAAGCTCATTTCCATAACCTGTGTAAAAACTAAACGGGTTTAGACGTCTCAATCGACTTGAATGATCTGAAGCTGACAGGAAGAGAGACCATTGCATTGCTTCAGTAGAATCAACTCTCCTCACGTCACCCATAAAAAAGTAAATGGATATGTTTTTCTATAATAACAAGGTTGGAAGTTATTAAGAAAGTGAAACACCTCGCCCACTGGGCACACACTGGTTAAATCAATGTTGTTTCCACATCATTTCAATGAAATGACATTGAACCAACGTGGAATAGCTGTTGAATTGACGTCTGTGCCCAGTGGGAGGACATGCTTTACATTCATTTAATGTTTAACATCCAGCAAAACTTACCAGGTGTCAGGTAGAGCAAACTGTTCAATGTAAACAAAATAAAACTCACAAATACTATTGTTGTCACGTGTGCGCCCTCTCCGGCCTCTAGGTCACCAGGCTACGGATTATTACGCACACCTGTCACCATCGTCACGCGCACCAGCACCTCATGACACTCACCTGGACTCCATCACCTCATTGATTACCTCCCTATATTTGTCACTCCTCTTTCCTCAGGTGTTATTGACTCTGTTTCAGCTTCATGTCTGTGAGTTGTTCATTTGCGTTTATTTATTAAATTATTCACTCCCTGAACTTGCTTCCCAACTCTCAGCGCACACGTTACAGTTGTGTGCTCCCAAATGATACATTTTGCCAAAGAGATTTGTCATGCTCTGATCTGTTTCACCTGTCCTTGTCCTTGTCTCCACCCCTTCCAGGTGTCGCTCATTACCCCCTGTGTTTTTCTACCTGTGTTTTCTGTCTCTCTGTGCCAGTTCATCTTGTTAGCCAAGTCAACCAGCGTTTTGTCCCTCAGCTCCTATTTTTCCCAGTCCTTGTTTTTCTTAGTCCTCCTGGTTCTGACCCTTGCCTGTCCTGACACTGAGCCCACCTGCCTGACCATTCTTCCTGCCCTGACTTTGAGCCTGCCTACTGCCCTGTACTGTTTGGACTCAGCCCTGGTGATTTAATCTTTGCCTGTCCTGACCATGAGACTGCCTGTTTCACTGTACTGCTCAGACTGATCTGGTTGATAAACTATTTCCTGTCCCTGACCTGCCCTTTGCCTATCCCCTTCATTATAATAAATATTGGAGCTCTAACCATCTGCCTCCTGTGTCTGCATCTGGATCTCACCGTGTGTTGTTATAGTACAAACTGGCCATGACTGACCCAGCAGACTTGGACCAGGGAGGGAGTTACTAATGGGAAATATGAGGAGCCACTTAAGAACCTTTTTGGAGGGGCTTCGGTCTCTGGCGGAACTCCACGGCCATGCGTTTTATGAAATTTCCCCCCCGGGGGATCAATAAAGTATCTATCTATCTATCTATCTATCTATCTATCTATCTATCTATCTATCTATCTATCTATCTATCTATCTATCTATCTATCTATCTATCTTCAAGGTGTTAACAGAGCAATTTCGGGAATTTGCTTGCAGGCAGTACGCCACACCTGAGACCGCCCAGCCACTCAGTGACCTCCCTACTAGTGGTATATTCGTTCAGCCTACCCCGGCTCCCCGGGAAACCCGCTTACCTCCTCTGGAGCGTTATGATGGAGATCCGGGAACCTGTCGGGCATTCCTTTCCCAATGTTCCCTAATTTTTGAGCTTCAGCTTTCTTCATTCCCTTTGGACCGATCAAAGATTGCGTATTTAATTAAGCTAATATCTGGAAGGGTGCTCTCCTGGCTGTGTGGGAACAGCAATCCGCCGTGTGCCATAGCCTGGAGGAATTTAGGCAGAAGTGAGGAAGGTATTCGATTCTCCGATGCCCGGGAGGGAAGCAGCTCAAACTACTGAAGGTACAGCAAAACTCCCATAGTGTGGCTGACTACGCTGTCGAATTTCGCACATTAGCCACCGAAAGTGCTTGGAATCTGGAGGCTCTGTTCGACACCTTCCTCCACGGACTGTCGGAGGAGATTGATGCGTCTTGTTAGCCAAGTCAACCAGTGTTTTGTCCCTCAGCTCCTATTTTTCCCAGTCCTTGTTTTTCTTAGTCCTCCTGGTTCTGACCCTTGCCTGTCCTGACACTAAGCCCGCCTGCCTGACCATTCTTCCTGCCCTGACCTTGAGCCTGCCTACCGCCCTGTACTGTTTGGACTCAGCCCTGGTGATTGAATTCTTGCCTGTCCTGACCACGAGACTGCCTGCCCTCCTGTACTGTTCGGATTCAGCTCTGGTTATTTGACCCCTGTCTACCCTGACCACGAGACTGCCTGTTTCACTGTACTGCTCAGACTGATCTGGTTGATAAACTACTTCCTGTCCCTGACCTGCCCTTTGCCTATCCCCTTCATTATAATAAATATTGGAGCTCTAACCATCTGCCTCATGTGTCTGCATCTGGGTCTCACCTTGTATCGTTAAATTATTTTTTTATTGACAAAAATGCATTGTCCTAGTAAAACAATATATTTGGGAGAATACAACAGTGTGTAGGTTTATTTCTGCACTGTCTACATTGTAACAGAACTGTAAATTATACGGTAATTTGGGGTATTATCAGTAAAATACTTTACTGCAGCATACTGTACATTATGGTGCATTGTAGGAAAATATGGGTGAGGAAAGAACTGCTATATTACGAATGGTACTGTAATTCCACCCCACAATACAGTACCATACCTTTAAAGCGCCAAAAACCTTTTGACCACTTGTGTGTCACGATGTGTATTTAAGGGACGATACACGGAGCATTCATGGAGAGTCATTCCTTTGATTCTACAAGATGTACTCATGAAACGTATAATAACACAGGAGAGTTTGTAATGCAAAGTGACTTACGTGAGTTCTGGCACAACTGCAGACAGACACAAATACATATAATGATCCACACACAGGTGGATGTGTGGAGTGCCTAAATACTATCCCCAATCAGAAACAACTCTAGACAGCTGTCTCTGATTGGGGACCATTTACTTCCTCTTGTTATGTTGTGAGGGCTTGGCTGTGGCCCTAGTGGAGTGAGAGGACCACAAAATTAGAATATTTTGAGGCTTGCGTGTGCCTTGGAAGAGGCTGTGTTTGTTGCACCTATGAGTGAGAAACCTGTAACAATTTAACTCCTATGTGGTTACAGTGCCCCATCAATTTGTATAGTGTACAGATTGGAGTGGCAGCAAGTCTTGAACCTTAAATGGTTGAGCATTTTGCCATATCTGTTTTGTCCTGTAGTCGCTGCCAGTTTGGAAGCCTTTGTTAAGGCCTATAGAACTGCAAGTGATATAAAATACAAAATATTCATGAATATACTGTTACTGTATGTGTAAACACTTTACCTTGCAGCCAGCTGCTTGCACCAATACATTGTAATTACAGTAAAATACTGTGAAATACAAACCCCTCCGGTCAATTCATTTCATTCATCCATCCATTCATTCCGATTATGATAGCATTTACTTTTTTACAGTAATACTGTCAATTGTGTGTCATTACACTACTTGTTTTGATACCGTATTTATATTACAGTAGGTGTTCTGTACTATGAAATACAGAAATGTTTTCTTGCCACGAGCTGCCTGTAAGCCAATGTCAAATTCACAGTAACCCCTTTTATAGTGTATCCATCGCGACATTCAGATTCGGAATGTTCTGTTTGTTTTTAGAGGGGTTGTGCATTTAGGTTTTTTCTTGTTGTTTGATTATGCTACTGACAATCCCCCATTTTGGCTTTAGTGGTTTGTTTACACAGAGGTAGAGGTGGATAGGTGACCACTGCTGTTTTCAGACGAACACAAATACCTGTATGGTTGAAATGCTGCTGAAACCAACAGAAATCAAAGGATTTGTCCCATCAAAAGATTGGGATCTAAATACATTTTGTGAAATAAAAATGTGTTAAATTATAATTTGCATAGAGGACAACTGAATGGAATGGTACATGAATAACAACACAAAACATGGTCTTATGCAACACTTCCTGATGACACCGTCTAATGAAACAACCATGAGGAATTACCTGCTGAACTAAGTATCTGTTTCTCTGTCATTTTAACCTCTTTACACTCTACGCCATGGCATCTGTGTCAGTCAGCTCTCATCTAAACAAGGCCATCCATCAGCACTACCTGTTCCTCCCTCAGGGGGTTCTGTGCCACGTTACTTACATCTGGATCGATGGCTTCGGGGAGGAGCTGACTCGTACCCTGGACAAAGAGCCCGCGGGAATAGAAGGTACCTTACCAGACCACAGTGCCTGTGTTAACAGGTTTTACTGTGAGGCCAAAAATTCCCACTCAGCAAAACATGTTTTTTCTTTTGAACCTCTGCAGGAAGGTAAAAAGAAGGCCTGACTTTGACTTGTAGTGTTAACCTGACAAGAAAGCATACTTGTCCAGAGGTGACACGTATGATAGTTTTATCGGCTTCATCAAGCCCAAAGCATTAGGCCCATTTCACAGAACATTCTAGATCTAGTATTCTATAACTTTTCAGATTACAGCTGGTCCAATTGAATAATATGCCAGTTTGACTGTTTGTCTGAAATGGAGGCGCTGAACTGAATATGAGCCGCATGTTCTTTAAAATCACCACTAGGTGGAATCATGATGCAAGTTTTGATTGTCACCCCTCATTCTGGACATGAATGACATTAAAATGAGTACCACGATGAACTCACATCAACCTTTGATTGTAAACTATTTGAATATATTGACAACACATGACAACCAGATAAATATAACTGTAAATGCATTGAATTCGATTAGCTTATTTATTACCCACAGGTCAGCTGTGGTTAAAAAACACACACCACAACATACTGCATCTCAACCATTGACAAGAACTGTCTTGAAAGGTAATGGAATGGTATTCATTTAGGTATTTTGGTATCATGAATTTGTCATCATCAGGGATGAGGTGGAGGAGCCCTGCTCACTGTCATCTGCCATGTCTCTTCACACTCAACCCTAACCCTATCCCTAACCCTAGCTTCATGTCTACAACCTGGCTCAACCCTAACCCTAACCATAATAACCCTGGCCAGTCTCTTTGGAAATGAGTGGCAAGGAGTGGAATGTTAGCTAAAGATACTGGTACCAAACTACCTTAGCCTAGCCATAACCCTAATATATTAGTGTAAACACTATGTATACTGTATGCTAAACATAGCTGAATCTGGGACCAATTTAAGAACCGTCATGCATACAATTTGAAGGTTGGTTCAAACTGCTGATGGTACTACGCTTGTGATTTAAATCCATAACACATAATCGAACAACCCAGCAGTAAATGTCTATAAACTGATTGCATTGCTCTTATTTAGCTCTTATTTAATTTGAAAACATTATTACACAGTCCTCATAACTCACTTAACTATTCCTGAGATATTCACTTGAAACAATGTGAATATCTATCTCACAAAAATTATCATTAACTACACACACTTCATTTAAAATGTCCATACAATTTACTAATTTTGACTGCAGCCATTTTATTAAGAACCAGGAAGACAAAGATGTCAAGGTCACACCCCCACATGTGATATTATTGAAAAGCCCAGAATGTCCTCTCAAAGAGACAATAGGACTTAATACATTGGTTTGTATGGCATCAGAGATACGGACCAAGAACTGATGTCCACTAGAGAGTACAAAAATGAATTGCTGGGTCTCAGGAGGACATCATCTGCACCTTCAGTTGCCTTTTCATGTGGCTATGGACTGCTGCTGGGACCACGTTTACATGAATGGATTTATTATCCTATGCATTTGAAAATGGCTCATAAATTCAGTAATAGAGGTGCATTGACTGTCAAAGAGGGTAATTTCAGCTGCTGTCTGAACCTACAGTGAATCAGCAACCTGGAGGAAAATACAAAATGCTGCTTCAAAATGAAATACTTATTCAGACAAGATCAGAGCCATTTCCATGGATACTGGCAGTAACTTGGCAACTACGGCATCTGTCTGTTGTCATGGAAGCATCTGTCTCATTACATGTGATGTACTCTGCTTTTGTTTTGCAAGTAATAACTGGGTAACAGCCCAGTCATTGTCTCTCTCTCTCTCTCTCTCTCTCTCTCTTGCTTTCACTTTTTCTCTTTTTCTCTTTCTCTCACAAGCTGTGTGTGTGTGTGTGTGTGTGTTTGTGTGTGTGTACGAGTGTGTACGTGTACTTGTGTGTGTGTGTGTGTGTGTGTAAATGCAATAACTGTATGTTTTACGAGCTTGCACTTTAATATATCCCCTTAATACATGCATTATTGAAGCAATAAGGGTAGATAAAGTACCGGCTCAGCTTAAATGGGGAACAACTAGCTCCTCATTTGGAAACAGAAGTCCCACTCCCACTTCAGCTTGGGAGCTCATTCTCTCCAGGACACTTTCATTATTTTCTCTGAGAGCTGTGAGCTATAAATTGTCACATTCCTTTGCTCCAGGGGTAGGCAACCCTGGTCCTGGAGTGCCGCAGTTGCTTCATGTTTTTGATTTAACCAATCTGGAAAACCAGGTGTGTTGAATTTAGTCAATAACCGAAACTAATCAATTAACTCAGTTGGTCTGGTATGGTGCCTAGTTGGGAAAATAAATCCTGCAGTATCTGTGTCACTCCAGGAATTGTGTTGCCTACCCCTGCTCTGATCAGCCATCCTTTCTGAGTTGGACAAATTGCTGATGTCAGCAACATGTAGCGGTTCAAACTCCTGCACTTACCCTCGCCTTATGCCCTTGTGGGAATCCCCGTCACCCCTCAGCCCTCGTTTTTGATCGAGTTTGCGAGTGTAGAATTATGTTCACTTCGGGGCCTGAAACGCCCCATAATTCAATACGCGATGATTGTACATCCGCTATGAAAAGTCAGCCGAAACTTAAAATCTCAACGTCAATATGTAGAAGTCAACATATAAGTGTAAGCAAAAACTAATGTAAAAAGGTTAGAAATTGTACCACTAATGCATATGACGGCACAAACACGTCTCGTAAAAGTTATGCCATTTTTGTTTGGTTAGCTTTTGGAAATTGTAGAAATAAACAATTTTCCTTCTTCAGAAGTTCCAGCCAGGCAGGCTAACTATGGTTAGCTAATTAATTTGCTAGCTATCATACAGTGGGCGTGTATTAATAATTGTAGTTAGTTAATGTACTGTAAGTAGACATGCAATCATAATTGACTGTAGTGCATATAAAGCACCCACAAACTACCGTGGCTGAAAACACAGTCATTGCAGGATGACCAAGACAGTCGTGAAGAGGGCACGACAAAGCCTATTCCCCCTCAGGAGACTGAAAAGATTTGGCATGGGTCCTCAGATCCTCATAAAGTTATACAGCTGCACCATTGAGAGCATCCTGACTGGTTGCATACCTACCTGTTATGGCAACTGCTCGGCCACAAGGCACTACAGAGGGTAGTGCGTACGGCCCAATACATCACTGGGGCCAAGCTTCTTGCCATCCAGGACCTCTATACCAGGCGGTGTCAGAGGAAGGCCCTAAAAATTGTCAAAGACTCCACCCACCCTAGTCATAGACTGTTCTCTCTGCCACCACCACCTCTTTTACACTGCTGCTAGTCTCTGTTTATTATCTATGCACACTTTAACTATACCTACATGTACATATTACCTAATTTACCTTGACTAACCAGTGCCCCCTCACATTGACTCTGTACCGGTACCACCTGTATATAGCCTTGCTACTGTTATTTTTACATTTCACTGTAACGTCTACATCTGTTGATGAACAAATTTCCGGGCAAGGGTGGTCCATTTAAAAATAGTTTCTTCCTCCCTTACCCCTTGCCCTGCAAGTGTATACTCGTCAGACGTCATTATACATCATCAGAAGTGTCCATTTAATTTGAGGGTTGAGAGGATAGGGTGTGTCTTTTAAGTGTTTGGAATGCAACCTAGATCTGGAGATGGGGAGTGCCCTCCTGTCTACCATTGTCTAGTGAGGTGGGGTGGAGGGGGAGATGGGTGAAGAGAGGGGTAACCCACCATACAGTGTTTGATGCATCCTTCCTGTAACTCAGTGAATGTATGGTCCAACTCAATCAATGGCTGAACGTCTGTAAAAGAGCATGTTTCAGCAATATAGAAAATTGCAGAGGCCAATGTTGGGCAGTGTAATGTGTACTGTAGTTATTACAGTGTTATTATAGTATCTACACTGGGAGGTGTACTGTGACTATGCCAAGATGACCTAAACACAAAGGCTTGAATATATTAATATTTACATTATGTGGCTAGTTATGAAAGAGTAGGCTACCAACCTTGAATATATATGTATTTATTTATATATGCATATATATATATTTGTTATTATTAACAACAAATATAACAAAATACACTTGAATATAATACATATTTTCGTAATGACGTCACTGCTCTTGAAAACTCGGTGGAGTGCATGCTGCAGGTGGGACTAGAGAGCCAGAGACGGAAAAGAAAGCGAGACATCTCACTCCCTCGTTTTTCTGGTTACATTACAGACTAGACAAAGCTGCTATCGCATTGGTGCCTATGGGGAGAGCCACCCCGTTAAGCAGACCAGAACTAACTATTTTGTTCAATGGTAAACGGCGTTAGTAGGACATCTTTATTTATCCACCATCTTTGAGAGTGCTGGGTTCAGCTTCCATAGGCGGCGATAGACCTTTTCCTCGCGCACCATAATCCGTTTTTTGTTGTGAGACGCGGAGGGTAGCGGAGTCATGGGCAAGCTTCAGGAATTCGATATTACTTTTACCAACAACAAAGTAGTCTACAGCCCTGGCGAATCCATAAGTGGAACTGTGAAAATTAGAAGTGTTACCTCACTGCAATATAAGGGTAAGATTAAAGGATTTGATGATACATTTACCACTGGCTCAACGAAGCGCATCAGGTTTCGATTTCGTTGGATGAACTGCGGGAGCGGAAGACTTTTCCGCTCGTTACATGGCTTAAATGAAATATACCGTCCTTCATTTTCAACAATGACATGTCTGCGTTTTCTATTGTCTATGCTATTTGTCTTTTGTCATGCAACATTGTATTATTAGTAGGCTACATTTATGTTGGGATAGATATTGCACATTGGTGCTGGGAAGTGGGCATGCCTGTTCTTTTATGACAGCTGCTGATTTCCAATGTTTACAGCAGTTTTGGTAACAGTAGCTGCATCCTGTAATTTACCGCATCCTGTTTAGTTATACACTCACAGGCCACTTCATTAGGTACAACTGCTCATTAACGCAAATATCTAATCAGCCAATCACGTGGCAGAAACTCAATGCATTTAGGCATGTAGACATGATCAAGGCATCTGCTGAAGTTCAAACCAAGCATCAGAATGGGAAAGAAAGGTGATTTAAGTGACTTTGAATGTGGCGTGGTTGTTGGTGCCAGACAGGCTTGTTTGAGTATTTCAGAAAGTGCTGATCTACTGGGATTTTCCCACACAACCATCTCTAGGGTTTACAGAGAATGGTCCGAAAATAAGAAAATATCCAGTGAGCGGCAATTCTCTGCGCGAAAATGCCTTGATGTCAGAGGTCAGAGGAGAATGGCCAGACTGGTTTGAGCTGATAGAAAGGCAACAGAAACTTAAATAACCACTCATTACAACCAAGGTATGCGATTTCTGCTGCGACATTCAGATGGTAGGGTCAAAATTTGGCGTAAACAACATGAAAGCATGGATCCATCCTGCCTGGTATCAATGGTTCAGGGTGGTGGTGTAATGGTGTGGGGGATATTTTCTTGGCACACTTTGGGCTCCTTAGTACCAATTGAGCATTGTTTAAACGCCACAGCCTACCTGAGTATTGTTGCTGACCATGTCCATCCCTTTATGACCACAGTGTACCCATCTTCTATTGGCTAATTCCAGCAGGATAACGTGCCATGTCACAAAGCTCACATCATCTCAAACTGGTTTCTTGAACATGACAATGAGTTTACTGTACTCAAATGGCTTCCACAGTCACCAGATCTCAATCCAATAGAGCATCTTTGGGATGTGGTGGAACGGGAGATTTGCATCATGGATGTGCAGTCAACAAATCTGCAGCAACTGCGTGATGCTATAATGTCAATATGGACCATAATCTCGAGGAATGTTTCCAGCACCTTGTTGAATCTATGCCACAAATAATTAAGGCAGTTCTGAAGGCAAAAGGGGGTCCAACCCAGTACTAGCAAGGTGTACCTAATGAAGACCAGTAGTTTAGTTATCATAGTTCAAATAAAATGTTATTTGTCACGTACACCGAAAAACAGTAGTGAGGCTATATACAGGTGGTACTGGTTAGTCTGGCTAATTGAGGTAACATGTACATGTAGGTATAGTTCAAGTAACTATGCATAGATAATAAACAGAGAGAAGCAGCAGCACTACAGCGTAAAAGGGTGGGGGGGGACACACAATGTGTTTGGACCATGATAGTTTGTTGGTGATGTGGACACCAAGGAACTTGAAGCTCTCAACCTGCTCCACTACACAGGGATGCAAACTAGTCACCTTTTGTCAAAATTCGCCATTTTGAATCCAAAGTAGGTAACCTACGTGATTCGTATAGATCCTTTGGATCACTACTGGATCACTACTGGCTGTCGTAGTAAGTGAACGAGTGATGCACATTTGGAGCAATACTGGCTGTATCCAAGGCTCAGCCAATCGTTCACATAACAACAGAATGCAGCACGCGACTGAAGAGAGAAGAGACAACCAACTTGCTAGTTACAGCATCAGCGCGCGCTATGGAAAGTCAGAGGAGAGTGTAAAAGCAGTTACAGCAGTGCGTCTCCTGAACGATAACGAAGAGGTAGGCACCCGATTTGACAACAAATGAGAAGGTGATCAAGCATACTTCATGAGCTGTAACTGGAAAAAAACTGGCATTTGGAAACTTTGAGGTGAGGGAGCAAGTGTGGTGGAACAAGAATTGTTAGCATTGTTAAGTATCTTGCTAGCTGGATCGAATTCTCCATTAGCTAGTTAACACACATACAGTAGGTGTTTAATCCCAGGGTCCTTAGCTTGAGGGCACTATGGTGTTGAACGCTGGGCTGTAGTCAATGAATAGAATTCTCACGTAGGTGTTCCTTTTGTCCAAGTGGGAAAGGGCAGTGTGGAGTGCAATAGAGATTGCATCATCTGTTGGAGCGGTATGCCAATTGGAGTGGGTCTAGGGTTTCTGGGTAGGGTCTGCTTAGTTCATTGACTGTTCAAAGCACTTTATGGAGTTCTACAGGTCTGTAGTCATTTAGGCAGGTTACCTTAGTGTTCTTGGGCACAGGGACTGTGGTCTGCTTGAAACATTTTGGTGTTACAGACTCAATCAGGGACAGGTTGAAAATGTCAGTGAAGACACTTGCCAGTTGGTCAGAGCATGCTCGGAGTACACGTCCTGGTAATATGTTTTAGACGAGATTCCTGCGGCCTTGTGGATGTTGACCTGTTTAAAGGTCTTACTCACATTGGCTATGGAGAGCGTGATCACACAGTCGTCCGGAACAGCTGATGCTCTCATGCGATCCTCAGTGTTGCTTACCTCGAAGCGAGCATAGAAGTGATTTAGCTCGTCTGGTAGGCTCGTGTCACTGGGCAGCTCGCGGCTGTAATAATAATTTGCAAGCCCTGCCACATCCGACTAGCGTTGGAGCCGGTGTAGTACGATTTCATTCTTAGTCCTGTATTGGCACTTTGCCTATTTGATGGTTCGTCTGAGGGCATAGCGGGATTTCTTATAAACGCTCCTTCTACCGTTTAGGTCTGTGCAGATGTTGCCTGTAATCCATGGTTTCTGGTTGGGGTATGTACGTACAATCACTATGGGACGACATCGTCAATGCACTTATTGATGAAGCCAGTGACTGATGTGGTGTACTCCTCAATGCCAACGGAAGAATCCCAGAACATATTTCAGTCTGTGCTAGCAAAACAGTCCTGTAGCTTAGCATCTGCGTCATCTGTCCACTTCTTTATTGACCGAGTCACTGGTGTTTCCTGCTTTTGTTTTTGCTTGTAAGCAGGAAACAGGAGGATGGAATTATGGTCAGATTTGCCAAATTGAGGGTGATGGAGAGCTTTTTACGTGTCTCTGTGTGTGGAGTAAAGGTGGTCTAGAGTTGTTGTTTTTTTCTCTGGTTGCACATTTAACATGCTGGTAGAAATGAGGTTTCCCGGCGTTAAAATCCTCGGCCACTAGGAGCGCCTCCTCTGGATGGGCTTTTCCCTGTTTGCTTATTGCCTTATACAGCTGACTGAGTGTGGTCTTAGTGCCAGCTTCGGTTTGTGGTGGTAAATAGACAGCTATGAAAAATATAGATGTAAACTCTCTTGGTAAATGGTGTGGTCTTATCATGAGATACTCTACTTCAGGCGAGAAAAATCTAGAGACTTCCTTAGATTTCGTGCACCAGCTGTTGTTTACAAATATACAAAGACCGCCACCCTTTGTTTTACCGGAGTCTGCTTTTCTATCTAGCCGGTGCAGCGAATATCCCAGCAGCTGAATGTTATCCATGTCGTTGTTCAGCCACGACTCTGTGAAACATAAGATATTACAGTTTTTAATGTCCCGTTGGTAGGAAATTCGTGATCGTACCTCGTCTAATTTATGATCCAATGATTGTATGTTGGCTAGTAATACTGATGGTAAAGGAAGATGACCCACTCGGCATCGGATCCTTACAAGATATCTCCTTCTCTGTCTCCTGCCAATGACGGGGATTTGGGCCTTATCGGGTGTCTGAAGTACATCCTCCGCGTCCGGCTCGTTGAAGAAAAATTCTTCGTCCTGTCCGAGGTGAGTAATCGCTGTCCTGATATCCAGAAACTTTTTTCGGCCATAAGATACGGTGGCAGAAACATTATATACAAAATAAGTTATAAATAACGCAAAAAAGAAACACACATAATAGCACAATTGGTTAGGCGCCCATAAAATGGCTGCCCTTTCCTCCGGCGCCATTAACCCCTGTGGCATATATGTTGCCAGTTATTCCCATATGATGTGGAGCAAAACCACAATAATAGAAAGTCAACAGGTGTGACTGTGTAGTGTTTTTTTATTTCAAGGTGTGAATGTCCGATTTTAATCTGATCTGGTCAATTCTCACTGGACAGACAACAATTCAACGTCTATTCCACATTGGTTCAACGTAATTTCATTTAAATGACGTGGAAACAACATTGATGTGCCCAGTGGATTGTTTATTAACAAGGTAAGGTGGAGGGCAGCTTGTGAGGTTTCCCTGAAGGTACACAAAGCACTCATTGTTTATATTGAGTGTAGAAGTGATCTTAGACGGGATTCCTGACAGATACAGTGCATTTGGGAAGTATTCAGAACGCTTGACTTTTTCCACATTTTGTTACGTTACACCTTATTCTAAAATGTATTAAAAAAAAAAAATCCTCACCATGTCTACAACCTGCCAATCATGTCAATACCCCATAATGACAAAGCAAAAACTGGTTTTTAGAAATTGTTGCACATTTATAAAAATAAGAAAACGGAAATATCACATTTACATAAGTATTCAGGCCCTTTGTTGAAGCACCTTTGGCAGCGATTACAGCCTTGAGTCTTCTTGGGTATGACGCTACAAGCTTGGCACACCTGTATCTGACAGACCTCTCAAGCTCTGTCAGGTTGGATGGGGAGCGTCACTGCACAGCTATTTTCAGGTCTCTCCAGAGATCAAGTCCGGGCTCTGGCTGGCCCACTAAAGGACATTCAGAGACTTGTCCCGAAACCACTTCTGCGTTGTCTTGGCTGTGTCCTTAGGGTCATTGTCCTGTTGGATGGTGAACCTTCATCCCAGTCTGAGGTCCTGAGTGCTCTGGAGCAGGTTTTCATCATCTATACTTTGCTCCCTTCATCTTTCCCTTGATCCTGACTAGTCTCCCAGTCCCTGCCACTGAAAAACATCCCCACAGCATGATGCTGCCACCACCGTGTTTCACCATAGTGATGGTGCCAGGTTTCCTCCAGACGTGACGCTTGGCATTCAGGCCAAAGAGTTTAATCTTGGTTTCATCAGACCGGAGAGTCTTGTTTCTCATGGTCTGAGAGTCCTTTAGGTGCCTTTTGGCAAACTCCAAGCAGGCTGTCATGTGCCTTTTACTGAGGACTGGCCTCCGTCTGGCTACTCTACCATGAAGACCTGATTGGTGGAGTGCTGCAGAGATGGTTGTCCTTCTGGAGGAACTCTTGAGCTCTGTCAGAGTGACCATCAGGTTCTTGATCACCTCCCTAACCAAGGCCCTTGTCCCCCGAATGCATAGTTTGGCCGGGCGGACAGCTCTAGGAAGAGTCTTGGTGGTTCCAAACTTCTTCCATTTAAGAATGATGGAGGCCACTGTGTTCTTGGGGACCTTCAATGCTGCAGACATTTTTTGGCACCCTTCACCAGATCTGTGCCTCGACAAAGTCCTGCTTCTATGGACAATTCCTTCGACCTCATGGCTTGGTTTTTGCTCTGACATTCACTGTCAACTGTGGGACCTTTATATAGACAGGTGTGCGTCTTTCCAAATCTTGTCCATTCAATTGAATTTACCACAGGTGGACTCAAATCAAGTTGTAGAAACATCTCAAGTATGATAAATGGAAATAGGATGCACCTTAGCTTAGAGTCTCATAGCAAAGGGTCTGAATACTTATGTAAATATGGTATTTCTGTTAAAGTTTTAATACATTTGCAAAAATGTCTAAACCTGTTTTCAATTTGTCATTATGGGGTATTGTGTGTAGATTGAGGGGAAAAAAATACTTTAATCAATTTTAGAATAAGGCTGTAATTTAACAACGTGGAAAAAGTCAAGAGGTCTGAATACTTTCCGAATGCTCTGTAATAAGGGAATGCAATCAGCCCATAGGCATAGACAACTTTCACATAAGGTATATTACACAATGTAGCCTAAATGGATAACCTGAACTTCACATGATATATGACCATTACACATCATTATTAACAATAATACAGTATATGGAGTTTTCAAACGTGTGAGATGGCAGTCTCATCTCACAGACGAGGCTAGTGAGATGGCAAGAATCTATTAGGCAATAAGACTTTGGCCCTTTAATTTGGCAAGTGTGGTTACTTGAAATGCAAACCCTTCCCAGAATCCCCATTAATGTAGTTTGACTAATGCAAAGTATTTTGCAAGCATCCTTTGTCTGACTTCCACTTCAGTCTATGTTTGCTTTGTTGATGAAACACCTGCACATGGATCTGATCCAAATTTGAAATCACATTATGTGTGTTATTCAAGTATTTTTATTAGGTTTGAATATAATAAAAAAAAAAATCCTGTCTTTATCAGGTTGTGTGACATGGTGAATTGAAGCCAACATTTGTCAGTGTCCTTGACATTCTGAGCACTTGACACCAGGCACTCACCAGGCTCCGGCCCGCCGAGCTCACATCCCTATGGTGACTGATGGGACTAGTAGGGGCGAGCTACGAGGACAGAGACAGGTGTTGTCATCAGCCTACCACTAACACCCTCATGGCACCCAGCAGTTGTCAGTAGGTAGTCTATGTCACTTGCCTACCACATTCACTGTTTAAGGAATACACTCACAGCATTCACATTTAGACTTTTAGTGTGAATCCCGTGACCAGACCATGTTATCATCCCTCAATGTGATATATGGCACTTCCTTGTTGAATGAAGGCTCCTTAGGTTAAGAGATTATGGAGCCATTTCAGGCTCTCTCAGGCATGGCATCACCCTTTAATGTGAATGCCTGGCTATGTGATCAATGACATCATCATTTTAGATGTAATGGCTCTCCTATTTGATTGATTACATCATCATCCGTTAAATGCTCTAAATCTGATCAATGACAGAATATTTTTTAAATGCCCTGGCTATGACCGGATAAATTGTCTTGATTTCCTTCCAGTAGTATAATGCCAGCCATGTTTTTTTAAACTGTGATTGGTGAGACGTTAATACGGGACAAAGTCCAGGAGTACTCTGTGTTCCTATCACAGACTGTACATTCAGCTTAGTCCCCTCTTCCAATACTGTCACTATCCCTCTCAAAACACTGTTTTTTGGAGACCTAACAAAATCTGTTTAGATTAGTGAGAACAGAAAATACATTATGTTTTCTGTGTCCACCCCTGAAATTCAGATTCAAATTCAGAATGCCATTGTTAAAATGTCAAATGTATCCCATCTTCTCTTGAAATGGTTGCTGCTGAGTCATTCTAAACCGATGGTGATAGATACCCTACTGTCCAGTGTGACAAAGCAAGAGCACTCTTGTCTTATCTCACCCGCAGAGGTTTGTTCCTCAATGGATGGAGGGGCAATGCCACCCCTCAGAGAGAAAGGAGGGGAAATTGGTTGAAATTATTCTGTCTCCTAGCCGCACCATTGTCCTTGAGCTGCCTAGTGCCTACACAATCAGCCTGGTCTCTCCTCTCACTTAGTCAGTCTGCATGAAGTCTGTTAGGCCCCAGGAGACAATGGGGCCTCAAGAGATTTTTAAAATAATAATACTGATGTGAAGCCAAGTCTATTTGGCTCTAGAGACAGCCCTAGCAAGCCCTGAAACATGTTGAGGAACATCAGACACTGCATTAACTCCAGGCTATTTTATTTCATTCTGTCATCGTCATAATAGGCAACAGGACTGCTGTGAGGATATTTTAGTAATGGATATCAGTCTTATTGACATCAAAGGGGTGTCGTTTCTGTGGGTAAATATGTGTATCTGTGTGTATCCACTATCTGGCACTACTGTACATACTCTTATGTGTATGCTATCCATTACATGGAATTCTTCATTATTTGAGCTTTATGGATTGGCTCCGTAGCCGCCTTGTATTTACATTGTGGCGTGAGTGAGGTGTATACAGTTACCCAATGTTGTACTGCAATAAATAGAATAGCAAGTAAAGTGGTGTCTGCAGCCCCTGGTGTGTCTGCTATGGTTAGTATGTAGAGACGGACCTTGGATAATGAGGGAGTTTCAATGGCCCACTGTATTATTAATGAAGAGTAGACCATTAGTCTGTATTTCCATTGATTAGCTAGCCGAGGAAGACGAATACATGTAAACACACGCATTCATAATGCACCTGTTATTACTGTTTCAGCACAGGTACACAATCACATAAAGGCTAGCACAGGTAGGCATACACCACGTCGTTCTGTTTTTCTTTGGTTAATTAGCATTCATTCAGTGGCAGGGGAACCCTTGGGGGTCAACAATAAGACTGTGGCCTTCCCTTTATAGATCTGACGTGGTGGCTGTGAGAATCGTGGTGTCTATTCTGTTCACTGTGCTGCTCTGTGTTGACTGGCTGTCTGTCTCCTGGAGCTTCCCCTGGGTGAGCAGCATGGTGGGCCCCAGTCTGAATATAGACACCTGAAACAGTAAGGTAACACCACTGTATTGATACTGATGGTTTCAACAGGGTTTGGGAGGCTCGTGGTCAGGATGTGTCATTGACTCACACATTTCATGTCCATCTGACTGTCGCTGGAAGTGTCCAAAGACGATGCTGGTAGGAAATTAAACTTTTCATTTCAGGTGAAAACTACACATCAGTCTGATGAAGCCCCATCAAAGGGCTCTTACGAGAGTTATACCCTATCTGATAACCTCTTGCAACTAGGACTATAAAGAGAAACCAGAAACGAAACAGGTTTGCTGAACCCGTATGAATGGTTGATACTAGCATCTGGTCTGTTGTTCTCTTGAAGTGGCCACTAGTGCCTGTTTGGTTTAACGTTACAAGCCTAAGCAGACTGTAAATAGCAATGTGGGGAAATTAGACCTGGACCTATTCAGCCTGTTTGTCTGTGGCTGGCTGATAATGGATGATGCCTGAACTTGCAGGAAACAGAAACACTCAACACTCATGAACTGTAACATGAACCACTGCCCTCATGTCAACGACGCTAAAGACACTCTTTATGTTCTCTTGTCATATGCTGCTTCCATGACTGACTGGCAGCACAACTCACTCAATTTGTCCTGCTAGGCCTACAAAACACAAGGCTTTCAAACACATGTCATTGGGATGTTGTGACTGTGCAAGGTTTTGTTATCACTATCAGTTTTGACTTTTATGGTTCATTCCCTGGTGACCTGGGAAACCACTAACCAGCAGTAACCTTGATGACTCTTCCGTCTCCCCAATTTCAGCAAACACTCCCTGCCTTCCTGGCTGTAAACTGTAGTGCGTCACAAAGAAAGGGCCAGAGTCTCCGTTTCTCCCTGGTCTGTCTAGACTGAGGGGTTTGACTAAATCATGATATCATCATAGCCCTGAAGGAGTGTGGAGGGAAGGTTGTTGGTGATTAACCTAGATGTATCAGACTCAGGCGGCAAAAGGCCCAAGCATCGCTTTGTCTCAGACTTTGATGGGACTACTTACCAAGGGTCAAAAAAGCTTTATACAATATTGTTTCATGACAGCACTAACAGCCACCACCCACTACCCCCCCCCCCCCCCCCCCCCTCCCCAAGGCTTAGTTATATGATTGAACCTTTTCTGACCTGTGTACCCCAACTCCCTCATAAACCCATAATCTGGAAGCCCACCCGTTCCTCACCTCACACATTCCTCTTTTCCCTCCCTCTCTCCCTCTTTCTAAGTTAACAGGACTTAGTTCCCTTATTGTAATATTTGCATGGCTAGTGTACTTGGCTCCACTGGAGACATTGGCTTTAGTAGACTTCCTTTTCATGTGTCACTTCTGCAATGATCTGTAAGACTTGAAAGGTGTAAGCAATAAGTTAATTCTCATCATTTGACTGTTCAATTGTTACAGATCCATGAAAACAGGGGAAATTAAGAACTGGTAACTGCCAAAATAAAGCAAACATCTTAATAGGGCATTGGTGAGCTGGGCGATATGAACAAAAATCCAAATTGCAATAAATTGCCTAAATTTATGCTAAAATTATCACGTTCAAAGGTAAGACCCAGGCGCAGACAACATCGGAATAACAAATGTTTATTATCACAACAGGGGCAGGCAAAAGACAGGTCAGGGGCAGGCAGAGTTCGGTAATCCAGAGTAGTGGGGCAAAGGTACAAGACGGCAGGCAGGCTCGGGGTCAGGACAGGCAAGAGGGGTCAAAACCGGGAAAATCTTGGAGATATTAACAATAGCAAGGCAGGAGCAACAGGAAAACCGCTGGTTAGCTTCAACAAGCAAAACGAACTGGCAACAGCCAAACATAGAACACAGGTTAAAGTACCCAGGGGATAATGAGGAAGATGGGCGACACCTGGAGGGGGATGGAGACAAGCACACAGACAGGTGAAACAGATCAGGGTGTGACAAAACTGATAAATAGAAACATAATTAATGTGCACCACAGTTTTTTTTAATGATCCTTTAAACTACTACTACTAGTTTGATTACTGTAGCCATCAATTGTCCTATTAACCCATATTAGGAAACTTATTTCATTTCAAACTTCACATTCCTCTAGTATAGGCTACTTATTGTAATGAACGATATCAGCAAAATATCTGCATTAAGTGATTACTATGGTCTAGTGTTGTCACGATACCAGAATTTTGACTTTGATACCGATACCAGGTTTAGTATCACAATACTCTATACCAGAGGTGGGACCAAGTCACTATTTTTCTAGTCACAAGCAAGCCTCAAGTTACAAGTTCCAAGTCTCAAGTCGAGTCCCAAGTAGAGCGGGTCAAGTCCAAGTTGTGCATGCTAAGAGCGAGTCGAGTCGCAAGTTTTCAAGTCGAGTCTTAAGTCAATAAAAAAAACAAATCTATACGTGCAATGACAAAAATACAAATCTTTGTCTATTAATTGAGTATACCAGACAGCCCTTTTCATTATCCTCTTTTCTACAACACATTTTGATTAGCCCATGTAGGCTAGTTGTAAAATAGGGACCTTGTAGCAGTCATAAGAGCATTAAATCAGCAGAAGGCAAGGCAGGTTGACAGGCTCAAGAGTGTAGATTTATATACACGTCTTGGTGATCTAAAGGTTAAAGTGCCATAACATACAAGTAGATTTACCAAATATACACAGGCAATAGCCCGAAAGAAATAGCCTCTGTATCAGGATTTACCTGTCCTATCTGAACGGACACAGGTAGAGGGCCAGACTGTACAGCCTCCCCTTGAAAAACCAAATGGACTCTGTCTAACAGGAGCTCAGAAACGGTAGGCCTACATAACATAAGCACTTGGCACCCAGGACCATACAAATACCCAAATGGCAATTACAACCAATAAACTGGTTCTACAATGTAAAAGGCAATTTCCACATCCCTTGTTGCATTGGTACATTTGTCTTAGTGATTATTAATGATATTTCAACACCATGCATACATAGAACAATCATTTTCCTTATTCAATTTTTGGACTCCAAAGCGTGTATCACAGGCCATGTAGCCTATTTCTATGCGCACAGAGGCGTGCGTGCGCCTATTATGCACAACCAGAATGACAGATACACAGGACACAGACACACGGAACTCTGAACTATGGTGCGTCTTTGCCAGAGGAATAATTCATTTTAAACAAATTTCAAATGCAAGCTTCATAAGTAAATGATCAATTTCAAGCAAATGTTACATACCAAAATACCAGTAGGCATTAATCATAGGCTAGTCATTAATGCCCCTTTGCTGATGAGCTGTTAATATTCATGATCACCCAAAAAATGTGATACCGCATATTTCTAATTTGACGTTTGCTCTGCACCCGATCCTATAGCTGTACAGAAAATCAGCAGTCGGTTTTCTATCTCACCACCAGACCAGTATTGATTGACAGTTTGCTGGTCCAGTCAGAATGCCAATCTGTTGCAGGTTTTTTTTGTAAGGGAGATGCTGCGGCTACCGTCTCTGGCTGCCTGG
Source organism: Thymallus thymallus (assembly GCA_023634145.1). Lineage (NCBI taxonomy): Eukaryota > Metazoa > Chordata > Actinopteri > Salmoniformes > Salmonidae > Thymallus > Thymallus thymallus. Next base: position 15,009,765 of record CM042404.1, read on the forward strand.
AGAGTAATCCACGTAGACTCTGTGCCACAAAATGAGTGGCAAAATGTTACAAAACCTGGCCAGATAAGTTCAAGTTATCAGCCTCACGTCAAAGTCAAGTCCCAAGTCTTGAAGCTCCAAGTCAAGTATTGTATTTGGGACAAATCATTCACTAAACCCTAAACCTCAAGTTGAGGTTACTAAACTGCTTGGAGTAACCCTGGATTGTAAACTGTCATGGTCAAAACATATTGATACAACAGTAGCTAGGATGGGGAGAAATCTGTCTATAATAAAGCTCTCGTCTGCATTCTTAACAGCACTATCAGCAAGGCAGGTCCTACAGGCCCTAGATCTGTCTCACCTGGTTACTGTTCAGTCGTGTTGTCAGGAAATTGCAGTTGTCTCAGAACAGGACAGCTAATAGGGATCCATGATAAATACAAATACAAAACGTCTCAAGTTAAATTATTTTCTATCAAGTTGAGTCTCAAGTCATCAAATTTGTGATTCGAGTCAGACTCGAGTCCAAGTCATGTGACTCGAGTCCACAACTCTGCTCTATACCATCACGATACTCGTTAACAAAAAGAAGGCGTATTAGCCAAAGTCAGAGGATGGCACTTGATCCAGACAGATCTTTTGAGTTCAATATCATTACATTTGAAATTTTAGATTTTTTATTAATGAATCAATTGTATACAATCATACAATACATTTGGCTTCATTTTTTACCAATCTAACTACATAACAACATCATGGTAATCATTTATTTGAATGGTAAATCTCTAGTCTATTTATTAACTGGGTAAATCAAGATGTATCCTAGGCCTATTCACAATACAGCTGAATGCATTTTCAATAGGAGTGCATGCATTGAGTTATTGCACTTGTTTTGGTTGATTTCATGGGACTACAGATGAAAAACAATCTGTTTCCTTCCATTTGGGATGTATTGTATTGTACTGATCAACAGCATTTGCAAAGAAGAAGCAATCTCTTCTTTTATGAAAGTGCGCACTTTCTCTATACGTTATTCACACACACAGTCAGTTCAAGGCTCGAGCAAACATGATATTGAGAGATGTGAGGCAGGGGAGACAGAGAAAATTAATAACGTTTTTGCTAACAATCAGCTTTGAAATCAGCAATATTTTTGCATTATCACTGTTTTGTACTAGGGTAGTGAATTGATGTTAGCTTCAGCTGTAAGCTAGCAAGGAAGGTTGACCTACAAAGCTGAAAGCTACCGTTATCTTCTTGCATTGTAAAGTGTTCTAGCCTGTAATGCTAATGGCCGTTGTTGTTTGAACAGTAATTCAGTTTTAAAAAATGTACATGCCGTGTTGCATTATTAGTGTGTTAACATCTATGCAACATAAATGGCGATGCAGCCCAGACTCCCAGGGAGTGCAGTGGTTCCTCAGGACAGGCTAGAGCTAGCAATAAGTAAGTGGAGCAGGCATGGAGCAGGCACGGTGGTAGACCTCTCTCAAATCAATACACAACGTGAGACACATTTGACAGAAGTGACGAAAGTAGCAAAAATTCTAGTACCGAACCATTTCTCACTGAGTTTCGCTATACCGTGGAACACTAGTATGGTCGGTGTCGATCATTTTCAGTTTATCGTCCCAGCTCTAGGCGTTGAACCAGCACGAGCAGCCAGAACAGCTTCAATGCGCCTAGGCATAGATTCTACAAGTGTCTGGAACTCTATTTGATGGGTGCGACACCATTCTTCCACGAGATGGTGGTGAAAAAAGCTGTCTCAGGCGTTGCTCAAGAATCACCCATAAGTGTTGCATTGGGTTGAGACCTTGCGACTGAGACACACACACACACAAACACACACACACTCTTTTAACCCTCCATGCTCTTTTGAGATCCATCTTTTAAAGTCATTGAGAGGTCTTCTAGCCATGGTAGCCAAATTAATGGGCAAGTATTTCCTTCATTTTGGCAGTTACCTGTAGTTAGTTTAGAGATTAAACGCTTCCTGGGTGGAGATGGATGAGTCACCTACCACTGGTACATTGTGTAAGAGACAGAGAGATACAGATTACATTTTGATTGCCATTATCTACACACCAAGTGGATTTTCCAGTTAGGGTGTGCGGTTCTCTGTTATTAACAGGCAATTAGCATGATGTTGTATTGTTTGTTAATGCTGTATGAGCTCACGAAACTAACCGATTGCCTCTAACTATCTGGTTTCCTGTAACCCTCATGATAACAAGGATCCAAACATTGATCAAGCCTTGGAATGATTGTCTTGAAAGGCCAGGGTTCACCCAGCCTTGGAGACAGAGGCCCTTGTAGACAAAAGGGATGGGAGAGGTTGTGTTTGGGGCTGGAAGATCGTCTGGAATGTCAAACATCCCACAGTAAACAGAACCACTCTCTATTGCTGGACACAGAATGGGTGGTTTGATGGATCTGAGCTGACTACACAACCCACAAGACCACTGTACACTGAGTGTGCAATAACCTCTATCACCTGAGACAGGTCAGCAAGCCAGCAGCTAGCGTGTGTGTGTGTGGGTGTGTGGGTGTGGGTGATGTGTTGGTTACCATGCCACCAACTCTGATCAATGGCCACTGGAAAGAGGGTTTTTCTACCCTCGCCTCTCCACCTGTGATATCCTATGTTCATGCCCTTATTCACTCCCCCTCTCCCCCTTCTTCTCTCAACAAAGGCTCCTCTGGTCTCTCCATCTCCTTATAGTTTACATCATCTCACACAACAGTTTATGCTACTTGTAATGTTTTGTATGGTAATGGAATAATGCTGGAAATTAATTTATCAGGTCACACATTTCTTTATTGGACCTAGTTTGCTGTATGTCATATCAAGTGGCAAAATTCCCAACCTGGCCCAATTCCATCATGGCTACTTAATTATCCCCTTCATTCCTAATTGGCATATATCACTCCTCACCTCTCCACCTGATAGCTGATGTGTGGTGAGTGTTCTGGCACTAAAATGGTCACCGTGCATCACCCAGGAAAAAGCGCTATATACAGTCAGAAGTTTACATACACCTTAGCCAAATACATTTAAACTCAGTTTTTCACAATTCCTGAAATGTAATCCTAGTAAAACCTCCCTATCTTAGGTCAGTTAGGATCACCACTTTATTTTAAGAATGTGAAATGTCATAATAATATTAGAGAGAATGATTTATTTCAGCTTATATTTCTTTCATCACATTCCAAATGGGTCAGAAGTTTACATACACTCAATTAGTATTTGGTAGCATTGGGTCAAACGTTTCGGGTAGCCTTCCACAAGCTTCCCACAATAAGTTGGGTGAATTTTGGTCCATTCCTCCTGACAGAACAGGTGTAACTGAGTCAGGTTTGTTGGCTTCCTTGCTCGCACATGCTTTTTCAGTTCTGCCCACACATTTTCTATAGGATTGAGGTCAGGGCTTTGTGATGGCCACTCCAATACCTTGACTTTGTTGTCCTTAAGCCATTTTGCCACAACTTTGGAAGTATGTTTGGGGTCATTGTCCATTTGGAAGACCCATTTACGACCAAGCTTTAACTTGTTGCTTCAATATATCCACATCATTTTCCTTCCTCATGATGCCATCTATTTTGTGAAGTGCACCAGTCCCTCCTGCAGCAAAGCACCCCCACAACATGATGCTGCCCCCTGTGCTTCACGGTTGGGATGGTGTTCTTCGGCTTGCAAGCCTCCCCCTTTTTCCTCCAAACATAACGATGGTCATTATGTCCAAACAGTTATATTTTTGTTTCATCAGACCAGAAAGTACTATCTTTGTCCCCATGTGCAGTTGCAAACCGTAGTCTGGCTTTTTCATGGTGGTTTTGGAGCATTGGCTTCTTCCTTGCTGAGCGGCCTTTCAGGTTATGTAGATATAGGACTTGTTTTACTGTGGATATAGATACTTTTGTACCTGTTTCCTCCAGCATCTCACTAGGGCCTTTGCGGTTGTTCTGGGATTGATTTGCACTTTTCGCACCAAAGTACGTTCATCTCTAGGAGACAGAACGTGTCTCCTTCCTGAGTGGTATGACGACTGCGTGGTCCCCATGGTGTTTATACTTGCGTACTATTATTTGTATGATCATGGTACCTTCAGGCGTTTGGAAATTGCTCCGAAGGATGAACCAGACTTGTGGAGGTCTGCAATTGTTTTTCTGAGGTCTTGGCTGATTTCTTTTGATTTTCCCATGATGTTCAGCAAAGAGGCACTGAGTTTGAAGGTAGGCCTTGAAATACATCCACAGGTACACCTCCAAATGACTCAAATGATGTCAATTAGCCTATCAGAAGCTTCTAAAGCCATGACATCATTTTCTGGAATTTTCCAAGCTGTTTAAAGGCACAGTCAACTTAGTGTATGTAAACTTCTGACCCACTAGAATTGTGATATAGTGAATTATAAGTGAAATAATTGGTCTGTAAATAATTGTTGGAAGAATTACTTGGGTCATGCACAAAGTAGATGTCCTAACCGACTTGCCAAAACTATAGATTGTTAACAGGAAATCTGTGGAGTGGTTGAAAAATGTGTTTTAATGACTTCAACCTAAGTGTATGTAAACTGTAAATCCAATCAATTATTATTATTATTATGATAATATTATTATTATTATTATTATTATTATTATTAAGTAGAGTATTTAAGAGTATTTAAGGATTCAGCCCAAAATGACACAAACTAACATGGTTATTTCTGGTGCACGTGGGTAAATACAAGAGTAACAACATTCACCCGTTTTTGAACTGCTCAGTAGTAGAACCACTGCACTCCCTGGGAGTCTGGGCTTTGAGTATTTTAAAAAAAGGCCTTTACATAGACAAACATTGATGTGCATAGACTTCACAGATTTTCACAAATTACAATCTACTTCTTCCACATTAATTCAGCAGATCCTCCAACTCAATTATAAAACGTAATTATGACTTGATTGAATCAGATTTTTGCAAGATACTACGAGGCAACAAACCATTTTGTACAGTAGGCTATACGTAATTTTATATAAACCATATCAGATAATCCTAATTCCAAAGGCTCAAAGATTAACATTAGAGAGAAAAGCATATTGGCAGTCACAATCAACATTTTGAAAAACTGTGCCTTTTGATGGCTGATTTAACATTGAGAATACTGAGGAGGAGAGTGGGTCTCAAGGTCACCACTGGGGCGTATACTCATCGTGCTGCTGTGGTTTATCTGTATGTACACAATCAAAGCAGATGTGCACGTATTGCAAATAAATCCCTCTGAAACGCAAGGCTGGGTTTAGGCCTACTCCTGGCTCTTATTTTAACTCTGCAGGATGGTTGGAGAAAATGTACAAAGTCTAAAAAGGAGCGCTAGGATGCCAAGAGTAGCTGACTCCACAGTTCTTCTACATGGTTTGTAATGGCAGTACTGGTGATATCGGCCGTGGCCAGACTGTGGCTCAGACAGAGGATGCTTGGTAGGGAAATGTGTTGTTGGGAACGGCAAACTCTTGAAGTAATATGCCATGTCTGGAGGATGTGAGACTGACTGGACAGAGGAGAAGACAGACACTGCAGCTTCTCTTAAAGACTAGGCATCATCAGCTCTCCATTGAGATTAGAGCTGAGCGATATGGGCAAAAATTGATATTGTGATCAATTACGATTAATTGTTTTTTGGGGAGGTGGTAGAGCTGAGTGATATGAACAATTATTTTGCCCGATTTAACAATAAATACAATAAAAAAATTTAATGGACAGTTACTTTACATTCGCGGCAGTGCCAAGTAAAACAACTGAGATGGTAGCCTATGATTTAAAAGTCATATTTAAACTAACATATCCAGGAAATGCATGATTGATATGTTGATCCTCAAAATGGGATCCAGAATGATCTGATTTATTTTGGGTTCTTCTGAGAATTTGCCAACATCTTTCTGCATTTTGGCCTATAGGCTATATTATTCACCACCCAAGGGAACTCAAAACACTTAGCTAGAATGCTAACTCTAAATATGATATTGTTGCTATATAGCCATGTAGGGTAATTTATTAATCTATCAGTAAATGTAGGCTAATGTCCTACAAAATGCCTAGGCCTATTCACTGAAAATAGTACGCTCTGCTCCGCTCTGCGTGTGCATCAAAACCAACTCTGGTTGTAAAGTGGTGCCATGAGGTGAGAAATAAATGATATACAGAAAACTGGGACTCTCCTCTCTGTAACTAGAATAATATTGGTTGCTTTGAAAACTGTATTTTTCACGCAATTGCATTTTGAGCGATGTTCATATGCTTGCGCTTCTCAGAATGCATCTCTCCCTCCTCCATGCTCACAGTGGGCAGAGAGTCAAAGTGGCTCGCTCACACAGCAGCCGACAGCGAAACGGGGACAGGCAGTTAGATACTTTCATAGCAGGAATTAACATAATGCATAAGCTATTACTGTTGATCAAATAGGCTAATGGTTTTAGAACAATCAACAGGAATGTTGTGTAGCAAAATCACAGAAAATGACCTATGTATGCAAAATGCTTCTTTAAGAGGAAGCCGATGTCGGTAACTTTCGGTTTATCGTCCCAGCTCTAACTGAGATTATAGTGGTCAGTAAGTGCTCTTGCCTCTGACTCCTCATCTCTGATTCCTGACTGGCCATAAATTAAGGGGTAGAACAGACATCTCCCTTCTTAATCAGACGCTGCTGGTCTCTGCTGATTTCCACTGATATCATTATGTGCTCTTTGGGGATAACCAAACTCTAGCTGGCGGTATGCTGCTCAGAGCTGCTGCATGGTAGGGGCAGGATAAACTCTGATGCAGACAGCATGCGGCCCTCCTCAGGTCATGAGGCCTGACTGGACCTGATCCTAATTGGGGGGAAATGTCGGGGGTCTGGGCACGATGCCACTGCAGGAGCACCCAGAGAGAAAACTTTAGTTTATGACTTACACCCCGTTTCTCTGATAGTATGAGTGAGGTATTTCACTATGTGCCCTTCATAAAACGGGGATGTTGTCCCACTGTCGTGCTCCCAAAACCCACATGACAAGCCGAAATAGCTGCCAGATAATAGTAGAAAAAGCTTTTCCTTTGTCTAATAATTCCTGAGGAAACAACAGGATTACCGGGACAGCGCACTGGAATGACACTGTCTGTGACTTAGTGCACCATTTATCAAACACGCTGCGTTTACAATCATAAAGGGACCTGGTCGATGAGGCTCTCGCACTCTGAATAGTCACTATGACATTTCGGGGAAACCCGGCGGTCTTCAAATTGAACCGTTCACGGGCCAGGCCCAGAGTGCCAACCGTTCCGGGTGAGGGTGGAAAATCTCCCTGCTCGCCTGAAACAGTAGGTCCCGGCCCAGCAGGAAGGCCAACGGTTGACTGCATAGTAGTTAAGTGATCTCCGCTAGCCAGTGTTTCTCTGGCCAATGCAGCGCTATTAGTATGAGAGACCCTTCTCCCACACCCTGGCGAGAGTGGGGGGGAATGCCAGCGGGAGAATGTTAAGGAGGATGTGCGGCCACTCGTGCGCCAAATCGTCCACTCCCATTGGTACATCCCAATCCCTCAGGGAAAAGAACAGAGGACACTGTACATTCTCCCTCAATGCATACAGATCCACTGCTGGAATGCCAAAGGGCATCCAAACTTCAATGGCTACCTCTTGGTTTTCTTTCCACTCCCTGTATAAAGAGTAAATCTGCCCCCAGATTCAGCACTCCTAGTACATGAGTAGCTCCACATAATCAGTCTGTGTGCCAGTGTGTGTAAGTGAGGGGGTCACAGTCCCCTTTGTCTGTTTTTATGTAAGCCACAACCGTGGTATGGTCTGTTCTGACTAGAACATGATGACCCTCCAAAAATGGGAGAAACTCATTTAATGCTAGGGACACTGCGAGGAGTTCCAGGCAGTTTTAGAGTAGACCGAAGATGGGGTTCCCACAATTTGTTCACCGTTCTGCCCTTGTGGGTTGCACCCCAACCTGAGAGAGATGCGTCAGTCGTGACAACTTTTCTGACTAAAACAGTGCCCATCTGCACATCCTGTGACAGAAACGTCTCCAGGGGCGCAGTGCTACTGTGCAGTCTATGGAGATCTGTATATGGTGATGTTTGTGACGTATTGGGCTCAGACGTAGAGAAGAGACCGAGCGTTGAAACCCTTTCGTATTCAGGCGACCTAATGGGATGACTAGTAAAGCCGATGCCATCAAACCTAGCTGCCTTATGCATGTTTTGAAAGAGACCAGGTTCCCCCTGCAAAACAGTGTTAGGCAATTTTGGAATATCTTTATACGTTCCACTGAGGGGCAGATTTTGAATGAGACCGAATCTAGGGTTAAACCTAGGAAAGTGATTGTCTGTGTGGGAATCATAACCCTTTTTACTGTGTTTATTCTGAAACCTAGAACTTTCAGGTGTTTTAACAGCAGAACTTCTCTCAAAAGCAGGGAAATAGACCTTCTAACTACTCCAAAGCTGGGTAGTTGGTAATTTATATGCTTACAAAGCTATAAACAGTAATCAATATTTTATAAATTCGTACATTTGACTGATACTGACACAGAGCAGGCTAGTGGACCCAAATACGGACACAGAGGCAGAGTATATTCCAATAGAAGAAATTATATTGAATAGGTAAACAATCTCGTAGTCGGAGGGCAAGCAAAGGTTGGCAACAGGATAGCACGGCAGAGGTACACTGGGGTAGGCAGACTCGTAGTTCGGTGGACAGGCAGAAGGCGATTGTCGAGGCAGAAGGACTGAGGTACAAAGGAGTAGGCAGGCTCGTAGTCGGGTAAAACAGGCAGATATCGACACCGGGGGAAAAAACAGAACAGAACACGGGTAATAGGCAAAACACTGATAATAAGGAACGCTGGAAACGACTGTACTGGACAAGACGATCTGGCAACTGACAGAACAGAGATCAGGGGTTAAATACCCAGAGGACTAATGGTGAATAGGGAACACCTGGTGTGGGGTGGAGACAAGACAACAGGTGAAACATCTCAGGCTGTGACAGATACTCATAAGAAATGAGATTCTATCTTTGGGTTCAGCTCTCTCTTCCCGCGGGATTTAGTGTGGTTTTGTAAACTCTCAGGAGGCAACCAGCTGGTGCGTACTCTAGTAGCTAAAGTAGCTAGCTAGCTCACTTGCTTATTGGCAAGTCATCAAAACATTTGATCGATCATGTCAAACTGAGTTATTCAGAGCCATATTTATTCAAGCCAGAATTTACTGAAAAGGAACATGGAAGCTGAGTGAGAACAGAGGGAGGCTGAATCAGCGGCACTGGTAGACAAGCTACCAGGAGCAGTGGCGAGAGTCTGGTCTGAGGGGGACTGATGGTGCAACTGCGGGGCAACTCATGGCAACCAACAGTGTTTATAGCAGTCAGATCAATGTATCAGTTACATTCAAATACTAAAAGTAAATTGGTAAAAGCCAACAAAACATAGTGTAGGCCTATGTAATGACATGACCATCGATGAACCAGCAAAGATAATTATTTATTTTTTACAACACATTACAGATCACTTCACATAATGTACAATACACAGAATAGACAAAGCATTCATACAAGTCATATTCATAAAAGGTAAAATATACAATAACATAGAGAGTACCAAGTAGGTAAGGGGGTGTTATGTACAGTAGTAGCAGGCATTGTGTTTTCAATGCCTGCTATGCAGAGTGATAATGACCAGAGGCCAACAATTTGTTACATTAGAGTGTGTTTATATTAGGCTGTAGTGCAAGGCTATTGTATGTAGGGGTGCCAGGTAGGTTGTGCCTACCAGATAAAATATTGATTTCTCCTTTTTGTTGGTGGGGGAATGAGTCCCGTCTGGTCCGTCAAGTCTACACCAATACAAAGGACTCATGTAAAAGTCAGTATGGAAATACACTTTTCATAAACCCTTAAAACATAGGAAATAACTTCAAAACAACTGTGTTCTTTTGCGCTGGTTGTATTACCAAAATAAATAATCACACACGCATAGTAATATAACAAACAATGAGCTCTGGTTCCTCATACCTTGGGCCTAAAAGAGTCGCCTGGTAAATGAGTTGTGAATCCAAGTGACCTCAGTCACACAATTGTCCATTCACAAAGTGATGCGTAAACCCAGTCTCATTAATACAATCAAATTGCAATAAACTATTTTGCCACACAACTATAAAAGGAGTATCACATCTCTGTAGTATTCACTACAAATGAACGCATAAATCATCACGGTGTACATCACACCAAAACACATTTTAATACCGTATGTAAAAAGTTGTAGTCAGACAATCCAATCCGCCAACAGATCTCCAGCAGGGAAAGGCCACGAAGAAACAGCAGAGACCAACGTAGATCAGTTGTCCAACAATAGACACGAGTAGATCCAATACTGGTTGATCCTGCGACACTACTACAGTACACACTTTTTACTACATACAAAACAAAAGGGGTAAAACTGAGGGTAAAAGCTGAGGGTAAAACACTTCCTCTCTCGCGCCACTGTATCTTAGTCCAATGCCGCTCAGACATATATGTATATATTCTTAATCCATCCCTTACTTAGATTTATGTGTATTTTGGTATATGTTGTGAAACTGTTCGATATTACTTGTTAGATATTACCACACTGTCGGCGCTAGAAGCACAAGCATTTCGCTACACCCTCGATAACATCTGCTAAACTTGTGTATGTGACCAATAAGATTTGATTTGATTTGATTTTGACTTTTGCCCCAGCCAACTCCAATAATCAACTAATCAGGATCTTCAGTTTAGAATGCAATTAGTTTAATCAGCTGTGTTTGCTAGGGATGGGGGGAAAGTATGACTCAGCCCCCGATGACTGGAGTTGTCCATCAATGGTGTAGTGGATATAGTCAGGCCCCACACTAGAAAAAAAGAGTGCGTCTGAGCACACTTGAATGTGAACACCCCCCACTTTCCCCAAGTCAACCAAACTATCCTGGAGGGGCAATTAGACTACCTGTCCTTTTGTTAGAATAGATCTGTCTGGACAGGCTAATGATTGCATTACCATCCCAATATGACAAAAACATGTTGACCAAACTATCTCGGATGGGCCATCTGTCTGGATAGGCCAAGCATCCCATTACCATCCCATGACAAAACAAGTTCTAAAGTGTAAACCAGAACATTGATGGCATATTTTTCCCCAGGCATCTGGGGATCTTGAAGGTTGAGGGGGTTCGACCTGTTGCAGCCTGGGTAAAGATGCAGCAAGGCACAGGGATGCACTGGGCTGTGTCTTCCTGGGCAGACAGAGCTGGAGGGATTCACCCTCGCTCTTCTTCTCCTCGCATCGTTTCTGCATCATCTCGACAGCGAGACCAAAAAGCCAATTGCCTGACTGCCCATTTGGTTGGGCAGCCTATTTCCCTCGAAACAGGACGTTTTTAGTCTCTGCTACTGCGTTGGTCCAGGGAATCATCAGCTTGTCCGCAGCGTGTTTTCACATGTCCTGCAGGTCCACGCCAAGAGCTGGTGGGAATGGCGCCCCGCCTGTGTCTCCGGTTTTGGATGAAGGCTTGGCAGCCTGGCTTGAGGGGATGAAGGGGTTGTCATCTCCGTCCGATGATTCTGAAAGGAGGCTGTCGGACAGCCTCATGGAGTCGTTGTCGTCTCCAATCAGGATGCCCAGCAGGGCATCCACAAGGTCGTTTCCAGAGTCCTACAACAGAGAAGCAATTGCGTGGAGCTGGGTCACCGCAGCTAATGCTAGCTGTCGCTCCACTGATTCCTGGTGGGGATATCCCATCGCTTCTAGTGAGTCATCCGTGACGTCAGCCCCCATGTTAGGGTCCTGTTGACTCAGGCTAGCTTGGCATGCTAGCCTGTGACGGAGACTCTTCACTGTGAAAAGGGCATAGTGTGGACAGGAGCCGGAGGAGGCTATCGCTTCCTGGGCATGTTGCTGCCCCAGGCAAGCAGAACACACAGAGTGGGTGTACTTGGCCGATGTCTTGTTTCCACAGAAGTAGATTAGTGCCGGGAGCCTCTCCTCGTTTGGGGTGGGAGAGGCTTTTGTCGCCATAGCTGGGATGCTATGTTTTTTTCAGCAGACTAAAAAGCTAGCGTGGTAAGCTAGTCAGGTAGCTAGCAATTAGTGGGTTATCTCTGACAGTGACCGGATACCGTTTCAGAAAAAAATGGATAGCTTTGTGTAGCTAGTAAAAAACTATTATTGTAGAAGAAAAACCATAACGTTTTGAATCTAGCTAGTGTGGTGGCTAGCTTGCAAACGACTAGCCACTGTTTTGACACAGCTAACTTGGTCGTGAAACGATGTTAGCTGTGTCACAGCTTCACCCGTTTTTCCCTTGAAAGATCTTCCTCTTAACTATGGTGAAGGAAAGGAAAATTGCCACCACCGTACAGTCCAGAGAGCTAGTTGTAGGCTCATGCATGTGGTCAGTTTAGCTAGTTCCAGAAAAGGCAGTCGTGTCGAGGTAATCTTCCTGATAAAGAGGTGTTTGAATGACTCGGAGATGCTGCGTCTGACCTTTTATAGGATAGGAGGGACGCCCCTCTCCGACGCACACGTCTCAAAGTTCAGCCAATCATGGCTGGCTTAGTGTAATAAAGGCTTCTGACGAGTACACTATATCTCATAGTGAGATACCGAAACGAATACTTGAAAGAGAATGACAACCCTGTAGCTGGCATTATGTAGCCTCCCCCAGGCTAAGCCTCTTATGCACACAAAATGCATGCATTCACACTAGTGATGAGGGGAAAAATCGATAGTTAAATACCGGGATATTATTTTGGCGCTAGTTTGCTGTACCTGCACAAAAACTCCTGTATTTTCCCTTTATAGCTTGTTCGTTCTACTTCTTTTTAAATAGGATGACAATTTGTTTTCAGCACTTTTATTTCCACGACTGATCCAAACGTTTTTTCTCATGGCTCTCTCTTGTACCTCAGCAGCCTACAAATGGTGAGAAATATGTTTGGAACATCAAATAGCAGTAGAATCACAGTATCGAATTGCAATACATATACACTGAGGGTAGTACAATTATTCTCTACACTATACTTTATTTTTTTGTCACATAAACTAAAATTAGGCAAACTATTATAAATTTAGCAACCAGGAAGTGGCAGAGTGATTTTGCATAGTTTCTTTTAAAAGTGGAAGGGAGAGCGATACAGAGAACGCGAGAGGCTCTATAATTGTTTGTAGCTCTTTAAGATTTAATGAGGATAGTGAGCGTGGCATTGGATTACTGGAGTGTCAGGGTGGGATATGTTGAGAATAGACTAAGTACGGGTGATCTCTGCCCTGCTAATGGGCCTCATGTAAAACTGGAGGCTATAGGTTTTCATGTGTGTTGTAACTTTAAAAGTGTGTGCTGTGAATAGAAATGTTCAAGTAAAATGAAGGTGGACAGGTCTCACCAGGGAGTATAAATTCTTCAGCTTCCCCTCCTGTACCAAACACCAATCTGTATTTAGGGGAAGTCCGCATGGATTTGGCTCCTTGAAAGGTTTCACCCTTTTTATCTAAGGATGCTTTATCTTATGTGAACTTATGTGTATATGTGTGGGTGTGTATGCTACTGTTGACGTCATGAGGACCTCTAAGACTCTGAGAACATCTATGAAATGTTCCTCCTGGTCTCCCAACAAATTCAGCAGACCTTCTTAATCTGCTCATTAATACTCCTGATCTGGCTGTGATGAAACACCAGCCTCTGGACAGACACAATCCTCCCCTTGTCTGCCACTGTTCCCGGGTGTCTGCCCGCTCCTTGTTTTGGCTAGAGGATAAAGAGCTACCTCTGTCTTTTATTGTTCTCTTAAAGGCCAAACCTTAAACAAACACACTGTAGCTCCTCAGTTTTCAGCCCCACCAGTTGAAACTGGGTGCTCGTAAACAAGGAAATATCATTATCAGCCCAAAGTTAACTGTCTGTCTTTTGTTTTCCCTGCCAGTTCCTCCTGCCTGGCTCACACGCTGACTCATTGTTGCCATACAGTGACGTCACTAGGGGTCATGTTCTCTAACTGAATGACTTTTCCCTACAAGATATTTGCATTGCCCTCCTAGGCATGTAACAAAAGATTAACTAGGCCTATAACATTAACCAAAGGTTTAAAGAGCCATGTCCATTCACAGGAACTATAAGTTATATAGTCACGTGTAGCTAAGTAGGTAGGGCATGGCGCCAGGGTTGTGGGTTCAATTCCCACGGGGGACCAGTACGAAGAAAGTATTAAAATATATGCACTCACTAAATTACTAAAATGTTCTAAAGTTAGAAAGAACACAGACACAATATTGCATAACAGTTTTATGTGGAAGTGTGCCCTCAATAAAGACATTCCTGTGGGCAGAGTAGAAAGGTTGTAATGTCAGGTATAATAGATCTTAGACAAGAAGTCCTTCAAACCTTCACAAAAAAGTGAGGGGAAGAAAATATGAACTATTCTAAGCTCTCAACCTAGGGATAAGGAGCACTTATAATACAACCATCCATATTTGTCAAGGTCCTGATTATATGAACACTTCCAGTATTGGAGCAGCCTACGCTGGCTGATCCTTTTGGGATCAGCTTTAATATGTAACCTGTGAACGTGGCGAACAAACATTGAAAATTGGAACCGGTGTTCCCCACACCTACTGACATGTTTCTCCGACACGCTTATTGAACCACGGAAGCTTGAATAGGCCTTGGAAAGACTCCAGTGTATTGGAGTGAACACAAAGACAGAAACTGAGTCAGAACTCGCTCTAGTCTCTCCTCTCTCCCACCCAGCAATGCATTCTCTGATCATTTGTTGTGTTTGTTTGATGCCCAGAGGTTGTAAATACTTCAGAGGTAGTCTGGAGAGGGATGTTTCAAGACTGCTGAACTCCTCAACATTGCTATGTGTGAGTGATCCTTGTAGTTACTGCTGGTAGGTGTATGAAGTCATATAGTTCTGCAGACAATGGACACACTGTCACTTGCTGTGTTTTGGTGACAGGAAGTAATGTGTTACAGTGGCCTGTTCATTAGACACTTGTAACACTGTCATTACAAACCTCTAAGGGCAAAGGCTTTAATGCTTGGAATGCTAGGTCCGAATACAGTATTTATCTTTTGTAGTTTGTGTTAAAGATGAGGATGAAGAGAGAGGGGGAGTTGGAAGCCCTGTCTTGGCTTGGTGTTGGAACCGTGCTATAAGTCTTAGGAAGACATTCGGCATCCGCTACATGTTGACACACATTGTGGTCTCTGCCTCCGTCTCGTGTTCTCCTGTGCCACGATGCCATCAGACACTCACACAACAAATCTATCTGGTTCAGAGTGGCACTGGAGAGATGGATCCATTATCCAGCTGCACTCATCCAGCTCCTCTGCCAACCTGCCCCTTCTCTTACCGCAGGGCTATTCACCACTCAAACCAACTGCTGCCTACCAGTCTGTCTGCTGTTGTGGTGGGGTTAGCAGATTAGAGATAGCTAGCTAACTCTACTGTCACAAAGATTACCAACCTTTCCCTGCCTTTTACTATATTTGCCTCTACAAGGATTTGTAAATACTGACCAGTAGTTATTTTGGTGTAATGTTTGTGTGCATGTTTCATGCCCCTCCCCCTCACTAAAGTGTTGATATCAAATGGGGTGGGGAGGGAAGTGTGTAACCCAGGGGTCTCCAACAGGTTGATCGCGAGCTACCAGTAGCTTGCAGCCCAGCTATGAGTAGCTTGCAGCCAAGCTATGAGTAGCTTGCCAAACAATTCTGAAAGTACATTTTCAAGTGTTCCACCACAAACTGTCATGAACAAATCTCACAAGTATCAGACACCGCAAGCTGCCCGCTACTATTTAATGAATGAGGGAACATGATGCTATAAGAGAGGAGGAGCGTGACCTCGTGTGAACATGGGGTTTCAGTTCCGAGAGAGATGGACAGAGTCAGACAGAGCTCTGACTGCAGGGAAAGAGGGATACCTAGTCAGTTGTACAACTGAATGCATTCAATTGAAATGTGTCTTCTGCATTTAACCCAACCCCTCTGAATCAGAGAGGTGTGGGGTGCTGGCTTGATTGACATCCATGTCATCAGCACCCAGGGAACAGTGGGTTAACTGCCTTGCTCAGAAAGACAGATTTTTTATTTGTTAACTCTGGGATTTGATCCAGCAACCTTTCAGTTACTGGCCCAACACTCCTACCCGCCAGGCTACCTCCCAGCCGTTGACATGTGCTGTAGTGCAGTGCTGTTTGGTGAATTGGGCTTTGGAAAATCCCCCAGGCTTACCCAACCAGAACATTTTGTTTTCCAGAATGGGTTTTTCTAACAATCATTGGACACACAATGGTCGCCATTCGACTCTGGTTTCACTTGAATATTGGTGAACACTGATACTGTTTCTCCACAACTGACTACACAATACAATCAACTGTTTTGTTTTGATTATTTACGACCAGCAGCAGAAGCCGCCACTAATGACCCAAGTAAGGCATCATGCTTTGTGAGGATATGCGATGTGCATCGGGTGAGCTCATTATGATGCGAATACGTCTGGTCTGTGTTTTTTCCTCCAATGGTATGGAATAGTCTTGGGAGTTATCCAGATTTTCATATCGTCAAACAATCCTTCTCTCATCTAGGGATTTACGCTATTGATGACAGCTTTGCACACTCATGGCATTCTCTCAACCAGCTTCATGAGGACCGCCACAGGAATGGAAGACCCAGAAATACCTCTGCTGCAGAGGATAAGTTCATTAGAGTGACCAACCTCTGATTGCAGCCCAAATAAATGCTTCACAGAGTTCAAGTAACAGACACATCTCAACATCAACTGTTCATAGGAGACTGTGTGAATCAGGCCTTCGTGGTTGAATTGCTGCAAAGAAACCACTACTAAAGGACACCAATAATAAGAAGAGACTTGCTTGGGCCAAGAAACACAGGCAATGGACATTAGACCGGTGGAAATCTGTCCTTTGATCTGGAGTCCAAATTGGAGATTTTTGGTTCCAACCTCAACCAGATTTTGATGATTTGGGATGAGTCGGACTGCAGTGAAGGAAAAGCAGCCAACAAGTGCTCAGCATATGTGGGAACTCCTTCAAGAATTATGGAGAAGCATTCCAGGTGAAGCTGGTTGAGAGAATGCCAAGAGTGTGCAAAGCTGTCATCAAGGCAGATGGCTACTTTGAAGAATCTCAAATATAAAATATATTTTGATTTGTTTAACACTTTTTGGGTTACTGCATGATTCCATATGTGTTATGTCATAGTTTTGATGTCTTCACTCTACAATGTAAAACATTGTGCAAATAAAGAAAAACCCTTGAATGAGTAATATTCCAAACTTTTGGCCCCCAGTGTACATTTGATTGATACTAATTTTATTGAAAAGGCCATTGGGCCTCTATTACCAGAATGCTAACAAAATTAGCCCAAACTAATAGAAAAATCATATAGCTAAATGCTAATGAGCGAAAACGAACTAATTGCATAGATGGGCATTTTGGGTGACTGTGGACATTTACAAGCTAAAGTGAACAAGGCAAATGAACAAAGTTGTGATGCATGCTTTTCTGAATGAAGACTGCATTTGTACACAGAGAAGAAGGGAGGAGAAATAAAGTAGGAAGCACAAGGAAGAAATGTCAGCTGTACAGATATCTCATCCAGAGCTCTTTGACTTCTTGCTGAAAGCCACTATAAGATATCTGATGGCAAACATTTAGTAGTGAATTGCATACAAGTGTTACATCATCACTTCATGTGTGATGCACAACAGAGACTCGCCGATAGATATAGAACGTTATGGACTCATCAGCTCCTGCTTTCACACATTGTGCTATTTACAACCAAATACATGACTGGCTCAAATGTTCTGGGGAACTACGCTGAGCTTCATAATGTGAAATAATGTGACCTGTGATCTGCTTTATCTCCCAACATATTGCACAAGTTGACTCTAGGTATTTATTAGTTTAAAAAGTAACTACAAATATTCAAATGCATCGAAAAACTTCCAAGAAATAGTTTTGACGGTATTGGCGCTATTTAAAAACCAGCCCGTGGCTTTTTCCAAATACCCCGATATATGGTATACCGTCCAAGCCTAGTATGGAACTCAACACACAGGTCCTTAAACCACACAGAGCCTCTCCATACATCACGTCACATGTGTTGTGTCTGCTGTGTGCGGTGTGATCGTTATGTCACTCTCAGATCCCTCTGAGGATCACACTAACCCTCTGGTTAATTCTCAGTGAAGGGGAGGGATAGGAGCTTATCACGGGACATCAGATTAGTAGTGGCTGCATGCATGCTACATCACAAAACATTATAAAAATTATCCTCTAGGTTGACCTTTACTTACACTACCGTTCAAAAGTTTGGGGTCACTTAGAAATGTCCTTGTTTTTGAAAGAAAAGCAATTTTTTTGTCCATTAAAATAACATGAAATTGATCAGAAATACAGTGCAGACATTGTTAATGTTGTAAATGACTATTGTAGCTGGAAACGGCTGATTTTGAATGGAACATCTACATAGGCGTACAGATGCCCATTATCAGCAACCTTCACTCCTGTGTTCCAATGTTGTATTAGCTAATTCAAGTTTTTAAAAGGCTAATTGATCATTAGAAAACCCTTTTGCTATTATGTTAGCACAGTTGAAAACTGTTGTGCTGATTATAGAAGCAATAAAACTGGCCTTCTTTAGACTAGTTGAGTATCTGGAGCATCAGCATTTGTGGGTTGGATTACAGGCTCAAAATGGCCAGAAACAAATAACTTTCTTCTGAAACTCATCAGTTTATTCTTGTTCTGAGAAATGAAGGCTATTCCATGCGAGAAATTGCCAAGAAACTGAAGATCTCATACAACGCTGTGTACTACTCCCTTCACAGAACAGCGCAAACTGGCTCTAACCATAATAGAAAGAGGAGTGGGAGGCCGAGGTCAAGTACATTAGAGTGTCTAGTTTCTGATACAGACGCCTCACAAGTCCTCAACTGAGCTTCATTAAATAGTACCCGCAAAACACCAGTCTCAACATCAACAGTGAAGAGGCGACTCCGGTATACTGGCCTTCTAGGCAGAGTTGCAAAGAAAAAGCCATATCTCAGACTGGCCAATTATTTCTATACTTTTTCATACTGCCGCTCTATGTATCATGTACCGTGTATCTGTCTTTTGTGTACTTTCGTTGTGGCATTTTGCACCTGCCCTGTGTTTTTGTTGTAGCTGCTTGATAATGAAATTTCCCCCCCGGGGGATCAATAAAGTACCTATCTATCTATCTATCTAAAAATAAAATATTAAAATGTGCAAAAGAACACAGACACTGGACAGAGGAAGATTGGAAAAAAGTGTTATGGACAGACGAATCTAAGTTTGAGGTATTCGGATCACAAAGAAGAACATTCGTGAGACGCAGACCAAATTAAAAGATGCTGGGGGTGAAGGCCATCTGTCAAGCATGGTGAAGGCAATGTGATGGTCTGGGGGTGCTTTGGTGGTGGTAAAGTGGGAGATTTCTACAGGGTAAAAGGGATCTTGAAGAAGGAAAGCTATCACTCCATTTTGCCATGCCATACCCTGTGGACGGCGCTTAATTGGAGCCAATTTCCTCCTACAACAGGACAATGACCCAAAGCACAGCTCCAAACTATGCAATAACTATTTAGGGAAGAAGCAGTCAGCTGGTATTCTGTCTATAATGGAGTGGCCAGCACAGTCACTGGATCTCAACCCTAATGAGCTGTTGTGGGAGCAGCTTGACCGTATGGTACGTAAGAAGTGCCTATCAAACCAATCCAATGTGTGGGAGGTGCTTCAGGAAGCATGGGATGAAATCTCTTCAGATTACCTCAACAAATTGACAACTAGAATGCCAAACGTCTGCAAGGCTGTAATTGCTGCAAATGTAGGATTATTTGACGAAAGTAAAGTTTGAAGAACACTATTATTTCAATTAAAAATCATTATTTTTAACCTTGTCAACTTCTTGACTATATTTGATATTCATTTTGCAACTCATTTCATGTATGTTTTCATGGAAAACAAGGACATTTCTAAGTGACCCCAAACATTTGAACCGTAGTGTACATAATTATGATATTACCCAGAAAAGTTCAGGTTCATCTGAAGTTTTATGTAGATGTATAGTCTGCCTATCTCAATAGGGCAAGGCTGGCTGGCTGGCTTCCCCCACTGTAGCCTAGCTATTGGAATTGACTTGCATTAGCTTCTTAGTAACATATTCGATAGCCCCATCGAACAGGTGAGTGGTGAGGCTATTCCAGTCTATGATACAGATCACTCTACAAACCCCTCACTATTGAATGTTAAGTGATGCAGTTTTTACACAACACAGTGAGCACACCAGGGCCAAGGGTATTATTTTTAAAGGGTTGCATGTTGAATATGTGGCTTCCAGTCAACAGCAAAACATGTTTATAGACACCATTCATTGAAAACTCTGGTATTTGGTGTTTATAACATCCATATTTGGGCTTTGTTTTTTTTTAAACCATCTCATTACTTAGATAGAAAACTCATAATGGAAACACCCATTTTAGAGCACTATGAATGATAGATAAAGTTAGTTAACTGCACAGTTGATTGAATCTTTAATTTTTTTTCATTCCAGCCATTAAGGTGAACTGCCTGGGATCATGTGGGGTCTCCAACAAAATGAACGACACGTCGTGGACACTGGAAGAGCAATACTTCAGCAGCACACTGTCTGTAGCTGACAAAGGTGAGGACTATGGAAGCCATTTTGGGGCTATAGAGTAAACGTATAAATAGAGGCTGGTCGAGTTGCAGCCCTCTTAATCTCTGTTGAATTATAAAATGTTGTGACGTGTATGATAATGTAGCTTTGTGCTGCTCGGTTAGGTTTTAGTCCTCGAGAGTGGTTTTGCACATTTTATATTGGTGATTATTCTGAAGGATTATTACAATTCTCCACAGCCCTTGTGATAAAATACTGAAACTGCCAATCAGCTAAAGTAATAGTTTCCTGCAGGGGTGTTCCTGTACTAAATGTTCTGTCTGCACTCTCCGATGAGAAACGTGGCTGTGCCTAACAATTACTGATAAAGAGAAGGGATGTGCTGTGCTCCACAGAACCTGTTTGTCTTCCGCTGGTCTCGTGGTGGTGGTCTGTCCTAGAACAGGTCAGGGAAGTGAGAATTTGGATTTGAGTCCCTATGTGTTAAATCCATGGGGTGTATGTGTACGTTGGAAAGAGAAATTGCTGTGCTCAGCTCAAATGTTTGTAGTAAAAAAATGTAATATTTGGGTTCCGGATTCAAAAGGCATATACTGGAAGAAAGGAAAACCCGTACTCACTGAAATATTCCCTACGTTTGAATGTCTTATTTTGTAGCAGCAGAGGTTAAAACAAACAGTATCACATGCATATTCTGAACTGAAGACACGTGTAACCACCTTAAGTCTTAGCCTATTGATTATAGTCATTTACTCTGTTATTCTGTAATGTATCATGTATTTCATGTACACTGTAATTGTTTGTGTTCATTCTTTCGTGACTAATACATTATATTAGTTGAATTGAGAAAATGCATTCCTCGTTTTACAGAGGCATTCTTTGAATGACTATACGCGTATAATTTTGTAGGTGTATTGGTAGTTGTTATATACACTATAGCCTACATAACACATCCTTGGGTAACACCTTGACATCTCTGAATGCTAGAACATTGGTCGCCAGGATTAGCTATTTGTATCTGGTCTCTTAATAATCGCATAACGGTGCAAGTTAGACATGTTCATTATAGTCATACTGAGATGTGATGTAAGACTCGCTACCTTGACTAGATTCCTTCAGAGACGTACAGGGCCTGTTACATTTATTCACATAATATTGGAGATTGATCAATGTAGTTTTATTATTATATAAAAAATAATTTCTACATAATTGTTGGATCCATTTGACCTGTAAAAACTAACTTGTGGTCTATTTACTGAAGTGCTCATGTGGCTATTATTATGTTGGAAAGTCTGAGAGAATTGTAAGTTCGTATTACTGAGCACAAGAGCAACATCAGAACAGTTGATGAGAAGTCCCCTGTAGCCAGACACTTTAATGCAGTCAGACATGATGTGCGCCAACTGAGGTTCCAGGGAAGTAGTACAGCCACTTAAGAGAGGAGGTGATAGAGAAAAATTGCTACAGAGAGCGGCATATTATATCAATGTCTTACAGAACAGAGAGCCCTAGAGGCCTTAATGAAGAACTCCTGTTAGGTTGCTACCTGTGAGCAACAGGTGCGCCTTTCTTTGTTTATTATTAGCATTATTTTGAAGCTCTTGTGGAAAACAGTATAAAATGTATGGAAATAATGATTTTGATCATGTGACGTTGTCACAAACTTGGGTATGGAGAGACCAAGACGCAGCGCAGGGATAGTTCGACATTTTTTTATTATACTAAGTATAACACAACTCAAATGACGAACTAATTCACGAAACAAAAACACGATATACAAATGTCTCGTTTACAAAAAACAAACACGAATTAATAGACGTAAATCATGAAACACACTACTTTACCCGTGACTGGAGGAATAACGACCCACACAAAGGTGTAGGACATACAGACACATATAGGATCCCTAATTAGAGACAATGCGGTGCAGCTGGGATCCAACCCAAAACCCACACAGAAACAGAAAGGAATAGAAACTGTCAGACTCTGACCATGGCTACATAGAGAAGCAAATAGGCTTCTCTATGGCCAGAGCCTGACAGATGTCATCTATAAATATGGGTGACGAAGGCTGCTGCCAAAAGTGCCTGTTTGTCTTGACCTCTGCTAAGAAGACATTTAAAATATAAAGAATATTTCAGTAAGTGCAGGGTTTTCCTTCTAGTGTGTGTATATTGTCCATACCTCAACATGTGAATGATCTGCCATGCATACGTGGTGAAACCTGTTGGGAATGCAGATCTGAGTGAAACAACACACTGGAACTGGAACTCATTAAACCCAGGCAGGCCGTATGTATGTGAGCTGTGTAGCATGCCTAGTAAGCAAAACACTTATTTTAGATGTATTTTCTAGACATTGACGTCAGGTGCATTTTAGGTGCTGAATGAAAGAGGAAATATGTATTTTCCGAACATCGAAAATACGTCTTTTCCAGATGTTTAATATGATGTATTTGCAATCAGAATGAAGAAAGTTAGAGGTAATTTCGTGAGCAAATGCTTACTAGCGTTAGCGCAATGACTTGGAAGTCTATAGTATCTACTAGCATGCTAGCTCATACCATAGACTTCAAGTCATCTCGCTAACGCTAGTTAGCAATTGCGTCTATTAAGTCTATTAAGCAACTTCCTTCAAACTGCAAGCAGAGACATATAAAAATGGTATCCACAAGTTCATCTGACTCTCGGGAAGTAGCTAAAGGACTTCATTGCCAAAATCCCGAAGTATCCCTTTAATATATGAAATAATATAGAATATTTATTACTGCTCCCATCTGTCACATGCACTTATGTTGGTGTTTATCTACCTTAGTTGAATGCACTTGACTGACTGTAAGTTGCTTTAGATAAGATAAGATAAGATCATTCTGCTGAATGACCAAAATGTACACTTACAAAGTATGCTGGGTATTATTCTAATGAGCTCCATCCCCAAACTAGTACACATTTGGTCGGTGCGGACCCGATCCAAATCTGAACGAATCATAGACTTCTAGGCTATGTTTCACAACATTGAACATCACATTATAGTACGGCACAGTTTAGTACAGTAGAGCACAGTAGACTCCTGTATGGTACGGTACAGATCAGGCAAGTTTTATTCAGTAGAGTAGAGTACAGTACAGTAGAATTTAATTCAATAGAGTAGAGTACAGTAGATTTTAATTCAGAAGAGTACCGTACAGTTTAGTTTACTTCATTAGAGTAGAGTAAAGTTGGGTACAATACAGTACACTATACGTTACTTTACTATACTCTACTGTTCTTTATTGTGTACTGTAATGTACTGTACTATGCTGTACTGTGCTGTTCAATCTTGTAAAACATGGTTGTCTATAATTGGTTCAGATTTGGTCCGATCCTGATTTGGACGTCAATGTTTGGGACAAATCAAGGCCGGTCCAGACCAGACCAAATCTGAACCAAACATAGACGTCTATGATTGGTTTAGAGTTGGTCCGGACCGGCCTTGATTTCAATGTCCAAGGACATAGATTTTTGGACCAATCTGAACCAATCATGCACCAAAGAAATACGTCTGTTTAGTGGGTGTAATCCATGCTAGTTAGGTTAACACACCACCACTATGTTGCTAAATGTTTAACTCCATCTCTCTCACCTATAGGCACAGTGTTTTTCACAGAGCTGAGAGGTGTTACCAAAGAGCGGTCTAGTCAACTCTGTCTTCATTCTTCCTGTCTACATACAGTATACTCCATAGTCTTTCCTTGTATGTTCATATATTCAATATCCATACTGATTCATTAACCCATAACTTTGGTGTTGTAAGCACTTTCCTCCAAGAACCCACTAAGCCATCTGACCAAAAACGTTTAGAGAAATGCCCCTCGTGTTGTGTTTGTATGAATCTGCTATTGGATATCGTCATATACACTGCATGGCCAAATGTATGTGGACACCTGCTCGTCGAGCATCTCATTCCAAAATCATGGGCATTAATATGGAGTTGGTCCCCCCCCCTTTGCTGCTATAACAACCTCCACTCTTCTGGGAAGGCTTTGCACTTGATGCTGGAACATTGTTGCAGGGACTTGCTTCCATTCAGCCACAAGAGCATTAGTGAGGTCGGGCACTGATGTTGGGCAATTAGGCCTGGCTCGCAGTCGGCGTACCAATTCATCCCAAAGGTGTTCAATGGGGTTGAGGTCAGGGTTTCTGTGCAAGCCAGTCAAGTTCTTTTACATCGATCTCAACAAACAGACCTCGCTTTGTATACGGGGGCATTATCATGCTGAAACAGGAAAGGGCCTTCCTCAAACTGTTGCCACAAAGCTGGAAGCACAGAGTCGTCTAGAATTTCATTGTATGCTGTAGCGTTAAGATTCCCTTCACTGGAATTAAGGGGCCTAGCCCGAACCGTGAAAAACAGCCCCAGACCATTATTCCTCCTCCACCAAACTTTACGGTTGGCACAATGCATTCAGGCAGGTAGTGTTCTCCTGGCATCTGCCAAACCCAGATTCGTCTGTCGGACTACCAGATGGTGAAGCATGATTCATCATTCCAGAGAACGCGTTTCCACTGCTCCAGAATCCAATGGTGGCGAGCTTTACACCACTCGGCTTTACGCCGACGCTTGGCATTGCGCATGGTGATCTTAGGCTGGTGTGCAGCTGCTCGGCCATGGAAACCCATTTCATGAAGCTCAGTTCTTGTGCTGACCTTGCTTCCATAGGCAGTTTGGAACTTGGTAGTGAATGTTGCAACTGAGTATAGACGATTTTTACGTTCTACGCGCTTCAGCACTGGGCGGTCCCGTTCTGTGAGCTTGTATGGCCTACCACTTCACAGCTGAGCCGTTGTTGCTCCTAGACGTTTCCACTTACAGTTGACCGGGGAAGCTTTAGCAGGGCAGAAATGTGATGAACTGACTTGTTGGAAAGGTAGCATCCTACGTTGACAGTGCCAGGTTGAAAGTCACTGAGCTCCTCAGTACGGTCCATTTGTCTATGGAGATTGGATGGCTGTGTGCTCGATTCTATACAACCTGTCAACAACGGGTGTGGCTGAAATAGCCGAATCCACTAATTTGAAGGAGAGTGTGAATGTGAAATTGTCAAACAGGTTTTTATTTATTCAGTCTTATTGAAGCTGGTGTGATCACATATTGTGAATTGCAAAAATTAATCTAGTCAGATTCACTATTTATTTTTAGTCAATATGATTCTCATTAACACTCAGTTTTGTAACGACAGATCAGTTCCATGCCTGTCTGTTTTATGTCCTAGTTAGTGGTTGTAATGTTCTGTCAATCCATTTGATCAGTTAAGGGGAGTTTAATTAGATGGGCTTCAATGACTTTGCTGCTCAAAATGAGTCGATAGAGCCAATTTAATATTTTTGGATGTAATTTAGCCTCACAAAAGCATGTGAAGTCAGGACTATTTTTAGATCAACGATCAACCATTTCAGAGAGCTGAAAGCAGTTGGAATCCAAGTACTGACTGCATGTTGCATACAAATAGGCAGAGGCATGCACAAACCCAAGCACAAGCATTTTACAGTGATTGTAGGCGTTCTAGCATGAATGCATGCAAATACGTTGGAGGTCCTTTTGATTGGATATGAGGAGATTTGTACCATTCTCTTTGTAGAATGCCAATCTGTGTGGCGATCCTATACCACATCCATCACGTAAACATCCCAAGAGATTATTAGAATCCTCACTGGATGGGTTTGTTGAAATGTACCGCTCTTAACTATCCCAACATCTCTGACACACACACACCAAAACTGGAGAGCCATAAATAATACATTTCACCTCCTCCTCTCATCTCCTCTTTATCTCAGGGTATTATTATTATTATTTTTTTCATATGCCATTTTTCCTCCAACAATGGGCTCCTCTGCCTCTAGGCTATGTGACGCAGGCACAGCAGGGACACTGAGACAGGGAGGGGGACAGGCGTGGCCAACCACACAATGGGACACGCGCGACCACTGTGGCTGACTGATAATGTGGTATGCCAGCCACACAAGTAGGGGGATACTCTACTACTTCTGTTCATGTGACCATCGGGTATATCCTGCAGATGGTGTGTGTGTGTGTGTGTGTGTGTGTGTGTGTGTGTGTGTGTGTGTGTGTGTGTGTGTGTGTGTGTGTGTGTGTGTGTGTGTGTGTGTGTGTGTGTGTGTGTGTGTGTGTGTGTGTGTGTGTGTGTGTGTGTGTGTGTGTGTGTGTGTGTGTGTGTGTGTGTGTGTGTGTGTGTGTGTGTGTGTGTGTGTGTGTGTGTGTGTGTGTGTGTGTGTGTGTGTGTGTGTGCGCGCGCGCGTGCGTGCGTGCGTGTCTGTGTCTGTGTGTGTGGTAAGCTGTCAGTGTCATCTTTAGCCAAGCTTTAAAGAGAGCATCTCATCTTTTAGCCAGTGCATCAGTGAATATTTCCTGTACCAGTGTCTAAAAGGCCTCTATTGCTGGCTTAGGGTTTTTGGGAATGAATAACAAGAGACTCTTTAACCAGGTTTCCATCCAACCTTTTATTCAATTAAAGTACATGTAGGATAAAAATTGTCATGACAGGCCTGATGGAAACATTTTTCAGTAAACTTTCAAAATGTTGACAAAACAAAATATGCTAGACAAGGTGGTATCTTTTTGTGTCGGTAAAATTAATTATACGAGAAATGTCTTTATGCGCAAATATTGATATAATAACCATCATATTGAAGTAAAGATGGAGTCACAGGAAAGCATGCAGTTTATTAGGCTACAGATGAGATAAGCTATGATGATCTCCTCAGGGTGGTGAAAGTGCAAGGTGATGAGCTTGATGTTCCTTTCAAATAAATATTGAGCGTTTTATTCTGGTAACATGATCATCGATGCTAAAAATAATCTTGCTTTTTTGTCCATAATCTCATCATGTAGGCTATAGGTGCGCTCTAGTCAACAGCGTGCTGATACAGTTCTGTATCTGCGCACCGTTTGCTACTATATAATGCAAAACATTTTGGTGAGAAAATCATCAGTAGAGTTGAAAAAACCTATTTAATTTGTATTTTCTATTTGGTACATGGGAATTTAACCGCAAAAGGTATTTTTATGTGCACTGTGTTTTAATTTAGATTAGATTGAACTACACCACAAGTAGAAAAAAAGAGTAACGTCTTGTATTGAGATGAAGAAATGCTTTTTCTCTCTCTCTCCCTCTCTACCTCCCCTCCCGGAGGACCTGAGCCTTAAGACCATGCTTCAGGACTACCTGCCCTGATGACTCCTAGCTATCCCAAGTACACCTGGTCGTGCTGCTGCACTGGTTTCAACTCTTCTGCCTGCTGTTATGGAACCCTGACCTGTTCATTGGACGTGCCAACTTGTCCAAGACCTGCTGTTTTCATCTCTCTCTCTCTCTCGCTCTCTCTCTCTACCACACCTGCGCTCTACCACACCTGCGCTCTACCACACCTGCGCTCTATCGCACCGTACCTGCGCTCTCTACTGCATCTAAATGCCTGGCTATGAAAAGCCAAGTGACATTCACTCCTGATGTATTTACCTGTTGCAACCTCTACAACCACTATGATTATTATTTGACCCTTCTGGTCATCTATGAACGTTTGAACGTCTTGGAGAAAGAACTGGCCTTAATGGCCATGAATTGTTATAATCTCCACCCGGCACAGCTAGAAGAGGACTGGCCACCCCTCAGAGCCTGGTTCCTCTCTAGGTTTCTTCCTAGGTTTTGCCTTTCTAGGGAGTTTTTCCTAGCCACCATACTTCTACATCTGCATTGCTTGCTGTTTGGGGTTTTAGGCTGGGTTTCTGTATAGCACTTTGTGACATCGGCTGATGTAAAATGGGCTTTATAAATAAATTTGATTTGATTTGACTTTTTCAGCACACAAATAAACCTTTATTCTTGCTTCTGAAAGTAAACCACAATACAAAAGTGTTGGCTGAGAACAGATATCTAAACAAGTGTCAAACGTGTCAGTGTAGTTACAAATATTTATGAGCAATATAAATATTTTGGAACAATAGTAAAACTGTCTTGTGAACAGACGTGGGACACACAACACTGCGAACAAGACATGCTCGGTGCATGACGTTCTCCACATCTTGAGATATGTCTTCAGTCATTTGCAATGCCTTTGCGAGTGATACGTCAAGGACTGAGTCTGCAGCTCTTTTCTCCCTTCTTGTCACACACTGATACAGTACTACTGCTGCTACTCTGTGGCATCGGTGAGGAGCAAGCCAGTGGAGTAAGTCTTGGAGGTGGGCCCGGGATAGAGCTTCCCAGAACCTGCGTGGAGATTGTTTCTAATTCTGCACTGCAACACAGTGTGGGAGATGGGCTGAGAGCCAATCACTAGTCAGTACTGGGAGTAGAGGTAGTGCTTGGGTCCGGTGAACATGCTGTGCTGGGGCGCAGAGAACAAAACCAGGTGCTGTCTCTATTCACTGGTGTTTGTGCCTTGAAATTAAAAAAGTTGTCGGTTATTTAGTACACATATCCAAAACATTAATAAACATACAAAATATATAATTAACCGAGACTACAATAAACTATATAATGTTGCAAACGTTTGAGCAGAGTTGAGTAGGCCTGGCCTAGCTATCCTAGCTCTGTTCAAACGTTTGGAACATTTTGACTAGCTGGACCTTGCTACTAAACTTTGACTTTGGTGTAATCAATGTGGGAAGCTTATGATTTTCTTTCTATGACTGGTGAAGGTACTTTTGTACCTCCGTGGTCAATCAAGTTGTCGTTCACCATGTTAAATCCACACTGAATTTCGGGCTGAATCGACAAGAAGCAGAAACTCTCATCACCCTTACAGTTGACCAATCACAAACGAAGACTGACTGAAAAGCTGACAAAACCCTAACCGAGCTCCTGTCATAATAAATGCACAAACTGTACCGAACTGGGGGTGAAAAGATTGTTAGAATACAACTTCAGAAAGAATATGTCGCTGCTCTATGCATAGCTAGAAAGCTGGAAGCCTTTTCGACAGACTTGAAATGCAGTAGACGACTCTGTCTCTCACCTAGAGCTCATTTGAAATACAGCCCCATCATCCCTTTTGAAGTTTCCCTGTGCTGTACTTTCTCTCAGCGGCAGGTGGAGACTCGTTCTCTACAGAGCTGAGAGAGAGAGCGAGAGAAAGAGAGAGCGAGAGAAGGTGGGAGAATTTGGCTACTACATAAGCCACCTGCAGAGTTGCTTTCAGAGTGTGACATCCTTGCCTTTTCTTGCAAAGAGATTCTTCCTCTAGCAGTAAACAAGTGATGCAAATTAACTCGTGGAAATGCCTTTAGGAAATGGAGACAAACGGAAAACTTGGTTTATCGCCTCCATTGGCACAATGTCTGGATAAAGCCACATTAGTCTAAAATATGAGTGTATTCCCACAAAACTTTCACAAACTGAAGTTGTTTGACTGTATTATCAGGAGTAAAACAATGTCTCTGGAACACTCTTAAAGGTTCCTGCGGCTGTCCCCATAGTATGACCCTTTTTGTTTCCAGGTAGAACCTGTTTTGGTTCCAGGTAGAACTCTTTTGGGTTCCATGTAGAACCCTCTGTGAAAATGGTTCTACCTGGAACCAAAAGGGGTTATCCTATGGGGACAGGCAAAGAACCATTTTTGGTTCTAGATAGCACCTTTTTTGTTCTAAGATTGTAGGTGAGCCCTTAGCCCTGCAGGTGTGGTGCTTCACCTAGGCGTCTCCATGGTTACCCACTGGGCTGTTCATACACACACACATCGTACTTACACACCTTTGTGCTGAAGTGTCACGGTGAAAAACGTAATCCTTTATTGTGAGAGCTGTTGAAAATGTAGGTCTAGATTCTATCAGATTCGTGGTAGCCGACAATCGCATAGCTGTTGTTTTGCCGGTGTCGGAGGTGGAACTGCATTAGAGCTGTCCAATCTGGGCCTCCCGAGTGGCACAGCGGTCTAAGACACTGCATCACATGGGGGAGGGGCTTTACTTGGCTCACCGCGCTCTAGTGACTCCTTGTGGCGGGCCGGGTGCCTGCGGACTGACCTCTGATGCCAGTTGAGCGGTGTTTCCGACCAACACATTGGTGCGGCTGGCTTCCGTGTTCAGCTGGCAGGTGTTAAGGAGCACGGTTAGGCGGGTCATGTTTCGGAGGACGCATGACTCCACCTTCGCCCCTCCCGAGCCCGTGGCAGCGAGGAGCCGGTTAACGCTTGATCTGATTGAATCAAGGCCTTAGACTGGCCACCAGTCTGCCTTGCTCTCGGTGTCTGTGCTTGTCTATCTGTCTAAATGTGATTTTGCCTGTCTATCTGACCGAGCTATCTCTATCTCTTACAGGTACGCTGGCAGCTGTCGAGCACAGTTTCCCTTTCCAATTTCTCATCCCAGGTAAGTTTGGGATAAGTCTGGAAAACCTGTTGAACTGCATTACTCCATGTCAACAACACTGAGGTCCATATAATTATTTGTATCAGTACAGTACAGCTGAACTGTTGTTGGTGACTGAAGGAATCTGGTTTTCAGGTGTAATCACTGATAACGTGAAGTTTCTGAATAGGCACAGTGTGTGTTGCTTTTGTAGTATTGCCTAGGACCCTTGGCTCTTTGTCTAACAATACAATTGGACTGGATATAATATAGTATTATGAATGGTGTAACGTTCGGTACGAGTACAGTTTGTTCAAGTAAATAAATAAATGCCTTTTCATATCACAGGTAGGGCACACTATTGATATTAATGTCTCTGCCCTTGTGCTACATGCACTTTAATCTTAACTGCCTCAGTCAGCCAGCCCCCTTTTGTGTCAGCCAACCTCTGCTGTATGTCAGTAGACCATGTTAGTCACCCCTGACCAAGGACTAACACAAAGGACGAGCAAACAAGTGCCAGTAGCCTAGATCCATATCGTGTCCCTACAGACACTCCTACATAACACATGACATGTAGAATGCTATTCCTTGTTTTCTCCGGAATCCTATTGACTGGACTGTAAACTTGAGTACATGCAGGTGTGAGGGCACAGAAAGTGCTGTGGTTGTCTGTCTGTTAGGCTACACTCTGTCTGAGCTGGGTAGGGTGAGGAGGGATGTCTATATATGGTCATTTAGTCCCGTGGCGCTGTCACTGTTTAATTGCTCCTTGTTGGCCCCCTGCCATCAACCTGCTGCCCTCTCCTCTCCCCTTCTCTCCTGCCCCCGTCGTCTACAGAACGGCAACAGAAAACATGATAATTACAGAGCTGATGATTAAATCATCCAGGCACTTAATTGAGCTGTGTGGCCCAGTGGCAGTGCCCCCTGCTGGTTGTCAGGTCAGGGGATGACAGGGGAGGCTTTAAAATCCACATGGGATGCTACATTAAAACTGGTGTTCGTCCTGTGAAGATTGTTGAATGTACATAAACACTTACAAGCAAAGACTTAAAAACAGGATCCCTTGGTTCTGTGGAGGAGGGTGGAGAAGCGGAGCAAGTGGTGCTGGGTTCCCTCTGGCCAGGAAGCTGTCTGTGTCTGTTCTGCCAAACCTTCTGCACCCAGACTGCTGCTCCTCGCTAATCCTTTTTGACAGCAGGCAATTCCCCTGTGCAGCACCCGCTGCTGACATTGTCATTTAACCTTTTACTGTAGTGGGCTAAATCAGAGTAGTCTGAAACAAGTATACACCTCACACTTATGGTTATGGGCTTAACAGAAAGAAGACACCTGTACCATGTCAGATATAGAGTTGAAATATATTCCATTTTGAGTTTGCATCCCAATATTACACTACATACATCTCAGAAGACTGAAATATAACAAAACCGGTTGACATAGAAACACCAGATTTTTGGCAACAAAATATATATATATAATCTCTGTCCTTCATAAGTCTGCATCATCTATTTATTCCAATGATTCATAGGAATATCATATAATGTGCTTGGTTAAAAGCATGACATTGGACACAATACATTCCAATTTGAATGTATCAGCACCTGCTGTGCTTTATGAGCTGAAGATGGATATTATGTATGAACATTTCTATATTCCTGTGTGACATTTGTAAATATATTCCGATTGCTGATATAGATGTTTTTCTCTGAGACTCTGATCCATCCTCTCATCTCTATCTCTTTTTGTACTCAACTTCATCCTACCATTCTCTATTCCCTCTCTCCATCCAACCTCTCAGAATTGTTATTTTTGTCTTTCCCTTCTTCAGTTTCCGCTCCTCCTCTGTCCTTTCGGGAGTCTGTAAATAAACCCTGTTTTGTTAGGAGGTGATTTGTGCAGATCAGACAGATAGGCACAGACACTTAGTGACAGCGCTGCTAGGAGCCCTGAGTAGCTGTCCCTCTGTCCTGATCTATCTGCCTCCCAATGCTCAGA
Source organism: Thymallus thymallus (assembly GCA_023634145.1). NCBI lineage: Eukaryota > Metazoa > Chordata > Actinopteri > Salmoniformes > Salmonidae > Thymallus > Thymallus thymallus. Next base: position 15,042,819 of record CM042404.1, read on the forward strand.
CCAAGCACTGACTGGCCCTCCTCTGATAAAGCACACACACTGACCAGCCACCATTTTAGACTGCCAGCCTGTTTTGGTTAGAATCTCGTATTCCCATTTATAGGTTTCACCTGCTGACAGCAGAGGCTTTATGGAAGAAATGAAACAGCTGTGGTCTATGTCGCTGCAGTAGCTGTTGATATTGTGAATTATTTATGTCCAAGAGTTACATTTAGTATACAATCTTAAACTGTCCGGGGTCAATCTCACTCTGTCTAATAACTGTGTTTGTCTCTGCCCAACTCAGCGGCTGCCCCAACCTCCTTTGAAGGGCCCTTTGGGAAAATTGTTTACCGTGTGAGAGCCGTCATAGACACACCTCGCTTCTCCAAGGACTACAAGGCCCAGAAGCCCTTCTACCTACTCAACCTGCTCAACCTCAATCAAGTGCCCGACATTGAGGTAAAGACCACCAGTCACCAATGTCTCAGCACTGTCTGAACTTGTGATGTTATGGAGTCATATCAATGGAATTACCTTTAAAAATATCTACAGTGGGGCAAAAAAGTATTTAGTCAGCCACCAATTGTGCAAGTTCTCCCACTTAAAAAGATGAGAGAGGCCTGTAATTTTCATCATAGGTACACTTCAACTATGAGAGACAAAATGAGGAGAAAAAATCCAGAAAATGACATTGTAGGATTTTTAATGAATTTATTTGCAAATTATGGTGGAAAATAAGTATTTGGTCAATAACAAAAGTTTCTCAATACTTTGTTATATACCCTTTGTTGGCAATGACAGAGGTCAAACGTTTTCTGTAAGTCTTCACAAGGTTTTCACACACTGTTGCTGGTATTTTGGCCCATTCCTCCAGGCAGATCTCCTCTAGAGCAGTGATGTTTCGGGGCTGTCGCTGGGCAACACGGACTTTCAACTCCCTCCAAAGATTTTCTATGGGGTTGAGATCTGGAGACTGGCTAGACCACTCCAGGACCTTGAAATGCTTCTTACGAAGCCACTCCTTCGTTGCCCGGGCGGTGTGTTTGGGATTATTGTCATGCTGAAAGACCCAGCCATGTTTCATCTTCAATGCCCTTGCTGATGGAAGGAGTTTTTCACTCAAAATCTCACGATACATGGCCCTATTCATTCTTTCCTTTACACGGATCAGTCGTCCTGGTCCCTTTGCAGAAAAACAGCCCCAAAGCATGATGTTTCCACCCCCATGCTTCACAGTAGGTATGGTGTTCTTTGGATGCAACTCAGCATTCTTTCTCCTTCAAACACGACGAGTTGGGTTTTTACCAAAAAGTTATATTTTGGTTTCATCTGACCATATGACATTCTCCCAATCCTCTTCTGGATCATCCAAATGCTCTCTAGCAAACTTCAGACGGGCCTGGACATGTACTGGCTTAAGCAGGGGGACACATCTGGCACTGCAGGATTTGAGTCCCTGGTGGCATAGTGTGTTACTGATGGTAGTCTTTGTTACTTTGGTCCCAGCTCTCTGCAGGTCATTCACTGTGGTTCTGGGATCTTTGCTCACCGTTCTTGTGATCATTTTGACCCCACGGGGTGAGATCTTGCGTGGAGCCCCAGATCGAGGGAGATTATCAGTGGTCTTGTATGTTTTCCATTTCCTAATAATTACTCCCACAGTTGATTTCTTCACACCAAGCTGCTTACCTATTGCAGATTCAGTCTTCCCAGCCTGGTGCAGGTCTACAATTTTGTTTCTGGTGTCCTTTGACAGCTCTTTGGTCTTGGCCATAGTGGAGTTTGGAGTGTGACTGTTTGAGGTTGTGGACAGGTGTCTTTTATACTGATAACAAGTTCGAACAGGTGCCATTAATTCAGGTAACGAGTGGAGGACAGAGGAGCCTCTTAAAGAAGAAGTTACAGGTCTGTGAGAGCCAGAAATCTTGCTTGTTTGTAGGTGACCAAATACTTATTTTCCACCATAATTTGCAAATAAATTCATTAAAAATCCTACAATGTGATTTTCTGGATTTTATTTTCTCATTTTGTCTCTCATAGTTGAAGTGATGAAAATTACAGGCCTCTCTCATATTTTTAAGTGGGAGAACTTGCACAATTGGTGGCTGACTAAATACTTTTTTGCCCCACTGTATATAGTACTTGGCTATAGACTGTAATGGAACAGTAGATATGTCTGAAGAGGACAGTGGACTGACTACCTGTAGAGTGCCCACTTATTTGATCATGCCTTATTTTGTTTGATAGTTAGGGGATTTGATTTCAGCATGATGAGCGCAGTACAACCACTATCTCATCCATAATTAAAGGTTACGGGGGGTCTTCCCCCCAGCTCTTATTTCTCTCTTTCTATGCTCTGTTCATCTGTCCCTCAGAACTGGTTGTTTTACCCTTCCTATGACTGCTTCTCCCCAGCAACCCAGTTATGCTGTGACCACTAAGAAGTTCAGCTACCTCCTGGTGAAGACGGGCACCCTCATGCTGAAGGCTTGCAGTGACCTGAGGGGATACACACCAGGCCAGATCATCAGACTAGCCACTGAGATCCACAACAAGTCAGGCAAGGATACAGGCTGCGTGCTGGCCAGCCTCATACAGGTACCACAGGACCTCTGCAATGTCTCACGGTCTCATGTTGCTACTGGTGTAACTTCTGATCAAATGCTGATACACTATATTTACAAAAGTTTTTTGAGTGGATTCGGCTGCCTCTGGAAGCAACATCAGCACAATAACTGTTCATCAGGAGCTTCATGAAATGGGTTTCCATGGCCGAGTAGCCTCACACAAGCCTAAGATCACCATATGCAATGCCAAGCGTTGTCTGTAGTGGTGTAAAGCTTGCACCCATTGGACTCTGGAGCAGTGGAAACCCTTACCATCTGGTAGCCCGGAGGAGTAATCTGGGTTTAGCGGATGCCAGAAGAACGTTACCTTCCCCAATGCATAGTGCCAACTGTAAAGTTTGGTGGATGACAAATATTGATCTGAGGCTGTTTTTCATGGTTCAGGCTAGGCCCCTTAGTTCCAATGAAGGGAAATCGAAAATGACATTCTAGACGATTCTGTGCTTCCAACTTTTTGGCAACAGTTTGGGGAAGGCTCTTTCCTGTTTCAGCATGACAATGCTCCCGTGCACAAAGTAAGGTCCATACAGAAATGTTTTTTCGAGATTGGTGTGGAAGAACTTGACTGGCCTGCACAGAGCCCTGACATCAACCCCATTGAACACCTTTGGGATGAATTGGAACTCCAACTGCAAGCCGGGCCTAATCGCCCATCAGTGCCAGACCTCAGTAGTCACAGCAATGTTCCATTCAGCAAAGGGGGGACCAACTCCATATTAATGCCCATGATTTTGGAATGAGATGTTCGACGAGCAGGTGTCCACATAATTTTGGCTATGTAGTATATACATTGCATTCAGAAAGTATTCAGACCCCTTGACTTTTTCCACATTTTGTTACATTACAGCCTTATTATAAAATGGATGAAATAAATAATAAAATCCTCATAAATCTTCACACAATACCCCATAATGACAAAGCGAAAACAGGTTTTTAGAAAGTTTTGCAAATGTACAAATAAATAACAGAAATACCTTATTTACATAAGTATTCAGACCCTTTACTATGAGACTCGAAATTTAGCTCAGGTGCGTCCTGTTTCCATTTATCATCCTTGAGATTCTTCTACAACTTGATTTGAGTCCACCTGTGGTAAATTCAATTGGACATAGAAGATTCTCTGGTCTGATGAAACCAAAATGGAACTCTTTGGCCTGAATGCCAAGCATGACGTCTGGAGGAAACCTGGCACCATCCCTATGGGGAAGCATGGTGGTGGCAGCATCATGCTGTGTGGATGTTTTTGCAACGGCAGGGACTGGGAGACCATTCTGGATCTAGGGAAAGATTAATGGAGCAAAGTACAGCGATATCCTTGATGAAAACCTGCTCAAGACCTCAGACTGGGGCGAAAGGTCACCTTCTAACAGGACAACGACCCTAAGCACACAGTCAAGACAACGCAGGAGTGGTTTCGGGACAAGTCTCTAAATGTCCTTGAGTGGCCCAGCCAGAGCCCGGACTTGAACCCGATCAAACATCTCTGGAGAGAACTGAAAATAGCTGTGCAGCAAAGCTCCCCATCCAACCTGACAGAGCTTGAGAGGATTTGCAGAGAAGAATAGGAGGAACTCCGCAAATACAGGTTTGCCAAGCCTGTAGCGTCAAACCCAAGAAGACTCGAGGCTGTAATTGCTGCCAAAGGTGCTTCAAAAAAGTTCTGAGTAAAGGGTCTGAATACTTATGTAAATGTGATATTTTCGTTTTTTAATTTTTATAAATATGCAGATCTAAAAAACAGTTTTTGCTTTGTCATTATGGGGTATTGTGTCATTATGGGGTATTTTGTCATTATGGGGTATTGTGTGTAGATTGATGAGGGAGAAAAAACGATTTTATCAATTTTAGAATAAGGCTGTAACTTCACAGAATGTGGAAAAAGACAAGGAGTCTGAATACTACTTTCCGAATGCACTGTATACTGTATCTATTTGATCTATAGTGTATTAGTCTGTATTGTCTACTCTAGGGTGTATGTTTGTCTTGTCTCTGACACCCCTCCTCCTTTTCTCCTGCTCAGAAAGTGACTTATAAGACCAAACGAGCTTTGTACGACCTGCGGACCATAGCAGAGGTAGAGGGGGCAGGAGTGAAGGCGGGGAAACACGCTGAGTGGCGAGAACAGATCATCGTACCGCCCCTCCCCCAGTCTGCCCTGGCCGGCTGCAGCCTCATAGAGATTGACTACTTCATCCAGGTTAGTAACATCCTCAATGCAGTGCTCTTATGTGCATCCATTCCATTAAAGCATGTTGTTCACAGGTGGTACATGAGCATGGTTTACCAAGGAAAAACTTCCCCCCAAAATTATTTGAGGTAAAAATGTCCTTTTGGAAGTTTTTCTTGGTAAACCATACTCATACTGTTCATTCTATAGTTATAGTTGCAATATGAACCAGACAATTTTCCTCATACAGTATCATACTGTAGTAATCCTCTCATTAACCCAATGCACCTGCCATGTAATGTGCTGTAAGTCATACATGCTCAGTTTCAGAGGTCTCTTTAGTGAGTTCAGGGATTATAACTATGGTAATCTGAACAGATCAGATGTCTTGTTCGTCATACAGTATGGCAAAGCGATTTGTGTCAGTACAGTACTTAAAGGATCACCTGGGATGACATGATATTTAAACACATTTACACTTTGTCTTTGTGACCGCTGCAGGTATCACTAAAATCCCCTGAGACGGTTGTCACTTTGCCCATCTACATCGGGAACATCGCTGTCAATTTGACCCCGTCACAAGCTATGCCCTCAACCCCAGCCTCAACACCCATCAGCCCTAACACCGTCCCGGGAGGGGTTACCCCCAGCGCACCCCCAGCTGAGGAGGACCTGGAGGAGGAGTTGGGTGCAGGGGGTTCAGTCAGTGAGGAGATCCCCACTAAGAGCCACTCCCAGCAGGACCATTCCGGCCAGCCCCCCACAATGTCCCCTAGTGCATTCAGCTACGCTCCCGGTACAGCTTTCCCACCCAGCCAGCGACGTGCCGACGACACCTCTGGACCTCTGTTCTGTGTGTCCACTGGGTCCACCATCCCTTTCTTCACAGAGGGAAACGCCACCCCAGTACCCACGTCCTGTCCTCTCATACTCCCCCCTGAGTACAGCACCTGGGACTACCCACATGGTGAGTCACCCCTGCCTAATACAGCACTAGTACAGAGTTAGTCACCACTTGCTGCTCCTACACACAGTTTAACCTGTCTGGAGTTGATTCTGTAAATCACTTCTGTGTCAGTGTGATGATCAATGGCCTACTATTAGTCTGACTGTTTCTCTGGTTTGTCTGTGGATCTTACAGAACCCCCTCCCACCTATGAGGAGAGCTGCAGCAGCAGCAACGCCAGCTTCAACAACAGCAGGCCGTAGAGGAGTGGCGACTGAGCATAATGCAGCTCACAACCACAATTACACTCCCTAAAGGACAAATAGGGTATTGCAGCCCTAGCTCCAAGTGGACAGAAGACGCTGTCCTCCTAAATGTTACTCTTAAACAAGGCTTTCCAACCCTGTTCCTGGAGCTACTCTCCTGTAGGTTTTCACTCCGACCCCAGTTGTAACAGACCTGATTCAGCTTATCAACCAGCTAATTATTAGAATCTGGGTTGGTGCGGAAACCTAGAGGGCTGTAGCTCTCCAGAAACAGGGGAGCCCTGCTCTAAAATATGTTTAAAAAAGGGATCATATCTGTTGGTGTCTTATGATGATTTGTACCATTTTTATACCTGGCTAAAATGACCTGCTATTATATAGATGGCATGAGAGAGAACATGAACTGTACTTAATAGTAGCACTCGCATATAGTAAGTATGATATTCCATGATTAGAGCCTATTGGAAGCTAAACGCTGACAAAACATTTTAGCATTTCACAATATTCTCGCATCTGTGATGCCTTGAAATTGTTGTAGGCCTGTTACTGTCACCTTCATCCTTCAGACACAACCAAAAGCTGGCCTTTGTTGTAGTTTTTTTTCTCCAAAGGTGCACACTACTGTAATTCCGATCCATCACTGTCCAATTCCACCTCAGTGGCTCCCTCTTATGATGGGTGGAGTAGGGCTGGCCTAGCTGGACATCAGGGCCTAAGCATGTCTACCCCCTGGTGGCCATCAACTTTCCCATTGGGAAAGCTTCTGACCTTCACTAAGGGCTCTATTCAATCTGTAAAGCTGAAGCGTTACAGATTCCACGATAGAAATTGAAAGGTAACATCCGATTGAGGCGACATGTGCAGCGTTTACGGTGAATGCAGTCTCTGCTAAAGCGGGAACAGCTGCAATGCAGATTGAATAGAGCACTGGAGCTCAATGATGCCTGCTGAGTAGAAGAACATACTCCCTCAACCTGTGATCTACTGACAAGGGGCTTCATGTCTTGTCACACGTCAGCATCTTGAAACAGTCAAGCAGGACATTGTACTCTAGGGTGTGTAGATGTAACTGATATAGCAAGGATTGATATGCATTTATAACATCTGATGCAAACACTTTTTCCTTTCACCTTTTTCACCCTGGATAAATGGAGATGATCTGTTGATTTTCCCCATGTGGCCTTAACTCCTTCTGTTCAACCTACATTACTATGTGGGGATGAAGACGGTTGTCTTCAGGGTTTCTGCTGCTTGTGAAATGGCAGTCAATGCAGATAACACATTTGTTGGTGCGACAACCAGCCGTGTGAAATGTTCAAGCACAAGACAGCACTTTTTGGCAGTTTGAAACTGTGCATGTATATGTTTTTGTGTTTGAATAAGTATGTAGTGTACCAGTTTGTGTAGGTGATCGCCCCTCCTGTCTTAGGCAGTTGATAACGTTGGACAGCTCAGTTTTACAGCTGGACATCAGGCAATATCATCCATTGTGTGTTTGTATGAGTGTTGATTTGTATGCCTTGTTTCTTTCTCAATGACAACCTCCTTTTTTATTTCTAGGCCAACCTCATTGTGGCTTATGTTTCATACAATTCTGTGAATACAAACTTTAGCACCTGCTGTGGGAATAAATGTACATAGCAATCCCTCCTCCAATGGCAGCCTTGTGCTGTCAAAGCCTTCAATACCAGAAAATAGATTGGGAATTGATCTGCAGTTCAGACCACTGCTCTAAAGTAATAAGGCTTCAGCTCTGAAAGCACACTTCTACTGTATTTACCATCTTCTCAGAGTACACTCACATCACTAGACATATTACATCTACTATTGTGTAAAACATATGGTTTCTGAAAGTATGGCCAAACTGCTAAGTCAAAATTGTCGATATATTGTCAACATTTATAGTCTTCATTTGAGGTTAGGGTTAGGAATAAGGTTAGCAGTGTGGTTAAGGTTAGGTTTAAAATATGATTTGGTTTTAAGAAGAGAAGAGAAGTAGAACTTCCGGCTTTGCAGCTTGGCCAGAAAGTGACAACCGAAACATACTGTGTAATATGTAATAAACATCACTAGAAATAATATTCAACTGTGTGAAACATACTGTGTAATGTACGAGTTGTTGTTAACCCAAGCCTTAACTACATGATCCCAGTTCCAATTAGTCTGCATAGTCATCATCATCATCCAGGTGCTAGAGGTTTGGAATAGGATCTCTCTTTGTCTAGGAGAATACTGGGATTGCTTTTGTGGCCCTCCCTGTTTTATCTACTGAAGTATCCCCTGGACTGAAGATGCACTGGATGAATGCTAATGTAGCTGTGAAACCTGTGATGGTTTTCCTCAATGTATATCAGCTCTGCTTGTGGACCTTGGGCCTCTCTTTTTTAATCCTAGAAAAAGAACAGAAAAAAATGTGCAATTCTGTTATCTCCATGTTTGCTACAGCAGCTTAGTTCTTGAGTCATTTCATGCTGCCTTTATCAACCCTGACCCACTGTTTTTATTTCTCTTCACCAAAGGTACTATAGCTTTCTAAACTCCAACATGTTTTTCATTGTACATTCTTTCCCCTCACAAATCGGTGAGTGGTTTTGTATTTTTCTATTTGTAAACAGTTTTCTGGTGCATGTGGTAGTCATTTGAGAGAATACATATTATGGAAAAAAATATTGTAGCACCCTAGTCAATCAATGTAATAATTGAACTTGTTGTTAATCAAAATTGTACAGTGTACCAATAAAATTTTAATCTGTCATATCCTTTGTACTGGTTTTAGAAAGTAAAATGGTTTCTTGGGCCATATATTTACCTGCGCCAAAGCACATAGATATTATGTAATGATACTATAAAAGTGGTTGGATGATAGAGAATAAAAGGTGACCTCAGGTGCCATCAAAGGAAATGGGTCTATCATATGCTTTGTGTTCTGCCTGTGTAATCCTACATGCCTTGGTGTGACTGATATACTACACTTGAGATACTATACTTTAGCCTCTGCCATGACTGTCCTGGGAGGACCCAAAAAGGACAGATCAGCTTTGCTGGTGGGTTGACACCTCGCCCTGTCATAAATCAGAGATCAGGGTCTCCCTCTCCAAATTCACAAAGGAATGTTCTTTGTTAACAGACTTTTTCCCGCCGAAATTAGTAACAAATCTAAAGTGAATACAGGAACAATATTTCCAACATAAGAACGGTCAGAGGAGGTCTATAGAACAAAAATGTCAATTGGGTTGTTATTTTGTGATGTCATTAAAAATGATATAAAGGAAATATTGTAACTTGGAAAGTATACCCCCTTTATATGTCAAGTTTTCATCCAATATGAAAAATGATTAAAGTATTTTTAAGATATTAATGTGATTTTAGGAGTCATAAGAGATGGTTACTGTGAGAGTAGTTTCTAAATGTACCAAAGTATTATGTCTCTGTCCCTCTCTGCCCTCCCCAACTCTTTTTTTAACAAGCCGTCATATTGTGTCAGTCCGCTAGGGACCTGTTTCCATTGTATTAAGTTTCCCGTCCATAATCTGTACAGTGTGTGTGTGTATTTATCCTGTGCTATTATTTAGTTAGCTAGTGAATAAATAATTCACCAATTTGTGTAGTACTGAATCATACTCTGGGGGGGCAAAAGTTTGGAATATTACTCATTCAATGGTTTTTCTTTATCTGCACTATTTTTTATATTGTATAATAAAAGTGAAGACATCAAAACTATGACATAACACATATGGAATCATGTAGTAACCAAAAAAGTGTTAAACAAATCAAAATATATTTTATATTTGAGATTTTTCAAATAGCCCCGCTTTGCCTTGATGACATCTTTGCACACTCTTGGCATTACTATATGATTCCATATGTGTTATGTGATAGTTTGATGTCTTCACTTTTATTCTACAATGTAAAAACTAGTGCAAATAAAGAAAAACCCTTGAATTAGTAATATTCCAAACTTTTGGCCTCTAGTGTAAGTAAGGCTCGGGTTTTTTCAGATGCGAGGAGGATACAACGTTCAGAATGATGATATGATACGAGGTTCTGATTAATAAATGTACTGTTTATCGATAGGTATATACCTTCTAGAGTTTTATTTGGGAGATGGTAACTTTTTAAACAACCGCTCCCGTGGTGCCCCAAACCCTAATGAGTCAATTGTTACATGATTAATTGAATCGGGTAACAATTAAACATAGTTAGTTGATTAGAGATAACAGTCCTCAGATCATTTTTTAAATTCACCTCACGACACCGCCTTCCTTATGTTTTGACAATGGCATGGTCCAAAGACTGACCAGTAGCCATGACAATGGGATCAGCAGGGTAGAGCTTGAGAAGAGCAAGGAAGAACCAGCCTTTTCAGGCATAATCTCCGGGCTCACCACCTCACTGTTTACCGCAGCTTTGCTCTTCCTCTGTTGCCATAGAAACTGCTTAGCCCCAATCCGCCAGCCTCCCTGTGTCACACAAGGACATGGACACAAAGACACAGAGCTTATGTCTGCTTGCATACCTGCCAAGGGATGGAGGGAATATAATCTGCAATACCAACATCATAATATCACCAAATTTAACATAATCTGTGCAGAATCACTGCTGAATATTCTATGCTGGAATGTGTCCATTGCTTAATTTTTGTCATGTTGCAAAAAAGCTACACTGTTGGATCTTTTCTAATGGAAGTAAATATTGAGACCAACGTCTAGACTCTGTATTGCCTTGTCTTCAGATCCACCACCTGATGTGATGCTATAATGACCCAAACAATGTGTGTGGGCTACAGGCCTATATCATTATCAACCACAGGAGGAAGACAGAGAGCTAGTGGTGAGTTAAAGTTGTATAGATACTGTATATCGTTTGACATTCTTTTCATGCATTTTTATAAACACCAGAATGTACAAACCACTTGTGAGGTAAATCATTTGACCTGACCTATTTGTTACGTCACTGGCCTACTAGAGTCATTGGATGACTCACCTATAGTCGATCATAACCAATTTGCATTTCATGACAGCAAGTTGGACGAGCAATCTAATGCATACAGTTGAAGTCGGAAGTTAACGTACACCTTAGCCAAATACATTTAAACTCAGTTTCACAATTCCTGACATTTAATCCTAGTAAGAATTCCCTGTCTTAGGTCAGTTAGGATCACCACTTTATTTTAAGAATGTGAAATATCAGAATAATATTTATTTCAGCTTTTATTTCTTTCATCACATACCCTGTGGGTCAGAAGTTTACATACACTCAATTAGTATTTGGTAGCATTGCCTTTAAATTGTTTAACTTGGGTCAAATGTTTCGGGTAGCCTTCCATAAGCTTCCCACAATAAGTTGGGTGAATTTTGGCCCATTCCTCCTGACAGAACTGGTGTAACTGAGTCAGGTTTGTAGGCTTCCTTGCTCGCACACGCTTTTTCAGATCTGCCCACAAATGTTCTATAGCATTGAGGTCAGGGCTTTGTGATGGCCACTCCAATACCTTGACTTTGTTGTCCTTAAGCCATTTTTCCACAACTTTGGAAGTATGCTTGGGGTCATTGTCCAATTGGAAGACCTATTTGGAAGACCTATTGGGGCGGCAGGTAGCCCAGTGTTTAGAGTGTTGGGCCCATAACCGAAAGGTTGCTGGATCAAATCCCCGAGCTGACAAGGTAAAAATCTGTCGTTCTGCCCCTGAACAAGGCAGTTAACCCACTGTTCCTAGGCCGTCATTGAAAATAAGAATATGTTCTTAACTGACTTGCCTAGTAAAATAAAGGTAAAATAAAAATAAAAAACCTGACTGATGTCTTGAGATGTTGCTTCAATTTATCCACATAATTTTCCTTCCTCATGATGCCATCTATTTTGTGAAGTGCATCATTCCCTCCTGCAGCAAAGCACCCCCACAACATGATGCTGCCACCCCCGTGCTTCACGGTTGGGATGATGTTCTTCAGCTTGCAAGCCTCCCCCTTTTTCCTCCAAACATAACAATGGTCATTATGTCCAAACAGTAAAAGTATGATCCTTGTCCCCATGTGCAGTTGCAAACCTTCAGGCGTTTGGAAATTGCTCCCAAGGATGAACCAGACTCTACAATTCTTGGCAGATTTTCCCATGATGTCGAGCAAAGAGGCACTGAGTTTGAAGGTAGGCCTTGAAATACATCCACAGGTACACCTCCAATTGACTCAAATTGTCAAATTGTGGAATTTTTCAAGCTGTTTAAAGGCACAGTCAACTTAGTGTATGTAAACTTCTGACCCACTGGAATTGTGATATAGTGAATTAGAATTGAAATAAACAATTCTGTAAACAATTGTTGGAATATAAACTTCCGACTTCAACTGTATATGAATGAAGAAATGGTAAGCTTCCTACTTAACTAATGAAATATGGAAGAATTCTTGGCTAAGGCTAAGTTCATCATTATGAGATGAATGGTAGTATGGTTATTAGTGATTAGAATGATCTAGGCCTAATTATCTAGGGTAAACATACCTTGAGCCCACTATCTATTAAACCCACTTCCATTTTTGGATTTTAAAAAATGCTGTTTGGTGTTTCAACCAATTCATCTAGTTGTGTAAGGTCCTACTAGTGGCAATCCATAACAGTTTTTATTCTAAGCCAATCAGATGTTGTATTATCAAGTTATTGGCAGTTACAGTATGTGTAAGGTCCTACTAGTGGCAATTTCAAAGCTGCAAAAAACTTTGGTTTGGAGTGAAGACACATTTTCCAGATATTTTCAGTACTTTCTCAGATAAGTGAGCATACCAAATGCAAAAATGAAGAGACTATCGGTATGTCTCGTGGGTTTCATAACCACAATTTATAACAATTAAATAATGATGAGACGGAGACATGATTTAGTTCAACCATATATACAGCGGGTGAAATAAGTATTGAACACGTCACCATTTGTCTCAGTAAATATATTTCCAAAGGTGCTATTGACATTAATGTTTCACCAGATGTTGGTAACAACCCAAGTAATCCATACATACAAAGAAACCAAAACAAATAAGTTCAGAAATTAAGTTGTGTAATAATGTGAAATGACACAGGGAAAAAGTATTGAACACATGAAGAAAGGGAGGTTCAAAAAGGCATGGCAAGCCAAGACAACAGCTGAAAACTATCAGTAATTAAAAAGCAATCCAGCCCCCTGTCAGTGCAAATTAATATCAGCTGGTTCAGTCCCAACTGATGGCCTACAAAAAGGTATCATTGCCAAGGTGTCACAAAAGACACATTTCATGATGGGTAAAAGCAAAGAGCTGTCTCAAGACCTTCGCAACCTAATTGTTGCAAAACATAATGATGGCATTGGTTATAGGCGCATTTCTAAGCTTCTGAATGTTCCAGTGAGCACTGTTGGGGCCATAATATGGAAGTGGAAAGACAATAATTTCACCATAAATTTGCCTCGACCAGGTGCTCCTCGCAAGATTTCTGACAGAGGAGTGAAAAGAATAATCAGAAGAGTTGTCCAAGAGCCAAGGACCACTTGTGGAGAGCTTCAAAAAGACCTGCAATTAGCAGGTACTGTTGTCTCAAAGAAAACATTAAGTAATGCACTCCACCGCCATGGCCTGTATGCACGCTCACCACGCAAGACTCCATTGCTGAAAAAAAAGCATGTTGAAGCTCGTTTAATGTTTGCTGCACAACATTTGGAAAAGCCAGTGAAATACTGGGAGAATATAGTGTGGTCAGATGAGAGCAAAATCGAACTGTTTGGATGTCATAATACACACCATGTTTGGAGGTGAAATGGCACTGCACATCACCCTAAAAACACCATACCAACAGTGAAGTTTGGAGGTGGGAACATCATGGTGTGAGGCTGCTTTTCAGCAAATGGTACTGGCAAACTTCACATAATTGAAGGAAGGATGAATGGGCAAATTTACGAGGAGCACCTGGTCGAGGCAAATTTATGGTGAAATGAATGTCTTTCCACTTCCGTATTATGGCCCCAACAGTGCTCACTGGAACATTCAGAAGCTTAGAAATGCGCCTATAACCAATGCCATCATTATGTTTTGCAACAATTATGTTGCGAAGGTCTTGAGACAGCTCTTTGCTTTTACCCATCATGAGATTTGGGGGTAATTTGCACTGACAGGGGGCTGGATTGCTTTTTAATTACTGATAGTTTTCAGCTGTTGTCTTGGCTTTCCATGCCTTTTTGAACCTCCCTTTCTTCATGTGTTCAATACTTTTTCCCTGTGTCATTTCACATTATTACACATAACTTAATTTCTGAACTTATTTGTTTTGGTTTCTTTGTATGTATGGATTATTTGGGTTGTTACCAACATCTGGTGAAACATTCATGTCAATAGCACCTTTGGAAATATATTTACTGAGAAAAATGGTGACGTGTTCAATACTTATTTCACCCGCTGTATATGGCTCAGTCTACATCACATAGAACCCCCATGCCATGATGCTCTGCGGCACAACCCCAATAGATTAATTCACCTTTCAACAGGACAATAACCTTAAACACAAAGCCAAATATACACTGGAGTTGCTTACCAAGATGACATTGAATGTTCATGAGTGGCCTAGTTACAGTTTTACTTAAATCGGCTTGAAAATCTATGGCAAGACTTGTAAATGGCTGTCTAGCAATAATCAACTTGACAGAGCTTAAATACTGCAAATATTGTACAATCCAGGTGTGCAAAGCTCTTAAAGACTAACCCAGAAACACTCTGAGCTGTAATCGCTGCCAAATTTGTAAAAATGTTGAAGAATATGTTTTCACTTTGTCATTATAGGGTATTGTGTTTAGATGGGTGAGGAATAAAAATATATTTAATTTTGAATTCAGGCTGTAACACAACAAAATGTCAAGGGATATGAATACTTTCTAAAGCACTGTTAGTATAGGTAGGGGTAAAGTGACTAGGCAACTTATGTAGATAATACGCAGTAGCAGCACCGTATGTGATGAGTCAAAAGAGTTAGTGCAAAGGGGGGTCAATGCAGATAGTCCAGATAGCTATTTGGGTGAGCAGTCTTATGGCTTGGGGGTAGAAGCTGTTCAGGGTCCTGTTGGCTCCAGACTTGGTGCATCGGTAACACTTGCCGAGAACAGACTTATTTTTAGGGCCTTCCTCTGACCCCAGCATCCTGTGTTGGTGTGTGTGGACAAAGTTAATTCCTTAGTGATCTGGACACAGAGGAACTTGAATCTCTCGACCCGCTCCACTACAGCCCGGTCGATGTGGATGGGGGTGTGCTCGGCCCTCCATTTCCTGCAGTCCACGATCAGCTCCTTTGTCTTGCTGACATTGCGGAAAAGGTTGTTGTCCTGTCATGTCACACACTGCCAGGTCATTGACCTCCTCCCTATAGGCTGTCTCATCGTCATCGGTGATCAGGCCTACCACCATTGTGTTGTCAGCAAACTTGATGGTGTTGGTGTCATGCACAGACACTTAGTCGTGGGTGAAGAGGGAGTACAGGAGGGGACAAAGCACGCACCCGAGGGGCCCCCATGTTGATGGTCAGTGTGGCGGATGTGTTGTTGCCTACCCTCATCACCTGGGGGCAGCCCGTCAGGAAGTCCAGGATCCAGTTGCCAAGGGAGGTTTTCAGTGCCAGGTTCCTGAGCTTAGTGATGAGCTTGGAGGGCACTATGGTGTTAAATGCTGAACTGAAAGTGTCCTTTCAGTTTTTCCACAAAATCCTCATACGTCTTACCTGGCCTGTCTGGCTGTAGCAGGTTGCGTAGTAAATTAAATGTTTGGCCCCATTATATCAAAAAATGTAGGCACCATTTTGTCCTCATCAATGTCATTTACAAGAACAAAATATTCTAACCGTTCTGTATATGAGCTCCACTGCTCAATACCTTCATCAAACTGTTCAATGTTTCCAACAATTCCAGCCATTTTTTGTTTATCAATAGGCTCCTGATTGTCACTCACTTCAATATTATCCTTAACCACAGCAATGTTTTCCTCACAGATGATCTTCATTAATTTCACTCACAAGTTCGCTCATTTAGCCCTTTCCTGCTGCAACGTCAGTCTCAAATATCTTTCTGACATCCATGAGTTGTGCATAAAGTATATCCATAACAGTTTCACAGCATCATCACATTACCTTGGATGTGGTAATGGTGACACAGTACGAGAGCCAGAACCCTGAGATCCATAAATGAGATTTAGAGTCATACAGTATTTGGTCGATTTAGATCTATGGTCCTGTCCAATCTGGTCGATTTAGATCTATGGTCCTGTCCAATCTGGTTGATTTAGATCTATGGTCCTGTCCAATCTGGTTGATTTAGATCTATGGTCCTGTCCAATCTGGTTGATTTAGATCTATGGCCCAGTGACTCGTTAGTCTGTTCTGATCATAGAAAGAGGACTCATCTTTGTATCTGTGTCAATATAGTGTCTGTGACAGTACTTTATTAATCCCCCAGAGGAGGAATTGGAGTCCATCTCCATTTTGCAGTAGTCAATTTTCTTCTTCATGATTGTCTGATCCCTCCTGATGACCCGGTTGGACATGACTTCAACAGAGTCACCAGGAGGGATAAGCCAATGAAGTTGGAAGTTCCACCCTGTTGACTACATTAAAATGGTGGAAGCCCTCAATGGCACTAGAGGCCTTTATAATTCTCTGTGGTTCTGGGCCCGGTTTCCCAAAAGCATCTTAAGGCTAAGTTCGTCATTAGAACCATAGATCATATGATTTTAAGATGAACTTAGCCTTAAGATACTTTTGGGAAACTGGACTGTAATCTGTCTACTACTCTGAATGTGTATGTCTGCATGCATATTGGCTGATTCTTTAACTGTAAAAAACTCACTGATGACTGATATGAAGAGTGAAAGATTTTGACTGCAGATTTTATTATTATGAAGAAAAAAACTTGAACAACCAGATATCTAAAATGTTAAAAACACATTTATTCAGTAAAACAGTGAATGTAAAATTCCCACTGCACAATTTACATTTCAATACACACGTAAAACAACAATACATTCAGAAACATAAAACACATTTATATACAAAATTGTGACTAAATAAAACATACTAAATAAAACACTAGTCAACAAGGAAGTATCTCCTTACAATTAGTTTATAAAACCTGGTTAACACTTGACAGAATAAGGTCCAATTAACTCATTCAGATGGGCAAAAAACATCAAATAGCAGCTTTGAATGAACTCCCTCCATCACATGGGTTATGAATCTGCAACAGACAAACACAAACGGCATAAGTCAGTTAAACCCACTGCTTGGCTGAATATCAAATTCTGCTCGAGAGGGTGTTGATTATTTAAATTCAAAGGCATGCACAACACTGTGGTGTGTGGGGTTGTGGGAGGCAGTGTGGGATAGTAAGGACATAAATAGAGCTGACATGATTCCCTATTCTACACGACAGAGACATGTCTGCACACAATATATTGCACAATGCCTTGTCCAGGTAGGGGTCCCTCTAATTGGATAAGTTCCCTGCCAGCCAGAACTATGACTAGCAACAGTCCTAAACATTGTTAAATGGTTTTAAAAACAATTCTAAGAAATGCAACAGTTGGTTTACATTTTTTAAATCCATCAGATGTTGACTGAATTATTCAGGGTAATAATGTTAGTCAAATTACACTTGTCTATTCTGCACTCATACATAGATTTTCTAATGGTATCACGTATTTTTTAAATATTTTGTGTTAAAATAAAGAAAATGACATGTGCCTCATCTGTATAAATGCACTGGGTATATTTGCATATATTAAAACATAACATAAAGGGGTGGAACAGGGCTGCAACCAACAAAACCTACCCTGCACTGTCTAGACTGCCTCATTAAATCACATTCTGTTGCATAATTCAACAATTGTGTCAATAGTAGGATACCCTCGAATTAAAAATCAACACGCTTGGCTCTAGATTACACCCATCTATACATACTTCACATTGTTTGTGAGATCAGACATAATATCACTATAATCCGAGTGTTCATTTTCGGAAGTTACTTTAATTTCAGCGCATCTAATTTGTAAATATTTAAACTGTATTAAACTATTACTTTTTAAATTATTTTTAAATGTATTTTCTTTCTTGTAGTGTAAGTGTCGAGATGTGTTAAATCTCCAACGAAGCTTTAGCGTTTTTTTATAGATGCAACGGAAAGACAATGCATTCCATTGAGCCCATTTCAGCCATTACCGGGGTGTGTTTGACAGGTCATTACAAACATTTCCGAGGTCATAACATTATCAGGAAAAACCGTCTGGCACAAGCAAGAGTATGAAAGAGTCGCAGGAGTAAAATCAAAAGCAATCAATTCAGCGAGATTTAAGTGACAAGTGAATTTTGCAACCCTCAAACACAGGAAAAAGATGCCTGAAAAAGACAGATTCTCAAGTTGGCCGGGCATGAGCGTTGCTACTATGACCTACCTTTCCTCCTCCAGGAGGGTTTGGGTGAACTGTGAGAGACAGTGGCGCTCTGACCCTGGCCATCTGAAAAGTGCTGCAGACACAAGACAGAATGCATCCACGATTTCTTATTAATGCAGATTAATGAACACTTGGGGCACAGTACTCCAGCATGAATTGTGTCCGTTTGGCTATGTATTCAGATAATCATGGTTCAGCATAAAAGTCAGTTCCTAAAATCAACCCTGAGGTTCTGAAATGATCTGGGTTGGTTTGGAAGAAAACAAAAGACAGGGTTCAACCTACAGTGTATCAATTCAACCTACAGTGTATCAATTCAACCTACAGTGTATCAATTCAACCTACAGTGTATCAATTTAAAAAGCCCATTTTGCAATAATGAATAATGAAGCAGTATATTGCGTCATCTTTCAGAGACGCCTTGTAATGACACGTTTTAAAGAATAGGCCTACAGTGTAGCTATTTTAATGGTTCTACACCATATTTTGACCGCTATCTATACACAGATGTAACTGACACATGTTCTAGCGATAGACCAGATGTACCCAGCCAGTTCTATAGACCCTGACATTTCAAGAAGATGTTTGTGTAATATCATTGAGAAATTTGCTGAAACTGAGAAATTATGATAGACTGGATCTAGCATTAAAGGGATACTTTGGGATTTTGGCAATTAAGCCCTTTATATACTTCCCCAGAATCAGATGAACTCGTGGATACCATTTTCATTTCTCTGCGCAGAGGCATAAAAATGGTATCCACAAGTTCATCGGACTCTAGGGTATCCCTTTAATACATAGGCCGTTCAAGTCTACACTATAATATCTGTCCAATCACCTTATTATTGAACAGTCTCCCTCTCTACATCTCTCCCTCCATCTATCCACCCTCTACCCTCTCCTCATCATTGCCTCTCACCTGTTGGATCTGCTGGATCTCCCTCATAGCCAATCGGATGGAAGGATACAACCGGGGAAAGGGCCTGCTCTTGTGGTCGCCCTCCTCATCTCCCCCAGCTCTTCCTCTCTCCCCATCCCTGAGCCTCCCTCCCCGGGCCTCCCCTCCTCCTCCAGCCTCTGCCAGTTGTCTGCGGTCAGATATCCGCCTGAGGACAGGGGGTCTCTGGGCCTCCAGGTCAGGGTTCTTCCCCGGTGGCAGGAAGAGCCGCTGGAGCTCCAGGTGGACCGGCTCCGGGCTCGACTCGCCCTCCTCCCCAGACTCGGTGCTCCCGCGATTGGCCACGGCCAGGTGATCCAGGCCCTTCAAGTCCTCGTAGTCTGTGTTCTGGTCACATGTCTGGAACAGCAGACAGAATAACAACAGTGCATAAATGCATTAATGTCTGATGATTTATTCTTAATTTACAGTTTTACACACAGGCCCTGCCAGAGCCTATGCCAACTGAGTATATTCAAGACAGTATTTGACAGGAGCCAGACCCTAAAGGGGTTTGAACCAAGTGCTGACCTGTCCACAGGAGGTGGTGAGTAGCTCGTTGAAGGGCTTGATGCCCACCCGACTGTAGTGCTGCACCAGGTCAGGCAGGGAGGGGTGGGCTTTATCCTCCCCCAGGATCACATACTTCCCGTTGGACTGCATCTCGATCATGTAGTGCCTGCAGCGGTTCGCCCCCCTGACATCGGATAGACAGAGAGGTCAGAGGGTAAAGGGCACATATTAGTCAAACAGGGTGAGGGGGGCAAACAGGAGTTAGGGGTTTAATGTCATGCTATAGCTTTGGGTCATTTTCAGCACACTGTAGTAAAACATTTTCAACGAAAAACAAAAATCCCTCTAATTGGACAAATTCAGTTAGTACCTCCCCTTTCCAATCTATTTCAAAAAGCTTACTGCCTACTGAATACAACCCGGTCTTCTGCTCTTGTTCTACTAGTCTGTCAACCCGTTCAAATACACTTCTCAACCGCACCGTTTCCTCAAGGTGACCACTGATCTAATGTGATGTGTTGAGAATAAGACCCAGTAGGAGAAGGTCATTTGGATCCAGATTGTCATCCTCAGTCTTACTTGTATGTTAGTGTGTAGCCCTCCCGGCTCTGTCCGACACGGATCAGGAAGCAGCCTACAGGCTTGTCCGTCATCAGATCCTCCGCTTGTCTGGAGAGGAGACATACACAGAGTGGTTAAAAACACACTGAAATCTGACAGAATTAAGTCTCAAGTGTGTGTGTGTGTGTGTGTGTGTGTGTGTGTGTGTGTTACTATCCTCGTGGGTACCGGAAATCCCCAAAAGGACAGTAAAACAAGGAAAATTCTCCCTTGTGGGGACATTTCACAGGTCCCCATGAGGAAAAGGCTATTTTAGGCTTAGGAGTTAGGTTTACAATTAGGGTTAAGGGCTAGATTTACAGATAGGATTTAGGGTTAGGGAAAATAGGATGTTGAATGGAAATCACAAGGATAGTAAAACATATACTGTGTGTGTGAGAGAGAGAGAGAGAGAGACGTCCTGTCTTACTGACCTACGTGTGATCATGCCATGGAACCAGCAGGGGAAGGCACCATTGCGGACCACCTTACGGGCCTGCGTCTCCTTGAACCAGCGGATGTTGTTCCGTCTCTTCTTGCTCCTCTCCCTGGCCCGCTCCTCTCCCCCCGCCTGGCCCACCAGCTCAGCCAGCTCACCGTGCACTTCCAGGTTGTCAAAGGGAGTAGCCTGGGAGAGACAGAGGGAACTGTATAGGGTCAATCTTATTGGTAGTTTAGAGTCAAATGTAGGGTTCTATTCGATCAGATCTCATTAGCCGACATCCGCATAGTGTTTGTTTTGGCGGTGTTGGAGGTTTTCCACAAGCAGCTCCTGGAATTATACCTAAAGCGGACATTGCCATTGGCTGCATGGAATCGTATTAAGAGAAATCCCATGCAGCCTTGGGCTGATAATCCTCATTATTTAGTTTAATGATTTTTTTATTTGAGTGTCATTATTTCTATATAGCCTACGCATTCTCGTTCTGAACTTCTAACCCGAGTGGGATGGGGTGTGGCTTCGTGACTATGATCAAGAGCAGCTGCTCACCGATTTACAACTCCAATGCAGTTACACCTCCGACACCGCAAAAACATCAGCTAAGTGGGTGTCGGCTATCGCAGGTTAATGCTTGATTTGATTCAATGTAGGCCTTAAGTTATCAAATACTAGGAGGGGATGTCAGGGGAAAGAGTGAGAGAGTGATTGTCGAAGGGTACAAGATTAGTCAATAGCAGGTTTCCACTAACATGCTGTCTATGGGCTAGCTAGTGCTTACTAGCACCGGAGATAGACTAAACATAAGATTACTTTCAGAAAATTACTTTTCACTGTTTTCAATTCATTAAAAAGGTTGCCAGTGTAGGGTCTTGAGTATGGCCCACCTCAAACTGTTTGTTGCGGGGCCGGGGGACAGGGACAAGGAGGGCAGCTGTGGGCATGATGGAGCGAGGCCGGGGCTGAGGCTTCTTCCTCCTGGGTAGGGGCACGGGTGGAGAGACGGGCCCTGAGACACACACACACACACAATACTGTTGATACAGAACTCATAGAGCTGCATATGGTGAGTCACAAGGATCCTTACAAATTCTAAATTATTTAAGTCATCTTACAGAAATGTCTTTGGCAACAAGCATGTAGAGGGGTAGAGAGAGAGCGTTTGGAGAGGGGTAGAGAGAGAGCGTTTGGAGAGGGGTAGAGAGAGAGCGTTTGGAGAGGGGTAGAGAGAGAGCGTTTGGAGAGGGGTAGAGAGAGAGCGTTTGGAGAGGGGTAGAGAGAGAGCGTTTGGAGAGTAAGAAAGAGAACAAGTAGGTGACTGTAAGGAAGGGAGATAGGTGAGCCAGAGAGCGAGAGAGAGGCAGAGAGTGAGAGAGAGGCAGAGAGCGAGAGAGGCAGAGAGAGAGAGAGAGAGAGAAAAAGAGATAGAAGGAAAGCGATTACTTACTCTTGTTCTCCTGCTCTATGTACAGTCGCCTCATCTCCCCCTCCAGCTCCTGCTTCCTCCTCCTCTCCTCCTCCTCCTCCCTGGCTTCCTTCTCCTCCCTCTCTCTCTGGGCCTGCCTCTGTCTGCGCACCTCCAAAAGTAGGGACAGGTACTTCCTCCTGTAGCTCAGAGAGCGGTAGTCTGCAGAACACAACAACAGTGAGAATGTGAATAGAGAGCGAGAGATACAGTGAAGAGAGATGTAGAAAGGAAAGAAACATTATTACTGAATGATACATGGTAAAGGACCACATTACGACACTAAATTATGCTACAGTCATTACAGGCCTTGAAATCAAGATGCCGGACAGTATAACAGAGAAACTATCATCCATCTTGCAGGGTTGTGGGGGGTTGCAACACAAAGACTGCAGGTAGCACTTAAAACTGCAAGTAACTTGCTGATGGTAATGTTTTAAATACATCATGATGGGACATGATTAAACAATGTTAATTCAATGATAATAACCTAGTCTACCTACCTGAGAGGTTTATATAAGTTTAAAAGCAGCAACATTTCACAGCGACCAATGAAGTTGTTTGACAGACATTTGAGAGATTATGTTCCAGATACTATGTATGAGGGATCCTTACTTTTCTGGATGACAAGTGCTGCCTTGCCCAGTGTTTCCAACAGCCTGGACAACTCCTCCTGGTGCCAGTACTTAAAGAACAGACGAGACGAGCTGCCATTGTGAGAGAATGTTTGAACAATGTTCATAGATATTAAGTACTATTTGCAGGGGGAATTGTTGCAATTAGAGAGCAAATTCGAGAAAGATTGTGTTAACACTTAACTCCAGTAATCATTAAGCCACATTCATATTTTTGGGACATTTCTAAAGAACAACACAGCAGGAGAAAGTAAGAGCAGGGGACCAAGAGGGTGAAAGTGTGGAATTGAGATAAAGATCTCTACTCAATATAAACTCTGAGCTAAACTGTTAACTAAAGAATGAGCTGCTTTTGACAGACTGATTTCCAGTTGACTGACTGAGTTTTATAAGACTTCAAATTGAATGTTGGACCAGACTAGTTGGGATCCAGGAGAATGAATAGTGTTGAGTGTTCCAATGATTCAATGGAGGCAGCTACCTAAATGTCCTGAAACTGAAATCTTATAAACACTATTACCTCCAGCGTAAAAATTAAACATCTGATGAGTTTAGCCTGAATGACATACTTTGATGAATAGACAAATTATGAAAGGAAGCTTTGTTACAGGAAGATTCAGGAGTAAGTTAGTAATTTCATCATTTTCTTAGCCTATTCATTTAACACAAGAAGAGCAACTACTGTAGCCTTACCCACACTTCCAGCCATGTATCTCAGTAGTGTTGAGGATGGACATGCAGCTGAAAAAGACCCACAAACCACACAGGTTACATTTGATAAGATGTAACAAAGTACAGCTACAAATGTCTGTTAAATATGTGATGTTGGTGTATGTAAACTTCTTTTTAATTGCTGGAATGAGTGTCTTTATACATACCTTTCCTTGGTTAGTGGTAAATCTGGCTTTATCAGCAGAATGTTATATCTGAAGATACAGGAATTTAGCATTGTGCGGCTAAAATAAAACTGTGCACAACAATATCATGCAAGCAAGTTTGTTGGCCAAGATGACATTAGCCATGTTACAGATAATGCAAAGTTTGATAAAAAATATATACATTCACACACACACACCTCTGAGCAAATTCTTTGAATGAGGGTCGCCAGGAGAAGCCATCTCTTCGTATCCTGATGGTTTCCAGCAGGCCGTTGTATCTTAGCTGAAAAATATTTAATTATCATTTGAATATTTTCCACATACCCCAAGCAGAATCAGGTGTAATTGATGGCCTTATCAGAGAGCTACTGGACTTGTTTTAAACTAAATGCAATGTCAAAGATTAACGGCAGGTGGCGATGTAACATAAGGCACAGTTATGATGATGGGGGAGTGATCTTTTTTTTTTAAGCACAAATCACAGGATGATCAAGCAGTTTAAGAATGACAACTATTTGGGTTAGTCTTGAACTAGTCTAGCTTACGGAGGGCAACAGAGCTACAGCACAGAGATCTCAATGATGAACATTGTAAAAATCTGTATATTATGCCAAATATAAAAAGAGTGCCTTTTGCATCCCTTTGATTTTTGTGCACCATTATTGAATTTGAAAAGCATGTTATATTAAAAGAAGTGCCCTTAAATATTGACCACATGTAAAATTCAATAAATAAATAAAAAAATATGCCCTGTATCACTTCTAGGATGATTTTAACCCAAACATTTATCCAAGTTTCACCATCATTGTAAAGCCTTAGTTATTTTATTGCTTTGACAAAGACCTTTCTGAAGATTATTACTTATTTCATGTGATTCTGTGATTCATTTACATCTGTCCCTCATTTCAAGGTCAACCTTGTTATGTGAACTGAATATTTTTTCATAGTTAAATAAATCGTAGAGTAAAAGCAGGTGATCTAGTTCTACTCTTTTTGGCCATTTTCTGGTGTTTTGTGGAGGTAAACTGAGAGGCCCGAGCATAACACGTCAACCCTGTTACCCATAGATAGAAAAGCTAAATTTATTTTTATTTTTTACTTGCTTTCAAATGCTACTCCCTGTTGCACCACAACAAGCTTCCACTCGCCCTGTTACAAGGGCATTTATGAATCATTTAAGAAGAAATCGTCAACCGTGTTATGGTCAACCCTGTTACTTTATTAGGCACTTACTATTAGATTTTTTTTATTTAACCTCTTGAGATGAAGTTGAACATGTGCTCTTTATGACAGAACGTTAAAATGTTTACCAAGTTACACTTCTCAAGTCACCTTATTGGTGGAATGACCCACAGGACCATTAGGAGATGGTCCCCGGAGGCAAATGAGGCCCTACAGGACTGCTTTGAAACAACAGACTGGGATGTGCTCTGAGGCTCATGGGGAGGACATCGATGGACTTACTGACTGCATAACGGACTATATACATTTTTGTGTAGACAACACTGTACCCACTAGGAAGGTACGCTGTTTTCCAAATAATAAACCCTGGGTCACCAGTGACCTAAAGGCCCTGCTGAATGAGAAGAAGAGGGCCTTCAAGGAGGGGGACAGGGACAAATTGAAATGCGTCCAGAGGGAGCTGAAGTTGCAGATTGCTGTGGGGAAGAGAAGGTATAAGGAGAAGATGGAGGACAAACTGAGGCAGAGCCAGGTGTGGAAGGGTATGAGAAATATCACTGGCTTCAAAAAAATCAAACAGTGGGCAGACGGAGGGGACCCAGAACAGAGCCAATGAGCTGAACCAATTTTTGAACAGGTTCGATACTGGTCCTGTCCACCTCCCCTCCAGCTCCCCAGGCCACACACACTCATGGCTGTCCCACCCCCACTCTGCTCACAACACCTCTGTTGGGACAATCAGCAACCCCACCTCCGCCCCTGCTCCCTCTGGACTGATCCTCAAATCCCCCTTCCCCCCCACCTCCCCACCTGGGCTGGCTTTCACCACCAACCAAGTGAAGAGAGAGCTGGAGAGACTACATCAGTGGAAAGCGGCGGGCCCTGATGGCATCAGCACAAGGGTGCTTAGGGTCTGTGCTGACCAACTGTGTGGAATATTCCAGCGACCCTTCAACCTTAGCCTGAGCCTAGAAAGTGTCCCTGTGCTGTGGAAAACATCCTGACTCGTCCCAGTGCCCAAGAAGGCGCACCCCACTGTCCTGAATTACTTCAGACCTGTAGCGCTAACATCCCACATCATGAAGACCCCGGAAAGGTTAGTCCTCACTCACCTCAGACCCCTGTGTACATCACTGGACCCCCTGCAGTTCGCATATCAGCACAACATCGGGGTGGATGACGCAATCATCTACCTTCTGCAGAGGGCCTACTCTCACCTGGACAACGCAGGTTGCACTGTGAGGGTTATGTTTTTTGACTTCCCCAGTGCCTTCAACACCATTCAGCCCCTGCTACTGGGTGAGATGAAGAAGAGGATGAAAGTGGAAGCACCCTTAGTCTCCTGGGTCACGGACTACCTGACCGGTAGGCCACAATTTGTGCGACTACAGAGCTGTGTGTTAGAGCAGGCAGTGAGCAACACAGGGGCCCCCCAGGGAACGGTCCTCTCCCCCTTCCTGTTCACCCTCTACACCTCAGACTTCAGATATAACTCTGAAACATGCCACCTACAGAAGTTCTCGGAGGAGTACAGGAGCGTAATCAATGACTTTGTGTTGTGGTGTGAGCAGAACCACCTTCAGCTCAACATCAGCAAAACAAAGGAGATGGTGGTGGACTTCAGGAGAACCAAGGCACAACTGACTGCAGTCCCTATACACGGGATGGATGTGGAAATGGTTGGGTCATACAAGTTCCTGGGAGTCCATATGGACAACAGGCTGGAATGGGCTGGTAACACCGGTGCTCTGTACAAAAAGGGCCAGAGCCGACTCTACTTTCTGAGGAGGCTCAGGTACTTCAACGTGTGCAGTAAACTACTGCATACCTTCTACCAGTCTGTGGTGTGCATACCTTCTTTTTTGCAGTGGTGTGCTGAGGCGCCAACATAAAAGCCGGTGATGCTTCTCGGGTAAATAAGATGATCAGGAAGGCTAGCTCTGTTCTGGGGATTAGCCTTGACACTCTAGAGGAGGTGGCGGAGAGACGAATCCTGGCCAAACTGCTGGCCATCATGGACAACGTCAACCACCCTCTGCATGCAATGGTTATGACACAGAGGAGCACCTTCAGTCACAGACTGATCCCACCACGGTGTGCCAGAGAACGCTACAGGAAGTCCTTCCTGCCGGAGGCTACTATTTAATGCCTCACCGGGGTGCCATAACGTCCTCAACATAGACCTGGAACTGTTGGGGTGTTAGGACCTAGTTTAACAATTATGCATCAATCCGTGAGTAACTCTGGTCTGTAATCACTCATTCACTCAGGACTTATTTATTCATTTAGGTCTGTATATACATATTATTTTACAGTTATATCATATCATGTGCAATATTGCAAGTAATTCTTGGACTTAACTTACGTAGTCATTCACTCAGGAATGCATATTAGTATCCTGTCAGTTGTATCTTTTTTTATTGCATTTAGTATATCGAATGTGCAAAATGTGCATTTATCTGTAATTAAACCCTGCACTAAGGACTGTATTTTAAGGTAATTAATATTATTACCCTAAATTATATCACACACATTTAGCTATTTAAGTATCTCTTCCTGTCATTTACCTGTACAGTTAATGTAACCATGCAAATATTCACTTACCTGTAAATATAACTGTATATTTACCTGTACAGTTAATTTAACCATGCAAAATTTTCACTTACCTGTTAATTTAACCAGTCTGTATATTAACTATTATTACCCTCACTTATATCATACGCACGTTTAGCTATTTAAGTATTTCTCTGCCATCGACCTGTATAGTATAGTTAACCATGCACCATCCACCAATGTATAGTGTACATATTCAGCCATTCACCCATACTATGCAATGTCTTTTTTTCGCACTCCAGACTTCTTGTATTTTTATACTGCTGCTCTATGTATCATGTATCTGTCTTTTGTGTATTTTCGTTCTGGCATTTTGCACCTTCTGCGTGTTTTTTTTGTAGCTGCTTGACAAAGAAATTTCCCCTCTGGGATCAATAAAGTATCTATCTATCTATCTATCTATCTATCTATCTATCTATCTATCTATCTATCTATCTATCTATCTATCTATCTATCTATCTATCTATCTATCTATCTATCTATCTATCTATAAGACCTTAATCAGCATTAACACATACTATCCACCACCATTTCAAAGTAATTAACCACAGTTCCATTTCAACTATTGTCCACCCACCAGCCAATACTGCATTGTACTGATATATCAGTTGAGCCCTAGACAAAAAAGCATGAAGATGACGAGGAGAGGTGAGAGAAGAAAGACCCCTGCTGTCAGACTAGACAGGACAGGGCAGGGTATTGACCGGCTTCATTGTGCCATCACTGACCCACTAACCTAGTACCTAGACCAGGGTCAGTACCAGAACGGATCCGTTGGAAGGGCCTTTGATTGAAATAATAATCTTAAAAATCAGAAGTAAAATATATATATATATATGTTTTAAGCAAAAATTAAACTAAAGGCGAGAGCACCAGCCTCTGCCATATGGACACATTTGCAATGGACGTAAAAAAATGAAATAAATAATAATACAAAATAAAAACAACACTTCGCTGACACTCAGCTTATTAGTGGACCTGGTGAGTTAAGACAATCAGAAATCAGACACTTTCCTACATTAACTTGTTTCTCACAAGTGTAGCAGGTTTTTAACTTTTCAAACAATGTTTCCACTCCGAGAATGAGAATGGTAAATGACTTTAATTATCGCTGCATTAACATAAATGAATGTAACCAAATGACGGGGGATTAACGGTACATTTACTGAGTCTACTGGTGACATATGTAATGGGGATTTGATTTTTAAAAAATAACAATAAAAAGGGCAAACAATCCACATAATGAAGCCGTGAAGGCGCAAGAATTGTCGGGACCACTGAGCGCATTCTGAAGAGCTGAGTGCATGCATTCTAGAGAGAGACATGTCATATCTTCGCCACACACCTCCCTTTCTTCTTGTTGCGACATTTTAATCTTCACATATACAGTGGGGAGAACAAGTATTTGATACACAGCCGATTTTGCAGGTTTTCCTACTTACAAAGCATGTAGAAGTCTGTAATTTTTATCATAGGTACTCTTCAACTGTGAGTGATGGAATCTAAAACAAAAATCCAGAAAATCACATTGTATGATTTTTAAGTAATTAATATGCATTTTATTGCATGGCATAAGTATTTGATACATCAGAAAAGCAGAACTTAATATTTGGTAGAGAAACTTTTGTTTGCAATTACAGAGATCATACGTTTCCTGTAGTTCTTGACCAGGTTTGCACACACTGCAGCAGGGATTTTGGCCAACTCCTCCATCCAGATCCTTCAGGTTTCGGGGCTGTCGCTGGGCAATACGGACTTTCAGCTCCCTCCAAAGATTTTCTATTGGGTTCAGGTCTGGAGACTGGCTAGGAGCCACTCCTTAGTTGCCCTGGCTGTGTGTTTCGGGTCGTTGTCATGCTGGAAGACCCAGCCACGACCCCATCTTCAATGCTCTTACTGAGGGAAGGAGGTTGTTGGCCAAGATCTCGCGATACATGGCCCCATCCATCCTCCCCTCAATACGGTGCAGTCGTCCTATCCCTTTTGCAGAAAAGCATCCCCAAAGAATGATGTTTCCACCTCCATGCTTCACGGTTGGGATGGTGTTCTTGGGGTTGTACTCATCCTTCTTCTTCCTCCAAACACGGCGAGTGAAGTTTAGACCAAAAAGCTCTATTTTTGTCTCATCAGACCACATGACCTTCTCCCATTCCTCCTCTGGATCATCCAGATGGTCATTGGCAAACTTCAGACGGGCCTGGACATGCGCTGGCTTGAGCAGGGGGACCTTGCGTGCGCTGCAGGATTTTAATCCATGACGGCGCAGTGTGTTACTAATGGTTTTCTTTGAGACTGTGGTCCCAGCTCTCTTCAGGTCATTGACCAGGTCCTGCCGTGTAGTTCTGGGCTGATCCCTCACCTTCCTCATGATCATTGATGCCCCACGAGGTGAGATCTTGCATGGTGCCCCAGACCAAGGGAGATTGACCGTCATCTTGAACTTCTTCCATTTTCTAATAATTGCGCCAACAGTTGTTGCCTTCTCACCAAGCTGTTTGCCTATTGTCCTGTAGCCCATCCCAGCCTTGTGCAGGTCTACAATTTTATCCCTGATGTCCTTACACAGCTCTCTGGTCTTAGCCATTGTGGAGAGGTTGGAGTCTGTTTGATTGAGTGTGTGGACAGGTGTCTTTTATACAGGTAACGAGTTCAAACAGGTGCAGTTAATACAGGTAATGAGTGGAGAACAGGAGGGCTTCTTAAAGAAAAACTAACAGGTCTGTGAGAGCCGGAATTCTTACTGGTTGGTAGGTGATCAAATACTTATGTCATGCAATAAAATGCAAATTAATTATTTAAAAATCATACAATGTGATTTTCTGGATTTTTGTTTTAGATTCCGTCTCGCACAGTTGAAGTGTACCTATGATAAAAATTACAGACTTCTACATGCTTTGTAAGTAGGAAAACCTGCAAAATCGGCAGTGTATCAAATACTTGTTCTCCCCACTGTATTTTAGATGCTTTTCACTGACAGCCCCAACTCAATCAGCTAGACATATTGCCCTTCATGCCGCCCAGATTGCGGCATTCCCAAATAAGCATTCCCAAATAAGCATAGCCTTATACACTGATGATTTGAAACAATCCACAACAAGCTAATGATCTTGTGTGGTTAAGTCATGCTCTCAGGTGAAGTATTTTTTTATGTTTTTATTTAGACAGTAGTAATTATATAATTTTGGCAAAACATCAATTTACTTTAGGGGAAGCCATTACAGTGCACTCACCAACTTTCCTTCCACAAGAGTCAGAAACCAGAGATCTGTATTTAATGACGAGCTTATGTCAGCTCCCTAATAATGGGAATCGTTGTCCCAAAGGCGGGAAAGCAGGCGACAAGCTTTAGGTCTACATATTACGGCCATAGAAATGCATTGGGTTTATTCTGGACAGAGTTTTGCAAGAGTGAGCACTTCGCGTCTTCCGCTCTGCTGAATCTCTCTCACAGTAGAAAGCATCCAAGTGAGCAAAACAGCGCCCCTCTGTCTTACTATATGTGGCCCATGTATCTGATGCTGTCTGGCCAGAAATAGTATGACATGCCATACTCTTTTGGTCCAGACAGAATCAGATACTTTTTGAAATTCACCTTTATTTAACCAGGTAGGCCAGTTGAGAACAAGTTCTCATTTACAACTGCGACCTGGCTAAGACAAAGCAAAGCAGTGCGACAAAAACAACAACAGAGTTACACATGGGAATAAACAAACGTACAGTCAGTAACACAATAGAGAATCTATGTACAGTGTGCAAATGTAGTAAGATTAGGAAGGTAGGACAATAAATAGGCCATAGTGGCGAAATAATTACAAATTCGCATTAAAACTGGACTGATAGTAAGTAGAGATACTGGAGTGCAAATTAGCAAAAATAATAAATATGGGGATGAGGTAGTCGGTTGGGCTATTTACAGATGGGCTATATACAGGTGCAGTGATCGGTAAGCTGCTCTGACAGCTGATGCTTAAAGTTATTGAGGGAGATGGTAGTCTCCAGCTTCAGTGATTTTTGCAATTCGTTCCAGTCATTGGCAGCAGAGAACTGGAAGGAATGGCAGCCAAAGGAGGTTTTGGCTTTGGGGATGACCAGTGAAATATACCTGCTGGAGGGCATGCTACGGGTGGATGTTGCTATGGTGACCAGCGAGCTGAGATAAGGCAGGGATTTACCTAGCAGAGACTTATAGATAACCTGGAGCCAGTGGGTTTGGCGACGAGTATGTAGTGAGGGCCAGCCAACGAGAGCGTACAGGTCGCAGTGGTGGGTAGTATATGGGGCTTTGGTAACAAAACGGATGGCACTGTGATAGACTACATCCAATTTGCTGAGTAGAGTGTTGGAGGCTATTTTGTAAATGACATCGCCAAAGTCAAGGATCTGTAGGATATTCAGTTTTACGAGGGCATGTTTGGCAGCATGAGTGAAGGAGGCTTTGTTGCGAAATAGGAAGACGATTCTAGATTTAATTTTGGATTGGAGATGCTTAATGTGAGTATTCAGACCCGTCGAGAGTAGTGATGATAGTCCGGTGGGCAGGTGCGGGCAGCGTTAGACTGAATAGCATGCATTTAGTTTTACTAGCATTTAAGAGCAGTTGGAGGCCACGGATGGCATTGAAGCTTGTTTGAAGGTTAGTTAACAGTGTCCAAAGAGGGGCCAGATGTATACAGAATGGTGTCGTCTGCGTAGAGATGGATCAGAGAGTCACCAGCAGCGAGAGCGACATCGTTGATATATATATAGAGAATAGAGTTGGCCCAAGAATTGAACCCTGTGGCACCCCCATAGAGACTGCCAGAGGACCGGACAACAGGCCCTCAGATTTTACACACTGAACTCTATCTGAGAAGTAGTTGGAGAACTAGGCAAGGCAGTCGTTTGAGAAACCAAGGCTGTTGAGTCTGCCAATAAGAATGCGGAGATTGACAGAGTCGAAAGCCTTGGCCAGGTCGATGAAGACGGCTGCACAGTACTGTCTTTTATCGATGGCGGTTATGATATCGTTTAGTTACATGGCTTACACCAGGGGTTCCCAACCTTTTTCATCCCACGGACCACCTAATTAATATCAAAAACGTTCACGGACCACCACTACGCATGAATCTTTTCCAAAGCACATATTTAATTAAATATATTAATCGCGGGAGTTAAAAGCAACAAACAGAACAATGGGAGTCAAATTAACAACTGGCAGTGCTTAGTTAGGCTCTAAAATGCATTCCTTATTACATTCTTACACTGTATATTTACATCGATTTTTGGTAATCCACTTAAATATATTCACTTTTATCTAACGTAAATTACCGTCATTCTTTTTTTCTAAAGCTATATAGCCTATGACAGGTAAGACTTTCCTGAAAAAAGTTAAATGCAACCAGTGATAGTAGCCTAACAAAAAAAACATAAAATGAATAAGCCAAACAGCCAACTGGAGGATGAGCGCGCACACACACACACACACACACACACACACACACACACACACACACACACACACACACACACACACACACACACACACACACACACACACACACACACACGCCTAGAGCAGGAGACAGGTTTACAACACACACAAGCCTTGTGTGGGAGACAGGTTTACAACACACACACATAGAAAAAGCACCAGAAAAAAAAGCATAGAAAAAGCACCAGGGCCTAGAAAAAGCACCAGTTTTTATTGTTAACAAAATGCACCGTGTTGATTTGGAGAATGAGAGGGCTGGTGTTGTTTTTCATATTTTAAACGTTGAACGTCAGGCTCCAGGTAGGACAGTCACAGTCTGGTTCAACATCCAGTCTATTTCTATATTTGGTTTTTATTGCCACAAGAGCTGAAAATCCAGTTTCACAGAGGTAGGTTGTCGGGAAAGGAATTTAAAAATATATATATACAGCGGGTGAAATAAGTATTGAACACGTCACCATTTTTCTCAGTAAATATATTTCCAAAGGTGCTATTGACATGAAATTTTCACCAGATGTTGGTAACAACCCAAGTAATCCATACATACAAAGAAAAAAACAAAACAAATAAGTTCAGAAATTAAGTTATGTGTAATAATGTGAAATGAAACAGGGAAAAAGTATTGAACACACTTACTGATATTTAATTTATACTTTGTACAAAAGCCTTTGTTGGTAATGACAGCTTCAAGACGCCTCCTGTATGGAGAAACTAGTTGCATGCATTGCTCTGGTGTGATTTTGGCCCATTCTTCCACACAAATAGTCTTCAAATCTTGAAGGTTCCGTGGGCCTCTTCTATGAATCTTGATCTTCAGTTCTTTCCATAGATTTTCAATGGGATTTAAGTCAGGTGATTGGCTGGGCCATTCTAGCAGCTTTATTTTCTTTCTTTGAAACCAATTGAGAGTTTCCTTGGCTGTGTGTTTGGGATCATTGTCTTGCTGAAATGTCCACCCTCGTTTCATCTTCATCATCCTGGTAGATGGCAGCAGATTTTTGTCAAGAATGTCTCAGTAAATCTGCCCATTCATCCTTCCTTCACCATGATGTTCCCACCTCAAACTTCACTGTTGGTATGGTGTTTTTAGGGTGATGTGCAGTGCCATTTCTCCTCCAAACATGGTGTGTATTATGACATCCAAACAGTTCAATTTTACTCTCATCTGACCACACTATATTCTCCCAGTATTTCACTGGCTTTTCCAAATGTTGTGCAGCCAACTTTAAACAAGCTTCAACATGCTTTTTTTTTCGGCAATGGAGTCTTGCGTGGTGAGCGTGCATACAGGCCATGGCGGTGGAGTGCATT
This sequence comes from Thymallus thymallus, assembly GCA_023634145.1. NCBI lineage: Eukaryota > Metazoa > Chordata > Actinopteri > Salmoniformes > Salmonidae > Thymallus > Thymallus thymallus. The sequence goes on from CM042404.1 coordinate 15,077,287, forward strand.
ACTTACTGTTTTCTTTGAGACAACAGTACCTGCTAATTGCAGGTCTTTTTGAAGCTCTCCACAAGTAGTCCTTGGCTCTTGGACAACTCTTCTGATTAGTCTTTTCACTCCTCTGTCAGAAATCTTGCGAGGAGCACCTGGTCGAGGCAAATTTATGGTGAAATGATTGTGTTTCCACTTCCGTATTATGGCCCCAACAGTGCTCACTGGAACATTCAGAAGCTTAGAAATGCGCCTATAACCAATGCCATCATTATGTTTTGCAACAATTAGGTTGCGAAGGTCTTGAGACAGCTCTTTGCTTTTACCCATCATGAGATGTGTCTTGTGTGACACCTTGGCAATGAGACCTTTTTGTAGGCCATCAGTTGGGACTGAACCAGCTGATATTAATTTGCACTGACAGGGGGCTGGATTGCTTTTTAATTACTGATAGTTTTCAGCTGTTGTCTTGGCTTTCCATGCCTTTTTGCACCTCCCTTTCTTCATGTGTTCAATACTTTTTCCCTGTGTCATTTCACATTATTACACATAACTTAATTTCTGAACGTATTTGGTTTCTTTGTATGTATGGATTACTTGGGTTGTTACCAACATCTGGTGAAAAGTTCATGTCAATAGCACCTTTGGAAATATATTTACTGAGAAAAATGGTGACGTGTTCAATACTTATTTCACCCGCTGTATATTATATTCGCACTACTCTGTTCAAAAGTTCAGGATACACCGATGCAACATGAAGCCAAAAGTTAGTCAAGAATTTACGAGGAAATACAAGTTTTCAAGCACTGTCACATGACAGCTCCACAAGGCTGTCTTGCTCGCTCATAGTCAGACCTGCAAGGACTTCATCACCGTTGGAAGGAAAGTATTGCCTCATCTATGTTTGCAAACCTTGCATGTGTTGTCTTGTGCTGTTGATCACTGGGATAGGGAGCTGCACGTCTTCCTTTAATAGGAAGTCAGAAAGATTTTCAAAATAATCTTAGTTTGACTGATCAAGTTGTCTGCACCAGATTTCTTTTTTTTCTTATGGTGGCTTCAATTTTACTCTGCACTTTAAAAACATTTACCGCTTTTCCTTGGAGCCCGAGATCGAGAACATTTAGGTGACTGAACATTTCAGCCATGTATGCCAGTTTGGCAATTCACTCAAAATCCATGAGGCAATCTGATAGGTCACATTTTGAGTCAAGTAAAAAAAGCCTCACTTCATCTCTTAACTCGAAAAGGCAGGTGAGAACCTTTCCTCTCGAGAGCCAACGTACATCTGTGTGTAAAAGCAAGTTACGGTGCTCACAGCCCATCTCCTCACATAAAGCTGAAAATAAATGCGATTGCGAGGTTGGCTTTTGATAAAATTTACAATGCACCGATCGATCGGAATCGGACGATTTCCACTCAAAATACGAGATCGGTGGTAGTCCGATTTTCCTTTCTAACAGCCGATACAGAAAACCGATCTTTGACGTAAAATATGTGAGCCAAGAGTTGATTTGCGCCAGTAAAGCTCTCAACGTGTCGGCTGTGTGGCAATTTTACAATGTGTCGGAGACAGATGTAACTAATACAATATATGTAAATCCAGTGTATCTCGAGGTGGATGCAAGTCAAAAAATGTTAATACAACAAACTTAATAAGGCAATGTACAACGAAATATTGAGTGAAACTCCAGAGGCACGGGAAAGCAGCAGCGGAGCTGTATCGCAGATGCAGCTTTACCTCTCAGAGGCACCCATTCCACAGAGCGCACAACCTCTGGCTTACTGGCAGAACAGAACCGTTTTACTGCTCTCGCAACCATGGCACGAGCTTACTTCTCTGCGCCTCCACAAGTGTGGACAGCGAACGCTTGTTTAGCTCGGTTTCACATATCGTGGATGAAAAGAGGAACAGACTGTCTTCTGAAAAAGTAGAGATGCTTGTCTTTGTTAAAAGAAATCTATCATTGATGCTTAAAAGTGAGAAATAGGAGATGTAGCCATATGGCATTGACGAATTAACCTATTTTAAGTTTCTCACTGCCTCACTTATTTTCAAAGGTCCATGTTCATAGGCTAATTCATTTGTTTCGTAGAATGTTATTGTCTTTTTTTACAAAAACCCTACTAATTTTGTTTCCTTTTATTGCCTATTTGTTGGCAGAAGTTTACATACACTAAGTTGACTGTGCCTTTAAACAGCTTGGAAAATTCCAGAAAATTATGTCATGGCTTTAGAAGCTTCTGATAGGCTAATTGACATCATTTGAGTCAATTGGAGGTGTACCTGTGGATGTATTTCAAGGCCTACCTTCAAACTCAGTGCCTTTATGCTCGACATCATGGAAAAATCAAAAGAAATCAGCCTAGATCTCAGAAAAAAAATTGTAGACCCCCACAAGTCTGGTTCATCCTTGGGAGCAATTTCCAAACACCTGAAGGTACCACGCTTATCTTTGCAAACAATAGTACGCAAGTGCAAACACAATGGTAACGTCATACCGCTCAGGAAGGAGACGCGTTCCGTCTCCTAGAGACAAACGTACTTTGGTGCGAGAAGTGCAAATCAATCAGAGAAGAACAGCAAAGGACCTTGTGAAGATGCTGGAGGAAACGGGTACAAAAGTATCTATATCCACACTAAAATGAGTCCTATATCGAGATAACCTGAAAGGCTGCTTGGCAAGGAAGAAGCCACTGCATTCAAAACCGCCATTAAAAAGCCAGACTACGGTTTGCAACTGCACCGTACTTTTTGGAGAAATGTCCACCATCGTTAGGTTTGGAGGAAAAAGGGGAAGCTTGCAAGCCGAAGAACACCATCCCAACCGTGAAGCACGGGGGTGGCAGCATCATGTTGTGGGGGTGCTTTGCTGTAAGAGGGACTGGTGCACTTCACAAAATAGATGGCATCATGAGAAAGGAAAATTATGTGGATATATTGAAGCAACATCAAGACATCAGTCAGGAAGTTAAAGCTAGGTTGCAAATGGGTCTTCCAAAATGACAATGACCCCAAGCATACTTCCAAAGTTGTGGAAAAATGGCTTAAGGACAACAAAGTCCAGGTATTGGAGTGGCCATCACAAAGCCCTGACCTCAATCCTACAGAACATTTGTGGGCAGAACTGAAAAAGCGTGTGCGAGCAAGGAGGCCTACAAACCTGACTCAGTTACACCAGTTCTGTCAGGAGGAATGGGCCAAAATTCACCCAATTTATTGTGGGAAGCTTGTGGAAGGCTACCCGAAACGTTTGACCCAAGTTAAACAATTTAAAAGGCAATGCTACGAAATACTAATTGAGTGCATGTAAACTTCTGACCCACTGGGAATGTGATGAAAGAAATAAAAGCTGAAATAAATCACTCTCTCTACTATTAATCTGACATTTCACATTCTTAAAATAAAGTGGTGATCCTAACTGACCTAAGACTAGGATTAAATGTCAGGAATTGTGAAAAACTTGGCTAAGGTGTATGTAAACTTCCGACTTCAACTGTAACATAGGCCAGCAGGTTTGATATATTTGTAATATCTGTTGATTGGTCCAGTTGGAGAGCATAAAAACGACTTTCTCTTATCCTTGTTATAAGCTGTTCATTCATGTCTTGGGCCATTTCATCAATCCTGCGTTTGACTGTATTATCCGACAATGAAATCAGTTCCTTTTGTGTGCATGCCTTCTCTCCCAGCATTACACCCACCATCTCCTTAGTGGCGCGCAAAATCAGATCCTCGCCGATAGTGTGCGGTTTTCCTTGCTTTGCTAGAAGTCGAGCTACACGATATGATGCTTCCACAGCTTTTGAGTTGTCACTGCCTCTGGCTGCATAACTTTGTTTCCACTTTTAAACTCTGTAAGCTTGTTTTCCTCATGTTTAGTCTCAAGGTGACGACGAAGTTTCGCTGGCTTTAATGCTTCATTTGAGAGGACTTCATTGCGCAAAACACATAATGGCAATGGTTCATTTTAAGTACCTGTGTAGGTAAATCCCAGCGCCAAGTACTCACTGTTGTACTTTCTCTGAACATCTTCTCTTGGTTCTGGGTGATCAAGGCCCTTAGTTGATTAAGTTACTTTTCTTTTAAGCGAACCTGTGGCTAACCAGCTGACCATTTTGTAGGCCTACTGACTTGTACAAGCCAGATAGCTAGCTAATAAATTAACAAGCGATGAGCACGTACAACTGACAGTCTTGGCATCACGTGCACTCTTCTGAGTTGCAAGGTCTTGCTAAAGGCACATTCACTCAAAACCCACTCACACAGCCTGAAAAGTAGCCCATATTTGAGAAATTGTTTGCACAAAGTTAAGAAAAAGATTCAAATAAACACCGGGCAAAGTAGCTTATAGTGGCTATAGTTTGTATTTTTATTTTATACTTGGTCCATGACCCTAAAATAATTGGCATTTTTTTATATATATTTCCGCGGACCACCTGTAGTACCTCCTCGGAATATTGCTGGTCAACACATACTGAGACAGAGGGGCGTGGTTTATGTCGGCGCCCGTCTCGGATGAAATATGTTATTTGGATGAGCAAGGGGGTACGGTATGGCGTGCCAGGCCCCCTAAGGGCCGCCCATAATGCCAGTCCTGACCTAGACCCTGCTACTGCTGCTGCTTGGCAACCACTGATCACCATACTGGGGACTGGGTCGTGTTCATTAGGACACACCGTAGCGAAACGGAAGCGTTTCTAATTGGTAAAGTTCAGATGGTTTCAGTCCAATTTCTCCTGTTTCGTACCTATTGAACACAACCCTGACTCTGAAGTTTGCTCAATCCACACTCTAGGGATCAATACTTTTAGATATAACTTTTAGCACTGACAATTATGCACCGTTTACATAGTTTTTGTAATGCACCTTTGCTTAGCTTTTGAAAGCATTAATTATTCTGAAAAAGGGTTACATGTTGAGGGTACAAAAGTACTGGTGTTATACAGTATCAGTAGGCATGTGCACCCCGCCTAGGAAATAATCTAGCTAGGGGAAATACTAAAGCATTGGCTGCTACCTGGTTCATCTCCAATGTAAGGTAGATATGCCTACAGTACAGTATCTAAAGAATATATGATAGATTGGTTCTCACTTGGTCCATGACCCTTTTGTTGTCCACCTGGTCAGGAAGCTTGTTGCCGTTAGGTTTGATGCAGCGAACAAAGTGGGGACTGGCCACAAACATCTTCTCCATCAGCACAGCCAGAGAGTGCTGCATGGAAGACACACATACACATAGTGGATTTACTAACCATTATCTGTGCATCTTTACTTTACAGCAGTTCAGTCTACAGGTAGGCATATTAACAAGGATTGTTCATACATTATGAAACCAAATGCTCATAAATAAGAAGTTTATAAATCCAAAAGTTAACTTCCATCTTACCTTAAACTGGGCCCCCACCGACTGTTTCCTAGTTGAGTTAAAGTTGTCATCTGCCTTTTGCATAAGCTAAAGGAAAAAGTATGAACATCCTTTAAACACCCAAAAATACACTTTCTGGCTCTGACTTGCACTGTAAGAAAGGTCCAAATATGATGTGCTTGTGTTACCAATAATCTGTTATTCTACAGAACCTGTCATTTTCTGCTGCGCTTCGTAAAAAAATTTCACTGGACTCCTGAATATTTTATGATCTACAGTGCCTACCTTGGCTTTTCGTGGCATCAAGGTCCCTGTCCTGGAGATTGTGGCTGAAAAGACATCAAATATGAATCGTATGAATATTAGATGTGAGGTGCCAGACAGACTGTGATAAATGTTTTAAACTAGAACAATGCTCAAACTAACCAGAGTTATGGTGGTGTGTTCAGATAAGAGTAAGCATGTATTATTTCTAAATGCGTACTACATCATTTTCTAAGAGGTGGTCAGGGGGTGTATTTGTCAACCAGCCCTCGGCATTGTGCATCAGCTCTGATCCATGTGAAGCATGTACACAACTGATTTAATAGCTACAGTTTAACAATCACTGTGTAAAAAGACACAAGAATCAGAGAGACTGCATCAGTAATAAAAACATAAAGCTATAGACTGGGTCATTTCTAGGCTAAGTGCAGAGCTGTAGAACACAGAAACATTCAGATAACCTCACGTACCTGCAAAGAGGACACTGAGTAGAGGGGTGACACTGTTGATGAAGAGGTCTCTGATGCTGGCTGGAATGGTGTCTCTGTTCATCTCTAGGAAGCCTCCTCCATTATACTGGACCTGGTCACAGGAAGGACCGAATTCACTAACACTTTATTTGAAGTCCATATCTACAATGCTTCATCAACACACTCATAATGAGTTATAATGCAATCTTAATGTAGTATAAGTGTAGTTATAAACAATAGCTTATAATGGCCTATATCAATACTCATAGTGCATTATAAAGTATTGTTATAAAGGCAGGTATGTAACCTCACCTTCCCAGCATAGTGAACCACAGTGAAGAGGGGGCTGCGACTCCGGACTACCTCATAGTGTGGACTGCTTTTAAGTTTACTGTTCAACTTGTCCACAAAGTCTCTGTCTGACGCCTGAGGGGACAAATGGGGAAAAGATATTAAAATTAATACACATAAATTAATTTCAGGGTTGGGGTCAATTCCAGTCAATTCAGGAAGTAAACTGAAATTCCAATTGGAATTTGGTGTACTTTCTGAATTGAGTGGAATTGAAATAGAATTGACCCCAACCCTGATTAATACAAAGATGTATGAGAGTACGGAGACCCCTACCGTACCTGAGGAAAGGCACTCTGCTCGTCCAAAAGAGAAAGGATCCCAATGGGTTTAGTAAGGATCAGGTCCTGCGGGAGAGACACACATTAGTTGTATATGAGACAAGAGAAAACACCTAAACAATTACATTATTGTGAAAATGCATGTTTGGGTTAATCTAGCCAATTGTTAACTGGGTAAAACAAACATGGTACACAACTTCATATGACTTTAAAACAGACATTTTCACAGTAAAAGGAGATTATTTGTTGTCCTATCCTGAAAACTTTGTTTAACCAATCTTTATCAGTGGTGTAAAGTACTTAAGTAAAAACACTAAAGTACTACTTAAGTTTTTTTGGGTATCTGTACTTTACTATTTATATTTTTGCCTACTTTTACTTCACTACATTCCTAAAGAAAATAATGTACTTTTTACTCCATACATTTTCCCTGACACCCAAAAGTACTCGTTACATTTTGACAGGAAAATGGTCCAATTCAAACACTTATCAAGAGAACATCCCTGGTCATCCTTACAGCCTCTGATCTGGCAGACTCACTAAACACAAATGCTTTGTTTGTAAATTGTGTGTTGGAGTATGCCCCTGGCTATCCGTCAATAAAACATTAAAAAATACAATTGTGCCATCTGGTTTGCTTAATAGAATTATTTTTTTTTTATACTTAAGTACATTTGAGCAATTCCATTTACTTTTGATACTTAAGTATATTTAAACCCAAATACTTTTAGACTTTTACTCAAGTAGTATTTTACTGGGTGACTAACATTTTCTATTAAGGTATCTTTACTTTTATTCAAGTAAGACAATTGAGTACTTTTTCCACCACTGATCTTTATTGACTAGGACCCCTACACTGGAAAATGCTCTAGAATTTTTATAGTGCTCTGTAGGCATTAGGACTGAGAGTGGGTACACAGCAAATTACCTGTGGATCCAGGTTGTGTATTACTCACCCTAGGTCCAATCCTTACTCGAGTTAGAATACTTCCCAGAAGTCCTAATGTCTATCTTATCCCATAACTTACAGACTGGCTCTACTTACACCATCAACCATGGACAGGGACAATATTTGCTGCCAAATGAAACCAGTGGCATCTATAAAGACAAGAGGATGGTGCCACAGGCTAAAAGCTTAAGTGCCTATTAAGCTACTGGCATGTGACTGAACACTGCCCTGTCAGTATTTCCTCTTCCTGGGTTCTCCGTCAGTACATTCTGTCTTTTATGTCTGCCAGACACACTTGGTTTACACAACCTGTCTGTGTTATTACTGAGAGAGAGGGGGAGGTAAAGAGAGAGTGATAGAGAGAGTGAAAAAAGTATAAGAGAAAGAGAGAAAGGGTGTAAAAAGGGGATTAAATGTCTTTTTACCAGGATAGGCTTGTTGTCTTTGAAGGAAATGGTTTCCCACTCGATGCCCTCTTCCTTGTAGTCATTCTGCTCCATCAGAAAGATGTGCTGCAGGATGATAAATACATACAAAGACGCATGAACGACTAAAAACAAAAAGGACCGCAGGTTTTTCCCAGTTTCTTTCACAAGAGCTTTGGTCACAGGGGAACATCTTTCATTGGATCAATCTGCTTTGCCCCAATCACTTCATTAGAAGATGGCACATTAAATTGTGTGTGGCCTTCAGTCACAAAAACACTGAAGCCCTATGAAGTGGTAGTCTCGTAATCCAACACTAGTAAATAATCATAAACAGATCCCCCCCCCCCCCCCCACCACCTCGCCCAGAAAACCGCAAAAGCTGCAAATTACAGAGTGGAAAATGTGTGTTGCCATTTGAGAAAGAAGAACAAGATATTAAACACAGATTCCATTCCCTACAAAGATTTTGTAGGACAAAAATAACCAGGGTAGGTTTGATGGCTGGTAATAAAGTGGTGTTGAGGCCTCACATTTCAGGCCTAAGGGAGAAAATAACACCTGCTCTTCCTGATCTGGTGTCATGTTTATCAATGTGCAAGTCAAGTATCAGGAAATATACTCAAACAGTTTGTGGATATTGGTCTTCTTTTTCCTATGGCATTTGTACCAAATATCTGTGGATGTTTGTTGGACGTGTAGACACTACTTTTGAACCAATATACTCAGTGCCCACATGGTCAGGCCCCAAAGGTAAACTGTAATGTTAACTAGTAGAGCGTGGTCCACAGCAGTATGACTAGCAAAAGTAGACTCTGTGTGTCTTTAACTCCAGCATCACATACAGTACAGTGACCTCCAAATGTATTGGGAAAGTGACACGTCTTGTTGTTTTGGCTCTGTACTCCAGCACTTTGAAATAAAGATGATATAATGACTATGAGGTTAAAGTGCAGACTGTCAGCTATTTTCATCCATATCGGGTAAACCTTTTAGAAATTACAGCACTTTTTGTACGTAGTCCCCCCATTTTAGGGGACCAAAAGTATTGGGCCAAAATCACTTACAGTATATGTGTATTAAAGTAGTCAGAGGTTTTGTATTTGATTCCTAGCACGCAATGATTATTCACAATTAATTCAGGATTATCCTTAATCATGGTAACATTCACAATAAAGTGTTTAGAAACATATTCAACTATTATTTTCAATAAAAGTGACTCCAAAATGACACAATACATTATTTAGCATTCATTTCTATCGGGCACAAAATAATCTGAAAAAAACAAAACAAACAGCAAATGCATCCAACAATTTTGTAGAATCACAAGCTTGATGTAAACATTGCATGCTAGGAATATGGGACCACATACTAAACTTTTGACTACTTTAATACACATACAGTGGGGAGAACAAGTATTTGATACACTGCCGATTTTGCAGGTTTTCCCACTTACAAAGCATGTAGAAGTCTGTAATTTTTATCATAGGTACTCTTCAACTGTAAGTGACGGAATCTAAAACAAAAATCCAGAAAATCACATTGTATGATTTTTAAGTAATTAATTTGCATTTTATTGCATGACATAAGTATTTGATACATCAGAAAAGCAGAACTTAATATTTGGTACAGAAACCTTTTTTTGCAATTACAGAGATCATACATTTCCTGTAGTTCTTGACCAGGTTTGCACACACTGCTGCAGGGAATTTGGCCCACTCCTCCATCCAGATCCTTCAGGTTTCGGGGCTGTCGCTGGGCAATACGGACTTTCAGCTCCCTCCAAAGATTTTCTATTGGGTTCAGGTCTGGAGACTGGCTAGGCCACTCCAGGACCTTGAGATGCTTCTTACGGAGCCACTCCTTAGTTGCCCTGGCTGTGTGTTTCGGGTCGTTGTCATGCTGGAAGACCCAGCCACGACCCATCTTCAATGCTCTTACTGAGGGAAGGAGGTTGTTGGCCAAGATCTCGCGATACATGGCCCCATCCATCCTCCCCTCAATACGGTGCAGTCGTCCTGTCCCCTTTGCAGAAAAGCATCCCCAAAGAATGATGTTTCCACCTCCATGCTTCACGGTTGGGATGGTGTTCTTGGGGTTGTACTCATCCTTCTTCTTCCTCCAAACACGGCGAGTGGAGTTTAGACCAAAAAGCTCTATTTTTGTCTCATCAGACCACATGACCTTCTCCCATTCCTCCTCTGGATCATCCAGATGGTCATTGGCAAACTTCAGACGGGCCTGGACATGCGCTGGCTTGAGCAGGGGGACCTTGCGTGCGCTGCAGGATTTTAATCCATGACGGCGTAGTGTGTTACTAATGGTTTTCTTTGAGACTGTGGTCCCAGCTCTCTTCAGGTCATTGACCAGGTCCTGCCGTGTAGTTCTGGGCTGATCCCTCACCTTCCTCATGATCATTGATGCCCCACGAGTTGAGATCTTGCATGGTGCCCCAGACCGAGGGAGATTGACCGTCATCTTGAACTTCTTCCATTTTCTAATAATTGCGCCAACAGTTGTTGCCTTCTCACCAAGCTGTTTGCCTATTGTCCTGTAGCCCATCCCAGCCTTGTGCAGGTCTACAATTTTATCCCTGATGTCCTTACACAGCTCTCTGGTCTTAGCCATTGTGGAGAGGTTGGAGTCTGTTTGATTGAGTGTGTGGACAGGTGTCTTTTATACAGGTAACGAGTTCAAACAGGTGCAGTTAATACAGGTAATGAGTGGAGAACAGGAGGGCTTCTTAAAGAAAAACTAACAGGTCTGTGAGAGCCGGAATTCTTACTGGTTGGTAGGTGATCAAATACTTATGTCATGCAATAAAATGCAAATTAATTATTTAAAAATCATACAATGTGATTTTCTGGATTTTTGTTTTAGATTCCGTCTCTCACAGTTGAAGTGTACCTATGATAAAAATTACAGACCTCTACATGCTTTGTAAGTAGGAAAACCTGCAAAATCGGCAGTGTATCAAATACTTGTTCTCCCCACTGTAAGTGAATTTGTCCCAATACCTTTGGTCCCCTATAACGTGGGGACTATGTACAAGAAATGCTGTAATTTCTAGACGGTTCACTCAATATGGATGAAAATACCCTCACATTAAAGCTGATAGTCTGCACATTAACCTGTCATTGTGTCATTTCAAATCCAAAGTGCTGGAGTCCAGAGCCATAACAACAACAAAAAAGGAACTGTCCCAATACTTTGAGTTCACTGTATGTACTGTAGGTCAACGGATCTAAAATTACATGTTTTTCTAAATAGGCATTTATAGCCAAAAAAAAGCTGAACCAATTGTAGACTATGTTTGGATTCCTGTTCCTCTACTAATACTAAATAAAGAGACAAGCTGACCACATGTTTCTTTTAAGTGTTTGGGTCTTACGTTAACAAACTCTACAGGCTGTCATTTTAGAGGACTTAAAATAGAGAAACACTTCCAAGGGACCCAAGATTACAGGGCTACTTTTTTGCGCACTGATGATTACACTTACGTGGTTAAAGAAGTACTGCAGCTGTTCATTGGCCAGGTTGATGCAGAGCTGCTCAAAACGGTTCACTGCGAAATTCTCAAACCCAAAAATGTCAAGGATACCTATATTATAGAACAAGAAAATAGATCTAATAAATCTGACATTGACCATCTCTGCTTGAGAAGACAAAAAAAATACAAATATTTGTTACATTTGAAGCCTTAAAAAGGTTCCCTTAAAACTGACCTATTTCATTCAGTTCAACATCAAAGTCAACATTGGGAGCCAGTAGTTCATTAACTTTACTGACGATCCAGCCAAATACTCTCCCATAAGCCACTTTGGCAATGGAGTCCCTGGCATCTGCAGATAAACACACAACAACATATTAATGGAGTCATATTTATGCTCTTGAAAAAATTATTAATAGCATTTCAATTTTGAGCTTCAGTTTCTTTTTTTCTCTCCCTTTGATGCTAAAGCTGTCAGGCCTGGAGGGAAGCAAAAGTCATTCCGCTACCCAAGAATAGTAAAGCCCCCTTTACTGGCTCAAATAGCCGACCAATCAGCCTGTTACTAACCCTTATTAAACTTTTTGAGAAAAATTATATTTTATTATAAACAAATTGACAACAGACTTTCTGCACACTTAAAAGGAAGGACATTCAACAAGCACTGCAACACTTAAAGAGCTGTAAAAGCATTGTATTTGCGACAAATCATTCACTAAACCCTAAACCTCAACAAAATCTTGTAATAAAAAAGGTCGAAATTGAGCAAATTGAGGTGACTAAACTGCTTGGAGTAAACATGGATTGTAAACTGTCATGGTCAAAACATGTTGATACAACAGTAGCTAGGATGGGGAGAAGTCAGTCAATAATAAAGCATTGCTCTGCCTTTTTAACAGCACTTTCAACAAGGCAGGTCCTACAGGCTCTAGTTTTGTCGCACCTGGACTACCGGTCGTGTGGTCAGGTGCCACAAAGAGGGACCTTGGAAAATTACAACAGGCTCAGAACAGGGCAGACCGGCTGGCCCTTAAATGTACACGGAGAGCTAACATTAATAATATGCTTGTCAGTCTCTCATGGCTCAAAGTGGAGGAGAGATTGACTTCATCACTACTTGTTTTTGTAAGAAGTGTTGACATGCTGAGTGCACCGATGTGTCTGTTTAAACTACTAGCACACAGCTCAGACACCCATGCATACCCCACAAAACATGCCACCAAAGATCTCTTCACAATCCCTAAATTAATAACAGACTATGGGAGTCGCACAGTACTACATCGAGCAATGGCTACATGCACACACATGATAAGACACGCACTCTACACGCAAGAAGGCCTTGGCAGCATCTAAACTGTAATTTTTAATAAATACAATAACATTTAAAGTGGTTGGTCAGACAGACATGGGCCTTCTTTAAACACACTAGGATGAAGTTGTGGTCAGTTTACCCCCCCTTAATCCTAACCTCAACCATTAGGGTGAAAACACAAAACTGTCCAATATCTTAAGGACATCACTGGCTGGCATTAGTAAGACATAGCACATTTACTGTATGAAACCTTATCCTGTCATGTTCTTTCATACTGTTCTAGTATTGTCAGGAATGTACACAAACCGTGTGCTCTCAAGTTTCAAGGAAAGCCCAAATTAATCATGACACTGGGCCCTAGAGGCCCTACAACAACAGTTAGTATCCATGGTGGTTAACACTGACCCAGGCCCTCCTTTCTAATGGCTAAAGTGATGGTGGTAAGGGAAGCTGGTCCTGGACCAGTGCTTCAGTGTTTTTCTCCTTACCCTCGGCCTGCTGCTGGTTGTGCAGCCTGCGGATGGCCTCTCCTCTCGTCACAGACAGAGTACAGGTCAGACTCCTCAGCAACTCCTCCTCCTGCACCCCAAACTGACCCTGAGAAGGCAAACACACACAAATATTAAAAGGGATACTTTAGGATTTTGGCAATGATCCTTTATCTACTTCCCCAGATGTATTTGTATGTCTCTGCATCCAGTATAAAGGAAGTTAGAGGTAGTTTTGCAAGCCATACTAACTAGCGTTAGCACAATGACTGGAAGTCTATGGTATCTACTAGCATGCAAGCAGTTACCATAGACTTCCAGTCATTGCACTAGCAATTGCGCTAATGCTAGTCAGCTACTTCCATCAAACTGCACGCAGACATACAAATAGTATCCACAAGTTAATCTGATACTGGGGAAGTAGATAAAGGGCTTAATTTCCAAAATCCTGAAGTATCCCTTTAACACACAAAAACATAGGCCTACACAGAAAGTGTACAAAGTACACAAGCTTACACACAATCGCTCCTATATAACCCAGCCTCAAGGCCCTTTTAGCCCAGACGTGGCCCCATTGAACAAAGCTAAGGTCATGGCATGGCATTGCTAGGCATGCAAAAATCATCCTCAGACAGCGATACTTTCCATTAATGAATGTCAAAAAAGGGGACAGTCCTAATGCTATAGATTTTCACTATTTGCCCTCAAAAAGGTATAGTTCACTTAAACTATACATTTACTTCATATCTGGATACTCAGTAGAAGTCAGTGTACAGTCAGTAACCAAAGATTTTGGGTTTGTCTATATTAGCGACAGTTTAGCATTAGGATCACTAAGGAAGAAGCAATTACAGTTGTCGGATCCCTGCTGTTATCACCCCTGCTGTTAGCACGCTCTAATCACCCCTGCTGTTAGCATGCTCTAAATCACCCCTGCTGTTAGCACGCTCTAATCACCCCTGCTGGTAGCACGCTCTAATCACCCCTGCTGTTAGCACGCTCCAATCACCCCTGCTGGTAGCACGCTCTAATCACCCCTGCTGGTAGCACGCTCTAATCACCCCTGCTGGTAGCACGCTCTAATCACCCCTGCTGGTAGCACGCTCTAATCACCCCTGCTGTTAGCACGCTCTAATCACCCCTGCTGGTAGCACGCTCTAATCACCCCTGCTGTTAGCACGCTCTAATCACCCCTGCTGTTAGCACGCTCTAATCACCCCTGCTGGTAGCACGCTCTAAATCACCCCTGCTGGTAGCGTGCTCTAATCACCCCTGCTGTTAGCGTGCTCTAAATCACCCCTGCTGTTAGCGTGCTCTAAATCACCCCTGCTGTTAGCGTGCTCTAAATCACCCATGCTGTTAGCACGCTCTAATCACCCCATGCTGTTAGCACGCTCTAATCACCCCATGCTGTTAGCACGCTCTAATCACCCCTGCTGTTAGCACGCTCTAATCACCCCTGCTGGTAGCACGCTCTAAATCACCCCTGCTGGTAGCACGCTCTAAATCACCCCTGCTGGTAGCACGCTCTAAATCACCCCTGCTGGTAGCACGCTCTAAATCACCCCTGCTGGTAGCATGCTCTAAATCACCCCTGCTGGTAGCACGCTCTAAACACCCCTGCTGTTAGCACGCTCTAAACACCCCTGCTGTTAGCACGCTCTAATCACCCCTGCTGTTAACACGCTCTAATCACCCCTGCTGTTAGCACGCTGTTATCGCCCCTGCTGGTAGCACGCTGTTATCGCCCCTGCTGGTAGCACGCTGTTATCGCCCCTGCTGGTAGCACGCTGTTATCGCCCCTGCTGGTAGCACGCTGTTATCGCCCCTGCTGGTAGCACGCTGTTATCACCCCTGCTGTTAGCACGCTGTTATCACCCCTGCTGTTAGCACGCTGTTATCACCCCTGCTGTTAGCACGCTGTTATCACCCCTGCTGGTAGCATGCTCTAATCACCACCGCTGGTAGCATGCTCTAAATCACCACTGCTGGTAGAGCCCAAATCCCATCAGTACCCAGGGTCTGTGATGTTTTGCTCATAATAATGACGATTAAAACTGGGCAAAGTTAAACTTGCATTGTGAGCTGTACCTCTCCATTAAACTCCAAATATAACCCCTCGTGACCTTTTAAAGGCACTGTGTCTTATCTAAGCTGGCCAGATGTCGCCTAAATCCACCGCCACTGCTTGCCTGGGAGGGCTGCTAATGGGGAAGGGCTGTGGAGGAGGGGGGCAATCATTCACCTGTTTAAATATAAGGCACGCACGCACGCACGCACACTATCACCTGTTTAAATAGCATGTGGATCTATGCATACACAAACTAACGGATTGCTGAAGTGATTGCCTCAAATCACCTTGTTTGTTTTACTATGCATGCTCAGGAGTCGTTGGACCCCTTCCTTCTACTGTATAAACCACTATCAGATGGACTCTTCTACTGTAAACTGCTGATTGGAACTGTTCTTGTAGTTTATATTTCATTAAGCCAATACCACTTATGAACATTTATGGAGGAAAGGGGAAAAAATGCTGACTGCCGTCTTGGAAAACACCAACAGGTAAATAAGGAAGTTGCAAACGTTAACAGATGCTGCTACCAGACGAGGACAAACGTTATTCAATGTACTCTGTATCTTATTCATTAATCTATTGGTACAGTGGTACCATCCTCTTATAGCCACTGTGTCAGAATAGCCGCTTCCTTCAGGGTAAAACAAAGAATGGCAGAGAAGGAGGATGTAGACTCACGGCTGTGGCTTTGAGCCAGCCCATGGACTTGCCAGTGACCCTGAGCGTGTCGGTCTCTGTGGGCTCAAACATGATGTTTCCCAGAGACAGGATCCCTGCCAGGATAGTCATCATGTCTACCTTTTCCTGATGACACAACATATACATCAGTCCATCAGTCAGTCAATACATCAGTCAATCAATTGGTCATTTATCAACATCTAACATTTTTTAAATCAATCAACCAATTAATCCAACATTAAAGTACAATCATATTGCGATGTTCTACTCATGGAGAACATGTGAAATCCCAGCCCATGTCAATAGGGACGATATGAGTTTGCTTTTATGGCTGACATGCTGTAAAAATGATGGATGAGAAAGAGAGTTTACCAGTGAGAGGTCTTACCCGTTCCTCAAATCCCACCATGTCCATTGCGTTACACACCTCACTGTACTTCTCCCCCCATTTCCTCACTATGTCCTCAGAGCCGTACCGCCCATTCAGATACCTGACAGACACATAGCCACAGAAACACATTTATGTAGATCTGATGAGTGAGCACAAATAAGAATACACACAATTGGCTATGAAGGAGGCATGATGGTTAACACATTATGCATATCTGATAGACAAACACTTTGAGGCTTCTACATTGCAGTACTGCATCTTAGGGCACTACACAAACACCACATTGTTTAAATACCTAGCATTTCCCTCCAGGCCTAGGCCTGTTCAACTGTCAAGCAGAAGTTAAATACAAGCAGCATACACATACTGTACAACACTGAGAACTATGTGGTCGCTATTTGTAGACGCCATAAGAACCAAAAAAAGGCAGGAAGGAAGATTAAGCCTAGATATCAGAGTCCCAAAACAAACACCTTGGTTTATATGTCAGGAAAATAAAATAATGTTTAAATATTGAGAGTGTGACCAATAACTTCCCAGACCACAGCCACTCTGTTGCACCCCAGAGTCATCGCTACCTGTGGAGGAAACGTTGCAGAATGATGACATCACAGTGGACCCACCTGTAGTGCGTGGCGTCCAGGAGTCCATACATGTCTTTGTCGTCCGAGGAGATGCCGGCCAGCATGCAGTAGAAGATATGGAAGTTCCTTTCACCCTCATCCTGGTGGACTACACGAGACTTTTCCAGGAGGTACTCGTTGATCTTAGCTCCTTTTACTGTTAAGAGCACAGCACCACACACACAGGATCAGTGTTAAAACACAATACCAGTTTAGTGGAGTCTGCCACTAGCATAGTCAGCTCAGTTACCCCCCATTGAGAACGTGTCTGTGCCTCGATCTAGGTTGCGCAAACCTAAACATGGCGGTGATTTTGCAGGTTTTCCTACTTACAAAGCATGTAGAGGTCTGTAATTTTTTATCATAGGTACACTTCAACTGTGAGAGACGGAATCTAAAACAAAAATCCAGAAAATCACATTGTATGATTTTTAAATAATGAATTTGCATTTTATTGCATGACATAAGTATTTGATCACCTACCAACCAGTAAGAATTCCGGCTCTCACAGACCTGTTAGTTTTTCTTTAAGAAGCCCTCCTGTTCTCCACTCATTACCTGTATTAACTGCACCTGTTTGAACTCGTTACCTGTATAAAAGACCTGTCCACACACTCAATCAAACAGACTCCAACCTCTCCACAATGGCCAAGACCAGAGAGCTGTGTAAGGACATCAGGGATAAAATTGTAGACCTGCACAAGGCTGGGATGGGCTACAGGACAATAGGCAAGCAGCTTGGTGAGAAGGCTGGAACAGGAACCCTGACCTGTTCATTGGACGTGTCACCTTGTCCCAGACCTGCTGTTATCATCTCGCTATCGCTCTACCGCACCTGCGCTCTATTGCACTGAAAAACCAAGGGACATTCCCTCCTGATGTATTTACCTGTTGCAACCTCCACAACTATTTTTATTATTATTATTTGACCCTGCTGGTCATCTATGAACATTTGAACATCTTGGAGAAAGAACTGGCCTTAATGGCCATGAATTGTTATAATCTCTAACCCGGCACAGCCAGAAGAGGACTGGCCACCCCTCAGAGCCTGGTTCCTCTCTAGGTTTCTTCCTAGGTTTTTCTTTCCTATCCACCGTACTTCTACTTCTGCATTGCTTGCTGTTTGGGGTTTTAAGCTGGGTTTCTGTATAGCACTTTGTGACATCGGCTGATGATATCAATGCAATCATCACATAAATTCACTGTATAAATAAACAACTTTGAACATAACTACACACAATAGATGAATAAACCGTCACACACACACACACACACACACCTGAGGAGTTGTGGAAGCGCAGCTGAATGTACTTCCCGAAGCGACTGCTGTTGTCATTCATCACAGTCTGGGCATTGCCAAAGGCCTCCAGCAGAGGATTCACCTAGAAATACCATACAGTACAAGATTAGTACAGCGTCAGAACTTACATCATGGTGATCCTAAATTGGGCCAGGAGTTTTACATGTCCAAGGCCTAAGACATAGATTCATGATATCAAATACATTTGCAACCTTCCATGAGGCATATACAGCATTAGAGTAGTTCACTAGCCGTGTGCCTGACGACACTACATTAGAGGGGAACCTAGCCCAGCTGGTATGAGAGGCTAAGCATCAAAACACATTAAAGGTTGTATCATCTGATAAACAAGGGAAGAATGATAGCATTGTTCTCTGGATGCAATACAATACGGAATTCATGACCAATGAAACCTTTCACTTGTTTCCTGACTATTAAAGACCATGAAGGTTAAGGCTGTGCTACTTTGAAACCAAGATATCACACTACCAGAGCAGCAAGGTCAAGAGTTTTCCCCAGGGGAAATTAATACCAAAGGTCATTGGATTAATTAGTAAATTAATGATATCTGACACCTCAGGAGAATATAGGAAGTGAAAGTTGGACAAGGAAGACAATGTGGTTATTCAGGGACAAACAGATGGCACATTGTAGCTGTAAAACAGTTTGTACCATCTCCTTCGCCTTGACATAGATTACAAGTGTGTTGAACTCTAGCAGGCCATTGTAGAGGAGGTGGTGATAACTTTAGCACGCAGGTTGATAAGTCAAGTCAACATCAGCAAACATAGAAAATAATGCAGTAAGAGGAATATATTTGTTTTTAAACAATATCGCAAAACACATGATTGCAATGACACCAATGCCTTGGCTATAACCACATGATGAGGTAGTGGTCAATGACACAGGATTTCCTCTCAGCCTTTCAACATATTTCCCCCTTTTAACCTGTTCTAAATTCTCACTTCCCCAATCCCATCAATAAAGCCAACTGTTGAGAACAGTCAGAGAGGGTAGAAGCTGTACCATATTTGGAATAGTCAAGTGAGATCTCAATACCATTTACTTGTTCCAGGGAGCACTTTACATGTATGTATGAAACATAATAGTATGGTGTGAACAGTGATTTATGAAAAGAGTTTGCATTATTAGTAAAATTTTCATTATGAATGTTTATTTGGACTCAGTGAACCTAAGAAACTCAAACGACCGCAATAGAACAGCAGCGGGAAATGGAAGATGTGAAACTCTGGAAAAATATCTTGTTTTGACTACTGGAACTCTGTACTCCCTCTCTGGCTCTCCCAATTTTCCCAGCTGTGTAGACACAAGCAAACACACACGATTGCGTGGCATAGACAAAGTAGTGACTTTGAACATGTGGCTACAGTATATCTGGCAACTCATATTTCTATTCTTACTCTGTTTTCTAGTAGTAGTCAGTTGAACTACATTTTCCACTGTTCCAAAAAGGTCTAGAACACTGACTGAAGAGAACATGCAGCTGTAACACTTGTGTTAGAGAATGTACAGTACCTGGGCCCACACATTACAGAATACTGACCTAAGCCATACAAGATAATCAAATCCATATCTCCTCTAAACACATCCACCCCGAAATAACGTCAGTGTAATATAAAGTATTGTCAAACACACCCTCTCTGAACTCTAGCTCAGAGCCAAGGAGCCAGCCAATCACTGCCACCAAGTCCCAGTGATGCAATTCCCCAGAAAGACAGGAGGAATTTCCCACACTTCCTAGTTTTCCTCGAGGCCCTCAGTCTCATCTCGTATCCCGTACACCAGAAAACTTCTCGTACCATGAGACAGGTGTGAGAAAACAGGTGCCGGAGAGAGATGTCGGTCAAGTTTGTGTGTTTACCATAGTACTCATCACAGTGGGGGAGCCAAGAGGAAGTAAAAAAGGTGAAGAAAAGTCAAACATCCATGGTGTTATGATATTCCGTTTGAGTTTGCAAAATGGTAGGAAGGAAGTGTCTCTTGGATCATGGCCAGAAAGACAGAAACGTGATTTTGTATATTTGGCGGGTCATAAGAAAAATGTTAAAGCTTTTAGTTCGGTCACAATGCGAACAAGTTTGGTAACCAATGCAACACAGTGGACCGTATTGTAGTACACAAAGAACAAGCACAGTGCTATGCCACTATCTTATTTCAAAAGGACCATCCTCAACATCTTTCCAATGACATTTCAAAGGGATGTGCATTAGAGCATACTTCTCCAATATCAATCATAGCAAATCATGACCTTTGCCCTTGATGGATGACAATCCCATAGAATCATACTGTATACAGTTGAAGTTGGAAGTTTATATACACTTAGGTTGAAGTCATAAAAACTTATTTTTCAACCACTCCACAGATTTCATGTTAACAAACTATAGTTTTGGCAAGACGGTTAGGACATCTACTTTGTGCATGACACAAGACATTCTTTCAACAATTGTTTACAGAAAGATTATTTCACTTATAACTCACTATATCACAATTCCAGTGGGTCAGAAGTTCACATACATTAAGTTGACTGTGCCGTTAAACAGCTTGGAAAATTCCAGAAAATTATGTAATGGCTTTAGAAGCTTCTTATAGGCTAATTGACATCATTTGAGTCAATTGGAGGTGTACCTGTGGATGCATTTCAAGGCCTACCTTCAAACTCAGTGCCTCTTTGCTCAACATCATGGGAAAACCAAAAGAAATCAGCCAAGACCTCAGAAAAAAAATTGTAGACCTCCACAAGTCTGGTTCATCCTTGGGAGCAATTTCCAAACGCCTGAAGGTACCACATTCATCTGTACAAACAATAGTACGCAAGTATAAACACCATGGGACCACGCAGCCGTCATACCGCTCAGGAAGGAGACGCGTTCTGTCTCCTAGAGAAAGTACTTTTGTGTGAAAAATGCAAATCAATCCCAGAACAACAGCAAAGGACCTTGTGAAGACGCTGGAGGAAACAGGTACAAAAGTATCTATATCCACAGTAAAACGAGTCCTATAATCGACATAACCTGAAAGGCCGCACAGCAAGGAAGAAGCCACTACTCCAAAACCAGACTACGGTTTGCAACTGACATGGGGACAAAGATCGTACTTTTTGGAGAAATGTCCTCTGGTCTGAACTGTTTGGCCATAATGACCATCGTTATGTTTGGAGGAAAAAGGGGGAGGCTTGCAAGCCGAAGAACACCATCCCAACCTTGAAGCACGGGGGTGGCAGCATCATGTTGTGGGGGTGCTTTGCTGCAGGAGGGACTGGGGCACTTCACAAAATAGATTGCATCAATTACGTGGATATATTGAAGCAACATCTCAAGACATCAGTCAGGAAGTTAAAGCTTGGTCGCAAATGGGTCTTCCAAATGGACAATGACCCCAAGCATACTTCCTAAGTTGTGGCAAAATGGCCACAAAGCCCTGACCTCAATCCTATAGAAGATTTGTGGGCAGAACTGAAAAAGCGTGTGCGAGCAAGGAGGCCTACAAACCTGACTCAGTTACACCAGTTCTGTCAGGAGGAATGGGCCAAAACACACACAACTTATTGTGGGAAGCTTGTGGAAGGCTACCCGAAACGTTTGACCCAAGTTAAACAACTTAAAAGGCAATGCTACCAAATACTAATTGAGTGTATGTAAACTTCTGACCCACTGGGAATGTGATGAGAAATAAAAGCTGAAATAAATCACTCTACTATCATTTCACATTCTTAAAATAAAGTGGTGACCCTAACTGACTTAAATAGTGCATTTTTACTAGGATTTAATGTCAGGAATTGTGAAAAACTGAGTTTAAATGTATTTGGCTAAGGTGTATGTAACTTCTGACTTCAACTGTATGTAGCCATTAGATCAGGTTACCATGACATCACTTGATTGATACAGCAGATAAAACTGAGCGCCGACCAAGATGGCTGCTTCGCGACTAGCTCCTAAGAAACTATGCAGTATTCTGTTTGTTTATGTACTTTTTCTTTTCACGTTATTAGCTCAGAAATTGTTTTGTGCCATTACATACAGCCGGGAAGAACTATTGGTTATTAGAGTGTCGGTAACTCACCTGAACCAGCAGTACCACGATCAGGATTACGACTTTCACGGAGCAGAGCCTTTGTTCGGGCTCCACAGGGCAATTGAACTTCTGCTGACCCAAAACAACAACTCCGGCGGCGGAGAAGAGATACTCGGGGCGGCCTCCTAGTCCGACTCAGGAAGCATGCACACCACCCACCGCTCCCAAGTATTTTACTTGCTAATGTCCAATCTCTGGATAATAAGATTGATGAGCTCAGGGCGAGAGTCGCTTTTCAGCGAGACACTAAGGACTGCAATATACTCACTCTGCTTCACAGACACATGGCTTTCTGGAAATGTTCTGTCCGACTCTGTAAAGCCATTTGGGTTTTCAGTACATCGAGCCGACAGAAATAAACATCTCTCCGGGAAGCAGAAGAGTGGAGGTATATGTTTTATGATTAACGATTGATGGTGTAAATGTGATAACATACAGGAACTCAAGTCTTTCTGTTCACCTGACTTAGAATATCTCACAATCAAATGCCGACCGTTCTACCTCCCGAGGGAATTCTCGGCCATCATTGCTACAGCCGTATACAGTGGGGAGAACAAGTATTTGATACACTCCTGATTTTGCAGGTTTTCCTACTTACAAAGCATGTAGAGGTCTGTAATTTTTATCATAGGTACACTTCAACTGTGAGAGACGGAATCTAAAACAAAAATCCAGAAAATCACATTGTATGATTTTTAAATAATTAATTAGCATTTTATTGCATGACATAAGTATTTGATCACCTACCAACCGGTAAGAATTCCGTCTCTCACAGACCTGTTAGTTTTTCTTTAAGAAGCCCTCCTGGGCAACTAAGGAGTGGCTCCGTAAGAAGCATCTCAAGGTCCTGGAGTGGCCTAGCCAGTCTCCAGACCTGAACCCAATAGAAAATCTTTGGAGGGACCTGAAAGTCCGTATTGCCCAGCGACAGCCCCGAAACCTGAAGGATCTGTATGGAGGAGTGGGCCAAAATCCCTGCTGCAGTGTGTGCAAACCTGGTCAAGAACTACAGGAAACGTATGATCTCTGTAATTGCAAACAAAGGTTTCTGTACCAAATATAAAGTTCTGCTTTTCTGATGTATCAAATACTTATGTCATGCAATTAAATGCAAATTCATTATTTAAAAATCATACAATGTGATTTTCTGGAATTTTGTTTTAGATTCTGTCACTCACAGTTGGAGAGTACCTATGATAAGAATTACAGACTTCTACATGCTTTGTAAGTGGGAAAACCTGCAAAATCGGCAGTGTATCAAATACTTGTTCTCCCCACTGTATATCCCCCCTCATGCCGATACCACGTCGGCCCTCAAAGAACTTCATTGGACTTTATGTAAACCACATACCGCGAGGCAGCATTTATTGCAAATTTGAAGACTTGGCTGAAGACTTGGCTGCCGAAATTCGACCAACATATAGACTAACACTCAAGCCGGTAAACATCTGGATCACTGTTATTCAAACTTCCAGAATGGTTACAAAGCCCTCCCCCGCTACCCTTTCGGCAAATCAGACCATGACTCCATTTTGCTCCTCCCCTCCTATAGGCAGAAATTCAAAACAGGAAGTACCCATAATACGGTCCATTCAACGCTGGTCTGACACTGTGACCGCATTTATAAGGAAATGTATAGGAGATGTAGTATCCACTGTGTCTATTAAAACATACCCCAATCAGAAACCTTGAATAGATGGTAGCATTCACGCAAAACTGAAAGCGCGAACCACCGCCTTCAAGCATGGCAAAGTGACTGGGAATATGGAAGAATTTAAACAGTGTAGTTATTCACTCCGCAAGGCAATCATACAAGCTAAATGTCAATATAGAGATAAAGTGGAGTCGCAATTCAATGGCTCAGACACGAGACGTGTGGCAGGGATTACAGACAATCACGGATTATAAAAGGAAAAACAACCACGTTGCAGAGACCGTGCCTCCCTTCCAGACAGGCTAAACACATTCTTTGCCCGCTTTGAGACTAACACAGTTCCACCGACGCGGCCTGCTACCAAGGACTGTGGGCTCTCCTTCTCCGTGGCCGACGTGAGGAAAACATTTAAACGTGTTAACCCTCGCAAGGCTGCCGGCCCAGACGGCATCCCTAGCTGCGTCCTCAGAGCATGCGCAGACCAGCTGGCTGGTGTGTTTACAAGCATATTCAATCTATCCCTATCCCAGTCTGCTGTCCCCACATGCTTGAAGATGGCCACCATTGTTCCTGTACCCAAGAAGGCAAAAGATAACTGAACCTAATGACTATCGCCCCGTAGCACTCACCTCTGTCATCATGAAGTGCTTTGAGAGACTAGCCAAGGATCATATCACCTCTACCTTACCTGCCACCCTGCACACTGCCCTTTCCCATCTGGACAAAAGGAATACCTATGTAAGAATGCTTTTTATTGACTACAGCTCAGCATTCAACACCATAGTACCCTCCAAGCTCATCATTAAGCTTGAGGCCCTGGGCCTGAACCCCGCCCTGTGCAACTGGGTCCTGGACTTCCTGACGGACCGCACAGGTGGTGAAGGTAGGAAACATCACCTCCACTTCGCTGATCCTCAACACTGGGGCCCCACAAGGGTGCGTACTCAGCCCACTCCTGTACTCCCTGTTCACCCATTACTTTGTGGCCAAGCACGCCTCCAACTCAATCATCAAGATTGAAGCTTGATTACCAACAATGACGAGACAGCCTACAGGGAGGAGGTGAGGGCTCTGGGAGTGTGGTGCCAGGAAAACAACCTCTATCCACAACGGGACCGCAGTGGAGAAGGTGGAAAACTTCAAGTTCCTTGGCATACACATCACTGATAAACTGAAATGGTCCACCCACACTGATTTGGCTTAACACCTAAAAACCTCAAACTTTTACAAATGCAAAATTGAAAGCATCCTGTCGGGCTGTATCACTGCCTGGTACGGCAACTGCACTGCCCACAACCGCAAGACTCTCCAGAGGGTGGTGTGGTCTCCTCCTTCAACAAGGTACTGAGTAAAGGGTCTGAATACGTATGTAAATGGTTTTTCTGTTTTTATTTGTTTCTAAATTTGCAAAAATGTCTATAAACCTGTTTTTGCTTTGTCATTATGTGGTATTGTTTGTAGATTGATGAGGTGGGGGAGAAATTATTTAAATAATTTTCCAATTAAGGCTGTAACATAACAAAATGTGGAAAAAGTCAAGGAGTCTGAATGCTTTCCGAATGCTCTGTATAGGCATAAAAATGGTAGTAGAATCCAGAATATGTTTCTATAGCATTGGAGGGAACCTTGAGCTAATACAGGCCAGACAAAACAGACAAGACATTTCAGTCTTATCTAGGCATCTCTATAGTTTCTCATTTCCTTCAGACTTAGAGGGTTTCCTCCTTTCATTTTTATAAACAAACCAAAGAAAATGCTCTACGACATTTGTCAAACTGCATGTAGCCAATCCATGTGTAGCATTTCTGGACTGGGATTCCATGTTGGGCAAGTTCAAACTTGTATACTCCCCTGTTGCTGTTTGACTTAGGGCCAACAGAACACACCTCTTTATCGCTGCTACATCCTCTGAACAAGCAGTGGGCAGTCCTATGGTAATACAACAATCAACGCTATTTTAAGAAAAGCCAAACCCTTTCTTTAATGCAATCATGACATTTTATTGTTTTTCTCCTATAAAAAAACACGTCAACCTGAAGGTGGAACCGTAAAAGAACAAAGTAGGACATTAAACGGCCCGTTTTCCACTGAGTGACTCACTAAAAGGGCTGACACACAGACGTTGAAATGATGCCGCGTTCAAAACAACTGGGAACTATGAAAAATATTAGCTCCGACTAGGAATTCCAACTCGGGAACTTTGGCCTCTTTCTAGAGCTCCGACTTTCTGACCTGAAAATCACTGACGTCATGATTTAACCTTGTATCTTTCCCAGTTGTTTTGAACGCGGCATGAGTGTTACGAGCAGGTCTCAAGCCCTGTAAACTAGCCTTGGATCAGTGTCTAGGGGCAACATCATCCAACTCCCATTCAAACTACATTTGAGGCATTGGCATATTCATTTAAATTGAGGTATGAGGGCAAGCCTGAGGTGTGGTAGAAGAGATGTGTCGAAGCTGGTCTACTCTGTTAACTGCAGTATCGGTCTCTCATACCTGCAGCACCCAACCCAATTTGTTATTACTGTCATTTGTCTGATATAAGTCAGCATTGTTATAGGTATAATAACAGAGCTCTATCTTCCCTGGCAATATCTGTTGCTCCCTATTAGTATTAGAATGACAAATCTCTTTCCTGCAATATATTAGCATTAGTGTAGCTATGCGCATGGTAGAGTCTTACCTGTAGAATCTGTTGCTCCAGCTGAGAGTTAGCTCTGCACAGCTCCATGATCTGTCTGAGCAGCAGCTTGGTGTTCTCAGTCTTGCCTGCTCCACTCTCCCCACTGTGTAACAAAGTACAGGAGACCATTCTAAATAAGTGGCAGTGTATCAGTGGAGTTATGTAGCACGGCTGTAGTATGACATTGAATCTGGACATTTTCTCAATTGCTAAAATTCAATGAAAAAAAAAAAAAGCAGTGCATTGCTAGCATTTACAGACTACAGAGATAGATATTCTGAGCAGCGTGACTGGCAGATTCACAATCACTATACAGTGTCACCTCAGAATGTAGTCCGAATATTTAATCTACCTTGTTCTGAATCATATTCCTAATTAAGCTAGGCTTCAACATGATTGTTTACAAACGTGTTCATGTTTCTAGTGACCCAGAATTAGAAGGGCATTTGGCAGCCAAATTGCAGGAGATTGATGCATCTCTCTACCAAACTGATAAGCCGTACACATGAGTGAGTACTTGAAAGCCAGTGCAGGGTTTTGCATGAGCAATAGGACATGCAAATGTGCATGTGCAGCTGATAGTTGCTTCACTGTATTTAGGCTACACTGTTGATGCCAGGATGCGCCTTTCTGCTAAGGGGAGAAAGCCAAGCACGGCCTAGGGCTATTGTGATAAGCTCTGATTGCAAATGGCATTTAATAAATGTTTTTAAAATCAAATTTAAATGCTGGGCATGTTTCCATGACATCAGCGCTGGATGTTTTTCCATTATACCATCAGTCTTCTTGACTTTCTGCATAGCGTCAAAACTCTCTACATTCACCACCTGGAAGTTCATGTCCAAGAACAACACTCATCATTTAAAATTCTGGGAGAACTGACTGTTGAATTGAATTTTCCAGGAAATTGTCCATGGGATATTAAGATCTGGATTTTGGGGAATTCTGCTTAAATTCATCAAAATAAGTTAGCTTATAACAGTTAACCTTTTTTGTGGGATACACATAAGGCAATTCTAGGTCTTGTGGCATATTTTGGTTAAACTATCCCCTCTGTATGCACAGTGCACTCTTCCATCACATGTTATTGAGCCCACACTACTACACTGTCTGAACCAAGGACTACATGCTTTCTGGTAAGTTTTTATTACAATACTGGGTGGGGTAAATATATTTTATATGACATACATAATTTTATTTGTTAACTAGTAAATAGTAGTCTAAATTTAAATCATTTCTAACAATTTCTGCTAGTTAGTTTTTGCTACCATGTGGGGTTTTAGCTTGCTTTCCCTCCATGTTTCATTTTAAAACATGTATCTTACAAATTAGTTGTTTAATCTAACTGATTAACTATTAATCTGTACATGGAATTGTATTTGTTTTTTTTTAACTCATTTTTTTCTTATCTTTACAGGAAAATGCCACGGGCACTATCTGACGTGTGGAGACATTTCACTGCAGCTAATGTAGAAGGAAAAGCTGTGTACATTTGCAAATACTGTGCCAAATCATATGTGAAGAATGCAACAAAGATGCAGAATCATCTGGCCATGTGCATGTTCCCTCAGCTCTCACAACAAGCAACCTCTGACAAAAGTCCCTCTACTTCTATTTGAGGTGAAAATGATGAATCAGACACCTTATCGATAGCAACAGTTCATGGTCCTCCTGGAATCAGAAGCTTTTTTGACTCAATTGAGGAACGTTGCTCGAGCAGTGTATGGTTCACCTCTGATGCTCGCAGGCAATTGTATTTGGGTTTTTCTTACTCATTTTTTTCTGGAAGAGATTTCTGAATGTTCTTCGCCCAGCATACACCCCTCCAACCAGACATGCGTTGAAGTGAAGGTCAAGCAAATCATAGAGAAAGCAGACTGTATTGCAATCATCTCTGATGGGTGGTCGAATGTTCGTGGGCAAGGAATAATTAACTACATCATCTCCACCCCTCAACCAGTATTCTACAAGAGCACAGACACAAGGGACAACAGACACACCGGTCGCTACATTGCAGATGAGCTGAAGGCAGTCATCAATGACCTTGGACCACAGAAGATATTTGCACTGGTGACAGACAATGCTGCAAACATGAAGGCTGCTTGGTCTAAAGTGGAGGAGTCCTACTCTCACATCACACCCATTGGCTGTGCTGCTCATGCATTGAATCTGCTCCTCAAGGACATCATAGCACTGAAAACAATGGATACACTCTACAAGAGAGCCAAGGAAATGCTTAGGTATGTGAAGGGTCATCAAGTTATAGCAGCAATCTACCTCACCAAGAAGAATAAGAGCTTCACATTGAAGCTGCCCAGCAACACCCGTTGGGGTGGTGTTGTCATCATGTTTGACAGTCTCCTGGGAGGGGAAGGAGTCTTTCCAAGAAATGGCCATATCACAGTCTGCCGATATGGACAGCCCATCAAGAGGATCCTCCTGGATGATGTATTTTGTGAGAGAGTGGTAAGCAGCCTGAAACCAATAGCAGTAGCCATTACACGGATTGAGGGAGACAATGCCATCCTGTCTGATGTTCAGACTCTGCTTGCAGATGTAAGAGAAGAAATCCATACTGCCCTGCCCACTTCACTGTCGTGCCAAGCAGAGGAAACTGCAGTTCTGAAATACATCAAAAAGCGTGAAGACTTCTGCCCAAGCCCAAGTATGCTGGCAAGAGCATCCTGTCTGGTGCAGAGATCAACAAGGCCTATGGTGTCATCACTACCGTGTCTCGCCACCTTGGCCTGGATGAGAGCAAGGTTCTTGGAAGTCTGGCAAAATACACTTCCAAGCAAGGGCTTTGGGATGGAGATGCAATATGGCAGTCGTGCCAACATATCTCATCAGCCACCTGGTGGAATGGACTTTGTGGATCTGAGGCTCTTTCCCCTGTTACCTCCATCATCCTCCAAATCCCACCAACATCAGCCGCCTCAGAGCGCAACTGGGCCTTGTTTGGGAACACACACACACCAAAGGACGCAACAGGCTGACCAATACTAGAGTTTAAAAATTGGTGGCCATCCCGGCAAATTTGAGGCTTTTTGAGCCTGACAACGAGCCATCCTCAACAAGGTTGGAAAGTGACAGTGAGGATGAGGCCTCAGAGTCTGATGTTTAAGAGGTGGACATTGAGGTGGTCCAGGGAGAAGACATGGAATTCGGAGAGGAAGGCAATCAAAGCTTTAGTTTATAGACTATCATTTTACAGGATGTATGTTGAAAACATTTCGGGAGATGCGATCGATCATTGGGGATCATTCAATATTCCCTTTCTTTTGTTATTCAGTAAAATCATCCCATGTGAAGAGTCAACTCATTTAATTAAAGTTCAATTCATAACTAAATCGTTTTTTTTATTTCTTTTGGAAGGATTGAATAATTTGCAATTATGTCTACTTATGATAAGGTAACATGTGTATGTTTCTGTTTCCATATGATATGGTAGATAAATCCAATACAAAAAACATTTAAATGGTATTAATATTCATTTGCATATATTTCAGTTAATTCACATATATTCCCACGGAAAGATTCCACCTCTGAATATTCCCCAAAATGTGCAACCCTAGTCATGGTAGGTTGTCAATCACATTATTTCCTTGTTGCCTCAAATAACTATCAGCCTCATTTAGCCCCTCCCACACCCTGAGTGGCTCATTCATCAGTGACATCGCTGTAACCCAGGACGACTGGCACCATTCAAACACTGCTGAGGCTGCTGGGAAGGCGTGCGCTTGGAACAACAAAAGGTCAAATACTATACAACCAACAACCGCATAGATCAGGAAAAGTACACAAGTCCTTCCATTCATGCATTTCCAGATAGATACATAAGCGTCTGTGGATGTAAAACAGAACAGCAACATCTCACTTTCATTGTAGGGTCAATATGGTTTCAGCAAAAGTTTATCAATCAACCTGTCCACAGATTCAAACTATACAGATTACCATTCTTAAAGTTTCAGACAGAGAAAACGTCTAACAAATATAGGAATGCTTGTAAATCAGTTTATACGCTTTCAGAGGTGTTCACCCATCATGTCTACGAATCATTTGCATTAACACCTGTTTCTGGCCCTGAATACCCTCATGTATAAAAGGAAACAGCTGGAGATACATGCATCTGCAATACTAGAATCCATGGTCTGGTTTGCTGATGTTACTTTTCAGTCTAAAGTTGTATGTTACGCCATTTTATCTTAGAGAAAATGGATAAAAAGTGGCTTAAATGATTAAAACATTCACACGCAAGTTGCATATGTTTCACTTTCATTGAAGTGACAGAGTATTAAAATCCCTACATGAGGGAGGTGCTATAGCCTGCAGCAGTAGAGAGCAAAGTACAGTACAAAATATCCTCCACTGGAATGACTGACAGGGTTAAAGTTAAGCTCCTAAACATCTAAAAACCCATTGAGGAGAACCTCCCTCATATTAACCAAGTTTACTGTAGATTTATGCCGGGGCAGACCTTCGGTGTAAGTTTATTCCTTAGGGAGGGATCCACATTACTGTAGTGGAAACCTCTGTAGCTTGATACCGGATGCTGCAGTCACATGTGATCTGACCAAGCTTCACTGCTATATTGGGTTTGGTAATTTTGAGTTCCAAAACTACCTTAAAATCATTTTTGGGGGATAACTATGGAAATCTAGGATACCACGCAGGAACCATGAGCATAATAGGTTATGAGAAATGCTCCGATGAGGGACTTGCAGAGAGAGAGGGGGGGGAGAGAAAGAAAGGGAGAGTAAAAGAAAGAGATATGTTTTTTCTTCCATCTGCAATAAAGAGGCAGACAAGGAAAACAGTGTGTTCTCACCAGGAGGCTACACAAAACCTCTTCACTATGGCAGCATATAGCAGCAGGGCAATGCTGACATGACGCAAGCCTGGGCCTGCTGATTTGCAGCCACAACAAACACGGGCACAGCTAAGCTGTCAATGTGAGCATAAAAGAGAACCGCTAACGCTGAGCAAAGCACAACCCCCTGACATTGGTGTTTGTTGCTGTTTGTTGGGAAATGTCTAGATGGTGTTCAAGACACCTTATACAACTTTTCCCTTATAACCAACCCAAACTGAACCATGCTTGTAACAAACGGTTAATGTAATAAAACCGGTTACATAACTTGCCGGTTTATGTAATAAAATGTTCAGCGGTTATAATGTACATCTACAGGATGTATATCTCCAGCTGTGTCCTTTTAGGGACCGTTCGAAATGTACAGGTCATGAAACCACAGGTCAATATAGTCTACCAGTCTGTTTAATCCTGCCCTCTATCCACCATTCATAGTGACAATAGTGGTAGGTGGATTGTTTGTCCAGATCTGTAATAGGATAACTAGAAATCATAACACAAATAAAATCATTAAAAGCGGCACCAATATTCAATACAAATCCACAAGAACATAGAGGAATAGCTGAAAGGCAGTGGAGAGGCCAGGTGTGTCATTGCGCACTAAAGAACAGTAAACACGTGAAATGCGGCTCAAAAAGCTGCCCCATTGATCTTGTTTTAGGTGTGGCATAACACAACCAGTCACAAGATTTTGTGATCTGATTAGGCTACTTCAAAAGTCTCCTATAGGCCATCTGCACACATTCATCCACTCCACTAATTCCAGCATCCAAACTGGTCATTTGATGTTACAAAACCCCCAAAAGTTGAATGACATTCAGAGATTGTCAAACCAAGCCTTCGATACTGGCTACAAGATAGGGAAGGATGTATTTTCTGTTTGTCGAGATTGACATACTCTATTTGATTGTGGTGTTGAAAAAAGCAAACCATGATGTTGAAGTGCCTGAAGTCGGTAATTGGTATGCAGTTATGTTTCGCTTATTAGTTGTGTGGTGCATTGGCACAGAAACCTGTTGGTGGAAAATGTTTATATATTTTATATAAATTATAAATATAGCATAAACATTTCGCAAATCTGATTTCCCCCACACTGATCAGTCTGCAGCCGGCTCTGATCGTAGTGTAATGAAACAGGTAGGGAGAGCGAGCTTGTCCACGCTGGTAAGGCAAGTGGTAAAGTCGATATCCACGTTCATAAACACAGGGTCGCTACAGTTATTGTTATTTTAAATTGCATTTAAACATTTAAAATTAAAGCTGAAAGCAGCTTTGCCGGGGTTCAGCTGTGTGTCCACTGTGCCACCATTAGGACGAGTTACTATTGTACTGTTTACCACGCTTACCAAATATCAGAACACAAAATCAAGCTTCTCAGGTTTTTTGGACCATTTTAAATGATGTTGACTACTTTAAACGTCTTCTTCTCCAGGACCGATCAGCACCAAATTTGGTACAAATCATCTATGTACCTATGTTTTTAAAACGCAACCTTTTCCAGCTCAAACAATACCATCTCAAAGGAATTTGCATTAGAATTTTTCCTTACGGAAGAGGAATAGTTATAATAATAATAATAAAGGCCAACAAATACAATAGGTTTCACTAGCTTCGCTGCTGAACCCCTAATAAATACATACATAAATATCAGGGGTATCCTTTGGGTGCTATAATCCAGAGTTTTTGATATAAACGTCATTATAAGTCCAGTCCGCCCAAACTAGTCACCGCTCAACTCAATTGTAATTTGTGGAGTTGGATTTAGTCAGCTAGTGCTACACAGAACACCAGCAACCGTCTAACTCAACCCCACCAGATATTCCTACTATAAAATAACTTGTAATACTGTAATGAAAACAGGTTGACATTTAAAGCATTTAAAGGATCTGCAGCATTTATTTTGAATGCAATCTTTGTTCACAGGGGTAACATTGCCTTTTAATGGTGAATAGCCGAAAAGGGGTGATTGAATCCTGGCCACTCAAGTAAACTGAACTCACTGTCATGTTCCAGGCAATGTTTTTCCACTCCTCAATTGTCCAGTCTTGGTGATTGCGTGCCCACTTGAGCTGCTTCTTGTTGCTTGTTTTTAGCTGATAGGAGTTGAACTCGGTGTGGTCGTCTGCTGCAATAGTCCATCCGTGACAAGGATCGACAAGTTGTGCATTCCAAGATGCCATTCTGCACCCGTATTTGTCTGTTTGATGCCCACCTGTTAGCTTGCACGATTCTTGTCATTTTCCTTCGACTTCTCTCTTCAACGAGCTGTTTTCACCCACAGGACTTCCACTTAGTGGATGTTTTTTGTTTGTTGCACCATTCTCAGATAACCCTAGACACTGTCGTGCGTGGAAAGCCCAGGAGGCCGGCCGTTTTAGATACTGCAACCGGCACACCTGGCACAAACGATCATATCACGCTCAAAACTAAATGCCTTGATGCCTGTTTTATATAGCAAACCACGGCCACGTGACTCACTGTCTGTAGGAGCGATCCATTTTCGTGAACGGGTGGTGTACCTAATAAACTTGCCGGTGAGTGTATGTATGAGTATTCAGTTACTTTGGTGTGTGTGTGTGTGTGTGTGTCTACGACTGTGCATGTGGGTACATTTCAATGTGTGCTTGTAAGTGTTCCTGTATGATGCGCATGTGTTTGTTTGTGTTGTAATTGTCAGTGGGTGGTGGTATGTGCATCAAATTGAGGAAAGTAGCACATCAAGACAAGGATTTTGGTATGTTATTACATGATTGGTTTAAGTTACTACATTATTCATAAAAAAAGTTGTTACTCACCGTTAATGTAATAATGACCGGTTAATGTAACAACGTATTACATTTAGCAGAAAATGTTATTACGTTACCCGTTCAACATTTAATAACGTTAACCCGGCAAGTTATTACAGTAACCGTAAGCTTGGCTCAGTAGTGTAAAAAACTACTAGACTGTTAATGGACTCACCTGATAACAATGCATTGGTTTCGGGGTCCCGTGGCCAACCGTCCCAGCATGGACTGGTAGGCCCTGTCTGCCACAGCAAATATATGAGGAGGTAGCTTGCTCTTCTCATGGTACTTATACCTCTCTGACACCTGCACAGATACAAGGAGGAACACCTTTAAAGCCATGGTCCACAAACAGGTTAGTAGATTTTTTAAAAAGATTTCTGGTCAGTTGTCGCTTAAGTTAATAAGGCAAGCATAAGTGCTAAAGCGTCAATATTGGTGGAGCTATTCAAAAGTCCCAAAAACAATTGCAGGTTCAGTGTCTAGTCCTATTCCAAGAAAATAATTTATATTCTGGGTTGAAGTGCCTGTATTAATTTCGATATGCCAACTTTAGTGTTTGCCAGGTCATAGTGAGTCACAGGATAGCTAGAGCAGGTTGTAGGAGAAAGTCTGCCAGCACCGCTGAATGCTTATTGGTCTTGTCGGAGTACTTACCTCTTTCACATAGAGAGGGAGGTATTTAAATGGATTTATGGCCACCAAGATGTCCCCAATATAGGTCTTGTAGAGATAGGCGGGAGGAGGGGGAGAGAGAGAGAGTTTACCAGGTTACTGGACCAACACATTATCCTCTAGGCCAACAATGGCATGAATTAAAATGACATGTCGATATATATGACTGAATATTTGTGTTGTTCATAGATCCCAACCCTTCAACATTGTTGAGTTCACTGCCTGTCTAAAATAAACTGAAACAGATTTAGATAATCTATCTGTTCTGTCAGTGAGTATTTTGATTGGTTGGGATTTGTTGCAGATTAAGCTTCATCAAATAACAGGGACTTTTAAAGTGCAGAGTATTGTGTACACATGGGTTACATGGTAGAATGTGTGTGTGTGTGTTGGGGAATTAAAGACTGACTGCTGAGGCTGACAGTCTGAAATCACATTAAACAGAATCATGTCTAGGGACTGTACTGTAGTGTCAAAGTGCTATAACCTGAAGAACAGCAATGGGCTCATCACATTTTTCACAATAACAAAAAAATATCACAGTGGTTACATTTAATCATTGGTCGGATACCATGTTGCTACCTAGCTAACGTTAGCCACAACAAATTGGAATTCGTAACATATCGTACGATTTGGAAATTCTAGCATACTGTACGAATTGCAATTTGTAAAATATCGTACGGATTGCAATTCGTTACATACCGTACGAACTGCAATTCGTTACATACCGTACGAACTGCAATTCGTTACATACCGTACGAACTGCAATTAGTTACATATCGTACGAACTGCAATTCGTTACATATCGTACGAATTGCAATTCGTTACATATCGTACGAATTGCAATTCGTTACATATCGTACGAATTGCAATTCGTTACATATCATACAAAATGGTAGCGCAAGATGTACTCTTAAGGAGCCTTACGTAACTCCTTAAGGTCCAAGGACCTTATATATTATTTTCAGAGGTAGACTGGCTCTCGCAGCCAAAACAGCCAAATACTCCATCGAAACATGAATCGATTCTCAATTACGATACGGTTCTAGAAACATAAGCCCTCTATTTTTATATCACATCAAAATAGTTTAACAAATGTAAAATACACACTTACTGTACACTGTTTTAAACGGCTTTATCACAGTTGAAGCCGAAAATATTTTTCAGTGACAGGTTTTTGGCGGTCTTTTTCCGTTACACACAAGTGTTCGGAGAATGCTAGATAGCTAATTAGCACAGGTGGTCCGTCGGTCTTCCATAAACAAGTGCTGTAACATGGAGATTTGGCCGTGTGGGAACACTAACCATAACCCTATAAAAAGGTGTGTATCACTTTAACGTTATTTTATTATTTCTCGCTGTTAAGAAAGAGAAGGTCGTTATTATTCCAAAAAGCTTATAATGCGATCGTCTAACATTTTGAATCTCATCACGGACAACTTTAGCCTTTTAGCAACTTTCCAACTACGTGCTACTTTGCAACTAACGGTGACTAACCCCATTCTGTACAAATTTGCGCACCCGCAGCATTCAAACGAGGCTGCAATGAAAACTAATGGGACTGTAGCAACTGTGTTGGCATCAAACTCTGAGGTGTGAACTACGTTTCTCTTCAAGCGTTGATTGACATGGTAATTGCACGATAGTATTGGAGAAAAGTTTTTTTTTAAACTGACCCCTCATCTTAAAATGTGACGTGTCATGCCGTAACGTACAGCACGCATTATGCAAATCATTCTGTGTCGTACAGCCACCAGGTGTAGCGCTTCTCTTGCAGATTAAAAACAATAAATGGACAGGGTAAGGGGGATACCTAGTCAATTGTACAACTGAATGCATTCATCTTTTGAGTCATCACTGCAAGCCATCATGGCTCTCAAAACCCGCTGTTTACTTCTGAATATAGCTTTAGCAGCGCCCTAAAAATGTGTAATGACACATTATATAAACTCTTTGTAGTGTTTTATTTACATTTTAGAGGTGATAAGTTGGGCAGATCGGGTGAAAAATACACTTTCCCCACACGGCATATCTCCCCCTTTGACTATCACACAATAGGTTTTGCGTCCCCATCCGGGCATTTAAAAAAAAAAAAAAAGACCTGACGGAGCTCATTGCCTAATTCAATAATGCAGCAATGGGCAGCATGAAGGTCTCATCATTGATTTTGCTGAAATGGGGAGAAATTGTGCTTTACAATGGTATTCATATTACAGTTGACCTGGAAGTATTATGTTTTTGGGGTCAATTGTACAGAAGAGTGTGATTAACAAAAGTGCGTTAACTACCATTACTTAGCTAACCTTTCCCTAAGCCTAACTGTAACCTTTTAACTAACCCTTCCCCTAACTTTAACCTAACCTAACCCTTAACCCCTAGAGCTAACGTTAGCCCTGCTAGCTAAAGTTACTGTAAGCCACCTAGCAAACGTTAGATACAACAAATTGGAAATTGTAATTCGTAGCATATCATACGTTTTGCAAATTCGTACCATATTGTACGAAATGACATTTGTAACATATCATACAAATTGTAATTCGTAACATATCACACGAAAAGGATGGTCATCCACAAATGAATACATACCATGCGAAACGTATCATACTAAATTCAGTGTCTCTGATTTACGTCCAGAATAATATGACATGTTCTGAGACCATGTTGCTTTCCCCACAACAGTCACATGCACATTTCAAGTCTGAACTTTTACTTACATAGATGCGATCTTGTTTGAACCGTTGACTCAGGGATTCCAACAAACTTTGTTCATTCAAATCCGACAAGGCGGCCAAATCTTCGTGGAAGAGCCCCTCCATTTCTTTCTAAATCGTATTTATTCGCCAAAACTCGGATGCAATATTATATGTACTGGACTATACTGAAGCTTGATAAAACAAATTAACTTGCCTTGGTTTTCTGCCAATAAAATAAAGCTCCTAAAAACGACAGCGGGGTAAATTCGTAAAAAGGCCACTGTGACAGCAATGCACACAGCGTATCTGGGTTTACTCTACTCCCAGGGGAGTACTGAAGTTAAAAGGCTTGCAAAGCAAGGATTCCCTGTCGGTCGTTGCTATAAGGTATCCCTGGGACGTCCAACTCTGACGTCGCCCCATTGAAGTTGACGTTGATATTGTTTAAAGGAAAACACCCCAACACTATATTTTAGTATTTGTTTCATTCTGTCTATTGTTGATATTGTCCAGTCGTATAGCCTTGATTGGCGGCTAGCAATAATCATTATATGTACAGACAGCAGTCAAATTCCACGAACACAAACTGCACTATTTTGCTCGCCCAAAAGGTGGAAGTACAAGACAGGTTTGAGCTGCTGCATCAGCATGTGCAGTCGAGTAAACTGTTGCTACGCTCTCAACGAGGCTAGCTACAGAGGTGGAAGGTTGAGAGAAGGTTTAGGGCCGCATCAAAATCAGTATTCTCACCATGTTTGGTCAAATCGAACTACCTTGCAATGAACATTTTAAATTGATCGATTTGTAGTAGTCAAGCGAAAACCAAATAATGAGCAACCTGTCACTGCAACTGAACATGACAATGAGGAGGGTGAGGATAAGGAAACTAGCGGACCCCCACACACAAATGAGGGACAAGCTAGCAAAAATAGAAAGGTACGGCCGTTGAAAGATGACAATCGAATGTTTCAAGAAACATGGACAACCCAATGTTGTTTAATTTGCTAGAAGATGTGCGCATGTTTGAAAACTGGCAGTTTAGAACGCCATTTCAATACCACACATGCAATGAGCAGTAGCGGATTAATGTATTATATTTGCGCAATGGTGATATTTGCGCGATACGTCAACGATATCATGTCACCGTGTGGGCTGTGTTGTTCAATTAACCTTGTCGGAGTGGGCGCCCGGATTCTAGTTTGTGAACTATGCAGGCTACTGCCTGGGAAGGTCTCCCACTCAGAAGTACGAGATGAGGAGGGGTGAGCTGGGGAATCTATCAAATAGCGCACCTCCAACTTTGTACAGTACTAATGCAATTAGTCAAATCAGTCACAGTACGAAATTCTACCAAATAAACCACAATTCGTTCATAATATTGAATATATAGTTTTTCTGGTTTGTGCGAAATCGTTAAGAATAATATAAAACCAGTCTGCACACCACCAATGTCAAGACTGGGTGTGTAAGTAGACCAAGGTGCAGAGCAGTAGTAGTTTTCGAGTATGTATTTAATTTGATCTACTCAATGAAGAACTAACAAAACATGAATAAAGTATAACAAGTACAGACACGTCTCCTCAGTAGACTGACATATAGACAATGAACCACACTAAGGTAGGATCCCCAATCAGAGACAACGCATAGCAGCTGTCTCTAATTGGGGACCCAACACAAAACACAGAACTAGAATATAATATCTAGATCTGTCAGGCTCGGACCATGGCTAAATAGAGTAGCCAAAGGCTTCTCTATAGCCAGAGCCTGACAGTACCCCCCCCCCCAAAGGCGCGGACTCCCGACCACAAGACACAAAACACAATTACATGGGGGGAGGGTTAGGGAGGGAAAATATCGTCGGTGGCGGTTCTGGCCCCGGCGAAGTGGACAGCTTCCTCCCTGGAGCTGCTCTGACGACCGGTCCTGGAATGGGCACCGGTGTGGCGAACGGCTCCGGCCATGGAGCGGGGCAGACAACAGGGCCCGGACTGGGTACCGGCACAGCGGAAGGCTCTGACCTGTGGACCGTCACGGGAGGCTCCGGGCTGTGGACAGTCACGGGAGGCTCCGGGCTGTGGAGGTCGGGTACGGGGAGCCGGCACTGGGCGTACCGAACTGGGGAGGCGCACCGGAGGTCGGGTGCGGGGAGCCGGCACTGGGCGTACCGGACTGGGGAGGCGTACCGGACTGGGGAGGCGCACCGGGGGTCAGGTGCGTGGGGCCGGCACTGGAGGCACCGGGCTGTGCGCACGCACTGGAGGTCGGGTGCGTGGAGCCGGCACTGGAGGCACCGGGCTGGGCGCACGCACTGGAGGTCGGGTGCGGGGAGCCGGCACTGGGCGTACCGGACTGGGGAGGCGCACCGGAAGTCGGGTGCGGGGAGCCGGCACTGGGCGTACCGGACTGGGGAGGCGCACCGGAGGTCGGGTGCGTGGGGCCGGCACTGGAGGCACCAGGCTGGGCGCGCGCACTGGAGGTCGGGTGCGGGGAGCCGGCACTGGGTGTACCGGACTGGGGAGGCGCACCGGAAGTCGGGTGCGGGGAGCCGGCACTGGGCGTACTGGACTGGGGAGGCGCACCGGAGGTCGGGTGCGTGGGGCCGGCACTGGAGGCACCGGGCTGGGCGCACGCACTGGAGGTCGGGTGTGGGGAGCCAGCACTGGGCGTACCGGACTGGGGAGGCGCACCGGAAGTCGGGTGCGGGGAGCCGGCACTGGGCGTACTGGACTGGGGAGGCGCACCAGAGGTCGGGTGCAGAGGACAATCTTATGATAATGGGGCCAACATAGGTCTCCTCAGTAGACTGACATATAGAAAATGAACCACACTAAGGTAGGATCCCCAATCAGAGACAACGCATAGCAGCTGTCTCTAATTGGGGACCCAAAACAAAACAACACAGAACTAGAATATCTAGATCTGTCAGGCTCTGACCATGGCTAAATAGAGTAGCCAAAGGCTTCTCTATGGCCAGAGCCTGACAACCAGGCTCTGACCATGGCTAAATAGAGTAGCCAAAGGCTTCTCTATGGCCAGAGCCTGACAACCAAGGGGAATTGGTTTAGTCTTCACTCTTGGTTGACAATGTTGGGGGATGGGTAATGTATTGATGCTTGAGTGCCAAATCAACACAAATAGATAAGAAAAGGTCTAAGCCATCAGGTGCCCAGTTTAGGAAAAAGAGGAAAGAAGAAGAGGAGAAACGCGCAAAAGATAAAGGTATGCAGCTATGTCATCTCTTTATGAGTATAATATTATGCATGTAATGAAATAGGCTAGTATAACACATATGTTTGTTAGCCTATGTGCTTGCTTGCTATGCTATTACACATAGGGTGACAATATTCCGTTTTCTGTCAAACTAGCTTAAATAACATTGGATATAATTTCACACAGTTTCATCATGATAATGTGTGTAGTAGCCTGCAGCAAAACGATTACAACCTAACTTGCATTATTGATTTGGTTAACTTTCATTGAGGTGACATCATAAAGGTTTTCTGTGATTGTATTGACTAGGTCCTGAGCTCAGTAAGGGGAATTTCCAATGCTGTAACTTAAAAGATCTATATTATGCTGATATTTTGTATCTTTTGTGATATATTGAGTCTTTTGGGGTGTCTTATGCCTAGAATTACCCAAGGAGGTTGTATGGTTCATTTGGTTCCTATTCTGAAAGTTTGATAAATTGTGCATAATGACATATATTTCATTGTGCAACAAATGTATTTAGGGTGTCAGTCTCATATACTGTATTTGCAAATTCAGGGGCACTTCTGAAATATTTTGGAGCACCCTTTGGCGCTGGCCAGGATGAGGAGCCATCTACCTCCTCAGCCACACAGGCCTCTTCAGAAATTATCTCGGTGCCTCAGGATGAGGAGCCATCCAGCTCTTGAGCCACACAGGTGTCTTCACAAATGTTGTCTGAGCCTGAGGATGAGGATGATGTGTGGTGTGTGTGTGTGTGTGTGTGTGTGTGTGTGTGTGTGTGTGTGTGTGTGTGCATCCCTGCATAACATAAACAAAATAAATAATTTCCCTTTTGCAAAGTTTTAAGTTTCCATATTGTAGGTAACAATGATGATTTTATTATTACTGAGTATGTACAGTATGTGGGATGTTCCACCACTATAAATGCTGTGTAACTTGTGTAAACTAATGCCCATGTGCTCTCCATTAGAAATGCCTGTAGCAGCATCCCAACCAAATCCTGCTGCTGAGGATGAACCACTGTCTACAGACCCTGCTGACTGTTCTTCAGTTCAGACTGACAGAATTCGGACACAACTAGTTTGCAGAGGACCAAGTGAGGTACCACCTAACTTTGTTTTCCCAAGGAATGAGAGTGATGGAAAAAAAACCCTAGAAGTTGGTTGGTGTATTCTGAAAGAAACAACAGCCTCTTCTGCTTCTGCTGCAAACTCTTTTCTAAGAAGAAAATGTATTTAGCAAACTCAGAACTGACAGACTGGAAACATGCAAGTTCTTTGCTGACTTCACACGACAGCAGTCCAGAACACCAAAACTGCATGAAAACATGGAAAGAACTGGCAATGATGATCAAAAAAGGGGAACAATTGATAACCATGAGATGGCGCTTATGGAGGCTGAGAGGATAAGATGGAGAGAGGTGTTGACACGTCTGAAATCTGGCACTAAGGGGACACACTATACTCTCCATCAAATGGACATTTCCTCAAAGAGGTTTAACTGATGGCACAATTTGATCCAGTCATGAAAGAGCACCTTAACCGTGTCCACCTTGAGTCACACCACCAGCTACCTTGGCCACTAAATACAGAATGAACTCATTGATTTGTTGAGCAGCAAGGTCATTTCAATAATGATGAATGACATCAAGCTGGCAAAATTCTTCTCTATCATTCTAGATTGCACCTCAGATGTCAGCCATGCTGAACAGTTGTCAGTTGTGATTAGAATTGTGTCACTGAAGGAGGAGCCCCACATAAAGGAACATTTTATGGGGGTTTTGGAGGCAGAGGAGTCCATGGGACAACATTTGGCATCCCTGATTCTCAAAAGATTAGAGGAGCTAAAAATTCCTTTTGAGGACTGCAGAGGACAATCTTATGATAATGAGGCCAACATAGGTGTCCAAGCCAGACTCCTGGAAATGAATCCAACTTGTGCCATGTTAGGGTAAGGGTTTAGGGTAGGGGACGTCTCAAGGATCCCAGATAGCACAAAACCGTTCCCTCTCCCCTCCCCTTTCTTCGAGAGCAGAAGCAACTCTTACCTCTCCACATCCATGATGTTCACGCATCAGTCATATTCATGAAAAGCCTAAGCATAAACTAATTTAATCGTTATATGAAAGAGATGTTATAAGTAACCATAAAGTAAAATATTTAATAAAAATAGAAATAACAGGAGGGGGATCTGATATCGGGACATGAAAAGGAGCTTTCAAGTGACTTCTTTCTAACTTTTCTATTTATTTGAGATGTACTCTATTGGCAGTAGAGTTAACATGTTAGAATATCTGGATATCTTTCCAGATTATTTCTCATGATAATCATGTATGACCAAAGCCGCTTATAGCATTATATAACAACATATACAATCTCTACCCTCTAGTTTAACTGAATACCACCTCCAGCACTAAAGGACAAAGCAGTGAAATTGTCTACTGAGGCAGAATTAACCTTGTATGCTTGGCTGGGGAGGAGGGGGGGTAGAAAGCACTTAGACATGGGCCACCACAAGGGCCTGGATTTAATTTTTAAGCTTTTGAGCTGGGGAATATTGTCAGTGTTTGTATATTTAGAGACCTAAAGTACATTTTAAATGTAATCTGTCTGTAATATGACAGGGATTTTTGGGAGATCAAAAGTCGTAAGTGGTATTTTTTAGGTATATATACAGTGGGGAGAACAAGTATTTGATACACTGCCGATTTTGCAGGTTTTCCTACATACAAAGCATGGAGAGGTCTGTAATTTTTATAATAGGTACACTTCAACTGTGAGAGACGGAATCTAAAACAAAAATCCTGAAAATCACATTGTATGATTTTTAAATAATTAATTTGCATTTTATTGCATGACATAAGTATTTGATCACCTACCAACCAGTAAGAATTCCGGCTCTCACAGACCTGTTAGTTTTTCTTTAAGAAGCCCTCCTGTTCTCCACTCATTACCTGTATTAACTGCACCTGTTTGAACTCGTTACCTGTATAAAAGACACCTGTCCACACACTCAATCAAACAGACTCCAACCTCTCCACAATGGCCAAGACCAGAGAGCTGTGTAAGGACATCAGGGATACAATTGTAGACCTGCACAAG
The DNA here is from genome assembly GCA_023634145.1 of Thymallus thymallus. Taxonomy (NCBI): domain Eukaryota; kingdom Metazoa; phylum Chordata; class Actinopteri; order Salmoniformes; family Salmonidae; genus Thymallus; species Thymallus thymallus. The sequence goes on from CM042404.1 coordinate 15,121,501, forward strand.
GCTGGGATGGGCTACAGGACAATAGGCAAGCAGCTTGGTGAGAAGGCAACAACTGTTGGCGCAATTATTAGAAAATGGAAGAAGTTCAAGATGACAGTCAATCTCCCTCGGTCTGGGGCACCATGCTAGATCTCACCTCGTGGGGCATCAATGATCATGAGGAAGGTGAGGGATCATCCCAGAACTACACGGCAGGACCTGGTCAATGACCTGAAGAGAGCTGGGACCACAGTCTCAAAGAAAACCATTAGTAACACACTACGCCGTCATGGATTAAAATCCTGCAGCGCACGCAAGGTCCCCCTGCTCAAGCCAGTGCATGTCCAGGCCCGTCTGAAGTTTGCCAATGACCATCTGGATGATCCAGAGGAGGAATGGGAGAAGGTCATGTGGTCTGATGAGACAAAATAGAGCTTTTTGGTCTAAACTCCACTCGCCGTGTTTGGAGGAAGAAGAAGGATGAGTACAACCCCAAGAACACCATCCCAACCGTGAAGCATGGAGCTGGAAACATCATTCTTTGGGGATGCTTTTCTGCAAAGGGGACAGGACGACTGCACCGTATTGAGGGGAGGATGGATTGGGCCATGTATCGCGAGATCTTGAGATCTTCCCTCAGTAAGAGCATTGAAGATGGGTCGTGGCTGGGTCTTCCAGCATGACAACGACCCGAAACACACAGCCAGGGCAACTAAGGAGTGGCTCCGTAAGAAGCATCTCAAGGTCCTGGAGTGGCCTAGCCAGTCTACAGACCTGAACCCAATAGAAAATCTTTGGAGGGAGCTGAAAGTCTGTATTGCCCAGCGACAGCCCTGAAACCTGAAGGATCTGGAGAAGGTCTGTATGGAGGAGTGGGCCAAAATCCTTGCTGCAGTGTGTGCAAACCTGGTCAAGAACTACAGGAAACGTATGATCTCTGTAATTGCGAACAAAGGTTTCTGTACCAAATATTAAGTTCTGCTTTTCTGATGTATCAAATACTTATGTCATGCAATATAAATGCAAATTAATTACTTAAAAATCATAAAATGTGATTTTCTGGATTTTTGTTTTAGATTCCGTCTCTCACAGTTGAAGTGTACCTATGATAAAAATTACAGACTTCTACATGCTTTGTAAGTAGGAAAACCTGCAAAATCGGCAGTGTATCAAATACTTGTTCTCCCCACTGTATTTCACAGAGAAAAACAATCACTGAAGCAGTTGACTTTTCAATATGCTTGGACAACGCAAGAAAAATATCATACCAAATGAATTTATTTTCACATTTGTACAATAAAAAGGACAAATGCTCATATCCAAATAAAAAACATAAATCCTTTCAACATTCTATTGAATTGTTTGTAAGAGACTTGTTTGAAAAAGAATGAATGTAAAACATGACATTGTAATTTGAACATGAATAAGTGTTTAGGTTTCCTTGAAAAAGCGAGTTGATCAGTTTATAAGTCTGAGACCAGTTTTAGAGTTGATCAGATCAGTACTTGTTGCAACATTCAACATACAATAGTGCAGGTATTATTTACAGTTTGGTTAATGCTCATCACCTGCTAACTTTGTCAACATCCAACAGTTTGTCAACCAAAAAATATATAGAAAAGGCATGGGATACATTTTCCTTTTTTATTCAAACAAAATAGAGTATAACATTTAAAGCGTAACACATTTAAACAAAATCCAAAACAAAAAAAGAACTTGAAAAGGATGTTGAAGGTGATACATTTCTAGTTCATCTCAATAGTTGGTACTTGCTTGCTCCCTTTTCTTGATTTCTCTTTCCTATGAAGTAAAAAATTATGTTAAAACCTCAATGTAATCCAATCTTAAATCTGAATCTATAATTTCCAGAGGTAACACACTTATTGATATTACCATGAAATTCAAAGATGGGTTCTCACTAATTTCCTTAAAAAAAGGTTACTGTGTTGACTTTGTAAGAGTACATTGCTGCACCTTTGCTTACCTTTGGACAACAAAAAGAACAATAGCAGAGATCACCGCCATTGCGAACACTATTCCTCCTAAAATCCCCACAATCAGTCCTGAGACAAACACAACAAAGAAAGTTAGGATTAAGAAGCAAAAATACAAAAGCAACTCTTTCATAAAGACAATATAGCTCAGTTACAAAGAGTATCATCAAGATATGACCTCATTCTTAATTGTACACAAATGGCACCAAAGGTATTGATGTACCTGCATCAGTGGAACTCTCATCTGGGTTGGGTCCTGGTTCCACAGCACCACCCAGCCTTCCTGCTTTGGCTGCAGCAGAAACATATCTCACATGAATGGGACGAACAAGCATAATAGAGACAAAGTTGCAATGAAGTTGTGGAGGAAGGACCTAAATGGACTGAAGGTGAACGGTCCAAACAGTTAAAGTCAGGCGAGTGTCTGTTGTAAAGTCAATGTTTAAAATGCACTTCAGTGTCTACAAACTATTTTCATGCATTTCATACAGAAACCAGCCTTTACACGTGGCAGTAGGCAGTAGAGAGAAATATAGAAATATGTAGGTTCATTATATTGAAAATGATGGGTTGTTGATATTTAGGTGCATATTAAGGTATATTGTCGTTATCTCAAACAGAAGGAGAGATGAGAAATAGTGACATCACAACAATAAATAGTGAACTGACTCATGCATGTCTGCTGACACTGCTCTCTGGTATTGAAGCGGTTGCCATTGCCCTGACAGCCCCCGTAGTGGAAGATACGGCAGTTCCTCTCCTCTGCATTGTAGTAGTACATCAACAACATGGCAAAACAACTACCATGGTCCACTGGGAGGCCACACACTTCACCTGAGAGAGCAGAGATAATAGATGAGGAATATTCATGGGTTTGACAAACTTCTATGAACAGCTCAACAATTCTTCCATAAATGGATGGATAATTTTGAGAGAGATTAGTGTAGCATAATAATCCTATTAGAGGATTGCTGTTTATGCTATGTCTATTTGCTTATTAATATATATCTTGTATTTTCTGTTCATGAATCATTAACCATTATTAGAAAAACCCATACACCAATGCAACACTGTACAGTTTGCATCTGTCATATGGACTTCCTGTTTGTTAGATGTAGAATACTCTTTAAATCTACACCTAACAAAATGGCTGCCATACAGCAGCCACTCTCCTAGCAGCCTACCTGCAGCTGGGTAGAGCTCGTCAAACTTGTCAGAGCAGGCCTCCATGCACTGCCTGTCTGTGTTGAAACGGTTCTCATTCCCTTCCAATCCTTTGTAGAAGAAAGGGAAACAGATGCCTTTCCCCTCATCGTAGTAATACTGAAGTTCGTTGTGGTCTTCCTTTCCCTCCACTGCCTTCCCCATGTCCATCTTACTACTGCATAATGGCTCTGACAGAAGAAGATTTATGAGTTGCAAGTGCATTCTAAATCTAGTTTGAACCATCTCAGCTGTCTGATTTCTTATTTATTTCTGATTCTGACACACTCAACATTTTCTCAATGTTCATCACAATCATATTGAGAAATGACTCCACTCACAAATGTAACCTCAGCCTTACATTGGGTTACATAATGAATTCATAATTCATTAATTTCAGAGAAAGAAATACAACATTATTTACAATACTAGACTTAGTAAGCGTGTTTGCCTTACTTAGATTTTGCTTTGATATAACTGGACATAAAGGAATTATGACAAAGTAGGAGCTCAGTGACCTGCTTATAGTAGCATGCATACTATAGTTAAAGCAGTTAAAGCAAAATGATTAACAAGGGTTCGTTGAGAGAATGCAGAAATGTTAAGAAACATATATACTCACTCACGGACGAAGCTATAGGAAGCATAACTCCTACTAAAAAGACACTTAAGAGTGGATTTGCCATCCTTTTTACGCTGGTTGGCCAAGACCGTAGATTTCCCCAACAGAAAGATGTCAAGTTTCTTTCCAAATCCTGTTCTATGAGCTTTTGTCCACAGTTAGGGAACGTCCTTTGGACCTCTTATCAACCATTAGGTTTTTATGACCTGGGAGTGTCTGTTGGTCACAGACCCCATGGTTTCAGTCATAAAATATGGAAATGACTGGCAGTATCTTGGCAACACTTTTTCAGTGTTCATGTTTTTATTGTAGTTGAGTAATCAAGCAATACACACACAGAAATTTAGAAATAATGCAAGCCTATCCCCAACTTCAATACCTTATGGTAACCTTTCTTGTATCTTCAAAAATAATATTGGTCACTTTCAAAATGTAAAGTCCTGCCCAGTGGTTACATTGAGCCGGAGCAACCCAGAGCTGAGCTCCTGAACCTGGGGTCAAAGAGCAGGATAGAAAGTAGGATAAAAGTACTAACCCTAACCATAAAATGGGAAAACATACTTACAGCAGTAACCCTAACCGTAAACCTTACCCCAACCCTAGCTTCATGTCCTCATCCCGGTTCAACCCTAACCCTAGCTTCATGTCCACATCCCGGTTCAACCCTAACCCTAGCTTCATGTCCACATCCCGGTTCAACCCCAACCCTAGCTTCATGTCCACATCCCGGTTCAACCCCAACCCTAGCTTCATGTCCACATCCCGGTTCAACCCCAACCCTAGCTTCATGTCCACATCCCGGTTCAACCCCAACCCTAGCTTCATGTCCACATCCCGGTTCAACCCCAACCCTAGCTTCATGTCCACATCCCGGTTTAACCCTAACCCTAGCTTTTTTCTATTGAAGAACTCAGTCGAAACTGTCAAGAGAACATGTTGTGTAACTGCTCAGTGACTGAAGTGGCCATCTTCTGTCAGAGCCATTATGCAGTAGTAAGATGGACATGGGGAAGGCAGTGGAGGGAAAGGAAGACCACAACGAACTTCAGTATTACTACGATGAGGGGAAAGGCATCTGTTTCCCTTTCTTCTACAAAGGACTGGAAGGGAATGAGAACCGTTTCAACACAGACAGGCAGTGCATGGAGGCCTGCTCTGCTAAGTTTGACGAGCTCTACCCAGCTGCAGGTAGGCTGCTATAGAGGGTGGGGAGGGAGAGTGGCTGCTGTATGGCAGCCATTTTGTTGCTTCTACATCTAACAAACAGGAAGTCCACATGACTATGCAAACTGTACAGTGTTGCATTGGTGTATGGGTTTTAATGTTTAAGGTCATGCACCACAGGATAAAATGTAATTTTTGCATCTACTTTTACATTTTTACATTTTGGGGCATTAATATTAGTATTTTCAAAAAATTAAAATGGCAGTTTATGAAAATGTAAATTGCCGTTAGTTTATCATACTACAGTCATCAAAATGTCATGAATTATAACCACTTTTAAATCGACATAGATCCGTAATTTCAAAGCTCACTACATTGAACCACACATCATTTAAAAGGCCATTTCATAGACAACTATGTGTAGACTATACTATGTAGTAACTTAGTATGAAGAAATGGTGTTTGGGTTGAAATAGGTGTTTGACGTTTGGTAGTCTAAATTCAGACTTTTCCCACACACCAACTCTTTCTTTCTCAGCCTCAGAAGCATCTGCATTCACCAACTTTAGTGTGGTTATCCATCCTTAGCCATACTTTCCAGACTTATACAAAGACTTATACAAAGGGAACTGTTGATATGTTGTCAAATTTGTATTTTTGATGACATTCTCTTCAAAATGTTTTAGCAAAAATACATTTTACATAACTTTCTTTAGTATTTTACAGATAGAAAAATTTAAAAAGTATTTATCCACAATCTGCTATGTATAAATCCGGTCCTGGAGTGTCTTAACAAAATGAAACCAAAATATTTAGGCTGACTTCATCCAATTTCCAGAAAGATTGCTTTGTGTCCACATCCTGGTACAACCCTAACCCTTGCCTCATGCACAACTCTAACCCTAGCTAGCTTCATGGCCACATCCTGGTTCAACCCTAATCCTAGATTCATTCACAACCCTAACCTAATCTTGGCATAACCCAAGCCTTATATTTAACCCTGGGTCAACCCTTACCCTAACTCCTCTAAATAGGGCCAAATTCTCAATTTAACCCATGGCCCTGACTCATTGGATAAGGATACCTTATGCTATTTCATAAGAATGGATTTGAAGTAGATTTATTTATAGCCACTGCCAAATTAATATTATTAATCATACATTTGGGACGTGGTTGAACTTCAGCCAAAAATGGCACCAACCAAACAAAATCACATCTGTGAGTAAATATACTTTCCTATTTTTCATTCTCTCTATACATTTGCTCCATCCGAATGGTTTATTAGGGCTATCATATGTTTACACATCATATCATTTTAGGAAGTGCATAAGATTGCTGAACAATGCTGTATTTAGACTCGCAATAGTATAAAGGGGATTCCTCTCTTTGTCTGCTTCCCCTCATCTGCACTGATATGAAAGAACCTGAGAGGTAACATCACATTTCTGAAATCCCCCATAGTGCTATCTCTTACTCTTTGTTTTCAGATTAGTGCAGATGAAGTGCAGAAGACTACGAAAGGAAGCCAATTTAGACTACTGTGATTAAGCTGCCATACAGGTAGTAGCCTACAGTCTATTGGACAAAAGCATTTGGATGAAGTCCACTAAGAGTCAAGTATCGAGTTAAAGCAGTCTCACTCTCGCCTATAAACCGAAACAGGTATCAGTTTACAGTCAGGGAAGGTAATATAACTGAGAGCTACGTCAGAGAAGTTAGCCTAAGTATTATGACGGAGTCAACAGCAGTCTTGATGACCAGCAATGAGAATGATGATACAGTGATATTTCATGTATAATGTTTTTACTTTTATCTTAAGCCCACTGTATGTGTTCAAGATTGTATGGTACATATTAAGTATACAATACAAGTGTACAGTGTCTTTTCAAAAATTATTTGAAAAGACCTCAGACAAATGTAGAAACAAAACTAAGCAGTTATGTGGATCTTATGAATTTAATGTTGATTCCAGTCAAGATAATTTAGAGATGACCCTTCTCAGAATGATGATGATGATGAAACAGCCTTTCTTGTGCTGACACTGAGTGCTGAGGGGTCCTTTGCTCTGCATGTGCTGTCTGACAGGGCATAGGTGTCCTTCAGTCTGCTTGTTAAAACATTACTTCTCAGGGGGGGACCTCTGTAGAAACCAAGCAGAAGGAAATGTCAGTTTGTTGCTTGAAAACATTTTGACTGCAAAAAAAACATAAACCGGAAGATGCCCAATATCTATTGCTACCTAGGGCCCAGCCTTAAGCCATGGCCCAATAGGAATCAGCCGCAACCCACCAGTGGGCCACAACCATAAGAATTCCTGTACAGATATGTCCATTCAAAGCAATGTGTTGTACTGGCTGGGGGGACCATTTGGTATAATGATCCAGGACTTCTGCTAGCTAACCATATGGCAGGTCCTGCTTCCTCCTGGACTGCTCAGTGTCCAAGAACGTCTTGTGCTGCTCACATGATGCACACAGGAAACTGGACTGGAAGGTCACACAGTGACGTCCTGTAGCACATAAGACATCATTACACACTGACACTGTCCCATGTGAGGGTGTCATGCAACAAAATGAAACCCTATCAAAGCATAATACTGATTCCTGACCCACCATTTGGAAAATGTTGATTTTGATGAGAGAGATACAGGTAACTGCCAAAATAAAGGAAACACTTGAGTAAATGAGGGATACAAAGTATATTGAAAGCAGGTGCTTCCACACAGGTGTGGCTTCTGATTTAATTAATTAACATCCCATCATGCTTAGGTTCATGTATAAAAATGCCCAGTTGCCCATTATTTTGGCTACCATGGCTAGTAGAAGAAATATCAAATAAAATAAAATTTTATTGGTCACATACATGTTTAGCAGATGTTATTGTGGGTGTAGTGAAATGCTTGTGCTTCTAGCTCCGACAGTGCAGGAATATCTAACAATTCCCAGTGGGTCAGAAGTTTACATGCACTCAGTTAGTATTTGGTAGCATTTCCTTTAAATTGTTTAACTTGGGTCAAACGTTTCGGGTAGCCTTCCACAAGCTTCCCACAATAAGTTGGGTGAATTTTCGCTCATTCCTCCTGACAGAACTGGTGTAACTGAGTCAGGTTTGTAGGCCTCCTTGCTCGCACATGCTTTTTCAGTTCTGCCATCAAATTTTCAATAGGATTGAGGTCAGGGCTTTGTGATGGCCACTCCAATACCTTGACTTTGTTGTCCTTAAGCCATTTTGCCATTTGGAAGACCCATTTGCGACCAAGCTTTAAACTTCCTGACTGATGTCTTGAGATGTTGCTTCAATATATCCATATAATTTTCCTTCCTCATGATGCCATCTATTTTGTGAAGTGCACCAGTCCCTCCTGCAGCAAAGCATCCCCACAACATGATGCTGCCACCCCCGTGCTTCACGGTTGGGATGGTGTTCTTCGGCTTGCAAGCCTCCCCCTTTTTCCTCCAAACAGTTATATTTTTGTTTCATCAGACCAGAGGACATTTCTACAAAAAGTATGATCTTTGTTCCTATGTGCAGTTGCAAACCATAGTCTGGCTTTTTTATGGCGGTTTTGGAGCAGTGGCTTTTTCCTTGCTGAGTGGCCTTTCAGGTTATGTAGATATAGGACTTGTTTTACTGTGGATATAGATACTTTTGTACCTGTTTCCTCCAGCATCTTCACAAGGTCCTTAGCTGTTGTTCTGGGATTGATTTGCACTATTCACAGCAAAGTATGTTCATCTCTAGGAGACAGAACGCGTCTCCTTCCTGAGCAGTATGACGGCTAGGTCGTCTCATGGTGTTTATACTTGCGTACTATTGTCTGTGACATACTGCTGCCCAGAGCTCCACAGCTCACTCGATCCACCAACCTCAGCCTCCCAGTGACTTGGATTACATGCGTGCCAACGCCCCCAGCGAGAAGATCTGCTGAAGGTAAAGGTGATAATGTTCCAAACACTTGTAGAATCTATGCCAAAGCACATTGAAGACCTAATGCCCTATTAAGACATTTTATGTTGGTGTTTGCTTTATTTTTGCAGTTACCTGTATGTAGGTGAAGACAAAGCCAGAGGTGTATTCATTGTGCTGATTCTGTTGCAACTTTTCTTAAACGGAATTAAACGGTGTGAGTCATAACTGAATTTGTCCAATAGAAACTAGTTTTAGTTGCAACCCAGGAGTGGTTGCACTACGTTTCTCTCTAATGTTTTCTAATCATTTACACTTGTTTTGGTACCTAATTCTAATTTTAGCCATTTTATGTGATGGTAAAGGTAGGGGTGTACTAACTTATTCCCCTTTTTTTGCATAACAATTTCAACGTTTTTTTTGGGTAACCTTTATCTGTCAATAGTGTTGAAGTGAAGATTACATATCCATCTGCCCAAATATGTAAAATAAAAGAGAACTTTCCAGGGGGTGTATTTACTTTTTCACATGACTGTAGGTGACTGAAGATATCAGCCATGTATGCCAGTTTGGCAATCCACTCAAAATCCATGAGGCAATCTGATAGGTCACATTTTGAGTCAAAAGCCTCACTTCATCTCTTAACTCGAAAAGGTGGGTGAGAACCTCGAGAGCCAACGTATGTTTGTGTGTAAAAGAAAGTTACGGTTCTCACAGCCCATCGCCTCACATAAACCTGAAAATAAATGTGATTGCAGAGGAAATCTTAAGATCTACAGGCATTTTCTTTGCCGCCAAGGCCTCCCTGTATCATGCAGTGCAGACTTTGCTTGCGCAGCCACTGCTTTCACACGTGTGACAACTCCACTTTATCGTCTGATCATCACAGAAGCACCATCAGTGCTCACACCGACACATTTTGACCAATCAATACCATTTGATACAATGAAGGTGTTCAGAATGGCAAACATAGCCTCTGAAGTTGAATATGTGGGTAAAGATTTACAAAAGAGAAAGTCTTCATGTATTTCTTCTGAGTTCCTTAAAAAAGGAACTCAGAATTAAGGAATTCTACATTGTAGAATAATAGTAAAGACATCAAAACTATCAAATAACACATATGGAATCATGTAGTTATGAAATAACACATATGGAATCATGTAGTAACTAAAAAAGTGTCAATATATATTTTATATTTGAGATTCTTCAAAGTAGCCGCCCTTTGCCTTGTAGACAGCTTTGCACACTCTTGTCATTCTCTCAATTAGTTCCATGTGGAATGCTTTTCCAACAGTCTTGAAGGAGTTCCCACATATGCTGAGCAGTTGCTGGCTGCTTTTCCTTCACTCTGCGGTCCAACTCATCCAAAACCATCTCAATTTGGTTGAGGTTGGGTGATTGTGGAGGCCAGGTCATCTGATGCAGCACTCCATCACTCTCCTTCTTGGTCAAATATTCCTTATACAGCCTGGAGGTGTGTTGGGTTATTGTCCTGTTGAAAAACAAATGATAGTCCCACTAAGCGCAAACCAGATGGGATGGCATATCGCTGCAGAATGCTGTGGTTGCCATGCTGGTTAAGTGTGCCTTGAATTCTAAATAAATCACAGACAGTGTCACCAGCAAAGCATCCCCACACCTCCTCATCCATGCTTCATGGTGGGAACCACACATGGAGAGATCATCCGTTCACCTACTCTGCGTCTCACAAATACATGGCAGTTGGAACCAAAAATCTCAAATTTTTACTCATCAGACCAAAGGCCAGATTTCCACCGGTCTAATGTCCATTATTATCCTCTGCAGCAGAGGTAACTCTGGGTCTTCCTTTCCTTGACATTTTCCAGATTTACTGACCATCATGTCTTAAAGTAATGATGGACTGTAATTTTTCTTTGCTTATTTGAGCCGTTCTTGCCATAATATGGATTTGGTATTTTACCGAATAGGGCTATATTCTGTATACCACACCTACCTTGCTTGAATCAAATGCATTAAGAAGGAAATCAATTCCACAAACTAACTTTTATCAAGGCACACCTGTTAATTGAAATGCAATCCAGGTGACTACCTCAAAGCTGTTTGAGAGAATTCCAAGTGTGCAAAGCTGTCATCAAGGCAAAGGGTGGCTACTTTGAAGAATCTCAAATATGAATATATATATATATTTCTTTAACACTTTTTTTGGTTATTACATGATTCCGTATGTGTAATTTCATAGTTTTGATGTCTTCATTATTATTCTACAATGTAGAAAAAAATAGTAGGTGTGTCCAAACTTTTGACTGGTAAATAAATATGTATCGCTTACTGATATGGAGTGCTCCATGTTCCTGCTGTATACAGTATACCTAATACTTATAATCAACTAAGTCAATCAGATGGTTAACTAACAATCTAACAAATCATTCGTTTTACCCTCGCATCTAAATCTGCCTGATAAAACTAGCCAGTTGATAGTAAAGCTAGGATGAATATCAGAGGCCAGCTAGCTAACGCAATAGTGTCTGTCAATGCAATGGCTGTTCTGGAGTTATTTTGAAATGTACATTATATTTCACATAATAAGCAAACTTCTGTCATGCCTTTTCACTTTCAAGTAAATCGTTTTGGTTTAATATACCTCATCCTCTCTTGCTCATGTGTGGAGCTACTTCCTGGGATTTGATTGATGGAACAATCTAGCCAATGGTTAGGCGGTTGTGGTTTGGCAGAGGGAATTTATTGGTCAGGCGTAAAAAGTCCTGCGGCCAGAGCCCATATTGAATTTTTACTTGCTTCAAATCTTGCTACAATGTTTTACAAGTTTAAGAATCTCTTGGTGACGTACCAACAGTGGCAGAACCCCCACCACGTACTTGCAACTATGAATCTCAATGTGTGACCACGAAATTAAAAATACAAACTCACGTAGTTATTTCATCATTATAACCCCATACATTTCATAGGTTAACAGTGTACAGCAGCCATATATTTAGGAATTAAAACTAACAGTAATTTAATAGGATCTCTATGAGTGTAAAGGGTTTATCATAGTCTAAAACATGTAGGCGTATGCACAGCAGTGTTCTAGAATATTGGACCGCTGGCTTTCATACGAATTCTCAGTGCAGCTCAAGCAATTTCTCCAACTGTCAACAAATTAAAAATCAATAAAGGACGCGTAGCGGGAGACGCGTTGTTTGGAAATTGTGGGGAGGTGCGCGTTGGGGCTGTGTCACAATGGGACGCCGGATTATTGCGTCCTAGCGTCTGTGGACTATGATTTACGCTTAACACTACAACAAATATAATACAATCTCGAGACAGAGACATCATGCTTTTCTAAATTATACTTTATACTTATTCTGGTAATGCTTGTTTTTAATGACAGGAGCATTGTAGCATAAGAAAAGCAGACAAGGACTCAGTTGGCGTTTATTTAAATTGGTTTATAACTTTATTATATAAACAAATACAACCGCTTAAAATCAACAAAACAATGATTGCCAAGATTTGATTCCAAAACAGATCTGTGCAAATAAGGTCATTAGTTTGCCAACCCACCCAACCCCCTACCTTTGCCCACACCTCTAACCCTTCTTGTCTCATTCACAGAACAGAAGATGAGACCAACCACTCCACTGGAGTATGCCCCAGATTCACTTGTGTTGTATGCCAGAGAAGCATAACAGAAACAGAATACAGGTACTGACTGTATTTGTGATCTTACCAAACAGCAGGACTGGGGTCAATACTCAAACTCAGGAATTAAATGGAAATTCGGTTAATGAATTGAAGCAAAATATTGCCAATGAAAATTTTCCAAATGAAATAAATTAGATGGCATTGATCCAACCCTGCCTAATTAAAACATCTGTATACCAGGCTACTGATGGTTATCTAGAAACATATGTCACCGAGTTATAGTAGCAAGCAACAGTAGTGATGTTGAACGCAACAGCAGTCAGGTAGTGAGAGAATGCAGTATCTCAGATTGCTATAGAATAGTAAGTATGTGGTTCCCTCGTCCCAAAACAAAAAGAGAAAGAGAGAAGCAGCTATTGGTTAACATTGAGGTCCGGGTTTAAGTCTCGCAGAAAAACAAAGAGAGAGTCCTCAACAAGGCAATGTGGTGATATTGTCCAGAAGGGAAGTGAAAAGTGCTTCGGCCGGAGAGGATGCTTTTGTGTGTGCAACAAATCTGTGTTCATGAAGGGGATGACAAAAGGCATAATCTTGGATCTCTGCCTCAAACATTCTCATATACACTCTCCCCCTTTCTCTCTTCTTTCTCACACACACACACACACACACACACACACACACACACACACACACACACACACACACACACACACACACACACACACCCCTATTGTCATCTCCCCTCCATGCGCACACACCTACTACAGTATCTTGTGATTCACTGCTGTATAGTTGAAGGCTGATGCTGGAACACTGCCATTCATATTGGAAGGACATTTTGCGCACTTTGAGGTATTGACTTAGGGCCCTATCCAATCAAACCTGGGAAGTCAAATACAACATGTTTACCTGTGCAGGGTTAAGTGCAATTGCATTAATTTTTATTTTACACTGTATGCATACTTTTTTTGATGGACTGAATAAAAAAAATTATGCATTATAACAGTGCAAGAATAATTATGTTTTTGAGCTATCCAGACATCAAACCCAGGTTTGAGTAAATAGAGCCCTTGTGTTCAGTAAGTCTTCACTATGGCAGAGTTAGACTGAAAACTGGGAAGTTGTTAAGTAGAGCTGAGAGGAAGGTATTCCTTAAAAGGGAATCACTAGAAATTGTTCTAAATGGCAACAAAATGGAATAACTCTAAATGGCAACATTTATTAAAAATTATTTCAAAATAATATGCAGTCAAACCTTGATAACAAAAAGGCTACCAAATCAAAGCTAACATTTGAAATAAAGTGGGAGATAGTTAATAATTCGCCAGTAAGGATAGTTAGTTGATTTTATAGTGCTGCTCTACACTTTTCCTCTACCGGTTTCAGTGGGAAAAAAAATAATGTGTCGTTCTCCAGAGATGATTGACAGCTATCATTTGTAGCATCAACTCCAATTGGTGCCTTTCCAATGAACTTGCAGGTATCACTTCCGAGTGTCCTCCCCCACGTGTATGTGCCCAATAGGACTTCAGGGTGTCTATGGGTTGGTAGGGAAGGGTTACATTCTTAGCACTCGCACACACCAGCCTTTCCTTTCCCTTCGTCCCCTCCTCTAACCGTTGCGCGTAATGACGTTTCATATAATGGCGCTGTGAGTTTTGGCTGCAAGTTTTCACAGTGATGTCTCTCATTGTGATGTCTCTAATTGCGATGAGGTCTTGTGAGTTCTCATAGCGACGTCTGGTGAGCTCTCATAGCGACGTCTGGTGAGCTCTCATAGCGACGTCTGGTGAGCTCTCATAGCGACGTCTGGTGAGCTCTCATAGCGACGTCTGGTGAGCTCTCATAGCGACGTCTGGTGAGCTCTCATAGCGACGTCTGGTGAGCTCTCATAGCGACGTCTGGTGAGCTCTCATAGCGACGTCTGGTGAGCTCTCATAGCGACGTCTGGTGAGCTCTCATAGCGACGTCTGGTGAGCTCTCATAGCGACGTCTGGTGAGTTCTCATAGCGACGTCTGGTGAGTTCTCATAGCGACGTCTGGTGAGCTCTCATAGCGACGTCTGGTGAGTTCTCATAGCGACGTCTGGTGAGTTCTCATAGTGACGTCTGGTGAGTTTCTAAAGCGACGTCTGGTGAGTTCTCATAGCGACGTCTGGTGAGTTTCTAAAGCGATGTCTGGTGAGTTCTCATAGTGATGCCTCGTGAGTTCTGATAGGGACGTCTCATCAGTTCTCATAGGGAGGTCTCATTGGTGTGTGGCCGTGAGTTTTCCTCCTCCAGTAGGGCGATGCGTTGTTTGAGCATGCGAACCTGGGTCTCGTGGCGCTCCACCATGGCCATCATCTGAGCCTCCAGCTTTTTCAGCTTGCCCTGGTGCTTCTTCTTGGCCTTCTCATACGCCGCCACCAGGTTACTGGACAGAGAAGAAAGAGAGAGCGACAGGTTAGAGAGGAGAGACAAATGGCTTGAATGGACAATCCAGACCGACAGATGGATCGACTTCAGTTGGTTTTGATGTGGTGAGTCAAGTCCCAGAGGTACTAAGGGGTTGAAGTAAAAGATACATGTTTAGCAACTAAGCTTCAACGTGCTTAGGAGAATTGTGTTTGTACAATCCATAAAGAATAGTGCAGCAATTCACCCATTACCCACTAGATGGCAACCCTGTATTACAATGCAAACCAACTACTGTTATAAAATATATTAATCCCAATAGAACCACTGTATTCATTCAATAGTCCATGTTTATCTTCTTTATCTATGGGAAGCCATAGACAGCCGCCCCCCCCCCCCTCACACACAATAAAGCCAAATGTATTTTCCACAAACTTTTTCACTTTTAATCACAAAAAACATTTCCTCCCCCTTCTTGAGTGTTGCCAGGGTTACCTGTTTGCCCGTTTGAGATCGTTGACGAACTCCGCACTCTGCTGGTGGCGTACCTCGCTACTCTTGGTTAGTCTTTCCAGCGCTGACACTAGCTCCTGGACACGCCCCTTTATCTTCTTCTCTCTGAGACACACACGGGATGAGTCAGGAACACACGCATATAGCAGATAGACATGTATTTTTTTATAACCTTTATTTAACTAGGCAAGTCAGTTAAGAACAAATTCTTATTTACAATGATGGCCTACATACAGGGTCAGCGCCTGGAGCAAATTAGGGTTAAGTTCTTTGCTCAAGGACACAGACAGGATTTTTCACCTTGTCGGATCGGGTATTCGAAACCAGCGAACTTTTGGTTACTGGCCCTACGCTCTAAACGCTAGGCTACCTGCCGCTACCTCCACACAGAGATACTCACACATACACACGCACACACACACACACACACACCTGCCGCTACCTCCACACACACACACACACACACACACACACACACACACACACACACACACACAGTGCGTTGGGTTTCTTACCGTCTCAGTGCATTGGTGAGCTCTGCTGCCAGGTCGCTATCATTCAGTGTCCTCAGGTCTGATAGGCTGATGGCCGGAGAGTCTCCACAATCCTAGAACATAACAATACCATGAGGAGCTGGTCTAAAACCATACAGTGCTACTATTGACCATTCTCAGACTACACCTGGTGAAGTGATGGGCTGAGGTGATTAGGCTGCCTACAGATCAAACACTTAAATGTAATTAACTGTGGTGTAGTTGACCCTGGTCAGTTAATCGACTGCTCTTCCCTCTGCCAGATTCTAGCTGACTCAATGGTTAACCTGTCAACTTCTAGTGAATCTTTGTTTTCATTTCAACAATTTACTATCTGTGATGTGCTAGATGCTTAAGATTGATGTAAAAAAAATATATCCACTTGAGCTGACATGCTCGATCCAATTTTGCTGCAGCTCTCTGCTCCCGATTGCTGAATCTTTAACCCATATTTATTTACCTGACGATTCTATCTGCTACTATCCCCAAAGTCTGGAAAGCGGCCCCTTAACAAAGGTCCTTGTGATCTAAATAATAAAAAATTAAATTGGCCTATTTCTAAACTTAAATCCTTAACTCATTCTCAGCTAAGATCTTTCTTGTCTTTGAAATGTACATCAGGCCGGTTTTAGACCAAGTCATAGCACTATCTCTGCTACATCCCTAGTTATAAATTAATTGTATGGATAAAAGGCAACATTGTGCTGCCCTCTTCATTGACCTGTCAAAGGCTTTCGATAATGTTGTTCACTCACTGCTAATTCAGAGGCTTTCCTCAATTGGCCTAGACCAGGCTGTATGTAAAAGGTAATAAAAATGACTTGACAGATAGAACTCAATGTACTGTATATCTACTGATACAGTGGGGAGAACAAGTATTTGATACACTGCCGATTTTGCAGGTTTTCCCACTTACAAAGCATGTAGAAGTCTGTAATTTTTATCATAGGTATTCTTCAACTATGAGTGACGGAATCTAAAACAAAAATCCAGAAAATCACATTGTATGATTTTTAAGTAATTAATTTGCATTTTATTGCATGAAATAAGTATTTGATACATCAGCAAAGCAGAACTTAATATTTGGTACAGAAACCTTTGTTTGCAATTACAGAGATCATACATTTCCTGTAGTTCTTGACCAGGTTTGCACACACTGCAGCAGGGATTTTGGCCCACTCCTCCATACAGACCTTCTTCAGATCCTTCAGGTTTCGGGGCTGTCGCTGGGCAATACGGACTTTCAGCTCCCTCCAAAGATTTTCTATTGGGTTCAGGTCTGGAGACTGGCTAGGCCACTCCAGGACCTTGAGATGCTTCTTACGGAGCCACTCCTTAGTTGCCCTGGCTGTGTGTTTCGGGTCGTTGTCATGCTGGAAGACCCAGCCACGACCCATCTTCAATGCTCTTACTGAGGGAAGGAGGTTGTTGGCCAAGATCTCGCGATACATGGCCCCATCCATCCTCCCCTCAATACGGTGCAGTCGTCCTGTCCGTTTTGCAGAAAATCATCCCCAAAGAATGATGTTTCCACCTCCATGCTTCACGGTTGGGAAGGTGTTCTTGGGGTTGTACTCATCCTTCTTCTTCCTCCAAACACGGCGAGTGGAGTTTAGACCAAAAAGCTCTGATTTTGTCTCATCAGACCACATGACCTTCTCGCATTCCTCCTCTGGATCATCCAGATGGTCATTGGCAAACTTCAGACGGGCCTGGACATGCGCTGGCTTGAGGAGGGGGACCTTGCGTGCGCTGCAGGATTTTAATCCATGACGGCGTAGTGTGTTACTAATGGTTTTCTTTGAGACTGTGGTACCAGCCTTGTGCAGGTCTACAATTTTATTCCTGATGTCCTTACACAGCTCTCTGGTCTCGGCCATTGTGGAGAGGTTGGAGTCTGTTTGATTGAGTGTGTGGATAGGTGTCTTTTATACAGGTAACGAGTTCAAACAGGTGCAGTTAATACAGGTGAGTGGAGAACAGGAGGGCTTCTTAAAGAAAAACTAACAGGTCTGTGAGAGCCGGAATTTTTACTGGTTGGTAGGTGATCAAATACTTATGTCATGCAATAAAATGCAAATTAATTATTTAAAAATCATACAAGGTGATTTTCTGTATTTTTGTTTTAGATTCCGTCTCTCACAGTTGAAGTGTACCTATGATAAAAATGACAGACCTCTACATGCTTTGTAAGTAGGAAAACCTGCAAAATCGGCAGTGTATCAAATACTTGTTCTCCCCACTGTATATGTTTCCTGGATATTACAAAAGGTGTCCCACAGGGGTCGATTCTGGGTCCTGTACATTTTACTGTTTACATTAACAATACCGACTTGTCTGTAAAAAACTGTAACCTGCCCTTGTACCCTGATGATACTGTTGTGTATGCTATTGCCCCCACGGTTGTCCAGGCTCTATCTGAACTACAGTCTGCCTTCATTGTATAACAGAATAACTTTATTGACCTGAAATTAGTACTGAATGCAGATAAAACTAAACCCCCCCCCCCCCCCCCCCCCAAAAAAAAATAAAAAAAACAGTATTCAGACTCTTTGCTATGAGACTTGAATTTGAGCCCAGGTGCATCCTGTTTCCATTGATCATCCTTCAGATGTTTCTACAACTTGATTGGAGTCCACCTGTGGTAAATTAAATTGATTAGACATGATTTGGAAAGGCATACACCTGTCTAGGTCCCACAGTTGACAGTGTATGTCAGAGCAAAAACCAAGCCATGAGGTCCAAGGAATTGTCCGTAGAACTTCGAGACAGGATTGTGTCGAGGCACAGATCTTGGGAAGAATACCAAAACATTTCTGCAGCATTGAAGGTCCCTAAGAACATAGTGGCCCTCCATCATTCTTAAATGGAAGAAGTTTATAACCACCAAGACGCTTCCTAGAGCTGGCCGCGTGGCCAAACTGAGCTATTGGGGGAGAAGGGCCTTGGTAAGGGAGGTGACCAAGAACCAGATGGTCACTCTGAAAAAGCTCTAGAGTTTCTCTGTGGAGATGGGAGAACCTTCTAGAAAGACAACCATATCAGCAGTACTCCACAAATCAGGCCTTCATGGTAGAGTGGCCAGACAGAAGCCACTCCTCAGTAAAAGGCACATGACAGCCCACTTGGAGTTTGCCAAAAGGCACCTAAAGACTCTCAGACCATGAGAAACAAGATTATCTGGTCTGATGAAACCAAGATTTAACTTTTTGGCCTGAATGCCAAGCGTCACGTCTGGAGCAAACCTGGCATAATCCCTACGGTGAAGCATGGTGGTTGCAGCATCATGCTGTGGGGATGTTTTTCAGTGGCAGGGACTGGGAGACTAGTTAGGATCAAGGCAAAGATGAACGAGCAAAGTAAAGAGAGATCTTTGATGAAAACCTGCTCCAGAGCGCTCAGGACATCAGACTGGGGCGAAGGTTCACCTTCCAACAGGACAACGACCCTAAACACACAGCCAAGACAATGCAGGAGTGGCTTTGGGACAAGTCTCTCCATGTCCTTGAGTGGCCCAGCCAGAGCCCGGACATGAACCCAATCGAACATCTCTGGAGACCTGAAAATAGCTGTGCAGCGAAGCTCCCCATCCAACCTGACAGAGCTTGAGAGGACCTGCAGAGAAGAATAGGAGAAACTAGCTTCATACCCAAGAAGATGAGGCTGTAATCGCTGCTAAAGGCACTTCAACAAAGTACTGAGTAAAGGGTCTGAATACTTATGTAAATGTGAATCTGTTTTTTATTTTTTATAAATTAAAACTTGTTTTTGCTTTGTCATTATGGGGTATTGTGTGTAGATAGATGAGAAAAAATATATTGAATCCATTTTAGAATAAGGCTGTAACCTAAAAAAATGTGGAAAAATACTTTCCGAAGGCACTAAATGTACTTTGGATGGTGTCCATGTTGATCGTGTCCCTGCTTACAAATATCTGGGTTTCTGGATAGATGAAAATATGTATTTTAAAAAGCATATTGATAAGTTAGTTGAGAATAAAAATTGGCCTCTTCTATAGAAATATGTCCTGCCTCTTGCTAAAATCACACAGGGCGGCAGGTAACCTAGCGGTAAGAGCGTTGGGCCAGTAACCGAAAGGTCGCTGATTCGAATACCCGAGCCGACAAGGTGAAATACCTGTTGATGTGTCCTTGAGCAAGGCACTTAACCCTAATTTACTCCAGGTGCTGACCCTGTAGGTCGTCATTGTCTAGATCTGTGGTCAGGGGCAACTTTTACCTCAAGCTGTCACATGCAGTAAAAAGCCTGGTCCATTAAGTGGCAGCACTACCACCAACCCAGGGGAGAACGACTGAAGCCATGAAGTTCAAGGCCGTCCGATGTAATGCAGGCTGTTGTTTCCAGAAAGCACGATCCCCCATTATAATGAATAGGAAAATGGCAATCTTCGTGGTCAATATTAGTGTAAATAAATAAAACATGTTTAGAAGACAATCATGGTACCAATAATTGCTTCAATTACACCAGATGTATGCCATTGAACCGATTTTTTAAAAATAGCACATAAAAGTAGTTAATGGCAGCCTGCAGTACACTGGTCGGCCTTCAACTTGATTTACTCAATGAGAGGGGGCAGCACTGAGCTAGCCTGCAACGTCACTTCCTGGACTAGCTCAAACTGTGCATGTTATGTCTACATAAAAATCAACTTCATTGACTTCAGGTGCGCCATTGAGTCTTCACGTCCTCGATGGCTTGTCCATTCATATATAGTCAATGCTTCAACCACTTATCACTGTGTACTTGCCTTACACCTGGACTACAGAACAATACAGCCCGACTCATGTCAGAGTATTCATTTAGCATGCTACATGACTTATCGAGTTACAGGTATGCTGTCATACATTCAGGGCCTGCTATCCTGCTAGCCTGATTTGATTACAGGGCTGTTGATGGAGATTGGAACATGGCTTTCATTAAAGTAGTGGGGAAATGGATATAGGAAGAGACATGGGAGGGGAAGATACTGGGAGATGATGGTTAGTGTGTGTGTGTGTGTGTGTGTGTGTGTGTGTGTGTGTGTGTGTGTGTGTGTGTGTGCGCGCGTTGGGTAATAGCCTTTGTGCTGTGTGCACTTTGCTTGATTGGGCTTGCAGTGTGTGTCACAAACATCCGCCACTCCAGGTGATGAATGGCTCTGATCATGGGCTCTGACAGAGCGGCATGATCTAACATGGTGTGTGTGAGTGAGAGTAAAAGAGCGCGTGTATGCGTGTACACTCCCCCAAAGCTGGAGGTATTTGTGGCTATTAGAGTCCAGCCCAGTGTGTGAAATACAATCAAACAGGCCATTTGTAGACCCTAACAATAGGAATTGGTCTGTAGATATAAAAAGGTGGCTGGTTTGAAAGGGGAGGGGGGAGAAAGGCAATAATAGTAGCTGCTCTGGCTTTCACTCTGAAGAAAAAAAATCTTCATTTACAGATGGCCCTTTGATTGGCATATTCAATGCTGGCTGCTCCTAGCAACCGAGGAGTAAGCGTTATTGACCCAACCGAGCTACGGTGATAGCATGGAGAGAAGGGGGGGGCACGTAAAGCTGTAAGGGTGTAAGTAATGTGTGCATGCCTAGAGATGTGAAGTGCATGCTTGTAATCACGTATTCCCTGTCCCAGCCAGGTGACATTGAAGGGCACCGTTATCGTATCCAGTGGATTACAAGGCTAATGTAGTGCCACCAGCATTGGAAGCTCAAGGCTGTGATCAGAGAGGAGCACACATCTATTCACTTTCTTAATCCTGACACACAGACACAGACCGACACAGACAGCTGATCTCTATCTGTATTAAAGAAATGGGCAGAGAAGAATAGCGGATGGATGGTGTGAGGGGCTTAGCGCTCTGACATCGAATTGACCTCCCAGACCTCTTGGAGTTCAGGTAAAAGTCTTAGCTCTGTAAGTCCTCATTTGTCTACGTTCTCTTCCTTCTTGTCTTATGCAGTACAGTACTCACTCTCCGTCTTCACCTCCATTTGCCTTCCTTCCTCCTCTCCTCTCACCATTCCTTTATTGTACTAACCATTCTCTTCCACTTTGCCTCCGTCTCAACGTTCTTAAGTTCATTCTTGTACTCGCTACATCTATAATTTTTTTGTGCATCTCTCTCTGTCACTGTGTGTATACGGTAGGACTCTCACAGACACATAGTGGCACCTTCTCTAGGGCCACAGCTCAGAGTACAGACAGACAGCTCCCCAGAGGAAAACCTCAACAGACTGAGAAAGTCGCTGATTCTTTTAGTAGTAGAGTAGAGACGTCTTTCTCACACAGGAGACTTTCACTAAGGGGAGTACTAGTGTGCAACTGCTAACCTTTCAGAGTGGCAGGCCCTCTCAGTTCAGGACTGTTGGGTATGGGGACTCAGAAAAGCACCACTCATCCCAGGAGCCAAATATATACAGCCTGACAAGGTGTGAGGGAGATGGAGAGGAGAAAGAATGGGGGAAACAAGACAGAGGGGGGAGATAAAACATCAACAAGAGGAGAGAGAGAGAGAGAGAGAGAGACTTCAAAGAGAGTAGAGAGAGTGAGTGGACAGAGCTGTGACTCAGCCTCCAGCCTCTTCAATGATTCATGTGACTGACTGGCTCAGAGTGAATGCTGCTGCTTACAGAAGAGAGACACACTGTCTACAAGTCTCATTCTCAATCCAAGCCTGAACCCTGCTCTGTGGTAGACCTGTTAGGGGCTTGTGTTTACATAGGTGGACAAGGTCTCTTTTCGGGTCGAGAATTTAGGGGGTAAATGTGGGTGCACCCTCACCCTGGCACTTGCCGCTGCCATGCGGCCAGTATACATCTTAGAGGCCAATGTTAGGGGGTTGTTTGGGTCAAGTATGTGTGCATGCGTATGTGTTGTCCACTCACCTTAGTGGCTTGGCTCTTGTCTTTACTCCCAGTGGAGTTGAGGGATCTCCTGCGCCGCTCCTGCTGCTCCTCCACCTCCGCCTTGAGGTGCTCGATGTGAACCAGGTAGGCCTGCTCCTGGGCCTCCCGCGTGCTCAGCCGCAGCTCCACCGCCTTCTTCTCCTTCTCCAGCAGGTAGAGCTGGGCCTTCAGCTCCGCCATCTCCTCCTGAGGGGGGAGAAAGAAAGGGTTAATATAAACAAGCTACAAGTTATTCTTATTAAGAGGTGTTGTAACCACATGGAAGAAAGGGAAACATGGAAGGAGGAAAGAAGGATACAGCTGAGTACCAAACATCAGGAACACCTTCATGCTCATCCCCGTACCAAACATCAGGAACACCTTCAAGCTCTTTCCCGTGCACTTTCACCACCCTGTGAAGTTCATCATAACTCATTTAATCTGTAGTCTAATAAACTGCATGCTTTTCCAAGTCGTAGTGGGAGGAGCACACAACATACCATCACGTGACTCCAAGTTTACTCAGATATGATGGTTATTATATCAATATTTATCTCATAATACATTTTACCGCCACGAAAATATCCCACCTTGTCTAGCGTATTTTGATTTGTTGTTAAAGTGCGAGTAAAGTGCGGTTTACTCACATAAAAATGTTGGATGGAAACCTGGTTGATGACAGTGACTCAATTAATAGCCCATGTCCGAAAAATTGTTTTAGATTGGTAAGTTAGTCTAGCGGCCAGATATCTGAACTTGTAGTAATCGTGGTTGAATTAACAACCGGGGGAGCCCCCCATTGGTTTTGTTAGTCACTCTCACTCAGATATCATTTTAAAAACCTAAAAAATGTCTCTCTGCCCGATGGCAAAATTAGTGGAATTGCATGAAATTAGTAAAATATTTGTTCATACAAGCCTGTGTGTATTTTCTCTCTCACACACACACCTTCATTGCCATGAGCTCCTGCATCAGCACGGCGTTCTCCAGGTCCAGACGGTGCGTTTCTCCCCGGGGCTTGACCTCAAGGCTGAGGGGGTCAACGTGAACGCTCTCTAGCTCCAGCATGGTCAGCTTGACAGCCGCACGGTCATTCTTCAGCTGCTGCACGTAGTCCTTCAGCCGCTGCTCGTCCTCCTTGGAGAAGTCTGTGTCGCACGAGCTGGTCGTGGAACTGGTGGTGCTGCGCGCACACACACACACACACAAAGATAGAGATGAGAGATATCAAATTATTCTGTTGGATGATAGCTAGCATCTAGAAAGCAGTCTTAATTTCCCCCTGAACAGTTAAGATCACGACTAGAGGCTAAACTGTTCCTAGATCTGTGCCTTGCGAGTCTGACACAGGAATAAATTAAGTCACCAAATACTGTGTAGAAATCGTCCCAGAGACAAGTTTTTACTCTTTACTGTACACAGTGTCCTTGGGGGACAATGATGATTTGATTTGAAGATGGTGCTGCAAGTGGATAGCAGCAGTGTCTCCGCCATCATTTCCTAAACCGCCTCTACCCTCCGTTCTGTTGGCGAACGTCACTAAAGGACAAACTCTGATCAAGACTATCTGACCTGAAGAACTGTAAGACTATGTTTCATGGAGTAGTGGCTGAACAAGGACATGGATAATATAATATATCTTGTTGGCTTTTCCATGCATCGTCAAGACTGGTCGGCAGCCTCAGGGGTAAGATGAAGGGGGAAGAGAGTGTCCATGTTAACCACTGGTGTGCAATCTCTAATGTTAATGAAGCCTTTAGTTAAAGTACCTCATGATAAGCTACAGGCAATGTACAGTGGGGAGAACAAGTATTTGATACACTGCCGATTTTGCAGGTTTTCCTACTTACAAAGCATGTAGAGGTCTTTAACAAAAATCCAGAAAATCACATTGTATGATTTTTAAATAATTAATTTGCATTTTATTGCATGACATAAGTATTTGATCACCTGCCAACCAGTAAGAATTCCGGCTCTCACAGACCTGTTAGTTTTTCTTTAAGAAGCCCTCCTGTTCTCCACTCATTACCTGTATTAACTGCACCTGTTTGAACTCGTTACCTGTATAAAAGACACCTGTCCACACACTCAATCAAACAGACTCCAACCTCTCCACAATGGCCAAGACCAGAGAGCTGTGTAAGGACATCAGGGATACAATTGTAGACCTGCACAAGGCTGGGATGGGCTACAGGACAATAGGCAAGCAGCTTGGTGAGAAGGCAACAACTGTTGGCGCAATTATTAGAAAATGGAAGAAGTTCAAGATGACGGTCAATCTCCCTCGGTCTGGGGCACCATGCAAGATCTCACCTCGTGGGGCATCAATGATCATGAGGAAGGTGACGGATCAGCCCAGAACTACACGGCAGGACCTGGTCAATGACCTGAAGAGAGCTGGGACCACAGTCTCAAAGAAAACCATTAGTAACACACTACGCCGTCATGGATTAAAATCCTGCAGCGCACGCAAGGTCCCCCTGCTCAAGCCAGCGCATGTCCAGGCCCGACTGAAGTTTGCCAATGACCATCTGGATGATCCAGAGGAGGAATGGGAGAAGGTCATGTGGTCTGATGAGACAAAAATATAGCTTTTTGGTCTAAACTCCACTCTCTATGTTTGGAGGAAGAAGAAGGATGAGTACAACCCCAAGAACACCATCCCAACCGTGAAGCATGGAGGTGGAAACATCATTCTTTGGGGATGCTTTTCTGCAAAGGGGACAGGACGACTGCACCGTATTGAGGGGAGGATGGATGGGGCCATGTATCGCGAGATCTTGGCCAACAACCTCCCTCAGTAAGAGCATTGAAGATGGGTCGTGGCTGGGTCTTCAAGCATGACAACGACCTGAAACACACAGCCAGGGCAACTAAGGAGTGGCTCCGTAAGAAGCATCTCAAGGTCCTGGAGTGGCCTAGCCAGTCTCCAGACCTGAACCCAATAGAAAATCTTTGGAGGGAGCTGAAAGTCCGTATTGCCCAGCGACAGCCCCGAAACCTGAAGGATCTGGAGAAGGTGTGTATGGAGGAGTGGGCCAAAATCCCTGCTGCAGTGTGTGCAAACCTGGTCAAGAACTACAGGAAACGTATAATCTCTGTAATTACAAACAAAGGTTTCTGTACCAAATATTAAGTTCTGCTTTTCTGATGTATCAAATACTTATGTCATGCAATAAAATGCAAATGAATTACTTAAAAATCATACAATGTGATTTTCTGGATTTTTGTTTTAGATTCCGTCACAGTTGAAGAGTACCTATGATAAAAATTACAGACTTCTACATGCTTTGTAAGTGGGAAAACCTGCAAAATCGGCAGTGTATCAAATAATTGTTCTCCCCACTGTAGCTCCCCTGGACTGCCAGCAGAAGAAATATCAGAGAACCTGCAGAGAAGCACGAGATGGAACTTCCCTTCCCATTCTAGAGTTTTCCCCCTTTAGTTAACACTATCAACGTTTCCCTTTACTGTGGGAATTAGCCACAGTCAATGCAACATAACGAAACAAAACTAACTATGCAAGAGATTTTGTTGTAGGCAGAACGCATCGGAGTAGGAATCATACACCAAGGACCCAGGGAAGAGTTGCAGGGTAGAGGAGAAGACTGTGCCTTTTGAAAGCTATAAAAAATTTTTTTTTTTGCTAAAAACATTAAGTAGTTTGCGTCATGTTTCATCTTTTAGAAAGTAGCTCTCATGCTAGAAAAGGTTGGAGTCCAGTGCTCTAGAGTGTACTGCAGCCACAGCAGACCACACTCTCTCATCTCCTACACTAATTGTCAATTGTCTGCTGTGCCCCTGACTTACATGTGAGCCGCATATGAATGTCATGTCTTTTTCTCCCAGAGCAGTGACTGTAGATGAAAGCTTTGTTTAGGGAGCGGCTTCCTTGCCTGAACTGTCATGGGAACTTGAGCAGAGGGTTGGCTTTAGTTTTGTTTCAATATGGTTTGACATTTAAGTAATTAACCAGAAAGATCCTCATAGAAAGAAACAGGAATACATGTGTGAATTCAACACATTGCATGGGTATTCACCAATGTGCAGACATTCTCAAACAAGAACAAACTGTTAGAAGACACTCCACACACAAACTCACCACACACACACACACACACACCATGACCAAAAGTATGTGGACACCTGCTCGACAAACATCTCATTCCAAAATCATGGAAATAAATATGGAGTTGGCCCCCCCTTTGCTGCTATAACAGCCTTCCACTAGATGTTGGAACATCGCTGCGGAGACTTACTAATGCTATTGTGTCTGAATGGAAGTGAGGTCGGGGAATAATGTTGGGCGATTAGGCCTGTCTTGCAGTTGGCATTCCAATTCATCCCAAAGGTGTTTGATGGGGTTGAGGTCAGGGCTCTGTGCAGGCCAGTCAAGTTCTTCCACACGGATCTCGACAAACGATTTCTGTATGGACCTCTCTTTGTGCACGGGGGCATTGTCATGCTGAAACAAGAAAGGGCCTTCCCCAAACTGTTGCCACAAAGTCGGAATCACAGAATCGTCTAGAATGTCATTGTATGCTGTAGTGTTAAGATTTCCATTCACTGGAACTAAGGGGCCTAGCCCGAACGATGAATAACAACCCCAGACCATTATTCCTCCTCCACCAAACTATACAGTTGGCACAATGCATTCGGGCAGGTAGCGTTCTCCTGGCATCTGGCAAACCCAGAAATTTCCATCGGACTGCCAGAGGGTGAAGCGTGATTCATCACTCCGGAGAACATGTTTCAACTGCTCCAGAGTCCAATGGCGGCAAGCTTTACATCACTCCAGCCGACTCTTGGCATTGCGCATGGTGATCTTAGGCTTGTGTGCGGCTGCTCGGCCATGGAAACCCAACGAACAGTTCTTGTGCTGACGTTGCTTCCAGAGGCAGTTTGGAACTCGGTAGTGTGTTGCAACCTTGGACAGACAGTTTTTACGCGCTTCAGCACTCGGCGGTCTTGTTCTGTGAGCTTGTGTGGCCTACCTCTTCGCAACTGAGCGGTTGTTGCTCCTAGACATTTCTACTTCACAATAACAGCACTTACAGTTGACCTGGGCAGCTCTAGCAGGGCAGACATTTGCCACGTTGAATGTAACTGAGTTCTTCAGTAAGGCCATTCTACTGCCAATGTTTGTCTATGTAGATTGCCTGGCTGTGTGCTCGATTTTATACACCTGTCAGCAATGGTTGTGGCTTAAATAGCCAAATCTACTCATTTGAAGGGGTGTCCATATACTTTTGTATATATACCAGTGGTGGCTCATCAGAGGAGGAAGGAGAGGACCATCCTCCTCAGTGAATTTCATAAAAATACAAATTGTGTTAACCTTTTTAGATAAATATAGTCACGTCACCAAATAATTGATTAAAACACACTGTTTTGCAATTAAGGTCTACAGTAGCCTCAGCAGCACTCTGTGGGTAGCACCGTGGTGTAGCCGGAGGACAGCTAGCTTCTGTCCTCCTCTGGGTTCATTGACTTCAATACAAAACCTAGAAGGTTCATGGTTCTCACCCCCTTCCATAGACTTACACAATAATTATGACAACTTCTGGAGGAGTCCTCCAACCTATCAGAGCTATTCCAGCATGAACTGACATGTTCAAATCAAAGGATTAGAGAATGAATGTAGTTCTGAAAGCATAAACTACAGCGGTTCTCAAACTGGGGGGCACGAAGGGTTGGCAGGGGGGATATTATGAAACATATTGATGTTACATTGAGCTGGGTGAATGACAGTCATCCAATATGCTGTAATAGAAATAAGGCCATGCTCATAAAAAAAATAATCTTAAACAGCACCGACCGCCACTGATATACACACACACACCTAGTGTGACTATTGGAGGAAAGGCTCTCCCATGGTTGAACGCTGCAGCCAGTCACAGCGAATGCGGCTCCACAGCTACCGTCCAGCCTGCCCAGAAGATCCTTGGCTGCGTTCTCTGCTGTCTTCCTGCAGTCGTGGGCCCTCTTCAGGATCTGAGTGATGCTCTCCTCTCCCGACTTCTCGCCTACACACACACACACACACACACACACACACACACACACACACACACACACACACAGACACAGACACAGACACAGACACAGACACAGACACAGACACACAGTAGAAAGAAAGCTATCAAATATCTTTCACTTTCTGGAGTCATTGTAATGTACTATGTGGTCTTGTACTATATGTAAAAACCCAATGATATATACCATATGAACAATGATCGAATGAAGTATTCAAACTGAAAATCTACTGTACAGATATGGCTATACAAGGCTGCAAATACTATATGTAAAGTTAGTCAGCATTAGATGAATAAGAGGATGTTCTTCTGAGAGACTGGTTTCGTTGATAGGGAAAAGGTTAGGAGGGAGGTATTTGAGACAAGGGAGTCGTGATGCATGATATGCCTCACTGAAGACATGACAGCTGGAGGAGTGAGGGAGAAGAGTTGGGGAAGGAGAGATTCAAATGAGTCGGAGATTAACGTTAAATTTTTTTGTTAGGGTGTAGATCAGCGTTAATATTGCAGATATAATGTGGCTTCCATCAATGCAATTGTCCACATAATTCAAATCCCCCATATATTTTTTTGTAATTACACACACACACACACACACACACACACACACACACCATTTGTTTTGTAAATATATATATATAGTACCAGTCAAAAGTTTGGACACACCTACAGTACTCATTAGAGGGTTTTTTTGGGATTTTTTTACTATTTTCTACAATAGTGAAGAATCATGTAGTAACCAAAAAAGTCTAAAACAAATCAAAATATATTTATATTTTAGATTATTCAAAGTAGCCACCATTTGCCTTGATGACAGCTTTGCACACTCTTGGAATTCTCTCAACCAGCTTCACCTGGAATGCTTTTCCAACCATCTTGAAGGAGTTCCCACATATGCTGAGCAGTTGCTGGCTGCTTTTCCTTCACTCTGCGGTCCAACTCATCCCAAACCATATCAATTGGGTTGAGGTCGGGTGATTGTGGAGGCCAGGTCATCTGATGCAGCACTCAATCACTCTCCTTCTTGGTCAAATAGACCTTACACAGCCTGGAGGTGTGTTGGGTCATTGTCCTGTTGAAAAACATATGATAGTCCCACTAAGCGCAAACCAGATGGGATGGCGTATCACTGCAGAATTCTGTGGTAGCCATGCTGGTTAAGTGTTCCTTGAATTCTAAATAAATCACTGACAGTGTCTTCAGCAAAGCACCATCACACCTCCTCCTCCATGCTTCACGATGGGAACTACACATGCAGAGATCATCCGTTCACCTACTCTGCGTCTCATAAAGACATGGCGGTTGGAACCAAAAATCTCAAATTTGGACTCATCAGACCAAATGACAGATTTTCCACCGGTCTAATGTCCATTGCTCATGTTTCTTGGCCCAAGCAAGTCTCTACTTATTATTGGTTTCCTTCAGTAGTGTTTTCTTTGCAGCAATTCGACCATGAAGGCCTGATTCACGCAGTCTCCTCTGAACAGTTGATGTTGAGATGTGTCTGTTACTTGAACACTGTAAAGCATTTATTTGGGCTGCAATGTCTGAGTCTGCTAACTCTAATGAACTGATCCTCTGCAGCAGAGGTAACTCTGGGTCTTCCTTTCCTGTGGTGGTCCTCATAAGAGCCAGTTTCAACATAGCGCTTGATGGTTTTTGCGACTGCACTTGAAGAAACTTTCAAAGTTTTTGACCTTCTTGTCTTAAAGTAATGATGGACTGTCATTTCTCTTTGCTTATTTGAGCTGTTGCCATAATATGGACTTGGTCTTTTACCAAATAGGGCTATCTACCTTGTCAGAACACTTTATCAAGGCACACCTGTTAATTGAAATGCATTCCAGGTGACTACCACATGAAGCTGGTTGAGAGAATGCCAAGAGTGTGCAAAGCTGTCATCAAGGCAAAGGGTTTTTGACTAATGCATGATTCCATGTGTTATTTCATAGTTTTGATGTATTCCCTATTATTCTACAATGTAAAAATAAAGAAAAATCATTGAATGAGTAGGTGTGTCCAAACTTTCGACTGGTACTGTATATATACACTGCCATTCAAAAGTTTGGGGTCACTTAGAAATGTCCTTGTTTTTTTAAAGAAAAGCTATTTATTGGTCCATTAAAATAACATCAAATTGATCAGAAATACAGTGTAGACATTGTTAATGTTGTAAATGACTATTGTAGCTGGAAATATCTACATAGGCGTACAGAGGCCCATTATCAGCAACCATCACTCCTGTGTTCCAATGGCACGTTGTGTTAGCTTATCCAAGTTTATCATTTTAAAAGGCTAATTGATCATTAGAAAACCCTTTTACAATTATGTTAGCACAGCTGTAAACTGTTGTGCTGATTAATTAAGCAATAAAACTGTCCTTTTTTAGACTAGTTGAGTATCTGGAGCATCAGCATTTGTGGGTTCGATTACAGGCAAAAAATGTCCAGAAACAAAGAACTTTCTTCTGAAACTCGTCAGTCTAGTCTTGTTCTGAGAAATGAAGGCTATTCATTGCGAGAAATTGCCAATAAATGAAGATCTTGTACAACGCTGTGTACCACTCCCTTCACACAACAGCGCAAACTGGCTCTAATCTTAATAGAAAGAGGAGTGCACAACTGAGCTTCATTAAATAGTACCCGCAAAACACCAGTCTCAACGTCAACAGTAAAGAGGCAACTCTGCGATGCTGGCCTTCTAGGCAGAGTTGCAAAGAAAAAGACATCAAGGATCTTGGTTGCAAGAATTTTGTATAATAATTCAAATTGAAAAACTTTTCCATATATTTTTGTTAGCTGCATGTGTGACATAACTTCACTAGTCCTATTTGTGATATAATTTACAAAGATTATACCATTTTTAAAACATTTTTTCCAAAAATACTGTTTATCAATTATTAGTATATTTGAGTTTAACCATAATATTTGTTCTGTATTAAACTGAAATTGCAACCAACGTTCTATGGCTTGTTTTAAAAATGTATATATTTTGGAGATTATTTCATTTGCAAATAACCGAAAGTGAGAGGCAGAGTGGGTGTAGGGGCTGTGCTTGGCAGAGTGGGTGAGGTTATATCCTGCCTGGTTTGGCCCTGTCCGGGGGTATTGTCTGGGTATTGTCGGAGGGGGCCACAGTGTCTCCTGACCCCCCCTGTCTCAGCATCCAGTATCTATGCTGCAATAGTCTATGTGCCGGGGGGCTAGGGTCAGTTTGTTAAATCTGATGTTATTATCCAGTGTCTTGTGTGAATTTAAGTATGCTCCCTCTAATTCTCTCTCTCTCCCACTCTACCTCCTCTCCCGGAGGACCTGAGCCTACCCGGAGGACCATGCTTCAGGACCACCTGCCCTGATGACTCCTAGCTGTCCCCAGTCCACCTGGTCGTGCTGCTGCACCGGTTTCAATCTCTTCTGCCTGCGGTTATTGAATCCTGACCTGTTCATTGGACGTGCCACCTTGTCCCAGACCTGCTGTTATCATCTCGCTATCGCTCTACCGCACCTGCGCTCTATTGCAATGAAAAACCAAGTGACATTCACTCCTGATGTATTTACCTGTTGCAACCTCCACAACTACTTTTATTATTATTTGACCCTGCTGGTCATCTATGAACATTTGAACATCTTGGAGAAAGAACTGGCCTTAATGGCCATGAATTGTTATAATCTCCACCTGGCACAGCCAGAAGGGGACTGGCCACCCCTCAGAGCCTGGTTCCTCTAGGTTTCTTCCTAGGTTTTGCCTTTCTAGGGAGTTGTTCCTAGCCACCGTGCTTCTACATCTGCATTGCTTGCTGTTTGGGGTTTTAGGCTGGGTTTCTGTATAGCACTTTGTGACATCGGCTGATGTAAAAAGGGCTTTATAAATACATTTGATTTGATTTGATTTATATATAAATTCCATTCGTACTTTATCAAAAGCCTTTTCAAAGTCAGCTATGAATACCAGGCCTCGTTTCCCAGATTTTTCCACAGTGTTCTATTGTTTCCAGTACTCCAATGTATCGCCCATGTAAAAATCCTGTTTGATTAGGATAATAATAATATCTGACAATACCTTTTTAATTCTAAGCGCTATGCACTTTGCGTCACAACACTGAAGTGTAAGTGGCCTCCAATTTTTTAAATGGACTAGATCTTTATATTTATTTTGTCTGAGATTACAGTTTCTGATGGGAGGATGAAGAAGTGAAGTGAATAGAGAACAGAAGGAGTGATGGTTTGAAAAGGAAAGAAATTAGTGAGAATGGAGCAATTTATGAAAGGGAGAGTATAATGAGTAATAGATAAAAAATGTGTATTTTTGAGAGGTGGCCTCTGCTTTGATTGGTTGGAGTTCAACTGTGGGTCTTTGAATGTAGGAAGGAACAAATCATTACTCACCTACGGTCCCCACTCCGGCAGCACTGAACTGGCCCAGTACCAGACTCTGTTCACTCT
Source organism: Thymallus thymallus (assembly GCA_023634145.1). Lineage (NCBI taxonomy): Eukaryota > Metazoa > Chordata > Actinopteri > Salmoniformes > Salmonidae > Thymallus > Thymallus thymallus. Next base: position 15,154,804 of record CM042404.1, read on the forward strand.
CCGCCAGCGCCAACAGCAGCTCATAGGCCTCTATACACTGTTCACTGAGAGAAAGAACACACACACGAGCCGACAAGGTGAAAAGTCTGTTTAAGGGTCCTTGAGCAAGGCACTTAACCCTAATTTGCTCCAGTTGCACCGTACTTCTATGGCTGACCCTGTGTAAAACAACATATTTTACTGCACCTATCCAGTGTATGTGAAAAGACATCTTATTATTATTTTGGTTAACAAACACACACTTACATTTGGCTAAGGTGTATGTACACCTCTGACTTCAACTGTACACCTTAGCCAAATACATTTAAACTCAGTTTTTCACAATTCCTGACATTTAATCCTAGTAACAATTCCCTGATCCCAGTTAGGATCACCACTTTATTTTAAGAATGTGAAATGTCAGAATAATAGTAGAGAGAATTATTTATTTCAGCTTTTATTTCTTTCATCACATTCCCAGTGGGTCAGAACTTTACATACACTCAATTAGTATTTGGTAGCATTGCCTTTAAATTGGTTAACTTGGGTCAAACATTCAGGTAGCCTTCCACAAGCTTCCCACAAGTTGGGTGCATTTTGGCCCATTGCTCCTGACAGAACTGGTGTAACTGAGCCATTTGCGACCAAGCTTTAACTTCCTGACTGCTGTCTTGAGATGTTGCTTCAATATATCCACATCATTTTCCTTCCTAATGATGCCATCTATTTTGTGAAGTGCATCAGTCCCTCCTGCAGCAAAGCACCCCCACAACATGATGCTGCCACCCCTGTGCTTCACGGTTGGGATGGTGTTCTTCGGCTTGCAAGCCTCCCCCTTTTTCCTCCAAACATAATGATGGTCATTATGGCCAAACAGTTCTATTTTTGTTTCATCAGACCAGAGGACATTTCTACAAAAAGTATGATCTTTGTCCCCATGTGCAGTTGCAAACCGTAGTTTGGCTTTTTTATGGTGGTTTTGGAGCAGTGGCTTCTTCCTTGCTGAGTGGCCTTTCAGGTTATGTAGATTTAGGCCTTGTTTTACTGTGGATATACAGTCATGTGAAAAAGTAAGTAAGTCTCCTTCCTGAGCGGTATGGCGGCTGCGTGGTCCCATGGTGTTTATACTTGCGTACTATTGTTTGTACAGATGAACGTGGTACCTTCAGGCGTTTGGAAATTGCTCCCAAGGATGAACCAGACTTGTGGAAGTCTACAATTCTTTTTCTGAGGTCTTGGCTGATTTCTTTGGATTTTCCCATGATGTCGAGCAGAGGCACTGAGTTTGAAGGTAGGCCTTGAAATACATCCGCAGGTACACCTCCAATTGACTCAAATGATGTCAATTAGCCTATCAGAAGCATCTTATGGAATTTTCCAAGCTGTTTAAAGGCACAGTCAACTCAGTGTATGTAAACTTCTGATCCACTGGAATTGTGATATAGTGAATTATAAGTGAAATAATCTGTCTGTAAACAATTGTTGGAAGAATTACTTGTGTCATGCACATAACAGATTAATGCCAAAACTATAGTTTGTTAACATGTGGAGTGGTTGAAAAATTGGTTTTAATGACTTCAACCTTTATGTATGTAAACGTCCGACTTCAACTGTATAAAGTATATCATAGGCCCCTGATCACTGATTGACAAAAAACCCATAGACAAACATGTCAGCTAAACCTATTTGCACTACTCAAATACTGAATGATAACACACAAACTCTCTTTCTCACACGCACTCTTAGTGGAGGAATGCAGAGGCCTCTCGCATCCACTTATCTGTGCTGCACTTTCATCAAGCGCTCCAAAAGGAACACGGCTGAGAGGTGCTGATTTCTATTTAACTACAGTCATTATAGAGCGTGTGTAGCGTGTGTGTGTGTGGCTTGTGTGTTTGCCTATCGTTTAATCGGGCAATGATTACTCATCAGGAAGAAAAAAAAACACCTCTACTGCAAATAAATACAAAGAGAGAGCTAGGGTAATTAACTAAGTATTAAGCCTAAAAAGAAAAGTCATCATTCATCCACAGGAAGTCTGATGCCTGCATTCAATTTAGACATATTTTATACAATTTGTCCTAACAGTCTCTATTTTGAGTGGATTTGAGGTAGGTCAGGTAGGTGTGTGTAAATGAGAAACATGTGTCTTTAAATCAGGTCTACCCTTCTAGCATCAAGTCACACACACACACACACACACACACAAACAAACACACACAAACACACACACTAGTTCAGCCATACAAAACAAATCATGTGGATACTTTTACAGACTTTAATAGGTCACACCAACACTATTAGATAGTCACTCTCTCAAGAATGAAAATACACACACAGCAAGTTTCTACCTACAAAAACAGTGGGTAATATATATAAATTGTGTGTGTGTGTGTGTGTGTGTGTGTGTGTGTGTGTAATGTAACTGGTGTGATATTAATGCATTTGAGGGTTTTTTTTAAGAAAAGATGGGGTGTGAAGTATTTTATACTCACCTGCATGTTAAAACACAAACATTGAACCTGTGCCTAAATCGGTTCATTCGTAGGATCGAGCTGAGACTGGGGCTTTCTTAAAGGGCCCTTTATGAAGACTTGCTGGTGGAAAAGTACCTCAAGTGTGAATCTCTAGACCACAGTGTAGGCCAGAGGATGTCAATACTAAATATGGCCATTTCTATCCTACTTCAATCCGAAGCAAATTTGTGTATTTTACTGATGAAAACTTACATACAGTGCATTCAGAAAGTATTCAGACTTCACTTTTTCAATATATGTTGTTATGTTACAGGATATACAGTGGGGAGAACAAGTATTTGATACACTGCCGATTTTGCAGGTTTTCCCACTTACAAAGCATGTAGAAGTCTAATTTTTATCATAGGTACTCTTCAACTATGAGTGACGGAATCTAAAACAAAAATCCAGAAAATCACATTGTATGATTTTTAAGTAATTAATTAGCATTTTATTGCATGACATAAGTATTTGATACATCAGAAAAGCAGAACTTAATATTTGGTACAGAAACCTTTGTTTGCAATTACAGAGATCATATGTTTCCTGTAGTTCTTGACCAGGTTTGCGCACACTGCAGCAGGGATTTTGGCCCACTCCTCCATACAGAGCTTCTACATATCCTTCAGGTTACGGGGCTGTCGCTGGGCAATACAGACTTTCAGCTCCCTCCAAAGATTTTCTATTGGGTTCAGGTCTGGAGACTGGCTAGGCCACTCCAGGACCTTGAGATGCTTCTTACGGAGCCACTCCTTAGTTGCCCTGGCTGTGTGTTCCGGGTCGTTGTCATGCTGGAAGACCCAGCCACGACCCATCTTCAATGCTCTAACTGAGGGAAGGAGGTTGTTGGCCAAGATCTCGCGATACATGGCCCCATCCATCCTCCCCTCAATACGGTGCAGTCGTCCTGTCCCCTTTGCAGAAAAGCATCCCCAAAGAATGATGTTTCCACCTCCATGCTTCACGGTAGGGATGGTGTTCTTGGGGTTGTACTCATCCTTCTTCTTCCTCCAAACACGGAGAGTGGAGTTTAGACCAAAATGCTCTATTTTTGTCTCATCAGACCACATGACCTTCTCCCATTCCTCCTCTGGATCATCCAGATGGTCATAGGCAAACTTCAGTCAGGCCTGGACATGCGCTGGCATGAGCAGGGGGACCTTGCGTGCGCTGCAGGATTTTAATCCATGATGGCGTAGTGTGTTACTAATGGTTTTCTTTGAGACTGTGGTCCCAGCTCTCTTCAGGTCATTGACCAGGTCCTGCCGTGTAGTTCTGGGCTGATCCCTCACCTTCCTCATGATCATTGATGCCCCACGAGGTGAGATCTTGCATGGTGCCCCAGACCGAGGGAGATTGACCGTCATCTTGAACTTCCATTTTCTAATAATTGCGCCAACAGTTGTTGCCTTCTCACCAAGCTGCTTGCCTATTGTCCTGTAGCCCATCCCAGCCTTGTGCAGGTCTACAATTTTATCCCTGATGTCCTTACACAGCTCTCTGGTCTTGGCCATTGTGGAGAGGTTAGAGTCTGTTTGATTGAGTGTGTGGACAGATGTCTTTTATACAGATAACAAGTTCAAACAGGTGCAGTTAATACAGGTAATGAGTGGAGAACAGGAGGGCTTCTTAAAGAAAAACTAACAGGTCTGTGAGAGCCAGAATTCTTACTGGTTGGTAGGTGATAAAATACTTATGTCATGCAATAAAATGCAAATTAATTATTTAAAAATCATACAATGTGATTTTCTGGATTTTTGTTTTAGATTCCGTCTCTCACAGTTGAAGTGTACCTATGATAACAATTACAGACCTCTACATGCTTTGTAAGTAGGAAAACCTGCAAAATCGGCAGTGTATCAAATACTTGTTCTCCCCATTCAAGTGTGTTGTGTTGTGTAATGGGCAAGACAAATCATTATATTTTATGGCTATAACTTTCTATTTCGGTCTCTGTCGTCTATCTTTGTATTCGTTTTTTCATCTGCTCATAGTTAAGCTTACCATCTTCCTGTGACATGCTATGTCAGAATGCTATGAGAAACACACGTAACATTACCATATCATCCTACCACAAAATAACATTCACCCAATATCAACAGCAAAAAAATGCTACTTATTCCATTGGAGTTTGCCCATTGGCAGAAAGTATGCCTAAATCTTGCCATACAAGGGTTAAAAACTAAATTTTTCTACATCTCATAACATCACCACAGAATTAGCATGGTTGGATTAGTAACATTATGCTAATTAGAATTACCACTCAGATTAGATCTGTTTTTCCTTTAGTATCTCGTTTACCTTAGCTTTGCTGAATGGGCACCTTCAGGGCACCTTATCAGAGAAGGGCCAAGGCTCGCACACAAACACACAGTCCCCTTGATTGGCCAAGGGGATGAGAATGCTAATGAGATGCAAATGGGCGCTACCTAACGCAATCTACAAAAGAGGCAGCCTAATTACAATTACCGGAAGAGGCTTCTAACGAGGTAGCATTAGCATGGCTCTGACGGTTACAGCTTTTTTATTTTATTTATTTATTTAACCTTTATTTAACTAGGCAAGTCAGTTAAGAACAAATTCTTATTTACAATGACGGCCTACCCAAGCCAAACCCTCCCCTAACCCGGACGACGCTGGGCCAATTGTGCACCGCCATATGGGACTCCCGATCATGGCCAGTTGTACAGCTTGATAAGGTATTTGTTAGTTAATCAAGGCTCAAATTAAGCTTGGCCATAGAAGTGGATGAGGATATTTGGATTCAGGTTCACCCTGTTGGCGTGTTTATTTCTTTCTGTCTGGTGCTTGAGCGCAAGCATAAGTGTGGGAATGTGTGTAATATGTATTTTGCATGCTCGATTAGATTAGGCCTTAATTTGTGTGTGTGTGTGTGTGTGTGTGTGCGCACGTGAGAGAGAGTGTGTGCGGGTGTGTTTGTGTTTACCTGTACTGCAGTGCCAGTCGTAGGGCGGTAGCGTTGGACTCGTATTTGCCCACTAGCATGCTCATCCTCTCTGCATTGCCCTTACACTCCTCCAACGTGATGGTCAACAGGTCGTTCTGAGATTTCAGGTGCTCAATGCGGCTGGAACACACACATTAGTCGTCATCAACATCATCATCATCATCGGGTTACATTTACTGTATAAAGTGCTTGTTATACCTCAAAGCACCGCACATTGCAGCTCACCAATCCACCAGCGATTTAAAGCACCCACCTGGGTGACTCACAGTAGTCATTTTGGGCCAGATCAGCTATTGCAGTAAAGGGGAGTGCAACTATAGCCACCCTCCTCTCTCTTACTCAAATGTCCTTGGTTTTATGGGTAGATTATATGAGAGTAGCTAATGACACATAACTATCCATCTAATTAAGGACGTCAATAAAGCACTCAGGGCTTAATGAAGAGAAAAGAGCCTGGTCACAGCCTGGTCGTTAATCATCCCATAAAAGCATGGGCCAAACCTTTAAGCAATAGTACGCCCCAAAATCGAAGTTGTCACAGGTTACCGGGTGCCCATCTTTTCCCTTCATTTTGGATTGACTCACATAATGTATTATACCACTTATGAGGTATGAAAATTGTTAGATTTTAAGGTGAACTATGCCTTTAAGTGTAATTATTCATTTGGATAAGCCTCAAAAAAGAGTGATCGTTATGTGTTCTTTGTTCGTGACATTCGATTTGGCCTGAGAGACAGACCTACAGAACTGTATAAGAAGTGTTTCACAACATTTCAAACCCATCTGCTTTAAATGTCTACTCAGTCTGAAGCTCTGACTGGAATGAAATGATAAAACGCACAGTAATTACAACGGATTATGACTTAAGCCCTCCTACAGAGAACACTCAGATCTCCACATCTCACTTCCAACTAGTCAGGATTATTAAGAAACATCATAACATTGTTCGCTAAGTCTGAAATCCCCCCAAAGATCCTAAAGTACACCGTTATAAGAGTTACTACTTTATTCGCTTGGAACAGGCTTCTGAGGGGAGTTTTTTTTTAAGAAAAGATGGGGTGTGAAGTATTTTATACTCACCTGCATGTTAAAACACAAACATTGAACCTGTGCCTAAATCGGTTCATTCGTAGGATCGAGCTGAGACTGGGGCTTTCTTAAAGGGCCCTTTATGAAGACTTGCTGGTGGAAAAGTACCTCAAGTGTGAATCTCTAGACCACAGTGTAGGCCAGAGGATGTCAATATTACAGTTTACATTTTAAATATGGCCATTTCTATCCTACTTCAATCCGAAGCAAATTTGTGTATTTTACTGATGAAAACTTACATAAGTGCATTCAGAAAGTATTCAGACTTCACTTTTTCAATATATGTTATTATGTTACAGGATATACAGTGGGGAGAACAAGTATTTGATACACTGCCGATTTTGCAGGTTTTCCCACTTACAAAGCATGTAGAAGTCTGTAATTTTTATCATAGGTACTCTTCAACTGTGAGTGACGGAATCTAAAACAAAAATCCAGAAAATCACATTGTATGATTTTTAAGTAATTAATTAGCATTTTATTGCATGACATAAGTATTTGATACATCAGAAAAGCAGAACTTAATATTTGGTACAGAAACCTTTGTTTGCAATTACAGAGATCATACGTTTCCTGTAGTTCTTGACCAGGTTTGCTCACACTGCAGCAGGGATTTTGGCCCACTCCTCCATACAGAGCTTCTACAGATCCTTCAGGTTTCGGGGCTGTCGCTGGGCAATACAGACTTTCAGCTCCCTCCAAAGATTTTCTATTGGGTTCAGGTCTGGAGACTGGCTAGGCCACTCCAGGACCTTGAGATGCTTCTTACGGAGCCACTCCTTAGTTGCCCTGGCTGTGTGTTTCGGGTCGTTGTCATGCTGGAAGACCCAGCCACGACCCATCTTCAATGCTCTTACTGAGGGAAGGAGGTTGTTGGCCAAGATCTCGCGATACATGGCCCCATCCATCCTCCCCTCAATACGGTGCAGTCGTCCTGTCCCCTTTGCAGAAAAGCATCCCCAAAGAATGACGTTTCCACCTCCATGCTTCACGGTTGGGATGGTGTTCTTGGGGTTGTACTCATCCTTCTTCTTCCTCCAAACACGGAGAGTGGAGTTTAGACCAAAATGCTCTATTTTTGTCTCATCAGACCACATGACCTTCTCCCATTCATCCTCTGGATCATCCAGATGGTCATTGGCAAACTTCAGACAGGCCTGGACATGCGCTGGCATGAGCAGAGGGACCTTGCGTGCGCTGCAGGATTTTAATCCATGATGGCGTAGTGTGTTACTAATGGTTTTCTTTGAGACTGTGGTCCCAGCTCTCTTCAGGTCATTGACCAGGTCCTGCCGTATAGTTCTGGGCTGATCCCTCACCTTCCTCATGATCATTGATGCCCCACGAGGTGAGATCTTGCATGGTGCCCCAGACCGAGGGAGATTGACCGTCATCTTGAACTTCTTACATTTTCTAATAATTGCGCCAACAGTTGTTGCCTTCTCACCAAGCTGCTTGCCTATTGTCCTGTAGCCCATCCCAGCCTTGTGCAGGTCTACAATTTTATCCCTGATGTCCTTACACAGCTCTCTGGTCTTGGCCATTGTGGAGAGGTTAGAGTCTGTTTGATTGAGTGTGTGGACAGGTGTATTTTATACAGATAACAAGTTCAAACAGGTGCAGTTAATACAGGTAATGAGTGGAGAACAGGAGGGCTTCTTAAAGAAAAACTAACAGGTCTGTGAGAGCCAGAATTCTTACTGGTTGGTAGGTGATAAAATACTTATGTCATGCAATAAAATGCAAATTAATTATTAAAAAAATCATACAATGTGATTTTCTGGATTTTTGTTTTAGATTCCGTCTCTCACAGTTGAAGTGTACCTATGATAAAAATAACAGACCTCTACATCCTCAATCTTCACACAATACCCCATAATGACAAAGCAAAAACAGGTTTTTAGAAATGTTTGCAAATGTATAAAAAAAGAAAATGAAATACCTTTATTATATAGTCAGACCCTTTGCTCAGTACTTTGTTGAAGTGATTACAGCCTCGAGTCTTCTTGGGTATGACGCTGCAAGCTTGGCACACCTGTATTTGGGGAGTTTCTCCCATTCTTCTCTGCAGATCCTCTTAAGCTCCGTCAGGTTGGATGGGGAGCGTCGCTGCACAGCAATTTTCAGGTCTCTCTAGAGATGTTAGATGGGGTTCAAGTCCGGGCTCTGGCTGGGCCACTCAAAGACATGCAGAGACTTGTCCCGAAGCCACTCCTGCGTTATCTTGGCTGTGTGCTTAGGGTCGTTGTCCTGTTGGAAAGTGAACCTTTGCCCCAGTCTGATGTCCTGAGCGCTCTGGAGCAGGTTTTCTTCAAGGATCTCACTCTACTTTGCTCTGTTCATCTTTCCCTCGATCCTGACTAGTCTCCCAGTCCCTGCCGCTGAAAAACATCCCCACAGCATGATGCTGCCACCACCATGCTTCACTGTAGGGATGGTGCCAGGTTTCCTACAGACGTGACGCTTAGCATTCAGGCCAAGAGTTCAATCTTGGCTTTATCAGACCAGAGAATCTTGTTTCTCATGGTCTGAGAGTCCTTTAGGTGTCTTTTGGCAAACTCCAAGTGCGCTGTCATGTGCCTTTTACTGAGGAGTGGTTTCCGTCTGGCCACTCTACCATAAAGGCCTGATTTGTGGAGTGATGCAGAGATGGTTGTCCTTCTGGAAGGTTCTCCCATCTCCACAGAAGAACGCCGGAGCTCTGTCAGTGACCAATTGCGCAGTTTGGCCAGGCGGCCAGCTCTAGGAAGAGTCTTGGTGGTTCCAAGCTTCTTCCATTTAAGAATGATGGAGGCCACTGTGTTCTAGGGGACAGTCAATGCTGCATAAATGTTTTGGTATCCTTCCCCAGATCTGTGCCTCGACACAATCCTATCTTGGAGCTCTACGGACAATTCCTTTGACCTCATGGCTTAGTTTTTGTTTTGACATGCACTTCTTCATCTTGTTCTTCTATGGTATAATGGCATTCACAACAATTAGATGTGGATTCCACCACCTACTGTGCGGGTGGATAATAAGGATCCCAAGATAAAAACTACCAACAAAGTAATTAACTAAACAAATCAACCTGCTTTTCTATAAAAACCTCATTCTTATCAACACAGGCTCAGAAGCCTCCTGTGAGGGCGGGACATTTTCTAGCGACAAAAGTCTGCCGTGAAGTCTTGGAGCCCCAAAAACGTATCTGCTGCAGCTTCTTGGATTTCTTAGATTCTGCTGTACAATGAATCACTGTGGCTATAAATGCCACAAATCCACCTTCTTCACAATGAGTGTATCCAGATCACCCGATTGACTTAAAACACTAGCAACTGGTTGCAATGCATCCACCTCCATATCTTCAACACTGTTGCCTCTTGCCCCTTCGACTCTCTTCACCGCCTCCACATAGGAGATCTGCTGTACAGCCCTGATCCTTGACCTCCTTCACCCTAACAGGGCACTCAAGGAAGTCCAGAGTATGATCCCCACCACAGTTGCAACATTTTCCATTCACAGATTCTTCAATATCATATTTCTTCAGTCTACAAACATTTGACACGTAACCATATCCTTTACAACTTCCACACTTGAATGGTTTGGACACAAATGCTCTCACCGCATACCTCACATATCCAAGCTTCACATATTCCCTCAGTCTCCTCAAACAATAATATCGACAGGCTTTTCTCCTTCCTTCCATTTAATATACGGGTCAAGCGACATGCACTGACCACTCCTGGGATTTTCTGACTAAGTTATTTATTTAACTAGGCAAGTCAGTTAAGAACAAATTCATATTTACAATTACAGCTTACCTACAGGGTTAGCCCCTGGAGCAAATTAGGGTTAAGTGCCTTGCCCAAGGACACATCGACAGGTTTCTTTCACCTTGTCGGCTCTAGTCACCTTGATTAAATCCACCTTTCCCACTGCTTTCTTCACAGTCCTCGATATTACAAATGGATTTCCCAAATGAATCTCCTTGTCCAAAAAAACGCAGTCCAATAAGAAATGCATTATGGGAACGGTCTTTGTCTTCTACTACAACTTTTGTTTGTTTTGTTCCATTCTTTGATTTCACTATTTTCCATTCCTTATCACACACACTTCACATGCCGCACTTTCGGATTCAAGCACAGTAGCCATTTCCTCTGTCCCAACCCTTCGTAACTCGCATGTTATGGTGATGGTTTGCTCTGACATGCACTGTCAACTGTGGGACCTTATATAGACAGGTGTGTGCCTTTCAAAATAGACCCCTCATAGCAAAGGGTCTGAATACTTATGTAAATAAGGTAAGCATTTCTAAAAACGTGTTTTTTCTATGGGGTATTGTGTGTAGATTGATGAGGGAATTAATTTGATCAATTTTAGAATAAGCCTGTAACGTAACAAAATGTGGAAGTCATAGCCCTAATCTTTATCTTATAATTAGTACTTGTCCATGTTATATTAAAGTAATACTGTATTCCACCATTAATGCCAAAATGTATTCACCAAAATGTATAATGTATATTAGATTTGGATTTCTTTGGGATAAAGAGAAACTTTTTTAATGTATGGTGCACTCAGAAAGTATTCAGACACCTTGAGTGACAGGCAACGCAGTTTAAGTGTCACCTGTTAAGTCTCTCCGTCTCCACCTCAAACTCCCTGATCTTGTTCTCAGAGATGGCTGATCCGTGGGAGTAGAGGGTCTGGAAGATCTCCTGGATGTTGGAGCAGTCCTGGAGGGAGTGTGCCAGGTGCTCCGCCACGTTACTGGACACCTGGGAGAGGAGGAACTGACATTTACATTGATCTAAGGAGGAGTGGAGTAGACAGCGCTTCAACCAATGTGAGTCGAGGTGCAGCCAAAAAGCACAGCGTAAAAACAACACAATGGGAATTCAATGGGTCAGACAGACTTGGGGGGGTTTCTTTGTGATCCTCCACTCTCTTAATCCACAGTGAGTTTATACAGTGTGCATTTATAACCTTTAAATATACAGGTTAGTCTTATTGAGATCAAACTCTTTTTCAAGAGATTGTATACGGAGAGAGACAGGTTTTCTATTGAACTCTGCTCTGCATTCCTCTATATAATCCGTCTCTGCCTAGTCCCAGAGGAATACTAACAGCCTGCCTCTCTCTTTCTCCCTCTTCCCTTTCACTCTCTTTCTAGTCTATTTTGGGCCAGATGGGTTCCGGCTAAAGATTGAGAGGAGAATTTTCGAATTTTGAATTGGTGGCCGGAGCTTTCAGGGAAAGAGAAGCCCTGGAATCATTAGGACTGGTTTCCCGTCACCCACACGTGAACACAAACCAATGGGAGAGAGGGAGATAGAAAAAGAGAGGGAGAGAAAGGGTGAGAGGAAGGGAGGCACTAGAGAAAAGAGGGCATCAGAAGAGGTTGGAAAGCGATAAAACTATATAGCTGGGTCTGTTGGTTGTTTTTTCCCCCTCCCTGTTCCCCTGTTTGAGGGGACGTTGTCAGGTGCCAGGGGGAGGGAGCAGTGGGGTATGAGTGACACCAGGTCGGTCCCACCATTCTGGAGATACCCATCTCTTACACTTCTGCTGATGCTGCTGTTATCGTTGGCCAGCTGCTACAGGGAAATGTTCTCCTACCTACTGTCACTCTTACTCTGTCTTCCCCTCTCCCTCTTACTCTGTCTACCCCTCTCCCTCTTACTCTGTCTACCCCTCTCCCTCTTACTCTGTCTACCCCTCTCCCTCTTACTCTGTCTACCCCTCTCCCTCTTACTCTGTCTACCCCTCTCCCTCTTACTCTGTCTACCCCTCTCCCTCTTACTCTGTCTACCCCTCTCCCTCTTACTCTGTCTACCCCTCTCCCTCTTACTGTCTACCCCTCTCCCTCTTACTGTCTACCCCTCTCCCGCTTACTGTCTACCCCTCTCCCTCTTACTTCCTTCTCTTCCTTTATTTTTTTATTTTGCCATCTTCCCCCTCAAAGCCTTCAGTATTGAATAGGCATCCTGTAGCTCCTTACCCCAATACTGCTGATCTCTGATCCCAGAACAGGCCTGTCGGTGGAGGAAGACTCCGACCTGGTTTTAGACAGCTTCACCCGCTCTGCCACCTAGCAACAAGACAACAAACTGTTTGATCTCTAAATCATTCCTAGTTGATCGCGAAACATTTCTATAAAAAAAACAACAACGATGTAGCCTTACATTCCAACTTTTTTCTGTCTCACGATGTTGGCATTAGATGCACTTGTTTCAGCTTCCCTGCGCGCCGGGTTGGCGAAGTGTTCCCATTTTGCGTGTCCAAAGGTACCAACTTCTCCTACTCGGCGTGCCCGGAGAGCAAATCAAGTGCACCTATTGGCCTATTGCTAGCCAATCGGATCACTCAGATCACTGTGTCTGTCTGCAGCTTCCTAGAGCGCACAGCAAAGGAAGTTGATACTGTGATTTCAAAACGTAAAGATGAGTGAGTTCATGTTACATTTTTTATTCAGCACTTTTATAAGCCATGAAATGCGCTTAACCACTCACACTGCAGTTTCAATGAATGAGTAGCAAAGTGTATCAATAGGCTTGAATTGTTATTATTATTATTATTGCATTGTTACTATTTCACTTTCTCATATCAGAGTAACAACATGAATTTGTGCACGAGGCCAAAATAATGCGGTGTGATTCGAGTTTCGCCATCAGCACGAAGTGTCCCCTTTTTGGTCTTAGCGGAGCGGGGAGGGCTGAGGGACGGTCCGACGGTGAGAGGCGGACCCTCTGATGCTCTCCCTCCGCTGAGACTGACCACCAGAGGCACAATCAGTCCAGTAAAATAAAGAAAGCACATTATTTCAATGTATGCTCAATCAGCTGTGGCTCGCAAGTAATACAACAAATGACCAGTGTGGTATACCTCAATTTTTTAAATATAATTGTTTTATGTCTGAGAAGAACATCATTGGCAGGGCAATTCAAGCATTGCATAATGTAATGGGCATATAGCCTAGGTTAATGTTGCATAGGCGTACGTTTTTTTAAGTCATGTTTTTTCTTCCCTTATCTGACTGGTAGATCTCGGCCTTCATTTTGACTCAGAAAGTGATCTCGGCTCAGAAAAGGTCCACTGCTCTAATGATTTGTATTCCCTCGGAGGCTCAATGCCTCTGATTACCACTGTCCCTCTCTGGCTGGACAAGCCCAAGGCTAGTACGCTGATTAGTGTGTGTGTGTGTATCATTCAAGTGATCGAGACAGTACTATAAGAGATGGTGAAAGAGATGGTGAAAAATGGAAAAGATGACAAAATGTTTGTCCTTGGTCAATCCAGAGGAGAGTTCATAATATCCCCACAGAGAGACATTGCATTACGTTATGAATGTACGATATTCCATTTCTTCAATTCTATTACTCAAGACCGTGTGACGTCTTAACCCTTTTGATGTACTTCGACATCCATATCATGCAGGTTTCTTTTTTGTTTTACCTTACTATGCACGTCATAGTGTGTGTGTGTTCTACCTTGGCCACAGGTATATCGTTACTGCTGCTGCTAGTGCTGAGTTCCCCAGTGCTGGGGTTGATGGGGCGGGAGGCTGGGGTGAGACGCCCGGGGCTGGACAGGCCTGCAGGCTGGGAGCCCTGGAGACGTGTCTGCAGCTCCCGCACCTGGGGAGAAGACACCATATAAATACATTATATTACTATTTCATTGTGAATGTGTTCTATTTAATTCTATGGGACACAAATACACACATAAGCTGGGGTTCATGGGCATGGCAAATCCCATTAAAAAAACATGAAAAAAACCCCATCAAAACAGACCTGCTGAAAACAGACACAACTGCTTATGACCTCATCTTACAGAGGATTTACAAAGAACTCAGTTAGTTGCATCTTTAACCACGTCTTGCTCCAGTTTTAGATAATGTGAGGATCCATCTCATCTCTTTAGAGCAGTGAGCAAAGGCAGGAATTTTGGGACAGTGACGATGTCATGAATGCAGAGGCAACGGGGTACTTGAGTCACTCCACTGCTGACAGGCTTCTCCTCTCACTCTATATTAAGCATAACAAAATCTAAATGGAAAGGCTTGCAAGGTCTAGCAATGAATTTGTATGCAAGCTTGGATTTGTCTGTATTATGTTTCCAGCTTGTATACAAAATCCACATGCTGGTGTTAATATGTTGTTACCTCTTCACAACCCAAAGCAGTTTAGGCTCCAGGTGTGTGTGTGTGTGTGTGTGTGTGTGTGTGTGTGTGTGTGTGTGTGTGTGTGTGTGTGTGTGTGTGTGTGAATGAGTGCGTGCATGTGTGTATATGGGTCAGAGGGAGAGAGCTTCCTCTACCAGGAAAAGCATGGAAAATAAAGAACATTAGTTTGAACCCTGGCCCATGAAAATACTGTATAAACTCAGCAAACTCGGTTTTGGATACAATGGCCTTTTGTGCTTTACACAGCACCCGTTGTACACACAGAGACCACAATGTATACCTGCATCAGTATATGTTGTCTGCACAAATGTATGGTCTGGTGTGTAAATCAGGCTTCCTCTAGAGGCAGACATACTGGCCTGGAAAACAGCTGAGGCGATAAGCCTGCATCTGTTTCTAACTCTGCCAGCCAGACTGCGAGAACAGATTTTCCCCACCTCTATTTCCCTATGGACGCCAGGGGAGAGGAGACTTTCGGAGACAGATAGAGAGAGTCAGGGATGAGCAGAGATAGAAGAGAAAGTGAGTGACAGAGAGAGGGGGGCGAGGACAAGAGTGGGGAATGGTTGACAGTGAAGCAGAGACACTGGGAATGAGAGAGGGAGATCAGGGAAAGACGGGGGGAGAGAGAGGCTGTAGGAGAGAAGAAGAGCGAAACAGAGAGAGAGAGTGGAGAAGAGTCCCCTAAGCAAGCTGGTCCTGGAGCTCTGTTCACAAACACTAACAGACCCCACAGAGCCCCAGGACAGCAACACAATTAGAACCAACCAAATCATGAAAAAAGATAAAGAGAATTACTTGACACATTGGAAAGAATTAACAAAAAACTGAGCAAACTAGAATGCTTTTTGGGATTAAAACAGAGAGTACACAGTGGCAGAATACCTGACCACTGACTGACCCAAAATTAAGGAAAGCTTTGACTATGTACAGACTCAATGAACATAGCCTTGCTATTGACAAAGGTCGCCGTAGGCAGACTTGGCTCTCAAGAGAAGACAGGCTATGTGCACACTGCCCACAAAATGAGGTGGAAACTGAGCTGCACTTCCTAACCTCCTGCCAAATGTATGACCATATTAGAGACACATATTTCCCCTCAGATTACACAGATTCACAAAGAATTTGAAAACAAATCTGATCCAGAAAATCACATTGTATGATTTTTAAATAATTAATTTGCATTTTATTGCATGACATAAGTATTTGATCACCTACCAACCAGTAAGAATTCCGGCTCACAGACCTGTTAGTTTTTCTTTAAGAAGCCCTCCTGTTCTCCACTCATTACCTGTATTAACTGCACCTGTTTGAACTCGTTACCTGTATAAAAGACACTTGTCCACACACTCAATCAAACAGACTCCAACCTCTCCACAATGGCCAAGACCAGAGAGCTGTGTAAGGACATCAGGGATACAATTGTAGACCTGCACAAGGCTGGGATGGGCTACAGGACAATAGGCAAGCAGCTTGGTGAGAAGGCAACAACTGTTGGCACAATTATTAGAAAATAGAAGAAGTTCAAGATGACGGTCAATCTCCCTCGGTCTGGGGCACCATGCAAGATCTCACCTCGTGGGGCATCAATGATCATGAGGAAGGTGAGGGATCAGCCCAGAACTACACGGCAGGTCAATGACCTGAAGAGAGCTGGGACCACAGTCTCAAAGAACCATTAGTAACACACTACAAAATCCTGCAGCGCACGCAAGGTCCCCCTGCTCAAGCCAGCGCATGTCCAGGCCCGTCTGAAGTTTGCCAATGACCATCTGGATGATCCAGAGGAGGAATGGGAGAAGGTCATGTGGTCTGATGAGACAAAAATAGAGCTTTTTGGTCTAAACTCCACTCGCCGTGTTTGGAGGAAGAAGAAGGATGAGTACAACCCCAAGAACACCATCCCAACCGTGAAGCATGGAGGTGGAAACATCATTCTTTGCGGATGCTTTTCTGCAAAGGGGACAGGACGACTGCACCGTATTGAGGGGAGGATGGATGGGGCCATGTTTCGCGAGATCTTGGCCAACAACCTCCTTCCCTCAGTAAGAGCATTGAAGATGGGTCGTGGCTGTGTCTTCCAGCATGACAACGACCTGAAACACACAGCCAGGGCAACTAAGGAGTGGCTCCGTAAGAAGCATCTCAAGGTCCTGGAGTGGCCTAGCCAGTCTCCAGACCTGACCCAAATAGAAAATCTTTGGAGGGAGCTGAAAGTCCGTATTGCCCAGCGACAGCCCCGAAACCTGAAGGATCTGGAGAAGGTCTGTATGGAGGAGTGGGCCAAAATCCCTGCTGCAGTGTGTGCAAACCTGGTCAAGAACTACAGGAAACGTATGATCTCTGTAATTGCAAACAAAGGTTTCTGTACCAAATATTAAGTTCTGCTTTTCTGATGTATCAAATACTTATGTCATGCAATAAAATGTAAATTAATTACTTAAAAATCATACAATGTGATTTTCTGGATTTTTGTTTTAGATTCCGTCACTCACAGTTGAAGAGTACCTATGATAAAAATTACAGACTTCTACATGCTGTGTAAGTGGGAAAACCTGCAAAATCTGCAGTGTATCAAATACTTGTTCTCCCCACTGTATATAGACGTCTTTATTCTTTTGGAAGAAGTGTGTGTAATATTTACTGTTACTTTTCATTGTTTATCCATTTCACTTGTTTTCGCAATGTAAGCATATGTTTCCCATGCCAATTAAGCCCCTTGAATTGAATGTAGAGAGGGAGGGAGAGACAGAAAGAGAGAGGGTGTATGACAGAGAGAGAGAGAGAGAGAGTGTGTGTGTGTAGTAGAGAGAGAGCGTGTAGGAGAGTGAGAGAGAGCTCTCCTCTCCTGAAAAATTCCCTGGGAGCCGTGGGTCTGAAAAAAGCCAACATGGCTGCCATGTGCTGCCAAAGGACACAGAGAGGACTGCGATTGTGCCATCATGAACTAGTCCTCTGGCCTTTTCACATGCACATTCGTCGAGGACAGTTCTTGTATCCAGCACATTTTTTTTAAGTATACTGAACAAAAATATAAACGCAACATGCAACAATTTGAATGATTTTACTGAGTTACAGTCCATATAAGGAAATCAGTCAATTGAACGGGGTACAGCCATGGGTGGGCCTGGGAGGGCATAGGCACATCAACTTGGGAGCCAGGTCCAGCCATTGCGGAGCCAGGCCCAGCCAATCAGAATGAGTATTTCCCCACAAAGAGCTTTAATACAGACAGAAATACTCCTCAGTTTCATCAGCTATCCGGGTGGCAGGTCTCAGACAATCCCGCAGGTGAAGAAGCCGGAAGTGAAGGTCCTGGGCTGGCGTGGTTACACGTGGTCTAACGTTGTGAGGCTGGTTGGACGTACTGCCACATTCTCTTATGGTTGAGAAATTAACATTAAATTCTCTGGCAACAACTCTGCTGGACATTCCTGCAGTCAGCATGCCAATTGCACGCTCCCACAAAACATGAGACATCTGTGGCATTGTGTTGTGTGACAAAACAGTACATTTTAGAGGGCCTGTTATTGTCCCCAGCACAAGGTGCACCTGTGTAATGATCATGCTGTTTAATCAGCTTCTTCATATGCCACAAATGTCAGATGGATGGATTATCTTGGCAAAGGAGAAATGCTCGACAACATGGATGCAAACAAATTTGTGCACAAAATTTGAGAGTGGAGTGTGCATTGTAAAAGCTTAGAATGCTTACAATGACATGCCAATATTTAGAAGTCTGTCTCTGGCCTTAAAGTCAAGGCACTTTTGTATCGTAAACAAACTTCTGACACAGCTGAATTATGTGGACTAGACACATACAGTACCGGTACTGTAAAAGGTGTAAAATATGCTTACTACCACAGTAAATACCTGTCATTCAATGGAGGGTAAAAGCCTAGGGAAGGAAAGATAAGATCGTATTCGGACCTTGAATCTCAAATGAGGGGGAATCCATATTTTAAAAGGCTGAACGGGAGGAAGAGGGCCCCCAAGGACGCGCCGGTGTTTGCATAGCAAATCCTTTAAGGAGCCCTGCATTGAAACAGCAATGCAATGCATTTGTCCAATTAGTCGGCAAAACGGACAGATTTCATTAGAGGAAAGAGGAGAGGAGAAATTGAGAGGGTGGGAGGAACGAGTGCTCTGAGCTGAGCTAGGATGCTTTTTCTGCTGCGTCTGGGTCTCCTTTCTGAGGACCCGCCAGAATTAGTGAGGCTGGTTAGGTCGGCCTGACCGTTTTTTCGCTCTATGCATCTCGAGGTCTAATCATATTACGGCTCTAACTAGCTTCAGCAAGCCTTGGGAGGACAACAGATTTGATTATGTGTCTAAAAGTGCTCAACATATTGATTCAGACGGCCGACAGCCGCACCATTTATCATTTGGTTCAGAAAGCAGAACACAGTTTGCAGCTGGAAAATTCAAAATGGTTCATTCTTGCAGGAGCAAGGATAAATACATGTGTCTGGCTACTCGTGCCCAGTAATGTCTTCTTCTCTTTCAGACTTCACTGAATAAACTTCCTGGAGTTAGAAATGGTACGTGCGAGTGTCTGTCAATGCAGTGGCCTAGCGACAAAGCATCAGAGAAGATATCTATATTTGAACCGATCTCCGCAGATCGTTCAATCCAACGGACATGGTGGAACATAATTACAGTTTAGAGACTTTTTTATTCAGTTGGATTCAGTCTTAGTTCTCTGCCTAGAACAAGTTCACACTAGGACGGATTTACTGGAGATTTGGCAACAGGGTCAAGTTCTTAGAACTTTTTCGGGATCTAATAAAATACATGAAACCGAATGAAAACTAAGAAACGTACATTGCTACGTTGAGTCTCTTGTTTCTCTCTTACTTCCACCTCACTAGATACCTTTCTATGTATTGACTGTTATGGCTCAGATTAAATCAAAATGTATGTAAACCTGCCTTAGCAATACTAAGGAACGATGCACCCCAGTCTGTCAGCCACCAACACAGTCACGTGGAAAGGCTCAAAAAGGTACACAGAAAACGCACAAAACCAAATAACAGAAAATTTTAAAAATCATAATAACGGGACCCAGCTGACTGACCCGTCGTCTCAGGCGGTCACGTTCCTCCCGGATGGCATTCATGGTGGCCTTTGTGCGGTTCAGGTCCTCCTCCTTGGAGCACAGCATGGTCGTCAGGCTCTCGTTCTCTTCCCTCAGGCCGGCCAGCTCCTTCTCCCAGTGCATCCGCTCTTCCGACAGGCTGGGGTAGAAGTCCCGGCCCAGGGCCCCCTCGATCTCCTCCACCGTCTGGGGGAAAGGAGGAAAGAGGAGGATCATTATATTATGGCACGAACATTATACAGTGCCATATGTATAGGGTGTTGAGATTGAGATTACATGTTAACAATTCTAGTAACCAAATATGAATGTGGATTATCTGGGACTCATTGAAATTGGCATCACAAAGAATAACCATTTGGTACCTTGTAGTAGCCCCAAGAAAGAGACAAGAAAATGATATGATAAAAACTAACACTGAGACAAAACAAGAAAATCTAAAATTTCAGGCACATTCGTATCTGCACACGATTTGCCCCTACACGTTTATTATTTGTGGGTAGTGTAGTCCATCATCCAAGACTATGATTGTCCATGTGTCTTTTTCCTTCTTTTATCTAGTGGAAGATCTCCCAAAGTGCCCATATTTCAGAGAGTATAACCGTGTGTGGATGTGCGTGCGTGTGCGATATGGCAGAGGGTTAGAGTCTATGACCATGTCTGTCTCTACAGATCCTCATCTCTAATGCTAGAGTGATTCATAGGCATGTAGTGGGCTTAGAGACAGGCTTGAGTCCCGCCTTTATCGCCTCTCCACCCCAGAGAGTCACTCTCTCTTATCCCTCCATCCATCCATCCACCTCCCTCTCAGCTCCCAGACAGAGCGATGGAGAGAGGAGCAGGAGAGAGGGGAGGGGGGGGGGTTCATGATAGAAATCATCATTTAAACTTGTATTTATGACTCAGTTACAAAATTCAATTGAATGTAATATTTACAGTGCTGTTTTTATATAAGATTAATAAATGTTTAATTCAGGCTGTAACATAACAAAATGTGTTATAAGTCAAGGGGCACTGTATTTTTTTATTTAACCTTTATTTTACTAGGCAAGTCAGTTAAGAACAAATTCTTATTTACAATGACGGCCTAGGAACAGTGGGTTAACTGCCTTGTTCAGGGGCAGAACGACAGATTTTTCCCTTGTCAGCTCGGGGATTCAATCCGGCAACCTTTCAGTTACGGGCCCAACACTCTAACCACTTTGCTACCTGTATACAGGACATTCGGAAAGTAATCAGACCCCTTGACTTTATCCACATTTTGTTACGTTATAGCCTTATTCTAAAGTTGATTACATTTGTTTTTTTCCTCATGAATCTACACAAAATACCCCATAATGACAAATCCAAAACAGTTTTTTAGAAATGCTTACTTTGGCAGCGATTACAGCCTTGAGTCTTCTAGGGTATGACGCTACGAGCTTTGCACACCTATATTTGGTGAGTTTCTCCCATTCTTCTCTGCAGATCCTCTCAAGCTCTGTCAGGTTGGATGGGGAGCTTCGCTGCAAAGCTATTTTCAGTTCTCTCCAGAGATGTTCGATCGGGTTCAAGTCCGAACTCTGGCCGGGCCACTCAAGGACATTTAGAGAATTGTCCCGAAGCCACTCCTGCGTTGTCTTGGCTGTGTGCTTAGGGTCGTTGTCCTGTTGGAAGGTGAACCTTTACCCCAGTCTGAGGTGCTGAGCACTCTAGAGCAGGTTTTCATCAAGGATCTCTCTGTACTTTGCTCTGTTCATCTTTCCCTCGATCCTGACTAGTCTCCCAGTCCCTGCCTCTGAAAAACATCCCCACAGCATGACGCTGCCGCCACAATGCATCACCGTAGGGATGGTGCCATGTTTCCTCCACACGTGACACTTGGCATTCAGGCCAAAGTGTTCTTGGTTTCATTTCACCAGAGAATCTTCTTTCTCATAGTCTGAGTCCTTTAGGTGCCTTTTGGCAAACTCCAAGCAGGCTGTCATGTGCCTTTTACTGAGGAGTGGATTCCGTCTGGCCACTCTACCATAAAGGCCTGATTGGTGGAGTGCTGCAGAGATGGTTGTCCTTCTGGAAGGTTATCCCATCTCCACAGAGGAACTATGGAGCTCTGTCAGAGGGACCATGGTCACCTCGCTGACCAAGGCCCTTCTCCTCCGATTGCTCAGTTTGGCCGAGCGGCCAGCTCTAGGAAGAGTCTTGGTGTTTCCAAACTTCTTCCATTTAAGAATGATAGCGGTTCTTGGTACCCTTTGCCAGATCTGTGCCTCGACACAATCCTGTTGTCTCTGAGCTCTGTGGACAATTCCTCCGACCTCATGGATTGGTTTTTGCTCTGACATGCACTGTCAACTGTTAGACCTTATATAGACAGGTGTGTGCCTTTCCAAATCATGTCCAATCAATTGAATTTACCACAAGTGGACTAATCAAGTTGTAGAAACATCTCAAGGATGATCAATGGAAACAGGATGTACCTGAGCACAATTTTGAGTGTCATCGCAAAGGGTCAGAATACTTGGGTAAATAAGGTATGTTTTTTATTTTTTAATACATTTGCACAATAATTCTAAAAACCTGTTTTTGCTTTGTCACTATGGGGTATTGTGTGTAGATTGATGAGAAAACTCTTAATTTAATCAATTTTAGTATAAGGCTGTAATGTAAATGTGGGAAAGGTAAGGAGATCTGAATACTTTCCAAATGCACTGTATATTCAGATTCAATTCCGATTCGAAAACTGGATCTGAATGCATCTGAGAAGTTGAATATATGAAACTTTGATCAACTTCAAATAATGGTTTGTAAAGTTGATACACAGACAATGAATGTGTATGGTTAGGTTGAAGTCATTAAAACTCATTTTTCAACCCCTACACAGATTTCATGTTAACAAACTATAGTTTTGGCAAGTCGGTTAGGACATCTACCTGGCTAAGTCATTCTTCCAACAATTGTTTACAGACAGATTATTTCACTTATAATTCACTATATCACAATTCCAGTGGGTCAGAAGTTTACATACACTAAGTTGACTGTGCCTTTAAACAGCTTGGAATATGATGTCATGGCTTTAGAAGCTTCTGATAGGCTAATTGACATTTTGAGTCAATTGAAGGTGTACCTGTAGATGTATTTCAAGGCCTACCTTAAAACTCAGTGCCTCTTTGCTTGACATCATGGGAAAATCAAAAGAAATCAGCCAAGACCTCAGAAAAGTCTGGTTCATCCTTGGGAACAATTTCCAAACGCCTGAAGGTACCACGTTCATCTGTACAAACAATAGTACGCAAGTATAAACATCATGGGAACACGCAGCAGTTATACCGCTCGGGAAGGAGAAACGTTCTGTCTCCTAGAGATGAATGTACTTTGGTGCAAAAAGTGCAAATCAATCCCAGAACAACAGCAAAGGACCTTGTGAAGATGCTGGAGGAAACAGGTACAAAATAATCTATATCCACAGTAGAATGGGTCCTATATCAAAAATAGAACTGTTTGGACATAATGACTATTGTTATGTTTGGAGGAAAAAGGGGGAGGCTTGCAAACCGAAGAACACCATCCCAACTGTGAAGCACGGGGGTGGCAGCATCATGTTGTGGGGGTGCTTTATTGCAGGAGGGACTGGTGAACTTAAAAAAATAGATGGCATCATGAGAAAGGAAAATTATGTGGATATATTGAAGCAACATCTCAAGACATCAGTCAGGAGATTAAAGCTTGGCCACAAATGGGTCTTCCAAATGGACAATGACCCCAAGCATACTTCCAAAGTTGTGGCAAAATGGCTTAAGGACAACAAAGTCAAGGTATTGGAGTGGCCGTCACAAAGCCCTGACCTCAATCCTATAGAAGATTTGTGGGCAGAACTGAAAAATTTTGTGCGAGCAAGGAAACCTGCAAACCTGACTCAGTTACAACAGTTCTGTCAGGAGGAATGGGCCAAAATTCACCCAACATATTGTGGGAAGCTTGTGGAAGGCTACCCGAGTTAAACAATTTAAAGGCAATGCTACCAAATACTTATTGAGTGTATGTAAACCTCTCACCCACTGGGAATGTGATGAAAGTAAATAAATAATTCTCTCTACTATTATTCTGACATTTCACATTCTTAAAATAAAGTGGTGATCCTAACTGACCTAAGATAGGGAATTTTTACTAGGATTAACTGTCAGGAATTGTGAAAAACTGAGTTTAAATGTATTTGGCTAAGGTGTATGTAAACCTCTGACTTCAACTGTACATGCATACACACATAAATGCATACAGTGGGGAGAACAAGTATTTGATACACTGCCTATTTTGCAGGTTTTCCCACTTACAAAGCATGTAGAAGTCTGTAATTTTTATCATAGGTACACTTTAACTGTGTGACGGAATCTAAAACAAAAATCCAGAAAATCACATTGTATGATTTTTAAGTAATTAATTTGCATTTTATTGCATGACATAAGTATTTGATACATCAGAAAAGCAGAACTTAATATTTGTTACAGAGATCATACGTTTCCTGTAGTTCTTGACCAGGTTTGCACACACTGCAGCAGGGATTTTGGCCCACTCCTCCATACAGACCTTCTCCAGATCCTTCAGTTTTCGGTGCTGTCGCTGGGCAATACAGACTTTCAGCTCCCTCCAAAGATTTTCTATTGGGTTCAGGTCTGGAGACTGGCTAGGCCACTCCAGGACCTTGAGATGCTTCTTACAGAGCCACTCCTTAGTTGCCCTGGCTGTGTGTTTCGGGTCGTTGTCATGCTGGAAGACCCAGCCACGACACATCTTCAATGCTCTTACTGAGGGAAGGAGGTTGTTGGCCAATGCGCTGGCTTGAGCAGGGGGACCTTGCGTGCGCTGCAGGATTTTAATCCATGACGGCGTAGTGTGTTACTAATGGTTTTCTTTGAGACTGTGGTCTCAGCTCTCTTCAGGTCATTGACCAGGTCCTGCCGTGTAGTAGTGATCAAATACTTATGTCATGCAATAAAATGCAAATTAATTATTTAAAAATCATACAATGTGATTTTCTGGATTTTTGTTTTAGATTCCGTCTCTCACAGTTAAAGTGTACCTATGATAAAAATTACAGACCTGTACATGCTTTGTAAGTAGGAAAACCTGCAAAATCGGCAGTGTATCAAATATTTGTTCTCCCCACTGTATGTATACACATACATACACTACCGTTCAAAAGTTCGGGGTCACTTAGAAATGTCCTTGTTTTTGAAAGAAAAGTTATACATGATAAATAGAGCGGCAGTATGAAAAAGTATAAAAATACAAGTCTGGAGTGCAAAAAAGCTATGAAAAGACATTGCTTAGTATGCGTGGATGGCTGATTATGTACACTATACATTGTTACAGAGTGTTAGGTGGAAAAAAATTTATCATATCTTTTTATTTTTTTATATAGATAAATAAGGAGTATTTGCATGGTTAACTGTACTATACAGGTAGATGGCAGAGAAATACTTTAAAAGTGTGTATGATATAAGTGATATTAGTTTACTTAATATACAGACTGGTTAAATGAACAGGTAAGTGAATATTTTGCATGGTTAAATTAACTGTACAGGTAAATGACAGGAAGAGATACTTAAATAGCTATGTGTGTGTATGATATCATTTAGGGTAATAATAGTAATTCCCTTAAAATACAGTCCTTAGTGCACAGGGTTTAATTACAGATAAATGCACGTATTGCACATTCAATAAACTAAAAGCAATGAAAAAAAGATACAACTGGCAGGATCCTAATATGCATTCCTGAGTGAATGACTACGTAAGTTCAGTCCAAGAATTACTTACAATATTGCATGTGATATGATATAACAACTTTACATGAATATGTATATACAGACCTGAATGAAAAAATAAATAAGTCCTGAGTGAATGAGTGATTACAGACCAGAGTTACGGATGGATGCATAATTGTTAAACTAGGTCCTAACACCCCAACAGTTCCAGGTCTATGTTGCCGACGGCATGGCACCCCGGTGAGGCATTAAATAGTCTAATAGCCGCCGGCAGGAAGGACGTCCTGTAGTGCTCTCTGGCACACCGTGGTGGGATCAGTCTGTGACTGAAGGTGCTCCTCTGCGTCATAGCCATGGCATGCAGAGGGTGGGTGACGTTGTCCATGATGGCCAGCAGTTTTGCCAGGATCCGTCTCTCCGCCACCTCCTCTAGAGTGTCAAGGCTAATCCCCAGAACAGAGCCAGCCTTCCTGATCAGCTTATTTACCTGAGAAGCATCACCAGCTTTTATGTTGGCGCCCCAGCATACCACTGCAAAAAAGATGTCACTACAGACTGGTAGAAGGTATCCAGTAGTTTACTGCACACGTTGAAGGACCTGAGAGTCGGCTCTGGCCCTTTTTGTACAGAACCCCGCTGTTACCAGCCCATTCTAGCCTGTTGTCCTTATGAACTCCCAGGAACTAACCAACCATTTCCACATCCATCCCCTGTATAGGGACTGCAGTCAGTTGGGCCTTGGTTCTCCTGAAGTCCACCACCATCTCCTTTGTTTTGCTGATGTTGAGCTGAAGGTGGTTCTGCTCACACACAACACAAAGTAATTGATTATGCTCCTGTACTACTCCTCCTGCCCACCCCTGATGCACCCTACAATTGCGGAGTCATCCGAGAACTTCTGTAGGTGGCATGTTTCAGAGTTATATCTGAAGTCCGATGTGTAGAGGGTGAACAGGAAGGGGGACAGGACCGTTCCCTGGGGGGCCCCTGTGTTGCTCACTGCCCGT
Source organism: Thymallus thymallus (assembly GCA_023634145.1). Taxonomy (NCBI): domain Eukaryota; kingdom Metazoa; phylum Chordata; class Actinopteri; order Salmoniformes; family Salmonidae; genus Thymallus; species Thymallus thymallus. Next base: position 15,181,360 of record CM042404.1, read on the forward strand.
TCTGACACACAGCTCTGTAGTCGCACAAATTGTGGCCTACCGGTCAGGTAGTCTGTGACCCAGGAGACTAAGGGTGCTTCCACTTTCATCCTCTTCATCTTCTCACCCTGTAGCAGGGGATGAATGGTGTTGAAGGCACTGGAGAAGTCAAAAAACATAACCCTCACAGCGCAACCTGCGTTGTCCAGGTGAGAGTAGGCCCTCTGCAGAAGGTAGATGATTGCATCATCCACCCCGATGTTGCGCTGATATGCGAACTGCAGGGGGTCCAGTGATGTACACACCAGGGGTCTGAGGTGAGCGAGGACTAACCTTTCCAGGGTCTTTATGATGTGGAATGTTAGCGCTACAGGTCTGAAGTCATTCAGGACAGTGGGGTGCGCCTTCTTGGGCACTGGGACGAGGCAGGATGTTTTCCACAGCACAGAGACCCTTTCCAGGCTCAGGCTAAGGTAGAATTGTCGCTGGAGTATTCCACACAGTTGGTCATTACAGACCCTAAGCACCCTTGGGCTGATGCCATCAGGGCCCGCAGCTTTCCACTGATGTAGTCTTTCCAGCTCTCTCTTCACTTGGTTGGTGGTGAAAGCCAGCCCAGGTGGGGAGGTGGGGGGAAGGGGGGTGTTGAGGATCAGTCCAGAGGGAGTCCAGAGGGAGCAGGGGCAGAGGTGATTGTCTCAACAGAGGTGTTGTGAGCTAAGTGGGAGTGGGACAATTTTTCCTTGTCCCCATGAAGGCCCTCTTCTTCTCATTCAGCAGGGCCTTCAGGTCGCTGGTGACCCAGGGTTTATTATTTGGAAAACAGCGTACCTTCCTGGTGGGTACAGTGTTGATATAGTCCGTTATGCAGTCAGTAAGTGTCAATGGCATCCCCATGAGCTTCACAGAGCACATCCCAGTCTGTTGTTTCAAAGCAGTCCCGTAGGGCCTCATTCGCCTCTGGAGACCATCTCCTAATGGTCTTAGTTGTTGGACCATAGGTCTATAGAGTGGGGTGAGGTGGACAAAGTTGTGATCCGATCTACCGAGGGGAGGGAGTGCAGTGGAGTTGTATGCATCCTTCACATTAGCATATAACAAGTCCAGAGTTTTATTATTCCTGGTTGGACACAAACTGTTTGAACATGGCAGCTTTAAAGAGAGAGATGCATGGTTAAAATCCCCCGAAATGGCAAAGAAAGCACTGGGATGCGCTGTCTGTAACCTCGCGATAACAGAGTGGATGACGTCACACACTGTGTTTGCGTCCGCGGAGGGCAGGATTTAAACAATAACAGCAATGGCCGCCGTGAATTCCCTCGGCAAATAGTAGGGTCTCAGGCTTACGGCTTACAGCTCAATGTCCGGGCTACAAAACTGTTCCTTAAGAGTAATATGTTTCGGATTACACCATCTGTTAACTAATAAAGCCAGCCCCCCTCCCTTACCCTTACCGGAAGAAGAAACGCTATCCCTGTCTGCTCTGATGGTCTGGAAAACGCCAATAGTTATGTTCTCTATGGGGATGTTATCATTCAGCCATGTTTCAGTAAAACACAAACAGGCTAGCTTCCCCATATTCTCTTTGTCCATGGACCAGACCCTGAAACTCGTCCATCTTGTTATGTAGTGATCTCACGTTGCCCATAATGATAGACGGTATAGCCAGCTTGTATTTCCTAAGCTTTGCTTTACACTTCAATCCCGCCCTGCGTCCACGACGTCGCCTTTTCAACTCGTCCGGAATATCAAACTTTTCCCTAGGGTGCAGCAGCGCTGCGTGTGCTAAATCCAGGAGCTGGGCTCGGTTGTAAATAATTGAGGACTCGCGTGTTGTTCAGCTCTGAGAAAAATAAAAAGTGCCTCAGTGATAAAAACGACCGCTAAAACCTGTTGAAAAAAAAAAACTCTGCACCAATGATTAGTTTCTGTCTCCTCATTTGATAATACATAAACATTTCACCACAACACCTAGTGTTACTATACATGTTTCTCTGAAATTGAAATGCTCCAGGCATTGATATATAAACTCCAGTCGTACATTATCAAAAGCCTTTTCAAAGTCAGCTATGAATAGCAGTCCTGGTTTCCCAGATTTGTCATAGTGTTCAATTGTTTACAGTACTTGTCTTAGATTATCCCCAATGTATCGTCCATGTAAAAAACCTGTCTGATTAGAATGAATTATGTCCGACAATACCTTTTTAATTCTATGCGCTATACATTTTGCATCACAACACTGAAGTGTAAAGGGCCTCCAATTTTTGTTTTTATAGACTGAATCTTTATATTTTCCACTTGTATCCTGTTTTAGGAATAATGAAATCAGACCTTCTTCTTGAGTGTCTGATAATCTACCAATCCATAGGAGTGGTTAAAACATGCCAATAACGATCCTCTGAGTATATCAAAAAAGGTTTGGTATACCTCAACTGGTATAACATCCAGCCCTGGCGTTTTCTCAGACTTAAAGGCTTTAAATGCATCCAAAAGTTCCTCCTCTGTAATTTCGCCTTCACATGAGTCTTTCTGTACTGCTGTTCATTTTACATTATCAATAGGGGGGGAAAAATCCATACATCGCTTTATTTCTCTGTCCTTCACTTTGCCTCTCTCCTTTATCTATTTATTTATTTCACCTTTATTTAACCAAGTAGGTCAGTTGAGAACAAGTTCTCATTTGCAACTGCGACCTGGCCAAGACAAAGCAAAGCAGTGCGACAAAAACAACACAGAGTTACACAGTAAACAAACATGGTCAAAAACACAATAGAAACTCTATATACAGAGTGCATCTATCTCCCTCTCCCTGTTCCTTTCTCTACTTCTCTCCATTCTGTGTCTATAGGTCTATTCCCCTTTCGTTCTCCCTCTCTCTCTCTCCTTCTCCCATCTTTCCCTATGTGTGTGTGTGTGTGTGTGTGTGTGTGGTGTATTATCTGTTTTTGAGGAAACAAATAGCTAGCAGACTGAATTCTCCTTAGGACTGCTGACATCAGTCTGACTCACACAGGCCCCCCAGGCTGAGGCAGGCTGTTACTGGTGGGTCCAACCCAGGGTTACCCAGGACCCCTGCTGACGGATTACTGGAAGTGGCTCATGTCTTCCAGCAGGACAGTTCAACGTCATACAACAGTTTGTTTAAGTATTATAACTAATCTCACTCTCTTTAAGCGTCTATGAACGCAATTAATTGATTTTAATCTATCCTGCACGTTCTTCTTCACTCTGTCTGCTCTTTATCCTCCTTCACTCTTTCCTCCCAATTAACTGTGTTTATAAGGAAGGAAAAGGATTGGCTAAAACAAGTCTCAGTCTCTGCCGCTAGTCATTTCCTGGTGTCTTACCTTGATGGCAAGGTCACAGTGTTCGCTGGCGGTGGTCAGCTGCTCTATGTGGCGGTCGACCTCGGCCACAGACAGGCTGCATGTGCTCTTCTTCCTCCCACACAGCACGCTCTCCAACCCCGTCAGAACCCTCTGCAGCTCTGAGTTCAGGTCACTACAGTTGTCTACAGGGAGAAAACACAGATCCGGGTCAGACAGACTGGTCTAGGAACAGATTAATGTTTAAAATCCTAATGTAATGTCAGGCAAATCCGAGTTCAGGCCACTGCAGTAGACTACAGGGAAGAAGTCCAGGGCCAGGATCAAACAGATCTGGAATCAGATGAATGAATGCTAGTGTGCTTGATGCAGGGCAAAATATAAAATCGGACTAGAGCCAGATAGAACAACACAGCTACTGTAGTCTGCATGAGCAAGGTGACCTTGGAGCATAGTGTTGATGTTTTGTGTGCTAGGGCCAATACTAATAACCAGCCATGTGCTAAATGCTAATGGTTTAACTGAGCGCCCGAGGGTGACTGGAGGAATGCTGCAGGCTAGCAGCACACTCGTTAAACCGCATCACACACACACACACACACACACATCTGCTGTTTAGAGAGAACACAACACACACCACAGAACTATTTGAGAGAAAAACAACGATACAAGCAGAACCATTATTTTTATATAATAATATGACAATTGTCATTCAGCACATTTATCCACAGCGAACTACAGTTAACACCTGTGGGAATCAAACCCACAACCCTGCGTTGCAAGGCAAGCACCAAGCTCCAAAAGAGGCGTTTGATTAAATAATTAAGACACACAAATGACAAGAGGGAGTCCGACCACAATTTATTTGATTGTGCCGGCCGGGCTCCTCCCTTCTGCAGCGACCACCACAGAACATCAACAGTGTGTATCGCATTGCTGAAGCTGCAACATAATTACAGCCATTTCTGACTGAAAAGTTCTGTTACCGAAACCCTTAATTTGTTTAGGAAAAACATTCCCTATTCCCTCAACCCTTGCTCTCTTTACGTGACACATGTATGCATCGCATGCACGTGACCAATAGGGCATGACCTATAGCAGATCATAATCACATCGATAATTGGTTATGAACTCTGAACACTAACACGTGACAGCAAAATGGATGCAGATGACGTGACAAATAAGCTCGAAACATATGTGTCAAACAGGTGCAATATCATTTTTTATGAACGTTTGGAACAATGTAAATACTAAATAAATAAGCATACCAGAGAGTCTGTTGTCACATTTATTTTTTTGGGGGGAAAGCCTTTATTACAGCAAAGACTAAAAACGGTCACATGCATTTGTGATTTCAATTGTCGACATGGAACGATTTGTTTATTGTTTACGCTAATTATTCAAGGGTCGCTTTGTTATTTTATTTCAAAACTAAAATGCTTGATTGCATTTCAAATCATGAATGACTCGAATGCTGTGTGATGACATGAACGAATGAATGATTGATTGATACAGTATCCTATAGAAGTATTGAAATATAGGCCTAAGTAAGTTACGGTATTAAGACTAAACAGGATGCCCTCTTAGGCCTACAGCTCGATGGTGATTATACAAGGCTGCTATGCTAAGCTTACTAATCATAATGACATTACTTATTATTATAATGATGAAATTAATAATAATAGAAATAATAACAATAAGGAGATCAAGAAAAAGGAGCGTTATTATTATAAATATATTTTTTTCGGACAATTTAGAACAGTGTAAACACTAAATAAATTATAAGTAATACCAACAAAAAAAAAAAAGAGTAAAGCCTTTATTAAAGCCTAGTAAAGATTTAAAAACAGCCCAATTTGTGAAATTGTTTATCCAACATGTTGTGGTTGCGTGAGGCTTGATGCTCACGGAATCAATATGTTATTAAACAAACACTCAAACAGGCAACACAAGCAGGATCTGTATTATTTCTGTACATACAGTACATTTGGAACATATTCAGACACTACATTTTTCTACATTTTGTTAAGTTAAGGATCTGACCCTTTTTTTAAAATCTTTGCCTAAAATGACATACCCAAATCTAACTGCCTGTAGCTCAGGACCTGAAGCAAGGATATGCATATTCTTGATACCATTTGAAAGGAAACACTGAGGTTTGTGGAAATGTGAAATTAAGGTAGGATAATATAACACATTACATCTGGTAAAAGATAATACAAAGACATTATTTGGGGGGGGGGTCCCATCAGCTTTTAAATGCAAGAGAAAGGCCAACATATCTCTTAGGAGTCCAGGCGAAATTTAGATTTTGCCCACTCGATGGCAGCAGTGTATGTGCAAAGTTTTTGACTGATTGAATGAACCATTGCATTACTGTTCAAAACGTTGTATCAAGTATTGTATACAATAATTTGTTCTTAACTGACTTGCCTAGTTAAATAAAGGTTAAATAACATAAAATAAAAAGTCTGCCCAAATGTGCCTAATTGGTTTATTGATACATAACTGTGCACTCTCCTCAAACAATAGCAAGGTATTATTTCACTGTAATAGCTATTGTAAATTGGACAGTGCAGATAGATTAACAATAATTTAAGCTTTCTGCCCATATAAGACATGTTTGGGAAATGTTCTTGTTGCTTACAACATCATGCTAATCACATTAACGCATGTTAGCTCAACCATCCCGAGGGTGGGACACGATCCTGCTTAAGTTACAGCTTAATTCTAAAATCTATTAAATTGCCCTCATCAATCTTCACACAATACCCCATAATGACAAAGCAAAAACAGGTTTTTAGAATTTTTTGCAAATGTATTAAAAATAAAAAGAGAAATACCTTATTGACATAAGTATTCAGACCCTTTGCTATGAAACTCGAAAATGAGCTCAGGTGCATCCTGCTTCCATTGACCATCTGTTAAATTCAATTGCTTGGACATGATTTGGAAAGACACCTGTCAATATAAGGTTCCACAGTTGAAAGTGCATGTCAGAGCAAAAACCAAGCCATGTGGTCGAAGGAACTGTCCGAAGAGCTCCGAGACAGGATTGAGTCTAGGCACAGATCTGGGGAAGGGTATCAAAACATTTCTGCAGCATTGAAGGTTCCCAAGAACATAATGGAAGAAGTTTGGAACCACCAACCACCTCTTCCTAGAGCTGGCCGCCCGGCAAAACTGAGCAATCGGGGGAATAGGGCATTGGTCAGGGAGGTGACCAAGAACCCGATGGTCACTCAGAGATAGCTCCAGAGGTCCTCTGTGGAGATGGGAGAACCTTTCAGAAGGACAACCATCTCTGCAGAACTCCACCAATCAGGCCTTAATGGTAGAGTGGCCAGACGGAAACCACTGCTCAGTAAAATGCACGACAGCCCGCTTGGAGTTTGCCAAAAGGCACCTAAAGGACTCTCAGACCATGAAAAACAAGATTCTCTGGTCTGATGAAACAAAAAATGAACTCTTGGCATGAATGCCAAGCGTCACGTCTGGAGGAAACCTGGCACCATCCCTATGGTGAAGCATGGTGGTGGCAGCATCATGCTGTGGGGATGTTTTTCAGCAGCAGGGATTGGGAGACTAGTCATGATTGAGGGATGTACAAAGAGATTCTTGATGAAAACCTGCTCCAGAGCGCTCAGGAGCTCAGACTGGGGCGGAACAACGACCCTAAACACATAGCCAAAGTCTCTGAATGTCCTTGAGTGGCCCAGCCAGAGCCCGGACTTGAACCCGATCTCACATCTCTGGAGAGACCTGAAAACAGCTGAGTAGCGATGCTCCCCATCCAACCTGAGAGAGCTTGAGAGGATCTGCAGATAAGAATGGGAGAAACTCCCCAAATACAGGTGTGCTAAGCTTGTAGCGTCATACCCAAAAAGGCTGTAATCGCTGCCAAAGATGCTTCCAAGAAGTACTGATTAAAGGGTCTAAATACTTACAGTACAACTTCAGTAAAACATGTCTTAGAGTGATGGACTGTGCCATCCCCACTACATCCACAATGGATTAGTCCACTCAGGCAGGTGTCTTGTTCGCCATCGATTAAAATCGGGCCTGGCCTAAAAGCAATGTACCACTGTCAAAGCTTCCGTTCCCCATCTCAAGCGATACAACTTCATATCTCAAGAGGGAATCAAATTGGCTCATCAGAAACTCATTTAAATTTGCATATAAATAAAATCCTGCAAAGCATCCAATACCTCCATGCCAATGGTGGGCACCTGCTGCATCCAAAACAATAATGATGATGATTATTGGGTACATTGTTTGGAATATGAAAATGTGGAGAGTAACAGACGTATTTCCCAATGTGCCCCCTTTTCCTACCACTGGAGGGGGCAAAGTAAGTGCAGGTTTTGCCAACAATGCAAAAGTAATTAGTGCTGTGCGAACGAATGTGATGATTAACAAAACTTGAATTCCTGTATCCTAAACGATTTCCTGACTGGTGAAATCCTTTGTGTGTGTGAGGGGATAAGATTGCCCCGGCTACAGCTAGAGACAAAGGACTGTGAAGAACGAAAAAAAAATGTTCTTCTCTCTCTCTGCTCAACATTGAGGATAATGAAGAAGAGAAACCAATAAAGGTCTTTACCATTGACAAGTGATTGCTGGGTGCTCTCAGCAACATTGATACAGGGGAGTATAAATAGCATCTCGAAGGAACTGCTGCACTGGACTCTGCTGAATCAATTTTCCATTGTGGGAGTGTGCATGCGAGCACAAACACACACATGCTTGCACACACACACACTGTCACAGGCACACGCACACAACTGCTCCTCATTCTATCTCCGCTAGAAGCCGATAATTGTGTTTTGGGTGCCATCAACCCTATAGCAGTTGGTTGGCAACAGGCCATCCATCAAGGGAGGACATTGCACAGATACTGTAGGTAACAGTCTATCTATGGGCACAGATACTGTAGGTAACAGTCTATCTATGGGCACAGATACTGTAGGTAACAGTCTATCTATGGGCACAGATAGGTAACATAGTCTCTCCATGGGAGAGATGATTCATTTGAACCACCGATTGAAGCAGTTATTAGTGAAACAGAAAAGATTAGAGTGAGAGAATAATCAGATTAATTCTATTGATGGTGTAGAGCCAACTCCGGCTTGGTTGTGAATGTGTCCACTAAACCATAGAATGAAGGGATTCAGAGCAAGTCAAAATAATTTATAGGAGTTGTACGTGGGTTTACAGTCGAGCACTACGGGCACACTGTGTCCTTTCTTACCTATGTCAGCGGTCACCAGGGTGGAGTGGTTTTCAGGCAGTGAGACGGACGCCCCGTCCTGGTCAAGGCTGCGTCCGTCCTCATTGACCTCGTGCTGGCTGTGGCTAAGCTCGGAACGCAGCTCCGAAAACTCATCCTCCTCCCTGAGGGGCAGAGGGTCACGTAGTTATGTCTGAGTTGCGTCAAACTGATATAGCACTAGCCTTGCTGACAGATCTGCTTGTGATTTGATAACGCATTCATTTCCTGGCATGATGGCAAACAGCGGAGTCAGCTAAAGCATACAACTTTGGTAACCAGGTGGGTGTGACAATTCCCTGCAAAGTTAGTTTTTTACTTCAATGTCTTTTTCATGGCCACACACACTGCCATTACCAGATGATGGTGTAAAGAATCGATCAGTGGGAATGAGAGAAATGTTTGTTTTGTAGGGCATCAGCTATTCATCTAACAATAGCAGAAACGGTAACCGTGTAGATGTACCATCATGTCAATCTTAAGTCTTGAGTATAGTTAACATGGTAATAATCTGGAAAAAACGACCTGAGACAACCTAGGTCATTTGAGCCAAGCCCCCTCAGATCCAGACTATATACTGTAAGCTTAGCATCAGTTAACCTGTAAAACGGCAGAATACAGCCATTTCGTGTGATTAGCTATGCCTTATTAAAACATAGACATCTATGCCTTTCATATAAGGAGAATTTGTCCTTTTCAAATATGCACACTTTCCACATGAATATGCAAGCTGATTAACCCTATACAGCACGTATACACGCATGTGTGTGTGTGTGTGTGTGTGTGTGTGTGTGTATTCGTGCTTCAGATGAGAACCCTCCACAATTAAGCAATAGTGATCCCAGTCTGAACTTCTCAGGCATTAGTATTTAAATATATGCACAAGCATGAAGATCATGTTTAGTTGGAATGAGAGAAAAGCTCTCGGTGTGACCAACCTGCAGGAGAAATGTCTGTGAGACTGATCACATCGGATTATCTATTAAATGAAGCATGGACACCCCACACCTACTGTATGTTGATACCACTTGTCATCCCTTACGAGTTCCATTGGGAATATTGACTCTATCCAATAGGTCTATGCATGCGATACAGAAATAATCACTATTGGTGAAAGTAGTATTGCACTAAACAACCTCACTTCTGCTACCAAACATTGATACGTCACATCTTGCCAGTAGCTCTGAATTATAGGGTCGTTTGACTGCATTTCATTGGTTTGACACAATCTTGATTGCACATCTGTGAAATAAATAGCCGGGCAGTAAATTCACATCACAGAGTTCTCACAAGGCTGACAAATAGAAAGTACTGACTCGCGCTGTTATGTGCTGTTCTGACGCAAGATACACTGAATTGGCACCGTTTATGCAAACATACACATACACAAACAATCAGAGAATGAAAGAAAACAGAAAAAAAAAATCCCCTTCTCCAAAATTCATAAGACTTTATAATGAACCTAATCATAAAACCAAGATAACACTTTATTCAGTACCATTTCAACTAACTATCTATTAACCCTTACCCTAACACTAACCTTAACATTTACCCTAACCCTAATTCTAAACCTAACCATAACCTTAGCAAGCAGTTGCTTATCAACAGATAGTTTGTTGATAGTATGACCATCTGTAAAGCATCTACTGATGGACAATCCGGACTATCCAAATAAAGTGTGACCAAAACCAATTTTGGAAAACAAACACTTACAAGACATCTGATGCAAATGCTGCCATTTTGATTTCACTACAGTAAGTAAAAAATGTATGTGTGTGTGTGTACCACCGACCTGATGGTAGTGCCCTGTAGCAGGTCTATCTTCTTGTTGAGTTCAGCGATGATACTGTGTAGCTCTGTGATCCTCTCCTCGTATCGTAGGGTGGTCCGCTCCTGAACGTCCTCATGCTCCCGCATCAGATAGGACTGCTCACTCTGACAAAACACATTATAAATATGTTATGACTCAAGACCATGTTATCCGATCATTTATCGCAGGCATTTTTCTGACATCGTTCATTACGATAAGTAGCCTATAGTATAGAAATATGAAGGTTGAAATTAAATAAGTTTGCTAATACGGGTGACTGTTAATAGGACAATTGATGGCTACAACAATCAAACGAGTAGTAGTAGTTTAAAGGATATATTTTTTTTAACTATGCACATCAATATTATAAACTTAGTTCTATTTATCGTTATCACATCAATTCAGACAATTTAATACGATATGTATTTTTATCCATATCGCCCAGCTCTAGTGTGGAATCTTTCTATCTGCAACCTTCTAAACATTGCGCCCCATTGAATAAATCTAAGCCCAAGGTTTCTGAGAGTAAAATTCAAAAGGTCAATAGGTCAATAGAAGCTTGGGGAGTCAGGGGTGTACTTCATCCTAAACAAAAACGCATGTGTGCAAAAGGTTGGGGGGTTCAGGTGACGAGGTATGTGCCTCAGGCTGACACAGCCATCAAAGTCCCTACGTTGAGACACAGCCCCAATGTGTAGGTGTGTGTGTGTGTGTGTGTGTGTTATCCTGAGTTGAGTCAGGAGTCCTCCAGTCAAATGGCCAGCAGTGACAATTAAAATAGCTGAGTGGCTTTAGCTCCCTACCCCATGGAGAGCTGCAGCTTCCACTCAGCCATTATCAGGTCACACAGTGTGACCAACTGTCATAACACCCGTCCACTGATGCCCAGAGACACAACAGTCACTGATAGGAAGTGGGATGTGGTTTATGGCAGGGACAAAATATATTTTCAAAGCAGTTTGGCTCTGACTTTCATAGGCAACAAACTTCAGCAAGGGCCAAAGACTTGGTTTGTCTGTCCTCAATCAGAAGTATATTTTGAGGTGAAAAGCCCATCGAAAGTCTGAAATAGTTTTTGGTGAGTTCTGAACAAACGGTCACCCCAATACAATAACCAAATGAAAAATCATCCACTTCAGGAAAACAAGCTCTTTTGGAGCCAAACATCCTCCTTAGACTTCTAGGCACCACATATCCTTTGCATAAACTTGTTTGACTGAAATGTCCTGCATATTTACAGCTTTGGAATTTAGACCCATGAGAGGGTTCAAAATGTCAAGAGTGGGCACATTTCGATGACATCATACAACAATATTTACAGGTTCCATAGAAACTGCTGGTACTTTGTCTGAGTTAGCAGACAGTCCGTTGTGGGACCTGACAGGACCTCATTGACTTGTGTAGATACTAACTGACTTATAAGGATTCCAGTCATTACTCTCTATGCAGACACTAACAGAATGAGGTGTAGATAGTTTGTATCATAAAAAAAAGACAAATGGGAGACAAATGTTTCAATTGTCTGCCAGTGCTGATATAGGCCTAGCGCTTTCTGTAGAATCTTGGTATGATGACATCACTGTCTAATTGATCAGTGGTCTCGTAGTATCTCTACAATTACCAATCTCAGCCAGACTAGTTTCAATCTATTCACTCTTCTCCAAACACAAATGGCATCCAGTGCAAGTACAGTTCAAGCTACTTCTTTAACTTATGGTCTATCCCTCTTCATCTAACTCCAGTGGAACAGGTGGGAAACCGACAAACCAAATAGCTTCTAGCTTAATATTTAACACAAATTACAGCACCAGAATGCCTTTTCTTTAAAACCATCGCCACTAGGGAAATACCCATAGTCGATGTAGGTGCCAGCAGAGGTATTCCACAGCTCTTTGAACCAGTGCTGTGTCTGTTTGTAGTGGTCCAGGGAGACACACGCACACACACAGTGGTGGCCCAAGGAGACAGACTGAGTCTAACAGCCTGAGGGAGATGCTTCAGAAGGCCATGTCTGAATAAACAGCTTCTAAATTTAAAGACAATTCCCCAGTCAGGCCGAGGCGTTTATAGAACAGGTACTCACACAATCTGTCTCGCTATTACACTTATTCCATTAGACAAACACAAACGTTAGCACACCCATTAATTCTCTCCATAAGCAAGCACACACACACACACACACACACACACACACACACACACACACACACACACAGAGACAGAGAGAGAGAGCCCAAAACTCCCTCTTAGGAGAGAGCCAGTGTCAATCACAAAGACTGGGAAAACTACAAAGCAGATCGAAGCTGAGCAGTTGGCATGGTTACTGAGGCTTCCAGGTTTTATTTAAAAAGCAAAGCTTCCAGTCTCTCATTACTGTATAGGAGCAGGGATCCAGATAGCCAGAGCTGGAATGAAATCCTCCTCCTCCTCTAATGAACACCCAAGGTCACAGAGAATGCTAGTCACTGGGATGAAAACATTACACTGGAGACAATGTAAATAATACGATACTATGAGCAATGTAATGGGAAGGTGATACCCGACTGCTGAAAAGAAAGCAGTTCCTTTCGAGCGCATGCAAGATAGTAACGACCAAAAGATTATCTCTGTGATGATGTCATCAGCATTCTGCATCTCTTCTCGGAAGAGTAACTACTCTGATTGGAGCATATGGAATGGTTGTTTTGGGGGGAGGGGAGATTTTACAGACACATTCCAAGTGAGCCATACAATTCAGTGCCTGTGTGCCGTTTCAGCTATTCCCGGATATTCTTTAAAAAACGTACATCGAAAGAATCTCACTTATGTGAAGCCAGTTCAATTCCATCCCAGCTTTTTACTGTTTTTAACATCCATCAGAGCAGTTTAGGTTATTATTCAAAGATAAAAAATCCTACAAAGAAACATTTGCATACCAGAGAGGTCTTAAAACACAGGTGCAGACAAGAGGAAGGGAAAGAGGAATAATTTACACAGTGTTTCTCAAATGATGGGTCATGATGAGAGATCCACTGCAGCTGGCGTATGGACAGAAATATTATTAAGATTTGTAAGGCTTTAGATGTTCTTGGCATGGGACTTTGAATGGGAAGCTTAAGTGAAGGTAAAAGATGAGTTTACAATACAATGAAGAATGTGAATCTAAGTGAACATTCTGTATGCACGTCTGTTGTCTGGTAGAGTACCTGTGCTTTTGCCAGTCTCTTCTCCAGCAGCTCTCTTTCTCTCTCCGTCTGCACCAGCCGCTTGTTCAGCTCCACCACGTCCCCCTTCCACGAGGCCAGGGCTGTCAGCTGGAGCTACAGAGAAAGGGGAGAGGAGAGAGGGTTAGAACCATAACACACACAAGTACACACTCACGCATGGACCAGCATAATGTATATACAGTACCAGCCAAAAGTTTGGACACACCTACTCATACAAGGTTTTTCTTTATTTTTACTATTTTCTACATTGTAGAATAATAGTGAAGACATCAAAACTATGAAATAACTACAACATGTAGTAACCAAACAAGTGTTATCAAATCAAAATATATTTTAGATGGTATGGTGTATCGCTGCAGAATGCTGTGGTAGCCATGCTGGTTAACTGTGCATTGAATTCTAAATAAATCACAGACAGTGTCACCAGCAAAGCACCCCCACGCCATCAAACCTCCTCCTCTATGCTTCACGGTGGGAATCATACATGCGGAGATCATCCATTCACCTACTCTTTGTCTCATAAAGACACGGCGGTTGGAACCAAAAATCTCAAATTTGGACTCATTAGACCAAAGGACAGATTTCCACCGGTCTAATGTCCATTGCTCTTGTTTCTTGGCCCAAGCAAGTCTCTTCTTATTATTGGTGTCCTTGAGTAGTGGTTTCTTTGCAGCAATTCGACCATGAAGGCCTGATTCACACAGTCGATGTTGAGATGTGTTTGTTACTTGAACTCTATGAAGGATTTATTTGGGCTGCAATTTCTGAGACTGGTAACTGTAACGAACTAATCCTCTACAACAGAGGTGTTCTTGCCATAATATGGACTTGGTATTTTACCAAATTATCAGGTCCTGACCGTAGGGAGGCCTTTGGGCTTCTCTATGTTTGTCACGGTCAGGGCCTGACTAGAGAGTTCTAGTTGACTCTGTGAGCCAGCCTCCCACGCCGGACCTCCAGTGTGAAACCTCAATCCAGTCTGTCCAGAGTACACCTCCAGTGCAGAACATGGGGGAACTGGGAAGCGAAGGACGAAGAGGAGCGCCTGCTGAGGTATTTTGGCTGCGCTGAATCTTCTGTGCGTCTCCCCAGTCCGGTACGTCCTGTGCCGGCTCCCCGCACCCGACCTCCAGTGCGTGTCACCAGCCTGGTGCATCCAGTGCCGGCTCTATGCACCAGAACTCCAGTGCGTCTCCCCAGCCCGGTACGTCCTGTGCCGGCTCCCCGCACCCGACCTCCAGTGCGTGTCACCAGCCTGGTGCATCCAGTGCCGGCTCTATGCACCAGAACTCCAGTGCGTCTCCCCAGCCCGGTACGTCCTGTGCCGGCTCCACGCTGCCTGACCTTCAGTGCGTGTCATCAGTCCGGTGTCCAGCACGGGACCGTTCGTCAGCCACGCTCCAGAGCCAGAGCCGCTTGCCCAGTCCTTTAGCCCTGCTCCAGTGCCTGGTCCGGGACCGGTGTCCAGTTCAGCTCCGAGGCCGGAGTACTCTGCGCCCGTGCCCAGTCCGGGACCGGTGTCCAGTCCAGCTCAGAGGTCGGAGCTTCCCTCTGCACCAGTGTCCAGTCCGGTACCGGTGTCCAGTCCAGCTCCGAGGTCGGAGCTTCCCTCTGCACCAGTGTCCAGTCAAGGACCGGTGGCCAGTCCAGCTCTGAGGCCGGAGTCCTCTGCGCCGGTGCCCAGTCCGGGACCGGGGTCCAGTTCCGAGGTCGGAGCCTCCCTCGACACCGGTGCCCTGTCTGGGACCAGTGGCCAATCCAGCTCCGAGGCCAGAGCCCTCTGCGCCGGAGCCTCCACCGGAACAGACGGCGGTACTTTTTGATTTGTTTAACCCTCTTTTGGTTACTACATGATTTCATGTGTTATTTCACAGTTTTCATAGTGATGTCTTCACTATTATTCAACAATGTAGAAAGTAGTCAAAATAAAGAAAAACCCTGGAATGAGTTACAACAGATACAGTGAGTACAGAGCACACACACACACTCCCGACCTCCACACTCTCCAGGGAAGAGTTTAAGCTGTGAAACAGAACAGAGAGAGCGCTAACACTTTAGCATGTGGAGCATGCAGACTTTTCACTTGGGTGGGCCGAGATGTCACGCACACACAAGCCCGTTCAGCTGTCTGAGGGCTCACACATTTCATACACACACACTGCTCTATTATGTTAGCCTGCTCAGTCATTCTTTAAGTCGTAAGCATTTCTAATGCCAAAAAATCGACTTAGGCCAACATTTTCCATGGAAAAATATGACCAAGCTTTTTAAATCGTAGATTAAGACTGACAAACATAAAAACGGCAGTCATGCTTTCTCATATCGAGGAGTCTTAGACAAAATACAGTTTACATACACCTTAGCCAAATACATTTAAACTCAGTTTTTCACAATTCCTGACATTTAATCCTAGTAACAATTCCCTGTCTTAGGTCAGTTAGGATCACCACTTTATTTTAAGAATGTGAAATGTCAGAATAATAGTAGAGAGAATGATTTATTTCAGCTTTTATTTCTTTCATCACATTCCCAGTGGGTCAAACAATTCAGGTAGCCTTCCACAAGCTTCCCACAATAAATTGGGTGAATTTTGGCTCATTCCTCCTGACAGAACTAGTGTAACTGAGTCAGGTTTGTAGGCCTCCTTGCTCACACACCCTTTTTCAGTTCTGCCCACAAATGTTCTATAGGATTGAGATCCCGGGCTTTGTGATGGCCACTCCAATACCTTGACTTTGTTGTCCTTAAGCCATTTTGCCACAACTTTGGAAGTATGCTTGGTGTCATTGTCCAATTGGAAGACCTATTTGCGACCAAGTTTTAACTTCCTGACTGATGTCTTGAGATGTTGTTTCAATACATCCAAATAATTATCCTTCCTCATGATGCCATCTATTTTGTGAAGTGCACCAGTCCCTCCTGCAGTGCACCAGTCCCTCCTGCAGGAAGGAGACAGAACGTGTCTCCTTCCTGAGCGGTATGACGGCTGCGTGGTCCCATGGTGTTTATACTTCTATACTATTGTTCAGATGAACGTGGTACCTTCAGATGTTTGGAAATTGGTCCCAAGGATGAACCATACTTGTGGAGGTCTACAATTGTCTTTCTGAGGTCTTGGCTGATTTATTTAGATTTTCCCACGAAGTCGAGCAAAGAGGCACTGAGTTTGAAGGTAGGCCTTGAAATACATCCATAGGTACACCTCCAATTGACTCAAATTATGTAAATTAGCATATCAGAAGCTTCTAAAGCCAAGCTGTTTAAAGGCACAGTCATCTTAGTGTATGTAAACTTCTGACCCACTGGAATTGTGATATAGTGAAGTGAGATATTCTGTCTTTAAACAATTGTTGGAAGAAAACTATAGTTTGTTAACATTAAATCTGTGGAGTGATTGAAAAATGAGTTTTAATGACTTCAACCTGAGTGTATGTAAACTTCCGACTTCAACTGTATACGCCCAGGGGCATTCGAAAACTCTCTTCTGACCTCTTAGCTTAGCATATCGCAACAGAAAACTCTAGGAAAGAGTAATAAGAAAAAGACGACAAACTTCTCTGCGACAACCTTTCTGTTTCATCCTGCAGTGGGGAGGCTTAATTTTCAGAGAGGAATTAGAGCTGTCATGACACGGCAGTCCAAACACAAATGGGCCACTAAGCTGCAACGAGAGTCCTTTCCAAACTAGACAAAGGAGACAACTTGGTTTTAAAGGGAAGAACAAAAGACCTGCAACCTCCAAATATACCCAACCAAGACCTGCAACCTCCAAATATACCCAACCAAGACCTGCAACCTCCAAATATACCCAACCAAGACCTGCAACCTCCAAATATACCCAACCAAGACCTACAACCTCCAAATATACCCAACCAAGACCTGCAATGCTAAAGTTAGCCTCCACTGCTAACCTAACTCAAACCAACCCCTGAAGATTGATTTTCACGACTTGAGTTCTATCTGTAGTACAGTGGTTCCAAAACCAAACTAAACCACTTGTAATTTTCTTGTGGATCTCTAGACAAAGTAATGTTATAAGCCTAACCCTTTACCACAGCACAATCTCAAGCCAAAACACAGTAAGAATTGGCCACAACTAGGGTTGCACATTTTGGGGAATATTCAGAGGTGGAAACTTGAATTAACGGGAATATATGCAAATTAATACCATTTAAATGTAGATGTTTTTTCGCATTGGATATATTTGCCAAATGGAGACAGAAACATAAACCTTATAAGTAGACATAATTGCAAAAGATTAAATCCTTCCAATAGAAATTTAAAGAACTATTTAGTTACGAATTGAACTTTGATTAAATGAGTTGACTCTTCACATGGGATGATTTCACTGAACAACAAAAGAAAGGGAATATTGAATGATCCCCAATGATCCATCGCATCTCCCAAAAACATTTTCAACATACATCTGTAAAATGATAGTCTAGAAACTAAAGCTTTTGTTGTCTTCCTCTCAGGCTTCCATGTCTTCTCCCTGGACCTCCTCAATGTCCACCTCTTGAACATCAGACTCTGATGCCTCATCTTCACTGTCACTTTCCAACCTGGTTGAGGATGGCTCATTGCCAGGCTCAAAAAGCCTCAAATTTGCCCGGATGGCCACCACTTTTTCAACCCTTGTATTGGTCAGCCTGTTGCGTGCTTTGTCATGTGTGTTTCCAAACAAGGACCAGTTGCGCTCTGAGACGGCTGATGTTGGTGGGATTTGGAGGATGATGGAGGCAACAGGGGAAAGTCCCTTCCACCAGGTGGCTGATGAGATATGTTGGCACGACTGTCATATTGCATCGCCATCCCAAAGCCCTTGCTTGGAAGTGTACTTCACCAGACTGCAAAGAACCTTGCCCTCCAGGCCAAGGTGGCGAGACACGGTAGTGATGACACCATAGGCCTTGTTGATCTCTGCACCAGACAGGATGCTCTTGCCAGCATACTTGGGGTCCAACATGTACGCTGCGGCGTGTATGGGCTTCAGGCAGAAGTCTTCACGCTTTTTGATGAACTGTAGTTTCCTCTGCTTGGAGCAACAGTGAAGTGGGCAGAGCAGTACGGATTTCTTCTCTTACATCTGCAAGCAGAGTCTGAACATCAGACAGAATGACATTGTCTGCCTCAAGCCGTGCAATGGCTACTGTTATAGGTTTCAAGAGTTACAGGCTGCTTACCTCTCCCTCCCAAAATACATAATCCAGGAGGATCCTCTTGATGGGGCTGTCCATATCGGCAGACTGTGATATGGCTATTTCTTGGAAAGACTCCTTCCCCTCCAGGAGACTGTCAAACATGATGACAACACCACCCCAACAGGTGTTGCTGGGCATCTTCAATATGGCGCTCTTATTCTTCTCCCTTTGCTTGGTGAGGTATGATGTCCTTGAGGAGCAGAGTCAATGCATGAGCAGCACAGCCAATGGGTGTGATGTGAGGGTAGGACTCCTCCACCTTAGACCAAGCAGCCTTCATGTTAGCAGCATTGTCTGTCACCAGTGCAAATACCTTCTATGGTCCAAGGTCATTGATGACTGCCTTCAGCTCATCTGCAATGTAGAGACCGGTGTGTCTGTTGTCCCTTGTGTCTGTGCTCTTGTAGAATACTGGTTGAGGGGTGGAGATGTAGTTAATTCTTCCTTGCCCATGAACATTTGGCCAGAGGTTATTGCAATACAGTCTGCTTTCTCTATGATTTGCTTGACCTTCACTTCAACTCTGTTGAACTCTGCATCCAGCAAATGAGTAGATAAAGCATGTCTGGTTGGAGGGGTGTACGCTGGGTGAAGAACATTCAGAAATCTCTTCCAATACACATTGCCTGTCAGCATCAGAGGTGAACCAGTTGCATTCACAGCTCAAGCAAGACATTCATCAGCATTTCTCTAAGTCCTAGAATTGCCTTATGTGTACTCCACAAAAAAGGTTCACTGTTATAAGCTAACTTTGTTGATGAATTTAAGCAAAATTCCCCAAATTCCATGTCTTAACATCTCATGGAAATTTACCGGAAAGTTTCAGACCCTTTGCAACCCTAGCCGCAACCCACCATTTGACAAACAGGCTACACAAAGAATATTCAAAACATGCATGTAGTTCATACAGGCTTACAATACTACAAGGTAAATCTTTTGGACTCAGTAGAACTCTAGACAGAACAAGTACAGTTTTGTGTTGCTGCGTCAGCAGCGGTGTAAATTAATTAACCAGGGATAGTGTGTTTCCTCTGCCGTCTCTGATGAGTCCTGAGGGGAAGATACACTTTGAATTAATCCTATCAGGAAGTGAGAGGGACTGCAAGGCTCACCTGCTGTTCAGAATGTGCCATTTAACACTCAAGCAGGGAGAGATGGAGGGAGCATTTCAAATGAGGGCTGTTTATAAAAGGCCTAAATTCATAGACAATATAAATCAATTTAGGATTAGATCGATACCGTATTTTCTTTTATATAGAGATACTGTATAACACTGTAGTTTATGAAAACTTAGGTTAGGCCTGCATGATAAGTCAATGACATAAATGAATGCCTAGTTGTAACAGTAATCACCATTCGCTCAACTGAAGGGGCCAACCACCAGAACTGAAATCAGATGTGCTTTTTATAGCTTTTTGCACTCCAGACTTCTTGTATTTTTATACTTTTTCATACTGCCGCACTATGTATCGTGGATCTGTCTTTGGTGTATTTCGTTCTGGCATTTCGAGAGAGAGAGAGAGAGATGAGCGGTAGAAAGAGTAAATGACACAGGAGACAGGCAGATGACGTAGAGATAATTAGTGACCGTATACAGTACACAATACTAAATACAATTTTTTTTTTTTTTTTACTTATTCAAGTATAAATTACCAAAGTTACGTTACATTGCTATACATTTTTTTGTTAATTACCAACATTTCCAGTAACTTGAGTAGGCCCTAATAATACAGGCCAACAGGGGTTTTGCTATTTCTGTACTATTATTTGAAAGAGGCCTGGAGTCTCTCTCCCTCTCTCTCAATTCAATTCAAAAGGGCTTTATTGGCATGGGAAACATGTTTACATTGACAAAGCAATTGAAATAGGTAATAAATAAAAGTGAAATAAACAAAAGAATTAACAGTGAACATTAGACTCACAAAAGTTCCAAAAGAATAAAGACGTCTATATACAGTCTTGTAACGATGTGCAAATAGTTAAAGTACAAAAGGTAAAATAAATCAACATAAATATGGGTTGTATTTACATGGTGTTTGTTCTTCACTGGTTGCCCTTTTCTTGTGGCAACAGGTCACACATCTTGCTGCTGTGATGCACACTAATTTCATCCAATAGATGTGGGAGTTTATCAAAATTGGATTTGTTTTCAAATTCTTTGTGGATCTGTGTAATCTGAGGGAAATTTATGTCTCTAATATGGTCATACATTTGTCAGGAAGGGCAACTCATTTTGTGGGCTGCCAGGTCTGCCTTGGGGCTCCCAAGTGGCACAGTGGTCTAAGACACTGCATCTCAGTGCTAGAGGCGTCACTACAGACGACCTGGTTCAAATCCAGACTGTATCACAACCGGCCGTGATCGGGAGTCCCATAGGGTGGCGCACAATTGGCACAGCGTCGTTCAAGTTTAGCCAGTATAGGCTTGCCTAGATAAGGTAACTCTTCTCCAGGTTCATCTCTCTGTAGGTGATGGCTTTATGGAAGGTTTGGGAATCGCTTCCTTTTAGGTGGTTGTAAAGTTTTCTGGATTTTGATAATTAGCGGCTATGAGCCCAATTCTGCTCTGCATGCATTATTAGGTGTTTTATGTTGTAAACAGAGGAGATTTCTTCTGTCTCAATTTGGTGTTTGTTCCATTTTGTGAATTCTTGGTTGTCGAGCGGACCCCATACCTCACAAACATAAAGTGTAATGGGTTCTATAACTGTAAAAGTATTTTTAGCCAGATCCTAATTGGTATGTCAAATTTTATGTTCCTTTTGATGGCCAATAAGGCCCTTCTTGCCTTGTCTCTCAGATCATTCACGGCTTTGTGGAAGTTACATGTGGCGCTGATGTTTAGGCTGAGTCACGTATAATTTTTTTGCGTGCTCTAGGGCAACGGTGTCTAGATGGAATTTGTATTTGTGGTCCTGGCAACTGGACCTTTTTTGGAACATCATTATTTTTGTCTTACTGAGATTTACTGTCAGGGCACAGGTCTGACAGAATCTGTGCAGAAGATCTAGGTGCTGCTGTAGGCCCTCATTGGTTGGGGACAGAAGCACCAGATCATCAGAACACAGTAGATATTTGACTTCAGATTCTAGTAGGGTTAGGCCGGGTGCGGCAGACTGTTCTAGTGCCCTAGCAAATTCATTGATATACAGTGCATTCGGAAAGTGTTCAGACCCCTTGACTTTTTACACAATTTGTTACGTTACAGCCTTATTCTAAAATGTATTCAATCATTTTTTTCCCCTCATCAATCTACACACAATAACCCATAACGACAAAGCAAAAACTGGTTTTGAAAATGTAGCAAATTAATTAAAAATAAGTATTCAGACCCTTTGCTATGAGACTCGAAATTGAGCTCAGGTGCACCTGTGGTGAATTCTACCTGTGGTGTCCACCTGAGGTCCACCTGTGGTGAATTCAATTGATTGGACATGATTTGGAAAGGCACAAGCCTGTCAATATAAGATCCCACAGTTCACAGTGCATGTCAGAGCAAAAACCAAGCCATGAGGTCGAAGGAATTGTCAATAGAGCTCCGAGACAATATTGGATGTGTACCAAATCTGGGTATGTGTACCAAAATATTTCTGCAGCATTGAAGGTCCCCAAGAACAGAGTGGCCTTCATCATTCTTAAATGGAAGAAGTTTGGAACCACCAAACTGAGCAATGAACTCTTTGGCCTGAATGCCAAGTCTGGAGCTCAGACTTGAACCCGATCAAACATCTCTGGAGAGACCTGAAAATAGCTGTGCAGCAACCTTCCCCATCCAACCTGACAGAGTTGAGAGGATCTGCAGAGAAGATTGGGAGACCCTCCCCAAATACAGGTGTCCCAGCTTGTAGTGTCATACCCAAGAAGACTTGAGGCTGTAGTCACTGCCAAATGTGCTTCAACAAAGTACTGAGTAAAGGGTATGAATACTTATGATGTATAGGGCTATTGCAGTGACCGTATTACGCCACACTGGTGGTCACTAGTCATGAAGGCAGTCAAATTCTACGTGACGGTTTAGTTATGGTAATTAGGCTTCTTCAAGCTCTGATGCTACTGATGGTCATTAATAGCCTACCAAACTTGATAACTGCATGGTACTCAGCACTCTATTGTCCCTCTACTCACTCTGACATCAATGCAAATGTGTTCATAAATCTGATCAAACACTTCATGACAGCCGATGAGGTCACAAAGAGGATGACGCCGTGAAATTCGAGGCATTATCAAGTGCTTGTCAAATTGTGAATGAGAAACTAATGAAGTGTGTACAGCCTGCGCAAAAATCAAAGCAGAGCTCATGCCTTACAAGTAACTTTTTTAAAATCATCAGAGTCACATCATGCAGCCTTACAATGTATTAAAAATCAAAACATACAGCCCAACGTTTGTAGAACAACTAAAGTTACAGTAATAACTCTAAATTAAGCATATAGGAGTACCTATGTCTTTGTTAACCACTCAACACAATAGCGGCATGTGAGCACTCCCTCAAATCGTTTGGAGAAAATATAGCCCACAGCAATTTGGCATAGCCAGATCAGGACAACGCAGAGTATGCGATAATTTTCTTCTGAAATAGACTACATTTTCTTCATATCATGCTTCTTTAGACCCGTCTAAAATAAATCATGGATTTATTCTTAAGGTATATTACATTAATTTATTTGTAGATGTCCAAAGTGTGGAAGCCAGGAGATGCTAAATATGTATTAATACATTTGCATATCTAAAAAACAGTTTTTGCTTTGTCACTATGGGGTATTGTGTGTAGATTGATAAATGGGGAAAATGTTTTTGAATCCATTTTAGAATAAGGCTGTAACGTAACAAAATGTGGAAAAAGTCAAGTGGTCTGAATACTTTCCAAATGCACTGTATGTTGAAGAGGGTGGGGGCTCAAGTGCTATCCCTGTTTCACCTCATGGCCCTGTGGAAAGAAGTATGTTTTCTGCCAATTTTATCCGCACACTTGTTTGTGTACATTGATTATATAATGTTGTATGTTTTCCCCCCCAACACTGCTTTCCATCAATTTGTATAGCAGACCCTCATGCCAAATTGAGTAAATAGCTTTTTTGAAATCAACAAAGCATGAGAAGACTTGGCCTTTGTCTCTACATCCCTCTCTCCTAGCCATTTCAGCTTCCTGGGGGCAAGTTCTCATGGGTAAAATGATAGAGCCCCATGATGCACTTCCATTGTCTATTTTGAGGGAGTAGGGGGCAGGGTGGGAGGGGATTGGGATGGGAAGGAGGGATGAGGGATGGAGGGGTTGTGTATGGGAGGGCGGTTCTACAGATGCTACTCCCGGGAATCAAGGTGTCCTTTTCAGATGGAGGGCGATCCTCTAAGTCTAACATGTCCATCAGTGCCACTCAGTGTGTCCATGTCAGCCTTACACACTATCCTTTAAATAGCCTAATGCACGACCCTTTCAGTCTAATATACTGTAAGTTCCCAGCAAGATGCATGGTAGAGATACATTATCATTACTGGACAATGGAAATCTCATATCTAGCCTAAACTAGCCATATATCAAAGTGGTATCCGCATGGTCAGTTATGTATGCTCACCAATCAAATTGAGTCATCTGAAAGCTACATACTCATTGACCTTATAAAGGTTGTCCGCCAATCTGTGTCTGTGAGCTATTAACTTAAGATAAAGGTCTTGTTGCATCTGTCACCATTGTAAAAATTAGAAGACCTATAGTACATGGGGTTTTGTACTCCAGGGCCTACGTTTTGACTGAAACCTCAAGGTAAACCCAAGCTATACAAGCTATACAGACCCATGGGAGGCCGTGCTTTCAGTTGCTCTGCACCCAGACTTTGGAATACACTTCCCCCTCACATGCGACAGGTCGACACAGTCACCTCATTTATTACACTCCTGAACACACATCTTCTCCTCACTGCCTTTGACCTCTAGCCTTTGACCTCTAGCCTTTCCCCTTTTCCTTTGTGTACTGTTTGCTTTATCCCTTGATCTAGACCTTGTTTTAACTTGTAAATGTTGTTAAAGCACTGTATAGGCCAACTGTGTAGGATGTCTTCGAGTGTTTTAATTTGTAAGATCCTTTGATTTATACGTTGTTTTAATTTGCAATGTTGTCAATGTTGAACCACTATATAGGCCGTTTGTGTAAGATGTCCTTGAGTGTCTTGAAAGGCGTCCTCCAAATAAAATGTATTATTATTATTATTAAGTCAACCACTATGGTAGTGAGTAGGATGTTTGTACAGTGTACACTGTATCAAGAATAGAAGTGTACTAATAAAGGGCAAAATTGTACATCAGCCATCACTAAGGCAGAATGAAGCCAGTACAAGCTTTATTCAGCCAAGCTATGCAGCCTATTTATCTCATAGCTACCCTTCCTCAGGCCAGGGGAAAAACCTTCAACCAACTGAACAATGAATTGCCCTCTCAGGGTCCGCAAACAGACGCTCCAACAGAGGCTTGAAGCAATCTCTCTCACCTTGCCGCCTGACACTAAAAAAAGTTTGGTGCTGCACACACTGAAGGAAGTCAACGTGATTAATTTGTGTTATGGCCAGAGGACAGAGACAAATGGATCACATGGGAACTCTTCAATGCTGAGGCTAATTTAATACATTAGAGCCTTGTGTTACAAATTGTATTTTGCCAAAGCTGCAGCATTCCCCAGAGTTCTTTCAGGGCAAGTGGAAAAACGTGGCCTTGCCGGCTGCTTGCCAAATGATAACGCTGAAACGTGTCTGTATTGAGATTCACTGCTCTCCTGATTGAACTCAGATATAGGATCAGTTTTCCCCTTTACAATCATAGACTTAACAGTTAGGACAGGGGTTTCAAACATGCAGTTCGAGAGTCATTTATGGCCCTCACTTGTGCTCCCAATTTAATTGGGATAGAACAATTTACGCAACAGCACCTAGTGTATTATACGAAATGAGGCAAGAGATTTCTTCATGTAGAATGATTTTGTATCATAATGTACACAGTGTACAAAACATTAGGAACAGCTTCCTAATATTGAGTTGAACCCACTTTTTCCTTCAGAACAGCCTAAATTAAAAATCAGGTCTACAAGGTGTCGAAAACGTTACACAGGGATGCTGGCCCATGTTGACTCCAATGATTCCCACAGTTGTCAAGTTGGCTGGATGTCCTTTGGGTGGTGGACCATTCTTGATACACACTGGAAACTGAGCTTGAAAAACACAGCAGCGTTGCAGTTCCTGACACACTCAAACCGGTGTGCCTGGCACATACTACCATAACCTATTCAAAGGCACTTACAGTAGGGAGAACAAGTATTTGATACACTGCCGATTTTGCAGGTTTTCCCACTTACAAAACATGTAGAAGTCTGTAATTTTTATATTCAACTGTGAGTGACGGAATCTAAAACAAAAATCCAGAAAATCACATTGTATGATTTTTAAGTAATGAATTAGCATTTTATTGCATGACATAAGTATTTGATACATCAGAAAAGCAGAACTTAATATTTGTTACAGAGATCATACGTTTCCTGTAGTTCTTGACCAGGTTTGCACAAACTGCAGCAGGGATTTTGGCCCACTCATCCATCCAGATCCTTCAGGTTTCGGGGCTGTCGCTTGGCAATACAGACTTTCAGCTCCCTCCAAAGATTTTCTATTGGGTTCAGGTCTGGAGACTGGCTAGGCCACTCCAGGACCTTGAGATGCTTCTTACGGAGCCACTCCTTAGTTGCCCTGGCTGTGTGTTTCAGGTCGTTGTCATGCTGGAAGACCCAGCCACGACCCATCTTCAATGCTCTTACTGAGGGAAGGAGGTTGTTGGCCAAGATCTCGCGATACATGGCCCCATCCATCCTCCCCTCAATACGGTGCAGTCGTCCTGTCAGACGGGCCTGGACATGCACTGGCTTGAGCAGGGGGACCTTGCGTGCGCTGCAGGATTTTAATCCATGACGCCGTAGTGTGTTACTAAAGGTTTTCTTTGAGACTGTGGTCCCAGCTCTCTTCAGGTCATTGACCAGGTCCTGCCGTGTAGTTCTGGGCTGATCCCTCACCTTCCTCATGATCATTGATGCCCCACGAGTTGAGATCTTGCATGGTGCCCCAGACCGAGGGAGATTGACCGTCATCTTGAACTTCTTCCATTTTCTAATAATTGCGCCAACAGTTGTTGCCTTCTCACCAAGCTGCTTGCCTATTGTCCTGTAGCCCCTCCCAACCTTGTGCAGGTCTACAATTTTATCCCTGATGTCCTTACACAGCTCTCTGGTCTTGGCCATTGTGGAGAGATTGGAGTCTGTTTGATTGAGTGTGTGGACAGGTGTCTTTTATACAGGTAACGTGTCCAAACAGGTGCAGTTAATACAGGTAATGAGTGGAGAACAGGAGGGCTTCTTAAAGAAAAACTAACAGGTCTGTGAGAGCCGGAATTCTTACTGGTTGGTAGGTGATCAAATACTTATGTCATGCAATAAAATGCAAATTAATTATTTAAAAATCATAATGAGATTTTCTGGATTTTTGTTTTAGATTCCGTCTCTCACAGTTGAAGTGTAAATCGGCAGTGTATCAAATTCTCCCCACTGTAAATGTTGTCTTGCTCATTGACCCTCCGATTCAATTTACCACAGGTGGACTCCAATCAAGTTGTAGAAACATCTCAAGGATGATCAATGGAAACAGGATGCACCTGAGCTCAATTTTGAATCTCATAGCAAAGGGTCTGAATACTTATGTAAATAAGGTATTTCTGTTTTTTATTTTTAATGCAATTTCCCAAATTTCTAAAAACCTGTTTTCGCTTTGTCATTATGGGGTATTGTGTGTAGATTGCTGAGGATGTCTTTTTTTTTAATCAATTTTAGAATAAATGCTGTAACGTAACTAAATGTGGTCTGAATACTTTCCGAAGGCACTGTAATGTTTGGTATACTCAGTTTAGGTAAACTGTGGTGTAGGGTTGCAAAATTCCAGGAACTTTTAATAAATTCCCTGTTTTTTTCCTCGATATCCCGGATTCAGGATGGAATAAGCAGGAAATCCGGAATCCTCCATTTCTGGAAAACCAGGGAATTTATTGAAAGTTCCCAGAATGTTGCAACCTTACTGTGGCATACCTAGGGTAGAATTGTTTTGTTGTTTTTCCCCAGTATATGGCCTCCTGACAACTGCCTTTACAGTCATGGGCCCTTAGTCAAATCAACGTATCTTCTAATGTAGGTTAACACACATATGCAACCCTGTGCATCTGACTAAATAAAAATCTAATCTAATCTATAACACTGACCTGGAATCAAATGGCTTAGCGGAGATATTTCTCATTATGAAAGTGCCAACAGGTTAGCATGTTAGCTCTGGGCAGTGTTTTAAAGGCTCTCCTAGTGGTATGCGTCTGTGTGACATTCTGACAGCCTATATTCACACACATCATATTTAGTTTGATGAAATGTCTGGATGCCACATGGGAAGTGGTCTTACCTCCATTCGACATTCCACCCATACGTCACCTGTCATTTCTCTGGGATTATAATTACCTTAAAAGCATTGGAATTTCTGGAGAAACCCACACATGCCACCCCCCCCCCCCCCGACCCTCAATCCCTCCACCTCTCCCCAATGCCCCCACCCTATCTAGGCACACAGGTTTCTCACATGGACATTGTACAGTATCCCTAGGAATTTTTTAATACGAACATACTCCTACCTGCCAAAAACTATTTTCACACTGACAGACCCACCAGCCCATGAAAATGCTAATGGCTAACATGGCTACTCAAATAGAGCCCCACAGTGGAGGTGTCATAATACCCATAACATCCAGCGGTAAAACAGGTAAACGGTTCAAACCATTTTTCCACCATTCCTTTTTCCAATAGGGGATTTTAGAAACACTTAAAATAAGGGCTCTCCGATTCGAAAGTGCTAATTAGCATCAAAGTAGATCAACTGTCATGCAAAACTACAAGCTCCTGCACGTCATCTCTAGCTGACACATTTGCTAACAGGTATTATATAAATGTAAAACTTGCACAAGACAGTTGACAGAATTGTTAATCAGCTTTTTCATATGCCACACCTGTCAGGTGGATGGATTATCTGGGCAAAGGAGAAATGCTCACTAACAGGAATGTAAACTAATTTGTGCACAACATTTGAGAGAAAGGATTTTGTACGTATGGAACATTTCTGGGATCTTTTATTTTAGCTCATGGGACCAACACTTTAGATGTTGCATTTATATTTATGTTCAATGTAGGTTGAGATCTGGTGACTGACACACACACACACACACACACACTTTACACACACTTTAAACCCCCTAGGCTTCTTTGAGACCCCTCTTTCAAAGTCACTGAGATCTCTTCTAGCCATGGTAGCCAAAACAATGGGTAACTGGGAATTTTTATACATGAACCTAAGCATGAAGGATATTAATTGCTTAATTAACTCAGGATCCACACCTGTGTGGAAGCACCTGCTTTATTTAATGAAATATGTACATTATTTATGTTGTCTTAGGTCTCTCTTTATGTAGTGTTGTGTTGTCTCTTGTCGTGATGTGTGTTTTATCCTATATTTTAAATGTATTTATATTTTTAATCCCAGCCCTCATCCCAGCAGGAGGCCTTTTGCCTTTTGGTAGGCCGTCATTGTAAATAAGAATTTGTTCTTAACTGACTTCCCTAGTTAAATAAAGGCTACATTTAAATTTAAATGTTGGCAGTTACATGTACACTGAGTGTAGAAAACATGCTCTTTCCATGACGGACTGACCAGGTGAAAGCTATGATCCCTTATTGAGGTCACTTGTTAAATTCCTTCATCTAGACTGATTTGAAGTGTGAGGAGACGGGTTAAAGAAGGATTTTCAAGCCTTGAGACAATACAGACATGGATTGTTTATGTATGCCATTCAGAAGGGGAATAGGCAAGACAAAAGACTGAAGTTCCTTTGAACGGGGTATGGTAATAGGTGCCAAGCGCACTGGTTTGAGTGTGTCAAGAACTGCAGCACTGCTGGGTTTTTCCAAACTCAGTTTCAAATCAAATCAAATTTCCCATGTGTATCAATGGTCCACCACCCAAAAAGACATCCAGCCAACTTGGCACAAGTGGGAAACATTGGAGTCAACATGGGCCCACATCCCTGTGGAAAGCTTTCGACACCTTGTAGAGTCCATGGCCCAACAAATTGAGGCTGTTCTGAGGGTAAAAGAGGGTGCAACTAAATATTAGTAACGCGTTCCTAATGTTTTTTTTACACTCAATGTATACTCGGATATTAAAATACACAATAATGCCAATATTTTTGGTATTTCCCAAAATGGTTTGCTGTCGGATTTTCTATTATTCAAAAGCCTTGTTGACAGGTTAATGAATTAATTTTAGCATTAAGGTTTTACAGAAATAGCAAACACAGATAAACGCTTTTAGAAGTATTGTCCTTTTATGATGGATAGCCTGTGACAATGGGGATAAGGAAGGAATCGGTGACAACCTACAGGATAAATCTGGTGCTTAACCAATAACAGGCCATGTCCTAGGGACAAAGACATAGAGATAGGAAATAATCATCTTCATTACCATTCATACAAAGCCCTCCTCATTTAGCCTGTATAATAGGAAACAAATCCAGCTTGTGTAGCTTAACGATGCCGTGAAATAGAATGATCACTGCAGCGGTTATTAGCAAACTGAGCTTAACAAAAAAATCAAAAAAAATAAAAACGCTTCAATTAAAAAAGTGAAAGAAAAACATTTCTTCGACAAAGTACGGCAAGAAAACAACTGATGGGCTGAATAAATGAAAACCAAGGTAGACCGGTCAAGAAAACAAAGTACTGTATGTCTGTCTACAAGATCCCCTTTAAGAGAAGCACTCAACCTAATGCTCAACCACTCAGAGACAAGGCAAACGAAACATGCTTCTTGAATATGACGGAATGTTTTTCTTTTTATGACATTCCCCTACTATCAAACTCCAACTCCCACCCCATGGGCTCCCAAGTGGCGCAGTGGTCTAAGACACTGCATCTCAGTGCCTCTAGGCACTGACAACCTGGTTTGAATCCAGACTGTATCACAACTGGCCGTGATTGGGAGTCCCAAGGGCGGCTCACAATTGGCCATGCGTTGTCCCGAGTTTGGCCGGTGTAGGCCGTCACTGTAAATAAGAATTTGTTCTTAACTGACTTGCCTAGTTAAATAAAACATTTAAAAAAGGTTTTCCCTCTACTCCTGCTTCACCTCCACCCACTGTCACCAGTCTGAGTGTTCACTTCCTGCATACATCTGTAGGCTCCTCAGTCGTGAATACCCACATGGTTGTCTGACAAGCATGAACAAACTCACCTTTCATCAACACACACACAGCCAGCTGTGGAGAAGCCTCATGCGGCCCTCCTCTCCTCCCCTCTCTCTCACCCTCTCCTCCTCGTTTCTCTTCCCCAAAGAGGGCCTCCCCTCAGTCTTCTCATTTGTGCCGCTGCTCAATCTCCTCTTCTCTCAAACTACTCTTTACCAGTCTTCCCTTCCCTCTGCTTTGCTCCTCTGTCTCTCCTTACTTCCTAAGTCTCATCTCCTCTTGTCAAAGTCTCTTTGTTCCTCTCCCCGCTCCCCTTTTCAGCTTACCGGAGCTCCCCCTCTCCAAGGCGCTCTGTGGGTGTTTCTCAGCCAGGCTGTAGCTTGTCTTCATCTCCTGCTCAGAGGTAGCACACGGTCTGTCCAGCATGCCATTATGTTTCCATCAACAGAACTACACTACCGCTGGAGAACAATGGCCTCAGGGTTCACCGTCCTAGAACTACAATAAGCTCTCTCCCTGTGGTGGAGTTCTGTCCCCTGTGGAGGCTTTACTGTGCGAGTTCCCCCTGACACAAGGGGCTGCTCGACTGTGTTTTTTTCCCTTTTTGTTGATAGCGTCGCCCTTTCCTTCCTGTCCTAGTGGGGGGTGTTAGTCGCAGCGTTAGGGTCTTCACTGTTAGTCAGTGCAGCTGCCTGCTATGGGACTGAGCACTGGTCAGAAAAACGGGCGCTCTACAAGACTTCTAACCCCCTACCTCCCTCCCTCCCTCCCTTCCTTCCCCTCCACAGAGTGAGGAAAAGGCAACACAAACTGAAACCTGACACACGCACACAGCGTGGAGACAGGAATGCGGAATCAGAGCTGGTGTGTGTGTGTGTGTGCGCGTGTGTGTGTGTGTGCATACGTGTGGATAAAGGGGTAGAGAGAGAGAGAGAGATTAGTGAAGTGGACAGGACAGGCTGTGTTCACGGCGAAAGGTCCCCAAGTCGCTTTGAAAGCCTCTGCTATAAGCAACAGCTCTCAGCTTGAAATTCAAGCAAAGACATGGTTGCTGTTGGAATCAAATAATAATAAATTTAAAAAATAGGTTGCTAAAATACATAACTACATAACCTTCAGACCTGATTTTATTATTTGTCTGTTCACACAAAGTGTTGTCATCTCTACAACGTTGCACTGGTTGATAGGCTTTTGCTCGACAGATTTCTTTATTCGAGCAGTCACAGATTTTTGACTGACTTGCGCCTGTCTCCGTGGACTAATCCATTGGGAGGCCACGGGGATGGCACAGTCCATCACACCAAGTCATGCGATACTGAAATTGTATATGGTTATACTATGTAAAAAAAATAATGGTGCAACACATACATTTAATATAATTAGATTTTACAAATGAGCTTTCTCCCGTGATGGATATGGTTGCTGTCCGCGGTTGTGAAACAATCTTCAGTGCGCCATAGAATTGGCCCCTTTCCCTATGTGCATAATGGCAAATCTGCCATGTCAGTAATTTGTGGCAGGAGAGTAACAATTCCAGCCAGAATACAGTTTTATGGTGAACTCCAAAGCCCTCTGATAATACTAGTCCCCGTGCGAATCGACATCCCTTTTGTTTTGAGTTTGACAGGTGATGCTTACGGTTTGAGCAAGAAAACCATAACTGATTTGATCAATTGAACGAAGTGCTGCGCATTGTCTATATATGAAGGGCCTACATGTATCAACTTTCACAGTGAATGCTTTTGTTCATATGTTTTGTGGATATGAATTGAATATAGCCAAATGCATCAGTCATAAATATTGCGCTTATTTCATGTAACCCTTGTTGTTAATAGATCGCAAAGCAACATACAACTGACCCAAACATTTGGAAATGTTAAGTTCACTTTCGCATCCATAGCCTTAAAAACGCACCTCAAGTGCAAGTTAGCTGTTTAGCTCACATCTGAATGCTGGGGGGCATTTAGGACATCTACTGCGGATCGCTAAAATATCCTAAAGATTATGATCTCACTTCCTCAATTCAAATATTATAGCGACACTATACCAAAGATGGTTAGGTATGGTTTAGCAACTTGGGAACCAAGCTCGAGTTATCAGTGTAGCCCTGTTATCGCCTGGACTTGAAATATATCTTCACACAAACCCTCCAGGCTTCAGTCATAACTGTCAATTTATTGGGAAAAAAGAAAGAATTACAGGGGGCAGTTTGGCAAAACAAACGAACCCCGTCCGAATCTTCCTCTGGAATAACGGACATTCTGGAGAAATAATTACATAACCAATGTTCTCTACTAATACTAGTCCCATGAGAATTGGGCTTAGCCTAAGAAAATTGAGGAGAGCAAACCAACTTAATTAGGTCTATAATCAATAGCCTAACTGTTAAATGTGCCTGGCTTTATAAATGATATACTGTATATAGAAATAAGACCGATCTCGCTTTTGTTGCCTGTTTGAGTGTTTGTTAAATAGCCTACTGATACCGTGAGCACCAAGCCTATAACGATTAAGATGAGAGTCGGGAAGCAAGATCAGGGAGTGTTACATTTAATAAATAAACTAACAAACAACACAGGAAACACAAACAGCGCACCAACATGAAACAGAAACAAGAACGCCTGGGGAAGGAACCAAAGGGAGTGACATAAATAGGGCAGGTAATCAAGGAGGTGATGAGTCAAGGTGATGAGTGTTAATAAGCGCTGGTGTGCGTGACAGGTGTGCGTAATAATCAGCAGTCTGGTGACCTAGAGGCCAGTGACAGTAACCCCTCCCCACCGCAGAACGCCGACAAAAAGAACGACCCGGGGGATCAGGAGCGGACCAGTCACCACTGCAGCGGCAGTCTGGTGACCTAGAGGTCAGAGAGGGAGTATACGTGACAGTACGCGGCTCCAGCCTCAGGACGCCGACAAAAGGGACGATCCCGGGGATCAGGAGCGGACCGGTCACCTCTGCTGAGGCTCGGGAACCAGTCGAGACAGCTGGGGCGTGGGAACCAGACAGACCGGCTGAGGCAGGGGAGCCTGGCGATCCGGCTGAGGCATGAGAGCCTGACGAGCCGGTGGAGGCAGGGGAGCCTAGCGATCCGGCGGAAGCATGAAAGCCTGGCGATCCAGCTGAGGCATGAAAGCCTGTAGTGGTTCCCGGACCCGACGTCATATATACATACAGTTGAAGTCGGAAGTTTACATACACCTTAGCCAAATACGATTAAACTCAGTTTCTCACAATTCCTGACATTTAATCCTAGTAACAATTCCCTGTCTTACGTCAGTTAGGATCACCACTTTATTTTAAGAATGTGAGATGTCAGAATAAGAGAGAATTATTTATTTCAGCTTTTATTTTTCTTTCATCACATTCCCAGTGGGTCAGAAGTTTACACTCAATTAGTATTTGGTAGCTTTGCCTTTAAATTGTTTAACTTGGGTCAAATGTTTCGGGTTGCCTTCCACAAACTTCTCACAATGAGTTGGGTGAATTTTGGCCCATTCCTCCTGACAGAGCTGGTGTAACTGAGTCAGGTTTGTAGGCCTCCTTGCTCTCACACGCTTTTTCAGTTCTGCCCACAGATTTTCTATAGGCTTTGTATGGCCACTCCAATACCTTGACTTTGTTGTCCTTAAGCCATTTTGCCACAACTTTGGAAGTAGGTTTGGGGTCATTGTCCATTTGGAAGACCCATTTGCGACCAAGATTTAACTTCCTGACCAATGTCTTGAGATGTTGAGATGACTTTTTTTTTTTTTAATTGTGGTTTTGGAGCAGTGGCTTCTTCCTTGCTGAGCAGCCTTTCAGGTTATGTCGATATAAGACTTGTTTTACTGTGGATATAGATACTTTTGTACTTGTTTCCTCCAGCATCTTCACAAGGTCCTTTGCTGTTGTTCTGGGATTGATTTGCACTTTCACACCAAAGTACATTCATCTCTAGGAGACAGAACGCGTCTCCTTTCTGAGCGGTATGACAGCTGCGTGGTCCCATGGTGTTTATACTTGCATACTATTGTTTGTACAGATGAACGTGGTACCTTCAGGCATTTGGAAATTGCTCCCAAGGATGAACCAGACTTTTTTTTCTGAGGTCTTGGCTGATTTATTTTGATTTTCCCATGATGTCGTGCAAAGAGGCACTAAGTTTGAAGGTAGGTCTTGAAATACATCCACAGGTACACCTCCAATTGACTCAAATGATGTCAATTAGTCTATCATAAGCTTCTAAAGCCATGACATTATTTTCTGGAATTTTCCAAGCCGTTTAAAGGCACAGTCAGCTTAGTGCATGTAAACTTATGACCCACTGGAATTGTGATATAGTGATTTATAAGTAAAATAATCTGTCTGTAAACAATTGTATGTGTTATGTACAAAGTAGATGTCCTAATCGACTTGCCAAAACTATAGTTTGTTAACATGAAATCTGTGGAGTGGTTGAAAAATGAGTTTTAATTACTTTAACCTAAGTGTATGTAAACTTCTGACTTAAACTGTATATACTCCCTGATGCTTGCCTAGGTGAGGCGTTATTCTGTAACTATTACGATGAGAGTCGGGAAGCAAGATCAGGGAGTGTTACATTTAATAAATAAACTAACAAACAACACAGGAAACACAAACAGCGCACCAACATGAAACAGAAACAATAACGCCTGGGGAAGGAACCAAAGGGAGTGACATAAATAGGGCAGGTAATCAAGGAGGTGATGGAGTCCAGGTGAGTGTTAATAAGCGCTGGTGCGCGTGACAGGTGTGCGTAATAGTCAGCAGTCTGGTGACCTAGAGGCCGGAGAGGGAGCACACGTGACAGCCTCATGCAAATGTCAAAATGTCTGATTTTCACAAAATGTCAGCAATTTCACAGATTTGGCTATTTTTAATCTTTCCTATGCTGTAATAAAGGCTTTCCAATTTGTAATACCAGAACAGACTGGTACTACTAACCCATTTATTTAGTGTTGTTTACACTGTTCCAAATGGTCAGAAATAATAATAATAATATTGTAATCTATCAGCAACTGTCTGGCACACATAATGCTCCTGTACCCTCCTTTTTCTTGAGCTCCAGTAGTCAAATGTCTTCCACAGATCTGACTTCCCCTTTCCCTCCTGAGCAACCAGTAAACATTCTCCCATTTCAAGTATATTTTTCTCGTCCTTCACATGCTCGTCATTGCTGTCATGTGTTACTGTGTTCAGAGTTTGTTAAAAACATTTTATTGATTTGATTATGATTATAGATCAGGCCCTATTGGTCACATGCATGTGATCCTTACATGTTTCACGTAAAGAGAGCAAGGTTTGAGGGAAAAGGGAATGTTTTCATAAACAAATATTACGGATTTCGGTAACAGAACTTTTCAGTCAGAAACAAGAAACAAACCAAATGGATTAAATTATGTAGCAACTTCAGCACGGACACCACAATGACACTTGCAGTATGGAGGAGAGCGAGACAACATGCGACTTATGGGCTCTTTCTGGAGTCATTTGTCTGTCTTAATTGTTTAATCCAGCAGTGTGCTTAAAGCATCAGACAAGCTCAGTGCATATGTAGTAGGTTTTAGCCTGTCTATATATGGAAAAAAAAGTTTAAACATTTCGATCGATTGGTCGAAAAAACAGGATGACTCACTTTATGATATATAAATAAGCCTAATATAAGACGAAAGCACATTCAATAACAATAAGATCGGAAAACCATGGCTGCACATTTCAGCGTCTGCCCAAACATAGGCTTACGATGAGAACAGATCTTGAAAGGGCTTGTCAAGATCTGTGAGAGCACGGGGAATCAACTCAACTTCTGCATGCTTGCTCATTCACTGCTCACCCCCCATTAAAGGTTATATAACTATATCTGAAAACACACAAAAAATGAGAACACTGCTCAATTACAGAGACTTATGCCCAGAGTTGTACCAAGAAAATCCATCATCATGGCATTCATTTTTTCAAGATCCTGTTAAATTGTCTCGATGAGTAGTATGAGGTTTTATCCTTTCAAAATAAATAGCTATAAATAGCCATGTTTGTTTTGACTGGGAAGAGAGAGAAAGAAAAAGAAAGGCCCTTGGTTTTGCAGTTTACTGGACTGTGAAAGGTGAATTATCCCCCTCTCCTCACTCTCATTTGCAAGTGTCAAATGCTCCAGGTCCATTACATATACATTGGAAGTGGATCTACCCAGTCTCTTATCTCTGCTAAGGGAGAATGGTAGAGAGAGAGAGAGAGAGAGAAAGTGACAGTGAGAGGGGAAAAGTGAGTGTGTGAGTGAGTTTGAGAGGATTTGGAAGAGAGTGTGTGTGTGTGTGTGATTGTGTTTCTGAATGTGTGCCTCAAAGTGTGAATTTGTAAATCTAGAAGTGTGTGTGCGCGCACGTGCATGGCATACGTGTGTGTGTGTGTGATTCTCATGGCTCCTCTAGGTATTTCACTCCAATTACCTACTAAAGATTTAGAGAAGGGAGCTAATGAGGGCTCCCCCCAGTAAATGAATGATTTCAATTAGCCACGTTGAGGTAAGGGCCCCAGTCAGGCCTGCTGCTCCAGGATACTGCAGCTTCAGACTGACGTGGGTCATTAGACAGAGGAAACCTTGGCTTACTTCCCTACTTTCAGCCTCGCATATTCAAATTCATCACAGAAATACAGTATCATCCCGAGTCCTTCAGAGTAATTTAAAGTGGGATTTATGAGAGAGAAGGAATTGAAATGCGTTGGCTGAAATGTGTTACTGTAGCTTGTCAGAGTTAGCCTAGTTATTAGTGGCAAGGAGATTTCTATGGCAATGTACATGATTAGTCTTGAATCTAAAGTTAAACTGATGACGAAGACAGAATACGAACTGACCTTGAATCAAATCTTCAAACACAGTTAAAATCGCTCTATGAACATTAACATATGACATTTTACATAATTTAGCAGATGCTCTTATCCAGAGGGACTTTTTTCATGACAACCATAAACATCTACATGACAACCATAAACATCTACATGACAACCATAAAGAGCCTATGGCTTTGATTAGTGAGCAGTTTGCTCTGATAAATGTTCCGTATATAACATCTTGATTCCCCTTTCTAAAAGTACATGGTGTCTCTTTCAAAGCACTTTATAATGACAGCTGGATTGACCATCATTTTAGGAGCAGCTGTACTGGAAATCTTTTTCAGGACAGCTAATAAGCACGCTGTGCTTCAATAGAATATATTGATGATGGTGCATCTAGTGGAAGAAGTTTAGAAGTTTGTTAGTTGAAAAAAATGTTGTGGTAGTTGAAGATGATAAATAACTCATGAAGACCTTGGGGGGGGGAAAAATAAAAAAATATAAAAAATAAAACGTGGGTCTGTATAAGCGCTTACACAAAAAAATCTGACTGTTGCTAGTCGGTTGGTTGTTGTTGCTAGTTTGTTGGATGCTTTTGCTTGTTCAAAAGCCATTTGCTTGGTCATTGGAATTTAGAAGAAGTAGGAGATCCCACCCGCTAAGGATGCAAAAGCCTAAACAGCCCTCTCTACACATTGAGCCCCCCCACAGAACTAGAGCAGGGTCAGTGGTGTGTCTGTGTTTGTACTAAGGATGCCGTCGCCTTCTGGAATGGCTCTAGCCCTCCTCATCATAAAACTGTGCCTATGGAGAGAGGGAATGGAGGGTGAGAGCTATAGAGGAGAACCACTTAGGCGAGTAATTAGAAACAGGAACACGGCCATATCTGACTGTGCAGCATGGGAACGTTATGCATGCTGCTCGAGCACTATCGCCATGACGACACACCTCTGGTGTGCTGGCGCTGGCTTTCTAAGGGTACGCATGGTTGAGCGCTCTGGAGGTGGAATGGTTATGGGAGAGGGGGAGAAGAAGAACGCTCAATGATTCCCATTTGATGGGGAGGGGGAGTTTTGGTGATGCTGGTCAGTGGCTTTACCAAGTGAACCCTAGGAAGGTGAAAGAAATAAAGGAGTAGCTGAGTCCATATGCGCTTTCTCTCCACCTCCCTGAACACGAGTAAATATGATGTATAGCACAAACCCCCCTGAACATTTGTGTGATGTATCCTTATACAAAGCCTTCTGGTTTTTGGTACAGAGCACTCAGCCAGTTGAGAAAATATTAGCATTAAATAACCTCTATGGTTAAAGACTGCCAGGGTTAAGAAAAACAGTCGGAGACTGAAGTGTTTCACTATGCAGACTCCATGAGGGAACATAAAACCACATCTAATATCAATGACTCCATTTTAATATTCAATGGTGTAACACTTTCTGTAGAGTGTAGTCAGTGCACATTAAGCAAACTGATATATAACATTTATTTGTAGGCCTAGTCAGGGGTGAAAGTAAGCCGCAATGGCCCAGTATGGAGTACCAGCAAAATAAAAAAAGTAAACATAGATTCCAAGAAAACTGCAGCCTTTTACACCATTCATCATTACTGCATGTCAGTCACATAGAAAATGAGCGAACTTTGAGAAAATTGTGTTTGACCAGATACAATACCATTTCTCACTCAACATGCACTGACACAAATGACTGATGATTGGTTGTAAGAAATTGATAATAAGATTGTCGGCTTTACTGTTTGATTTCAGTGCAGCCTTTGATATTATTGACCATAACCTGGTACCTCTGCCATATTGTGGATTCAGAGCCATCTATCTAATAGAACACTAATAGAAATGTTTTCTTTAATGGAAGCTTTTCTAATGTTAAACAAGTGTGGTGCACTGCAGGGCAGCGCTCTTGGCCCTCTACTCTTTTCACTAATGACCGGCCACTGGCATTAAACAAAGCCTGTGTGTGCTGATCGTTGAAAAAAATTACTCATTTCAAGCATCAAAGCAATTGCAAGGGAGATTACAATCAGGATAAAATCGGAGAGGAAACTCATATACTTCTTCTTACACAAAGAGCTGATTGCAATTGACTGTAACAAACCCATTTTACATATAATTTAGACTGTAACAAAACAATTTTGTCCCAACATGATTCAACCCTATACGCGTCAGCAACCACAGCTAGTGAAATCACTGCAACCCTAAACAAAGAGTTGCAGCCAGTTTTAGAATGGGTGGCCAGTAATAACCATCTCTAAAACTAAGAGCAATGTATTTGGTCAAAATCATTCCCTAAGTTCTAGATCTCAGCTGAATCTGATCATGAATAAAGTGTCTGTTGAGCAAGTTGAAGACCAAATTACTTGGTGTTACCTTCGATTGACGGTCATGGTTATAACATATTGATTCAATAGTTGTAAGGAGGCGGAGAGGATTGTCTGTGATAGAGATGCTCTTCTTTTTTGACACCACACTCCACAAAGCAAGTCCTGCAGGCTCTAGTTTTATCTTATCTTTATTATTGTCCAGTCATATGGTCAAGTGCTGCAAAGAAGGACCTAGAAAAACTGCAGCTGGCCCAGAACAGAGTGGAACATCTTGCTCTTCACTGTAATCAGTGGGCTAATATCAATACTATGCATGCCAGTCTCTCTTGGTTAAAAGTAGTGACTGCATCAATTATTTCAATTATTTTAAATTGTTTGCATAGTCAAGTTAGACACAGCTCTGACACACACACTTATCCCACCAGGAGTCTTTTCACAGTCTCCAAAGTTTTACAAATTCAAATTCAGTAATATATAGAGCCATGATTGCATGGAACTCCCATCTCAGATAGGGTTGGGCGGTATCCAGATGTATCATAGTGTCAAAATATATTTTTTATGCATAAAACAATTTAGGCAACAGGGATCTTGAACCAGGAGGGGATTGAATGTATGTGCTGTAACCAATACATTTGATCTTGACATCTAGCCACTTAGCTAGCAAGTTAGCAAATCAAATGCATAGAGTCCTGCGCTGGATATAATTTATTTTACCCATCTTAGATTTCTTAGTTATACTTAATTTATAGTTAGAAGCAGTGATGTAGCACGCACCCCTGCAAATTATACCGTCTGTATTTCGAAATACCCTGGCATACGGTATATCACCCAAGCGTAATCTCAGATTGCTCAAGTAAACAGCAAACCTGGTTTCAAAAAACAGATACAGATACGCCCCTCCCCTATTTGACCTAGATAGTTTGTGTATGTACTGATATGTAGGCTACGTGTGACATTTTCTATGAATGTTCTGTATTATGTCATGTTTCATGTTGTGTGGACCCAAGGTAGAGTAGCTGCTGCTTTCGCAACAGTTAATGGGGATCCTAATAAAATATAAAATGTTGCTTCAATCAATATTCTCCCTTCCCATAATGAATTCAGAAATGTAGAAAAGTCATAAATATGTGACAGCACATTTTATTAAAGAAAGACTCAATTATACTGAGGGGTCCCATCAATAAATATGGGGATAAATAAATAAAGGGCCACGGTTATTCATTCCTACACTCGGTCATTGTTCTGGTTTATGCTACCTACCAGGAGGAGCTCGTAAATTCCACCTGCAGGCTGTTTTCCAGTTGAGTGAGTTAGAAGACCACTTCAGAGGGGCCGTAAATCCTGGTTGCCTACCAACCGGTGGCGGCACAGAGACTAGGGCTCCATGCTCGTACAGCCTCCGGTGTTATGCCACCTCTTCCAAATCCTCCCTGCATCGATCAAGTGCCTCAACTGTTGTTTATGGTTCTCTAGAACATCAGCGGTGAAAGCGATGACTGAGTGCTACGTTAACAATGCTATGGCCGTTAAATCACTGACAGATGCAGTCTCCTTTCCCTCGCTATAAATTGAAGGTAAAGGCCCCTCTAAAACATCTGCCCAGACAAGAAAACATTTTTTGAGTTGATGTGAGGGTAGTGAAGAAATAAAAATCACATGGAAGACACGCCGTCTTTGATAGTCTAAGTATGGTTAATCTAATAAGGAATGGGCGCTCATGCATGCAGAAATGTGGTTCGCTTTAGATCCTAGTTTGGCTCTAGAGGGAAAGCCAGCGTTGTGCTTGAAGTGGCTGGGGGAATCTCCTAAGCCCCTGAACATTGCTTTACCAGAGCTGCAGGGTTAGTGAAAGCCTGTGTGTAAAAGTTGACACTTTCATGCATCATTTTCTCTTCAACCCCTGCTCTGTCCCTAAAGAGCTCTAGCACACATTGTTAGTTTCGAAAACTGAACTCTGTCTCCTCTCTCTCTCGCTCTCCACTCCCTCTCCCCCTCTTAACCATTGAAATTGGCTCCATTGAAATAGCACGTGTCCAACTCATTCCACTGAGGGCCGAGCATCTGCAGGTTTTTGCTCCACCCTTGTACATGATAGATGAATTAAGGTCAATAATTAGTAAGGAACTCCCCTCACCTGGTTGTCTAGGTCTTAATTGAAAGGAGAACCCAAAAACCTGCAGACACTCAGCCCTCTGTGGAATGAGTTTGACACCCCTGCTCTGTAGGATTGAAACATAGCTCTAGAGTCTCTAGACAGGAGTCTGGATACCTACATCTGTTTCCTCCAGTCAGCCCTCACTGGACAGCTCTATGTTTATTTGGCCGATGCTGCCCAGTGCCTACTCCCTAGATGTTTTTTGGGGGTAGCTCTAGTCTGGCCTGGGAGTTAAACGCTCTCACCATGACTGTCTTTAGTCGGGTTAGAATAGACAACAAAACACTGTGGCAAAGCCCTCTGAGCAAACTGTGACCAAAAAAGCTGCAAATTCCAGCAGCTTTTCCAACAATGTATTTTTCTTTATTCATAATCCATTCTACAATCGATGAATAAACAATCCCTTCAATGACCAGAATCTGATTGACACTATCAGCTACAAATCAAACTCAAAGTGACACTGAACAGCTCTATTAAGATGACAGGATGCAACAGCTAGCCACAACCCCCTCAGTTAGACCACAACGCCCTCATCCCAAATTCAACTCATGTGGAGAACTGGAGACAGTTGCTTTTTGTGTTATTGCTCTGTCTGTGTGCTAAGTGTTACTTGTCATATGTTGCTCTGTAGGTGCTCATTGTCGGTCTGTACTGTCATTTTAAGTGTTTTTAATAAGCTGTCAAGGGACTGCGGTCGAAAATTTGCCGGCTGGCTAAAACCAGTTATTTTACTGAAATGTTCATTAATGTGCACTATCCCTGCAAATATAAAGCGAATAAGTAAAAGTAAGGGGCCCCAGGGAACTCGATCCACTCGACAACTTGCGTCTACAAGTAGCCTCACTTCCTGTGTCTTCATGAAACAGATTTCCATTGTGACTCTATGGGAGTTTGAACCGTTCTCATCTGTGGACGATGTGGGGGTAAAAGCGTCCGCATGCTTCCCAGCCGAAACAGTTTGTGCATATATTATGAC
Source organism: Thymallus thymallus (assembly GCA_023634145.1). Lineage (NCBI taxonomy): Eukaryota > Metazoa > Chordata > Actinopteri > Salmoniformes > Salmonidae > Thymallus > Thymallus thymallus. The sequence goes on from CM042404.1 coordinate 15,224,743, forward strand.
ACATTTTGTGACGTTTTGGACTTCAAAATGGGTTTTTTCAGCTGTTCATGCACACACAGCCGAAGTCTATGCCCCTTTTTCATTGAGAAACACTGCGCCAAACATCTTAGATGCAATATTAAGCAAAACATTTTAAAATGTATGACTGATTTTGTGAGTTAGATTAGAATTCCGACTAGTTTGAGGAAGTTTATGCTGGCTACGATGTCTCAAAAATGGACAAACAGTACTATTGCCGCTTCTTTCTCGTTTTTCAAGCAAAGGTCTTTTAAGGGTGTATGCGAGCACTTTCAGGTCGCCTGGCCGACTTCGGCTAGCTGCCAGCTGAACTGAAGCATGCTGACGCCTTAAGGGAAGGGGACCACGAAGACCTTGAAACTGAAAGGAACACACTTGGTTCTGTATAAGACCTTAAACTAACAGTCAGAGCTTGCTTACTGTAGACCTCTGAAAATCCCTTGGAAAAAATCCCATGTCTTCCAAACCGGCCAAGCAGTTTGTTTTATGCTTGTTTTACAGAGTCAAAGGGAAAGACAGAGAGAGAAAAGAGGGTGCTGGTTTGCAAGCTAGCTAGTCTTATTTTCTCTGTGTGGAGCGTTATACACCCAAGAATTTTATCAAAAGGGGTAGAGGACTAGCCCAGATGACTCAGATGTTCTGTCAACTCGCTGCCTTGAGGCTCAGTGAGCCCACATGGAAGGCAAAGGTGTTTATAGGGGGGTGAAAGAGACTGACAGCTCTGACTGAAACCTTCCAGAAATTACAGCCAACTCGCTTGGGCTATAAGAAAGGAGACCTACCTCTTGGCCAAACTTTACAAGAAATTAGTGACATAACCAGATTTCACAGAACCCCTGAAATACATGAGTGACCACTTCCAACCCAAAACCTTTTAGACATAAAGAGAAAACTCCATCTTACCTTGTCCCCTTCGATCTGAGACTCACACCCAAATTTCCCGACTGCTCCGGAAGAGTTCATGATTTTTCAAAACTCTCCAAACAGATTAAGATTGCAGGGCTCGCCCTCTCCTGATGTCGGAGAGGAGGAAAGAGAGACGGAGGAAGGGAAGGACGAAAAGGGGCAAAAGCAAAAAGCAATCCCTTAGTCCCTAGTCTTCATCGGCCTGTAGTCTCCAGTTTCCACTGGCTGCAGTGGCCAGCCATTTTCATTCAGAAAAATACCCTTATTCCACACCGTGATCAGAGTGAACACACACACCAAAGGTGGAGATATATATATATATATATATATACACATACACACACACACACACACACGCGCACACGCTCACACACAAACACGCTCACACAAACCGCTCAGAAGTGCACAGTCAGACACCGGCACATGTTCCATGATCAGTGATCTGTTAAATCAGTAGCACCCCTGCTGCCCCTCAGGCGAACCGTTCCTGAGTGTATCCGAGGAAAACTGCTGCAGTCTCTCCTGGCTGGCTCGCCTTCTCCCTCCGCTCGCCCTGGTCATCTCCACGTGCTGCCACCACGGCCGGAGTGTGTGTGGAGAGGACTCCCCGGGGCCAGGCTCAGCATGTGTGTGTGTAGCGGGGGGCGTTCCCCAGTGTGTCAGCGTCTCTGCTGGTCGGCTGCCTGTCAGATTGCAGTTTGCCTGTCGGGTTTCTCCTGACCCCTCTCTCTACTCCCCCTCTCCGTTAGAAATTCAAGTTTTAGCAGCACCCTTTCCCTCACTTCCTCCTCCTCCTATTCCTTCAGTTCCTCTGTGCCTTTCCCAGACCATCAAATCGCAGATCTCACACACATACATACATACATACATACATACATACATACATACATACATACATACATACATACATACATACATACATACATACACACACACACACTCCCTCCCTTTCCCTTTTTCTCTCGCTCTAGCTCTAGCTCTCTCACTCACTGCTAATCCCTCCATCCAGTCTCGCTTGTCCTCCCTCTACGGCTCTCTCTCCCTCCAGTTGTAGCAGTTTCACTCACAGCTTGTTTCGGCAGTTTTTAGCTAAACTCTGACCAGCACTCACACAAAAGACTGTGTCCGACTGCCCCAGCTCTAATGGTACACTACATGGCCAAAAGGATGTGGACACCATTCAAATTAGTGGATTTGGCTATTTCTGCCACAACCGTTTCTGACCAGTGTATAAAATCGAGCACACAGCCATGCAATTGCCATAGACAAACATTGCAGCATAGAATGGCCTGTACTGAAGAGCTCAGTGACTTTCAACGTGGTACCGTCATAGGATGCCACCATTCCAACAAGTCAGATCATCACATTTCTGCCCAGTCAACTGTAAGTGCTTTTTGTGAAGTGGAAACATCTAGGACCAATAACGTCTCAGCTGCGAAGTGGTCGGCCACAGAATGGGACCGCCTAGCGCTGAAGTGCGTAGCGCGCAAAAATCATCTGTCCTCGGTTGCAACACTGACTACAGAGTTCCAAACTGCCTCTGGAAGCAACGTCAGCACAAGAACTGTTCGTCGGGAGCTTCATTAAATGGGTTTTCATGGCCAAGCAGCAGTATATTGGAGCAGTGGAAACACGTTCACTGGAGTGATGAATCACGCTTCACCATCTGGTAGCCGATGGACAAACCTGGGTTTGGCGGATACCAGGAGAACGCTACCTGCCCCAATACATAGTGCCAACTGTAAAGTTTGGAGGAGGAGGAATAATGGTCTGGGGCTGTTTTTCATGGTTCGGGCTAGGCCCTTAGTTCCAGTGAAGGGAAATCTTAACGCTACAGCATACAATGATATTCTACACGATTCTGTGCTTCCAACTTTGTGGCAACAGTTTGGGGAAGGCCCTTTCCTGTTTCAGCATGACAATGCCCCCGTGCACAAAGCAAGGTCCATAAATAAATGGTTTGTCTGGGCCTCCCGAGTGGTGCAGCGGTCTAAGGCACTGCATCGCTTGCCTTAGAGGCGTTACTACGGACCCGGGTTCATATCCCGGGCTGTGCCGCAACCGGCCGTGGTCTGGAGTCCCATAGGACGGCACACAATTGGCCCAAGGGAGGGTTTGGCCTGTGGGGCTTTACTTGGCTCATTACGCTCTAGCGACTCCTTGTGGCAGGCCGGGTGCTTGTGGGCTGACCCCGGATGCCAGTTGAACAGTGTTTCCTCTGGCACATTGGTGCGGCTGGCTTCCCGGTTAAGCTGGTGGGTTTTAAGGAGCCCGGTTAGGCGGGTCATGTTTCGGTGGATGCTCCAACTTCGCCTCTCCTGAGTTGCAGCGAGGAGCCAGGATCGAAGATTGGGTTGAAAAAGGGGATAAAATAAATGATTTGTCAAGATCTGTGTGGATGAACTTGACTGACCTGCACACTCACTAATGCTTGTGGCTGAACGGAAGCAAGTCCCAGCAGCAACGTTCCAACATCTAGTGGAAAGCCTTCCCAGAAGAGTGGAGGCTGTTATAGACCAACTCCATATTAATGTCCATAATTTTGGAATGAGATGTTCGACGAGCAAGTGTCCATATACTGTAGTGTTTGTTCAACAGAACTCCTCCCTGAACTCTAGAAATGACACTGTTCCAGAACTTTCCCCGCATCTCTTCTCTCAGAGGCTGTTAAAGCAATAAAAGTGCACTTTGACATTTTTGCTCCTCCGTAGTCTTAATTATAGTGTATAGGGCGTACCTGTTAGCGGCCCGTTCAGGCCTCATTAAATATGAACAGATTGGAGCGCTTTACTAATAAATTGATGACCAGTGTTTAGAGCTCCCAGTAATGAATATGAGACTACCTGGTTCAATGATAGACGGCAAAATATTTGTGTTAGCCAATAAGACTAATTCAAATAGGTTAGATTAAGTTGACAAGGGGAAAGGCAGTCACTTAAAGATATCTTTTATATTATTATTTTTTTATTTTTTTATTGGTAGAACGACCACCTCTTCTTCTATTTAATAGAAAATCAACAGCTCCCCCTATTGACATTGGTTGGAATTGTTATATGACAAGTTGTGATGTGACAGGAAGCCACAATAAAAAGGAACAACCAAGGTGTCAAGGAGACCACATAGAGTAGCATACGCATGCACAAAGATGTGGATGCACACACCGGTAGCGCCATGAGCATCACAAGAATCTAATGTAGACGTGCTCACACAGCAAGGATGTTAGGCAGCGCTGCGGCGATCCTGACCTTTCAGCTCAGCTACAAATTACGCTGCTCGCCAAGCTGGACACTGCTCATCAGCATGCACACACAAAGAGCAGAATGAAGAGGGCAAACACACACACACACACGCATCTGCTGGCATATTTCCCTAATTGGAACTCCCCCTTACTTGCCATGCAAATTAGAAAATTAAACAACAATAATTTAAAAACTCAAAATGCCCTGATCACTGAATTCAAAAGTCAATAGTAAGACTTCAAGTCTAGGCAGTATTAATACTTAAAGCTACCACCATTTAGCACAAAGCTTCACCACAGTTTCAACCAGAAATTAATATTTCATTGCAAATGTTTTAATTTCCTAGCCTAATGTCTTCTCCCATTTATTTCACTAGGGGTCAAAAAAGAACTGTGCTGAAACCACTTCCATTTCACGTTGATATTCTAAGATGACAATATTACAATAAAATGAAAAGAATTCAAACAGAAGGAGACAATTGGGAAGATGAGATGTAGCAGGAGACAAAATGTTGAACCCAAGTTGCTGACTCGCACTCAGAGGCTTACTCTGCATATCAGGAGGTGCTGCTGAGCTATGTTCAGATAGAACGGCTCTGGACCTGCATGTATGATTCATGAAGCGGTACATTGGGAGCTGGTTTACTTTATAATTGAAAGACTCAAAAGAAATGTTATGGAGTGCGTGGTCTAGTCTGTCTCCCTCCCTCCCTCCCTCCCTGCACAGTGAAAATTAAATAAGAACAAGGACATGGAGGATAGACACCTCCTTTCCTCAAGGGTTTTCTTTTTCCTGAGAGGTTTTCTAGGCAGATAGATAAGCAATTAGAAAGCAAGACATAGAAATAATGTGTTGGCTGTTACTAGTGCATATCCAACAGGTTAGTACTAGAAGAAAGCGCACATACCCATTACCACACAACCCGGAAATATAATCTCCCAGAGCAATGTAAAGCTATATACAACAGCATGTACAATACCAGGAAAAAGTTTGAACACCTACTCAGTCGGGTTTTCTACACTGTAGAATAATAGTGAAGACATCACAACTATAAAATAACACATTGTAGGTGGGCAGTGCCATCTTTTTTGCAGTGGTGTGCTGGGGAGCCAACATAAAAGCCAGTGATGCTTCTCGGGTAAATAAGCTGATCAGGAAGGCTAGCTCTGTCCTGGGGATGAGCCTTGACACTCTAGAGGAGGTGGCGGAGAGACGGATCCTGGCCAAACTGCTGGCCAACATGGACAAGTCACCCACCCTCTGCATGCCATGGTTATGATTGAGAGGAGCACTGAGTCACAGACTGATCCCACCACGTTGTTCCAGAGAGCGCTACAGGAGGCTATTAGACTATATAATGCCTCACCAGGGTGCCGTGCCGTCGGCAACACAGACCTGGAACTGTTGGGGTGCTAGGACCTGGTTTAACAATTGTGCATCCATCCGTGAGTAACTCTGGTCTGTAATCACTCAGGACTTATTTATTCATTCAGGTCTGTATATATTCTGTCTGGATTTTTATTTTAGATTCCATCTCTCACAGTTGAAGTGTACCTATGATAAAAATTACAGACCTCTACATGCTTTGTATGTAGGAAAACCTGCAAAATCGGCAGTGTATCAAATACTTGTTCTCCCCACTGTACATACTCATGTACAGTTGTTATATCATATCACGTGCAATATTGCAAGTAATTCTTGGACCTAACTTACATAGTCATTCACTCAGGAATGCATATTAGTATCCTGACAGTTGCATCTTTTCTCATTGCTTTTAGTATATCGAATGTGCAATACGTGCAGTTATCTGTAATTAAACCCTGCGCACTAAGGACTGTATTTTAAGGGAATTAATATTATTACCCCAAATTATATCATACACACATTTAGCTATTTAAGTATCTCTTCCTGTCATTTACCTGTACAGTTTATGTAACCATGCAAGTATTCACTTACCTGTTCATTTAACCAGTCTGTCTATTAAGTAAACTATTATTACCCTCACTCATACCATATGCATTTTTAGCTACTGAAGTATTTCTCTGCCATCGACCTGTATAGTATATTTAACCATCCAACATTATATAGTGTACATATTCAGCCAACCACCCGGTCACCGGTCTAATGTCCATTGCTCGTGTTTCTTGGCCCAAACAAGTCTCTTCTTCTTATTGGTGTCCTTTAGTAGTGTTTTCTTTGCAGCAATTTGACCATGAAGGTCTGATTAACGCAGTCTAAGAACTAGACTAATTCTTGCACTTTAAGAAACGTTCAAAGTTTTTGAAATGTTCCAGATTGACTGGCCTTCATGTCTGAAAGGGAAAGGGGGAATACTAGTCAGTTGTACAACTGAATGCATTCAACTGAAATGTGTCTTCTGCATTTAACCCAACCCCTCTGAATCAGAGAGTAATGATGGACTGTCGTTTCTATTTTCTTATTTGAGCTGTTCTTGCCATAATATGGACTTGGTCTTTTACCAAATAGGGCTATATTCTGTATACCACACCTACCTTGTCACAACACAACTGATTGGCTCAAACACATTAAGGAAAGAAATTCCACAAATGAACTTTTAACAAGGCACACCTGTTAATTGAAATGCATTCCAGGTGACTACCTCATGAAACTGGTTGAGAGAATGCCAAGAGTGTGCAAATGCAGTCATCAAGGCAAAAGGTGGCTACTTTGAAGAATCTCAAATACAAAATATATTTTGATTTGTTTAACACCTTTTTTTGTTACTACATGATTTCATATGTTTTATTTCATAGTTGTGATGTCTTCACTATTATTCTACAGTGTAGTAAATAATAAAATTGCAATGAAGAAAGATCTTGACTTAGTAGGTGTCCAAACTTTTGACTGGTACTGTACATGCTGTTCTATATTGCTTAACATTGTTCTGGGAGATTATATTTCCTTGTTGTGTGGTAATGGGTATTTGTTTAACACTTTTTTGGTTACTACATGACTCCATATATGTTATTTAATCATTTTGATGTCTTCACTAGTATTCTACAAATGTAGAAAATAGTAAAAATAAAGAAAAACCCTGGAATGAGTTGGTGTCCAAACTTTTGACTTGTACTGTAGGTACATAAAAAAAAACAATATCAAATAAAATATGGCCGAACTGAAAGAGATTCTCCAACCAGACTAAAATGAGAGCAATCCCTGAAAATCGATTGCATGCTACTCATTCAATCTACACAGCAGTGTAAAAGGCCCAACATCCTCTCCTCTAGCCCACATAGATATCCAAGACTCAACAGTTTTGCCTATGCAGTGGTTTCTGGTCTGTTCTCCATCTACACCCACTCCAACCAGTCAAACCCAGCTCTATGCTATATGGCTAAAATTACCTAAAAGAGACTTTCCCCACAAAAAATACCACCAATCTCTTTCATCCTCATGCCCTGTCACCTCTTTAGCTTTACTTACCTCATCACTAGCACACATTCTCCTGACCAGCTGCCAACAACCACAGGTTATTCCAAAAGAGCCATTAGGCCAACACATCACAGCTAACACCTTGTTAGCAACCTACACAGAGCTTGGAGGACACAGCGGCTGTGCAGTACAGTGGTGCTTGCTGTGCGAATGTATTGGAGACTCGCTAATGCTTTTCTGGGCACTTTTCCAAGTGGGAGAGAACAGAGGAGTGGCACTGGGAGAAGGACAGTGTCAGTGACACAGTGAAACCCAACTTGCTTGTGTGTGAAATCAAACCTGCTGCAGGGCAGATAGCAATAAAGCTAGCAGAATTAGCACACAAGGAGGGCTATGAGTTGAGGGCAGATAGCGATAAGGCTATCCCAGCACACAGGGGGGCTATGGGTTTAGCGCTAGCCAGAGATACAGACACTTATCCAAACAGTGCAGCCGCTAGCCTCTATAGAGGAAGGACTGGCTAAGGGCCAGGCTGGTGGGGCCATTCTTTCTCCATCTGCTGAGTAAAGGCCTTTAATCACAATGTCTGATCTAGAGACAAACAGACCTACTAAAGCAGGAAATAGACATAATGCTTTTATAAGACGACATAACACCTGTCACAACTGGTTATGATGTCCACATCTGGACACGTCTATTAATTGTGCAATTTTGACCACCAGTTAGGCAAATTGATTCAGTTCTTCAGCTCAGCTGTAAGTTCAAAACAAGGTCGGACATTTTGAAAGAGGTGACTGATAAGGATAGCTTTACTGTACTACTATCCTGTGGATGTTCCAAAACTAAAAGTCTAACTTAATTACTTTTTGTACTTAGGGTAATTTAATGTTTTCCGTTTGACATTTCACAATGATAAATCCATTTACGAGTCCAAGAGGTCTGGGCCATGCCATTTCTACTCTCTGGCTCAATGAATGCCAGAGGTCAAGTTGAGGCTGACCTCTGGGCTTAATGCCTGGACAAAATTAATTATTGTCATCAAGTAATGGGTAAATACAATTACTCACATGCAGTAACATACAGCACACAGAGAGATAAATGGCAGAGAGCTTTTCTGGGATCGATGCTAAAATCAGGATTAGTGCCTGTTTAGGAATGGCTGAGGTCTTTTTAAACAGCAATCTAAGGCACATATAACTCATCCGTTACAGCTTTATAACACATAGTACTGATGGAGACTTAAACAGAGGCGCCAGAATAACCAAGCTGCTTCAGACTTACACATATGCCATGTATAAGCCTGCCTGTGTCTGGAGTCACACTGGTTAGGCTATGTAGAAACTTGAGTGCTCTTTGGGAGGATGGTAATAAAATGAGGGAAAAGGCTTTGTAAGACCACTAGCCAGGCTAGCTTACAACTCGCAACTCACAAACAAGACATGAACCAAGGCTGGTGTGGTAAAGGGATAGCCTGCTGTGTGTTTGTGTTCCCTGTGGCAAGGGAAGAAACAGGAGGGTCTGGATGCACATTCCTGTTCTGGATCATCCCCTACTTACCCATCTACCTATTCTTCTCCAAGTCTTCCTTCCCCTCCTCCATTAACATGTGGCAAGACCGCTCGGCTGTGTCTACATCCTCTCAGCATGACTGCTCCTCCTCCCACATCCTCTCTTCTCTCATCCTCCAAGCATCACTCACAATCTTCCTCTGGTAAAAACACTGTTCCCTCCGTAAGCTACTGCCATATCGAACAGAGCGGCATGTACTGGCTCATTATGTCAAAATACACGTCTTCCTCCCTACACTCATCAAATACTGCATCTGTTAACTAACATATATTAATTTGGCTTTTTGTTGTCTTGGATGTCTGGAAACTATCCATTAGGAACTGTATATTAATCGATTAGGTCTCCTTTGGGGCTTGGCTGAGGCCCTGGTGTCATATCATAGGGGGATTTCATACTGAGACACCAGATGGAGACCAGTAGTGAGAAAGAAACAGCCAGCTCTGCACTTCTGCTATGTATAAAACCTTACCATCCACACCCACAGGAATATTACACATGTATCATCCTTAAAGAGAAACTGCCATATAGAAGATGTTTAAACAAGTCTTTAAGTGGCATGGAATTTAGATCAGACACTCTGACACTGGCGTTACAGAGCAAAACATCTTTCCAACCCCGTTTCAGTGTTTATGGAGTTAATATTGAATCAAGTATTAATGCATTACCCACTCTATGAGATTGAAACCCCAAGCCATCTCAGGTAGCAGCCATTGTTAAAAAAAAAAAACGTTAAATAGACATTTATCTCACTTTCCAATAATCAAGTGTCACATCGACCATTTGACTCAAGGAATCTTGATTTAATGCAATCTCAGGTTGCATGAAGATAAAGTGAACTACTTGAGCTTTTCAAAATCGACTAGAGGTCGACCGATTATGATTTTTCAACGCCGATACCGATTATTGGAGGACCTAAAAAAGCCGATACCGATAAAAAAAATCTGCCAATTTTTATATACAGCGGGGAGAACAAGTATTTGATACACTGCCAATTTTGCAGGTTTTCCTACTTACAAAGCATGTAGAGGTCTGTAATTTTTATCATAGGTACACTTCAACTGTGAGAGACGGAACCTAAAACAAAAATCCAGAAAATCACATTGTATGATTTTTACAGGACAATAGGCAAGCAGCTTGGTGAAAAGGCAACAACTGTTGGCGCAATTATTAGAAAATGGAAGAAGTTCAAGATGACGGTCAACCTCCCTCGGTCTGGGGCACCATGCAAGATCTCACCTCGTGGGGCATCAATGATAGGAAGGTGAGGGATCAGCCCAGAACTACACGGCAGGACCTGGTCAATGACCTGAAGAGAGCTGGGACCACAGTCTCAAAGAAAACCATTAGTAACACACTACGCCGTCATGGATTAAAATCCTACAGCGCATGCAAGGTCCCCCTGCTCAAGCCAGCACATGTCCAGGCCCATCTGAAGTTTGCCAATGACCATCTGGATGATCCAGAGGAGGAATGGGAGAAGGTCATGTCGTCTGATGAGACAAAAATATAGCTTTTTGGTCTAAACTCCACTCTCCGTGTTTGGAGGAAGAAGAAGGATGAGTACAACCCCAAGAACACCCTACCAACCGTGAAGCATGGAGGTGGAAACATCATTCTTTGGGGATGCATTTCTGCAAAGGGGACAGGACGACTGCACCGTATTGAGGGGAGAATGGATGGGGCCATGTATCGCGAGATCTTGGCCAACAACCTCCTTCCCTCAATAAGAGCATTGAAGATGGGTCGTGGCTGGGTCTTCCAGCATGACAACGACCCAAAACACACAGCCAGGGCAACTAAGGAGTGGCTCCGTAAGAAGCATCTCAAGGTCCTGGAGTGGCCTAGCCAGTCTCCAGACCTGAACCCAATAGAAAATCTTTGGAGGGAGCTGAAAGTACGTATTGCCCAGCGACAGCCCCGAAACCTGAAGGATCTGGAGAAGGTCTGTATGGAGGAGTGGGCCAAAATCCCTGCTGCAGTGTGTGCAAACCTGCTTAAGAACTACAGGAAACGTATGATCTCTGTAATTGCAAACAAAGGTTTCTGTACCAAATATTAAGTTCTGCTTTTCTGATGTATCAAATACTTATGTCATGCAATAAAATTACTTAAAAATCATAATGTGATTTTCTGGATTTTTGTTTTAGATTCCGTCACTCACGGTTGAAGTGTACCTATGATAAAAAGTACAGACTTCTACATGCTGTGTAAGTGGGAAAACCTGCAAAATTGGCAGTGTATCAAATACTTGTTCTCCCCACTGTGTGTGTGTGTAATACATATATGTAATAATGACAATTACAACAATACTGAATGAACAATGAATTTTGATTTTAACATAATACATAAATAAAATCAATTTAGTCTCAAATAAATAATGAAACATGTTCAATATAGTTTAAATAATGCAAACGGTGTTGGAGAAGAAAGTATAAGTGCAATATGTGCCATGTAAAAAAGCTAACGTTAAACTTCCTTGCTCAGAACATGAGAACATATGAAAGCTGGTGGTTCCTTTTAACATGAGTCTTCAATATTCCCAGTTATTTATTTGAAGGGAACCCTTTTCAAATTCAGCCGCAAGTTATTATAGGAATTATCACGCACCTACTATTTCTCTCTAAACCATTTGTATTTCATATACCTTTGCCTATTGGATGTTCTTATAGGCACTTTAGTATTGCCAGCCTAATCTCAGGAGTTGATAGGCTTGAAGTCATAAACAGCGCTGTGCATCAAGCATTGCTAAGAGCTGCTGGCAAACACAGTGAAGTGCTGTTTGAATGAATGCTTACGAGCCTGCTGCTGCCTACCACCACTCAGACTGCTCTTTCAAATATCAAATCATAGACTTCATTATAATATAATAAACACACAGAAATACGAGCCTTTGGTCATTAATATGGTCAAATCCGGAAACTATCATTTTGAAAATAAAACGCTTATTCTTTCAGTGAAATACTGAACCGTTCCGTATTTTATCGAACGGGTGGCAACCCTAAGTCTAAATATTGCGATTACATTGCACAACCTTCAATGTTATGTCATAATTATGTAAAATTCTGGCAAAAATAAATGGTCTTCACACAGTTCGCAACGAGCCAGGAGGCCCAAACTGCTGCATATACCCAGACTCTGCTTTCACTGAACGCAAGAGAAGTGATAATTTCCCTAGTTAATATTGCCTGCTAACATTACTTTATTTTAACTAAATATGCAGGTTTAAAAAAAACATACTTCTGTGTATAGATTTTAAGAAAGGCATTGATGTTTATAGTTAGGTACATTTGTGCAACGATTGTGCTTTTCTCGCCAATGTGCTTTTGTTAAATCATCACCCGTTTGGCGAAGTTAAAGTAGGCTGTGATTCGATGATAAATTAATAGGCACCGCATTGATTATATTCAATGCAGGATAAGATAGTTAACTTAGTAATATCATCAACCATGTGTAGTTTACTAATTATTGTTTTTTTATAAGATAAGTTTAATACTAGCTAGCAACTTACCTTGGCCCCTTGCAACCACAAGGTCCTTTTGATGCTGCACTCGTGTAACAGGTGGTCAGCCTACCACGCAGTCTCCTCGTGGATAAATCTGAAATCTGCCCTAATTTCGACTAGCGTAAAAGGGGCTAAATGCAGTGGGCCTGCCGGGCTGAGTGATTGGTGGATCAACAGCTAATGAGTCCGATAATGAAATGGCACTGAACTGTGTGTGTGTGTGTGTGAGGCATGAATCATGGGTGTGATCAGCGAGTGTATGATGAGAAGGCACTTAACTGTGTGTGCGTACACGTGTATATCCATGTGAGCATGTCGTGTGTGTTACAGGCATGACATCCCGGGAACATGTACAGCGGGTGAAATAAGTATTGAACACGTTACCATTTTTCTCAGTAAATATATTTCCAAAGGTGCTATTGACATGACATTTTCACAAGATGTTGGTAACAAGCAAAGTAATCCATACATACAAATCTATGGTGAAATTATTGTCTTTCCACTTCCGTATTATGGCCCCAACAGTGCTCACTGGAACATTCAGAAGCTTAGAAATGCGCCTATAACCAATGCCATCATTATGTTTTGCAACAATTAGGTTGCGAAGCTCTTTGCTTTTACCCATCATGAGATGTGTCTTGTGTGACACCTTGGCAATGAGACCTTTTTGTAGGCCATCAGTTGGGACTGAACCAGCTGATATTAATTTGCACTGACAGGGGGCTGGATTGCTTTTTAATTACTGATAGTTTTCAGCTGTTGTCTTGGCTTTCCATGCCTTTTTGAACCTCCCTTTCTTCATGTGTTCAATACTTTTTCCCTGTGTCATTTCACATTATTACACATAACTTAATTTCTGAACTTATTTGTTTTGGTTTCTTTGTATGTATGGATTACTTGGGTTTTTACCAACATCTGGTGAAACTTTCATGTCAATAGCACCTTTGGAAATATATTTACTGAGAAAAATGGTGACGTGTTCAATACTTATTTCACCCGCTGTATGTTAGGGATGATTAGATTGTGTGTGAGAGAGAGAGAGGAGGCATGCATCCTAACACTAATGAGATGGGGCTGTGTGTGCTGGGCTCAGCATATTGGCCAGGTTTTCGATCTAGAGTACACTCACAGCCAACCTTTATACAATCAGGAGGGGGATGGAAAGACCTTGGCTGAAAGGCAACAACACTTGTGAGTGCTCCAGTACATATGTACTTCCTCAAAAAGGGAGAGGAATATTAAGCCGTGCTCCACTGAGAGAACCCACCACAGCAAAGTATTTACTGAAGGGTTAGAAAACATATTACAAAGCCACACTGTGTACTCAAGAGTGGTGTAGGGTTGGAATTCTTTGTTTAACGTACGAGGCAGCTAGGCCCCAAAGAAGCTCAGCCCTCAGGCTAAAGACAACTGCAACAAGTAATCAGGAATCAAACCAGGGCCCTGTCCCAATACTTAAGCCTACAAAATTATCCTTTCCTTCCTCCCTTGAAGTTATCACAGAGACACAAACTTGGTTGGAATGATAGCAAAATACGTGAACCTGTCATACGGGTTGGATTGATGACAGCGACAGATTACCACAAGGAAGGAAAGAAGGAAGGAAGGAAGGGTGCAAGTACTCAAACAGGGCCTGAGACTCTTCAGAAAGAGAGTCCACCTTTTGGGGTCACAGTGCAAAAGGGATTTGAAAAGTATACGTTTCAGTTGAATACAGTCAGAAATTCCCATTGACAATGATATACCGTTGATATACTCGTTGTTTAATCTGTTGGCGTCTGCTGTATGTGTACAATGATACCATTGACCGTGTTAATCTGCCTTTACAGCCCTGGTCAAATGCTGGCTGCAGCCAACAGGGTAACAGCATTCCCACAATCCCGCATAATGATTCAATGCCCCCTAACTAGCCAATGAAATACCAGCTAATGAATAGGAGTGTGATTGAACTCGAGCTGCCATAGCAAGCAATCTGCAAACCCAGGGATTAAGTTTCTTCTCAGGAAGATAATGACGTACATATTATTTTCCCCAAAACACAATATGTTGTTTGCTAAGTGTGGAGGGAGACGAAGTTGGGTAATGAGTGTTGGGTGAGGGGGCATGGGATTCTATTCAACCAGGGATGGCAATGTATTCTCTGCTATACACGACGCTGGCTGACTCTCTCTCACGCACGCCAAACACACACACACACACACACACACGCGCACACACACACACACACACGCGCACACACATGCACTTTTCTATTCACACAAGAGAAAATTAAGCATTCGCTCTTAACTCATAAGCTGATGTGTAAAACCATCTCTTAATATTAACAAATGGCCTTCAGCGTCAGAACGTAATACAAGGCCTCCACATACTAACAAGTCACATGGTCTATATGAGTGCATGAAGGAAGATAAAACTTAGCCTAAATCACACGTTTAGACCTTTTACATTCAGGTCTTTCATAGACCCATATAAGAAGGACCAGCCATGGCATAAAATGAAAATCATAGGCTACATAGCATCCATTCTGTACGCTCTCCCTAGTCTTAAAACATCCCAAAATATGACACGAACACGCCAATAATGTCCCAGGTCGACCTACAGACAACCAAAGCATTGATAGTTACACATCCTCCCTGTGTCAGTGACCAGACGTTCCATTAGGGCTGTAATCGAAGCCTAGTGGCTGCATTAAGCACGGTGCCGGCAGGACAAGCCCGTAAAGTGGGGCTCCTAATTGCGTGGGGGGGGGGGGTGGAAAGTGACTAGTGACTCCACTTTCTCACTCAGACACAAACATCACACTCTGTCACTGACAACTGATAGCGTTACCGTCCCATTCTCTCCGGTGCCTGTGTTAATCAACACAGGGACAGTGTCATGATGTTAATCTCAGTAATAAACCACTAAATGATTTATGTGGGTCCATAAAGGCGCCCAGCCCTGAAACCTGATATATGAAGGGGACATGTCCTCATGAGACCGCCCCATATGATTCATCATAAATATGGATGCACTAATGAAGGGGTGTGACGGTGTGAGTGCTGCTCAGGAGAGGTGATGGAGATTAGGATGATACCCTAATGATGATACTCCACAAGGCTGAGAGACAAGGAGAGCCACGGTCAACACTTCGGGAGAGTTGGAATCTCTACCTGGACAAGCAAAAAAATGTATTGCGATACCCCAAGTTATCTTGCAGAAGAGTTGAGACACAGGGATGGTGTCAGTTAGAATACATGTAATTTCAACTCAATCAATTCAGGAAGTAAACTTAATTTAAACTAACTTCAGGAATTGAGACATCTTCATTATAGATGAATGGCTATGTTGCTCAGTCTTATGCACAGATCTAGAATGGCCCTCATAATTATAAACAGGAGGCTACCGTGATGTCAAGCCAATAGAGGCCCAGTGGCTGCTCTAAACAGGAGGAGAATGTGAGAAAAGCAGCATTGCCCTCTGCAGCATAACAATGCTTACTACACCTACCTTCAATTAATGTCCCCCCCCCATCTTTATGGTGACAGTCCTTTCACAGGAAGAGATTATATTGATTTTCAATGGTTCAACTTTCACACAGCACGACAACACTTCTCAGGGTTTTGTGTGTTAACTACTACACAGTGTATGAATGTTGGAGGTACCATGACAGCTTACATAAACAACACGGTTGTCTGTTCTGGAATTCCAATTACTCCAGACCACCATTCATTACACACTCATTCCTTCATCATTGGCCGTAATAAAGACCTCGTAACTCAGAGGCTAAGTAGTCAGCTGATACTCCCTGATCTTACCATTACTTCCTACATCAGTGTTTACCAAATGGTGGGTGATACTGGCAGCCAATTGGTACCTGGCCGGAGAATGGCTTGTGACTAGAAACAACTAGGCCTAATTTCAAAAGGAAACATACAAGGAATCAAGACAATACCACCAGCACTACGCACTCAGCACTCATCACCACCAGCATCAACAGAGGCCTACTCACCGTGTTGGTCAGCTCCAGGTAATTTCCCCCCGGAGGGGCACAGCGGGCACTGGACTGGGCCAGGAGCATATGGAGGGCAGCCGGCTGTTCTAGGACTGTCCCATGCTGTTCCAGGAGCTTCTGGAGGATAATTGGTTGCTGCTGAGTCTGTGTTTGCAGAGGATGGATGTCTGGACTCTGGAGATCCCTGGCCCCAGAGTCGTACTCCCAACTCTCTCTGACGACTGACAGGGCCCCTAGGGGACACATGTTAGAACTCAAAACTAAATAGGTAGTAATAAGCAGTTTGGCATGCATTATTGCTTCCCTGTGCAAGTAGATTACGTTTTTTTTTTTACTTTTGCACACGTGTATATCCATTAGTTTTGAAGTGGTTTCATGCACATGTAAAGTGAGTCAAGTTAGGCTGACTGAATTAGTCACTATAAAAGGCTCATTTTCGTGAATGGGCTTGAGGTAAACATTCCTGGTCATTATGCCCTTATTTTAATACTGATGTTCCAGGAACAATTCAAACAAAAGGTCACTGAAGGTTTAGGCTAGCAACAGAGCTAAAAGCCTCAGTCATGCAGGTTATGTTGTGTTTGTTTCATGTTAGAGGTTTGGTGTCACTTGTTTTTGGTTAATAATGACTGTGGTATAAGGGTAAGTGGTTGTTTGTAGTTAGTTGTTGGATGTTGGGTATTAGGTTTAGTTGTTTAGAGTTGCCTGTTCTTAGTTGGTTTTATGCTTGTAGGCAGCTGTGATTAGTTGCCGTCTCTTGTTTAACAATATCATTTACAATTTTTTTTTTAATCTCCAAACTCACCCAGGCTGTTCTCGCTGCTGGTTGGCCAGGAGGCGATGTGTTCCCTGAGCTTCCTAGTTTCAGAGTCCTGGGAGCGTTGGGAGAGCTCGCCCTCTTCCTTGCGGATCTCGTTGACCAGCTGCATGCGGCAGCGGGTGAAGTCCTCGAAGGAGATCTTGCCTCGCTCGTCCGCTCCCAGCTGGCCCATGATCTCTGCCACAGACTCCTCCATGTTTAGCTGTCTGCACACCATCAGCAGGTCATTACTAACAGGAGAGAGGGAGAGAAGGAGAGAGCGGCAGATGGAAAAAAGAAGGAGATAGAGATGCAGAAGGAAAGGCAGAGGGAAAAGGAGAGGGGGGGGGAGAGGAAGATAAGGGTTTTCAATTGTATGAAGAGTGGTGTACAAGTTGCAGCATTAAGCTGAATTACTGGTACATTAACCAATGCACCAGCCTGAGCAATTTGCAGGGGGTAAATAGGTTTCCTAGATGAAGTGGAAAAGCACACACTGCAAGCTAAATATATTCCCATAAAAACAGGGATTTGATGCTGTAGTTATTTAAAACAATGGATATCTTATTCATCAGTTTGATGTCTATGGGTTAGTATGCATGGAGAGTATTTTTTATGTAATTTAGCTGACACTCTTATCCAGAGCGACTTACAGTTAGTTAGTGCATACATGTTCATACTTTTTTAGCCTAAGCATCCACTTTCACAGAACTGATTAAACTTGTCAACTTTAATGCCTTACAGAGGCAACCAATCAATTTTATACAGTGCATTCCAGGCCACAAATAGTATCTCAAGTGGCAAAGCAAACCATGGGTTTTTCTGTAAAAACAGAAGAGTTTAGTCAAAAGCACCAATGCTCTTAAGCACTCACTCCTCACCTGTATGTTTAAATGTTCCTCAACGCTTACTCTGCTTGTGTATAGCCTTCAGCAGAGTAGGCCTACTTAATCTACTAACAAGAACATTCAACACTTCAGAGTTCATAAACATCTTATAATTAGAGATCCCCACTGTGATTATAACTCATATCTCTGTGTAAGCTGTAACTTAATAACTTACTGCCACAATAACTCACAGGACTATATTAGGAGGACGGGTAGGCCTAGATTCCCTATTCTGAGGTATGGGAAAATGTAACATTCCAGTTCCCTGTGCTCAGGAGTCTTTTCAGTGATCTTGCCTGGCTCTGTTGCAACATTTCTATCGTCCAACCTCATTTGAAGCAACGAACTTTGAAAACCTCCAGCCAACGCCAGGGCATGCAGATGTTTAGTAGGTTGTCTTCGCCAGTGATCGAGCCTGCACATGTTTCGACCAGAGGAGGTATGGTTTAGAAGTGTGCGAAACTAAATCCGATCAACTGTTCGCTACAGAAGTCAGGGAAATTAGTTTATATTACAAAACTAGAGTAAAGATGCGCAGCTAAATACATTGTACTATGTCCAGCTCGTAGCTAACGTTAGATCCGCTTTTGGTAACATTTGTTCCAAGTCCACCGTGTCGTTAATAAATAGCCTAACGTTACCTGTTGATGTATCCATCACCGTCGCCGTCGCACGTCAGAAACAACCTCCTCATCCTCTCCTCTTCTGCCGTACTAGATGTGTCACTACTGCCGCTACTCACACTCACCTCCACCGCCGCCATGAGCTTCCCTCAAGAAATACTGTAACTTGGCTACTACCCCTTCTAGTACCCAGTCTCAACGAAGTAACTACTCCTTCATCACACTTCCAGTAAGTGTAGGCTAATACCCGGCATTGGATTGAATATAATCAAATGTAAACTTGGGTTTAGGTTACTCACGGCAGGGTGTGCCGTAAAAGTCAAGCTCGAAATCAGTTGGGGGAAATAGGGAGGGCGTTAAAAAGGTTTGGGGCAAACTGTTGGTGAGGTGAGGCAGAGTGGGTTGGTCTTTCGGCAGTCTAGCAGAGCATTGCAATGCACTTTATAGGATATTGCCCTGGGAAGCATTACAACTGTGTGTATGCACAAGGATTGCACATGTAATAGTTCAAATATAGAGCATATATTA
Source organism: Thymallus thymallus (assembly GCA_023634145.1). Classification (NCBI taxonomy): domain Eukaryota; kingdom Metazoa; phylum Chordata; class Actinopteri; order Salmoniformes; family Salmonidae; genus Thymallus; species Thymallus thymallus. The sequence continues at coordinate 15,244,201 of CM042404.1, forward strand.
TAAAGGGTTTATATTTTAAACAGAGGCCTCTCAATAAACTTCCATAGTATTAAAGAGAACATACATAGAATAGATGTAGGCTATGATGTAGGCCTGGCTATCTCTATTAAACCATCTTTCCCAGCAAAGAACAGGAGACTTCATCATGTCTAAAGTCTGGACTCTGAACATATGTAAATTAGTTTGTGGATGGATCTTTTCCCCCTCGTGTACTCTACTCTGCCTTTGCTCAGCTCCTGTGTTTAACTGCTGTAACTGACCAGATAGTGAACCTGGATGTCTGCTTGTCTCGTGACTTTGCATTAGCCAACTGAGCCGACTCGTAGGTGCCTTCAGGTTGAAATGTCAGACAGACACAAGGTCCCATGACTGTAGTTCACCGAACCACCTCTGCTTTCCCCCCTTCCACCTCCTACATTGATGCTGTGACTCAGATTATGTCTATATCCATTGCTCAGGTTCCTTCAAGGAGAAGGTGATTCAGTCTATAGTCAGAGAAATCCTGATATCTCCAGGAGATATACTGTAAGCATAATTGTTGTCTTAATTTCTTGTTGTCTAGTAATGTATTTTTGCTTGCTAGGGCTATCTACTTTAAGTATTGTATGTCTTCCCAGTAGCCTACTTGGTGTGTGAACTGCTGAGAGCTCATAACTTGCAGTTGACACATCAACCAGGATTAAGGGGCAGGGCAATTTGTGACTGTTGTTGTTTTCATAATCAGTGTCTGTATGGAGGGGGAGTGGCTTCTCCTCTCCTAGGCAATCAGCAATTAGTAGCGGGAGGTGTGCTTTTTCCCTCTGCTAGGCAATTAGCAATTACAGTTAGTACTTCAGTCTCTCCATTTTTCTCAACATGCGGTTCTGATCTGCGGAAAGAGAGGACAGCAACATTAGTTACGAATGTCTCCAGCGAACAAAACATAAACATCCGGAAAGTTTTAGATTCTAATTCAAGGAAGGCAAGCCCTGCCTCTCTCCTTGTAGGCTTTAGAGACGCTCCCCATGTCAGGCTCTGGCCATAGAGAAGCTTTGCTTCTCTATATTTCTATGGTCAGAGTCTGGCAGATCTATTATTTCTACGTCTGTGTGGTGTTGTGTGTGGGATCCCTAATTAGAGGCAGCTGCTAGGCATTACCTCTAATTAGGGATCTTACTTATATGTCTGTGTTCCACTCCGTTGGCGTGGTTCATTGTCGTATGTTATGTTGTCTCGTGTTCGTGCTACGTGTGTTATCATTATTTGTTATATTTGTATAGTTCGTCAGTTAGTTTAAATAAATATGTCGAACTATCGATACGCTGCGCCTTGGTCTCTCTACACACCCGAACGTGACAGAATGAACCACCACCCGACCAAGCAGCGAAAATCTGGAGAAAAGGAGAAGAATAGAAGACATCGGCGTAATCGTGGAAACGGAGCCCGTAGTCAACCCCAGGAAAATTTCGGGGGGGGGCTATGGGGGTGGTCTGGCAAAGAAGAGGACGCGCCAGTACCACTTTCCATGTGGAATATGACGATGCCGAAATACAAGTGGGGGGCGCAAAGCAAGATGGAAGAGAAGGATTTAGAGGCATATTATGGAGGCATATTAGAGGAGATGAGGCAAAAGGAGGAATATTTGGAGAAATATTTTGGAGAAGTTCTGGAGGAAATGTGGGAGATAGCAGAGGAGGTTGAAGAGGAAATGTCGGAATGGAATAGTCCGTGTCCAGTCACCTACTCCACTCCTGTGACAGAGCAGTCCGCTTTACCGGTGTCCAGTCGGGGTCCGGCCGTCTGCTCTACTTCAGTGCCAGAACAGTTCGCTCCACCGGTGCCCAGTCTGGGTCCGGCCGTCTGCTACACTCCAGTGCCAGAGCAGTCCGCTCCACCGGTGCCCAGTCTGGGTCCGGCCGTCTGCTCTACTCCAGTGCCAGAGCAGTCCGCTCCACCGGTGCCCAGTCTGGGTCCGGCCGTCTGCTATACTCCAGTGCGCCTCTCCAGTCCGGTACGTCATGTGCCTGCTCCCCGCACTCGCCCTGAGGTGCGTGTTAATAGTCCTGTGCCACATGTGCCGACTCCACGCACCAGGCTTCCAGTGCACGTCTCCAGTCAGGTACGTCCTGTGCCTGCTTCCCGCACTCGCCCTGAGGTGCGTGTTAGTAGTCCAGTGCCACCAGTGCCGACTCCACGCATCAGGCTTCCAGTGCGCGTCTCTAGTCCGGTACGTCCCGTGCCGACTCCCCGCACTCGACCTCCAGTGCGTGTGCCCAGCCAGGTTCCTCCAGTGCTGGCTCCACGCACCAGGCCTCCAGTGCGCCTCTCCAGTCCGGTACGTCACGTGCCGACTCCACGCACTCGACCTCCAGTGCGTGTGCCCAGCCAGGTTCCTCCAGTGCCGGCTCCACGCACCAGACCGTCGGTGCGCCTCATCAGCCCGGAGACTCCCGTGATAGTCGACAGCCCGGAGACTTCCGTGATGGTCGACAGCCCGGAGACTTCCGTGATGGTCGACAGCCCGGAGCCTCCCGTGATGGTCGACAGCCCGGAGCCTCCCGTGATGGTCGACAGCCCGGAGCCTCCCGTGATGGTCGACAGCCCGGAGCCTCCCGTGATGGTCGACAGCCCGGAGCCTCCCGTGACGCTCGACAGCCCGGAGCCTCCCGTGACGCTCGACAGCCCGGAGCCTCCCGTGACGCTCGACAGCCCGGAGCCTCCCGTGACGCTCGACAGCCCGGAGCCTCCCGTGACGCTCGACAGCCCGGAGCCTCTCGTGACGCTCGACAGCCCGGAGCCTCCCGTGACGCTCGACAGCCCGGAGCCTCCCGTGACGCTCGACAGCCCGGAGCCTCCCGTGATGATTGAAAGGCCAGAGTCGCCTGCCACACCGGTGCTCAGTCCTGGCCCGGTTATTTGCCCCGCTCCATGGCCTGAGATTTTTTCCCCACCATTATTGTTTCCAGGACCGGTGGGTTGCCCCTTTAAATGGCCTGAATCGCCAGCCACACTGGGGCCCAGTCCGGGCCCAGTAGAAATAAGGAGGAGGACATCCACTTCGCCGGGGCCGGAACCGCCACCGGCGATGGTTTATGTTTGATGTTTTTCCCTCCCTGACCCTTCCCTCATGTTTGTGTGTTTGTTTTTCTTGCGGCCGGGAGTCCGCGCCTTTGGGGGGGGTACTGTCAGGCTCTGGCCATAGAGAAGCTTTGCTTCTCTATATTTCTATGGTCAGAGTCTGGCAGATCTATTATTTCTACGTCTGTGTGGTGTTGTGTGTGGGATCCCTAATTAGAGGCAGCTGCTAGGCATTACCTCTAATTAGGGATCTTACTTATATGTCTGTGTTCCACTCCGTTGGCGTGGTTCATTGTCGTATGTTATGTTGTCTCGTGTTCGTGCTACGTGTGTTATCATTATTTGTTATATTTGTATAGTTCGTCAGTTAGTTTAAATAAATATGTCGAACTATCGATACGCTGCGCCTTGGTCTCTCTACACACCCGAACGTGACACCCCAACCCCTTGGCTGCAACCCTTCTAATTTAGTGTATCCTGCGTGTACTGCTGCCCTTCAGTCCCTAGACTTTTTGGCCCTGATGGATACATGGACCCACCTAGAGAAGACTGCTACTCAAGCTGCTCTCTCTTCATCTGACTATGTGTTTTCTCATAGTCCAAGAGCATCTGGTCGTCGCGGTGGTGGCATAGGTCCGCTCTTTTCTCCCTCACTCACCTGTCCATCTCATCATTTGAATTCCATGCTGTCATTGTCACTTGTCCACTCAAGATTAACATTGGGTTCCCTTAGAGTTTCTCAATGAGTTTGACACCTTGATAAGATAATTTCCTGACGATGGTTCACTGCTCTTCATACTGGGTGACTTCGACCTCACAACATTTTATTTATTTTTATTTCACCTTTATTTAACCAGGTAAGCCAGTTGAGAACTAGTTCTCATTTACAACTGCAACCTGGCATCCGCCTTTGATTCATTTTTCTACCTCTCTTTCCCCTCGGCTCTTTTGACCTCACCGTTTCCGAGTCCTGCCTCCTGATCCATGGCTGAGTGACTAATGGTGAGCTTGGAGGGCTGCAGGCAGTTGTGCAAAAATGGAGGAAAACCTACAGAGGACCTATCATCCTTTCAATCCCTCTTCTCTACCTTCTCTTCCTCTGTATCTGCTGCTCTTGTATAATTAGATTTTGCTTTTTGCTTTTTTGTAAACAAAAAACATACCTACTAACACATGCGCAGACTCCATGTTCCCACTGTATCCACACCCAATGTTGTTTCTAATACTTGTAATACTCTACCCCATTTTACTTTAAATGGTGTTATGTTTCTGTCTGTAGATATATACATACATACATACATACATACATACATACATACATACATACATACATACATACATACATACATACATACATACATACATACACTACTGGTCAAAAGTTTTAGAGCACCTAGTCATTCCAGGCTTTTTCTTTATTTTTACTATTTTCTACATTGTAGAATAATAGTGAAGAGTTCAAAACTATGAAATAACACATGGAATCATGTAGTAATCAGAAAAGTGTTAAACAAATCAAAATATATTTCAGATTTTTCAAAATTGCCACCCTTTGCCTTGATGACAGCTTTGCAGGAAAGGGCCTTCCCCAAACTGTTGCCACAAAGTTGGAAGCGCAGAATTGTTTAGAATGTCATTGTATGCTGTAGTGTTAAGATTTCACTTCACTGGAACAAAGAGGCCTAGCCCGAACCATAAAAAATACCCCCAGACCATTATTCCTCCTCCCCCAAACTTTACAGTTGGCACTATGTATTGGGGCAGGTAGTGTTCTCTTGGCATCCGCCAAACCCAGATTCGTCCGTCGGACTGCCAGATGGTGAAGCGTGATTCATCACTCCAGAGAACGGATTTCCACTGAGTCCACTGGCGGCAAGCTTTACACCACTCTTAGGCTTGTGTGTGGCTGCTTGGCCATGGAAACCCATTTCATGAAGCTCCCGACGAACAGTTCTTGTGACGTTGCTTCCAGAGGCAGTTTGGAACTCTGTTGTGAGTGTTGCAACCAAGGACAGACAATTTTTACACGCTTTAGCACTCGGGGGACCCTTTCTGTGAGCTTGTGTGGCCTACGACTTTGCAGCTGAGCCGTTGTTGCTCCTAGAAGTTTCCACTTCACAATTACATCACTTACACCTATGGGACAGCTCTAGCAGGGCAGAAATTTGACGGACTGACTTATTGGAAAGGTGGCATCCTATGACGGTGCCACGCTGAAAGTCACTGAGCTCTTCAGTAAGGCCATTCCAGTAAGGCCATTCTAATGCCAATGTTTGTCTATGGAGATTGCATGGCTATGTGCTTGATATTATTCACCTGTCAGGGGTGTCCACATACTTTTGTTTATATACTGTAAGTCACTTTAATTATTTTACGTTGCCTTTTTAAATGTTTGCTAAGATTATGTATGTTTGGTATTGTTACTTTGTACATGCTGAAACAGTCATTTGTTTTTGGGCTACACTATGATCTGTAAATGTCTACTACCCTTTTTAAAACGTTGTTGAGTGAAATTAGCACTCCAACCTCAGATGTGTATTAAGTATGCATGTAAAGTGGACTTGAGTGCTGAAAACCTAAACACAATTGACCAGGAGAGAGAGTTGAAAAACATAACTGGATGGCAAGAATCATCACAGACACCGTTGTAAAGTATTGTGATATGTTTCTTGTTGAATATGTAATATAGTGAAACAAAATGTTTTATATATATGATTTTAACTACAGATTTAAGGACATTGAAGTGGTAAACATAATGGCATAAAAAGGCAAAAAGCAGTAAAGTGGAGAAAATAATTGTACAATGGTTTTCTGTAATAGCCCATTAAAACACCTAGGTAGAGCAGAAAAGACTTAGAGCATGTGGCTTTGCAACACACAGGTGTTTCATCTCCACAATGAGATTTTAACAGTGCGACACCACACAGGCCTCATTCCGCTCTGGTAAAGCCAGGTTGTGACTAAAGACACAAAACGAATGAAAGAGCACATAGGGCCACCGCACTTCAGGAGCACACAGAAAACAAAAATATGCATGGAATCAATATTTTCAACTGACTCGGCTCGCTATTACAGCACCACAAATATCAATTTATTAAAATCAGGTAAAATTCCTATTGAGAGGGGTGGCTGGAAACAGACGATGAATCTGCCAAAAGCTCCAGCACTGTGTTTGTTAAAGTGAAAATCAGGAGATACCCTATTTGTTGGAGCTCCTCTGCAAAAACCTGTTACAGAGTCTAGCCTTGCATAGTGTGTCACTGTCGTTGACTCCCTTGTGAAGAGGAAGAATATGAGCAGGAGCGGAAGGAAACTGAACGAGAAAAAAGATGGCGGAAGTGGATGATGAAGTGGATTCTGAATCTAATAGTGGTAGAGTCAAGGAGAATTGGAATATTGTCCAAAAGAAAGGAAAAAGGAGCAAAGAAGAGTACAGAGAAGAGAATGTCACATAGTATCTTGTAGGAGTATGGTTTGTAAATAGGGAGCAGTTGAATGAATTACCAATCTTGAGGAATCCATTTGAGATATCCAAACTGGTGGAGAGAGTGCTGGGAAGAGATGTCTGTGAGGATCACTAGGCGGGCTTGTTTAGATTTTTTGTGCTTCTGAGGAACAGAAGAAGCGCGTTTTGCATCTCACCAGATTTGATAAGTTTGAAGTGTTGTGTGTATCTCTTAGGAACAGGGCACTTCTCAAGGGGGTTATATCTGGCGTATCGTGGGAAGTAGATGTTGAAGAGATGAAAAATATTCCCGGAGTGATTGTTGCACGTTGGATGAATTGTGTGGTGAATTAAGAAAAAGTGAAGAGTTTCTCTGTTCTTTTTTGATATAGAGTCGCTCCCTACTCAAGTGCAGTTGAGATATATATTAACTACAGAGTCAGAGCATTTATCCCAAGACCAATGCAGTGTGATCATTGTAAAGCTTTTGGTCATGTAGCAAGTGTTTGCAGTAGTGAGAAGCCGAGATGTCCAAGTTGTGGAAAGGATCATATTATGTGTTTATAAAAGTGATGAATATGACATGTTGCAATTGTTGTGGGAACCATGAAGCCACGTCTTCCGAATGCCCCACAAGGGTGAAAGAGAATGAGGAGGCTAAAGTCAGGGTAGTACAGAACATTTCATATGTAGCAGCTGTGAAAAGGGTTGAGGATTTGAAAGGTGCATCAGAAGAGTCCATGATAGTGGATAGGCCTAAACTGCAGGATGCAGGGGTTGCCTTTCACCCGCAGGATCCTGACATTTTAAAGGTTAAGAAGGTGGACTTTGTGGCTTTTATAGCTATGGTCATTAATGGCACAGCCAGGGTGGAGAGAAGGTCCAGGAAGATAGAAATTTTAGTGATTGCGGCTGAAAGATTTCTCAGTGAAGGAGTTACATGCAATAATTGGCACAAGCTGTACCACCCTCCAGGGCCTAGAGCCAGAAAAGGGAGATATGGAGAATTAAAAGAAGGAAGAAGTGGGAGTTGTTTGTTTTGACAATGTACTATTTTTATTAGGATGAATTAAGTTTGTTTCACTATTATGTATGGATTTTTTTTTTTTATATATATAAAAATGTTTGGGGTTTCAAACTGTCCAGTTGGTGGCGACAATACACCTTTTAGGGTGTAGTTTACCATAAAACCCACAGAAGAAGAATATGAGCACCATGATCATAGTGAAGCAGAGGATGGGAGTGGCAGCACTGGAGTAGTTTCGTGGACAGGTAGACTGCCATGAAAAGACTTGTCAGGAGGGAATGCCACCACCAGTGAATCCTATACAAAACACAACAAACTCTTTTGGTTTGGCTCAATATTTTTGGGGGACACTGTAGTGAGGTCTTTAAAAAAAACCTTTATTTAACTGGGCAAGTCAGTTAAGATTCTTATTTACAGTGACGGCCTACCTACAGGGTCAGCCCCTGGAACAAATTAGGGTTAAGTGCCTTGCTCAAGGACATATCGAGAGGTTTTTCACCTTGTCGGCTCAGGTATTTGAACCAGTGACCTTTCGGTTACTGGCCCAACGCTCTAACTGCTAGGCTACCTGCCACCCCAGGTCTAAGTGTTTGGATCGATGAGCAGAGACATTTTGTGATATGAGACAGAAACATTTGCATCATTTAGAATGTTTTCTTAAGACTAAAATAGATTTACTGTTGAAACAAAGACTTCACACTTGGTAGCTAAACATAATGGCACAGATAATCTGGCAAGCTGTAAACGTTTTACAAATATTACATAATGCATTTACATACAAAGAGACAAAGTATGCAATTATTGTGATAACCAGATCCAAGTGGAAGTAGCACAGCAGGATGGTGGCCTTGGAGCAGGTGATGAGGAAAATAATGAACACCAGGAACAGGAACCCAACCATGTAGTACATCTAGTGAGACAAAATGTTGAGAAAATACTCAGCAATTAATTAAATTGAGTCTCCTTGCTTAGAGGCCGAGTTGACCTTGGTTCAAATAAATTATTAGTTATTTACTTATTTGTTAATGTGTAATTAACATTTACAATCTAATAATCAATGAATTACTTGTTTGTTTATGTATTTTATTTATTTAACCTTTATTTAACTAAGCAAGTCAGTAAAGAACAAATTCTTATTTACCAAAAGGCAAAAGACCTGCGGGGATGGGGGCTGGGATTAAAATAAAAAATAAATAAAATATAAATATAGGACCAAACACACATCACAACAAGAGAGACAAAACAACACTACAAAAAGAGATACCTAAGACAACAACATAGCAAGGCAGCAACGCATGACAACACAGCATGGATGAATCATTATACAAGCACCACTAGGCTAATTCAGACTCATGGTTGAGTGGCAGACTTGACCATTGTTCTTACCAGATGCTGTTGAGGATGAAGAAGAGCTGGATGAAGATGCACCCATCACTTTCCTTTTTGGTCAAATAGCCCTTGCACAGCCTGGAGGTGTGTTGGGTCATTGTCTTGTTGAAAAACAAATGATAGTCCAACGAAGCTTAAACCAGATGAGATGGCATATCGCTGCAGACATCTGTAGACATGCAGACATGCTGGTTAAGTGTGCCTTGAATTCTAAATAAATGAGCGACAGTGTCATCAGCAAAGCACCATCACACCTCCTCCTCCATGCTTCACGGTGGGAACCACACATCTGTTCACATACTCTGCGTCTCACAAAGACACAGCGGGTGGAACCAAAAATCTCAAATTTGGACCAGAGGACAGCTTTCCACCGGTCCAATTTCCATTGCTCGTGTTTCTTGGCCGAAGGCAGCATCACCTGAGCTGCAATTACACAGCTATCAAAACATCACACCAGGGTAAGCCTACACAAAACACACGCCTTATTTGAAGTGGTTCTAAAATCCCCTATGGGAAAAATGTATTGTGGAAAAACGATTGGAACCATTTCAGTGTTTGACCGCTAGGTTTTATGGGTATTATGACTCATACTGTGGTGGTATATGCCAGAATTATTAGAGTAAGGAAGGGATAGGAAACCCATTGGGCAATAAATGGAAGAACGTATAACGGCCCACCGAGCAGACTATCGATCAATCATGTTGTCATGCTGCTAACCTAATGGTCATTTAGTCCCTTCTAAAGATCAGGCTATGAATCGTGAAACGTGCCTATTTCCCTCGAAAGTACGCAATGTCACGATTCCAAAGCTATACAATATTACAGATAGCAAGTTAATTATCTCACGTCTCGGAACATATTCGTAATGTACTTCTTGTTGATGAAATGCATGCTAATGTTGGGTTTTGGAGCTGACTCCCATTCAGTCGTTGAAGGAGAGCGGCCCTTGTCCCTCAATGGCCCAGAATGCATTACGGTTCCATCGGAGTTTCACATCTCGTCTAAAGTATCTCTGACTATGAACCTCTAGATGAATCTAATGAGTCGGTGTTTACCGTACTGGACTACGAGCGGGATCTGAGATAGGTATCAGCTACCTAAAACGTTACCTAGTGACATGTCAAACATTGTATCTATGACATACATGCTATAATTTACTTTAATTATGGATAAAGTTCAATGACACGTTTGTTATGTCTCTGTACCTATGCTAACTAGTTAACGTTAGCTAGCTAAACTCCGCTATGTCGTTAATTAGCAACCTGGCTAACGATAGCTAGCTACCGGGTTAGCTAACTAGACAGCTATGCAATGAGTTAGATTTTTACTCAAAGGTGTACTAAAAGGTTCTGTCTCAAAGAAGTTCAGCCTCAGGCGATACCTATAGCTAGCTAACTTTTCGCTAGTTAAGTTATGTCCGAGTTTAGGAAGAACTAGGTAACGTTAGCTTAGAGGAGAGTCAGTCAGAAGTAACGTTAGCTAACATTTAGTCTTTGTCAGCATCTGGCGACTTGTATTGTATCTTATCCCTTTGTCTCTAGTTAGTTAGCTAGCTGAAATAACTCAAATGTGACCGTCATCTACGGAGATAGCATTGTATAGTTGGTTGCTCATTAGTTAGCTACATTTGATGAACTCTTGTGCTCTACAGTGCATCATGTCACGTCCTAGTAATGCCTCACCCAAGCCGGCCACGGGCCAGTTAAAACACTCTGGTGCTGGCCGGCCCAGGGGCAAAGGGCTCAGAGACATACGTATCGACGAAGAAGTTAAGATTGCTGTTAACATCTCCCTTGAGAGATTTCAGTACAGTGAGCAAAAAGGTAAGAGAAAATGGTAATTCTACTCGTGCTATGAAGTGGTGCTTCATTGAGACATTTGGATGATGTGAATTAATATACTTCATTAGTTCTTTTGATTTTACAGAAATGGAGTTTCCTTCCTCCCTGTCTAGTACTGAGAGGGCCTTCATCCATCGCTTTGCACAGTCCCTGGGATATATCTCTAAAAGCAAAGGGTGAGCTATCCAAATTGACATCAGGGGTCAGAGCCCATAGTCTTTAGGTCAACCTTGGATACTCCTGTTTAGAAGTGGAACTTGAATAGAAGTTTGTGTATCCCTCCCCGATATTGTAACTCCCTAAAAGCATCAGGTTTACTAAAGTGTGCTTCAAGTCTAACAACCTTATTGCATTCATTTTCAGAAAAGGATCAAGCCGCACCCTCACTATCAGAAAGAAGGATGGCTCGGAGACGGCCCAGTCCATCTTGACTTTCAACCTTTCCCACAATTCCAAGCACGTGGTGCGCAGCCTGCTGCAGAGGTTCCCCATTACCAACAAGGAGCGCACAGACCTACTGCCTCGTACTGAGAGGGGCCTGTCTGTGGCCATTGAGGCTGGTGAGTGGCAGTTACATTTCAGGGTTAATAATGCATTGATGTCATGGGAGACCTTGTCAACCTTTTGTTTTTAATAACACTGATGAATGAATAAATTTTAAATCTGTTAAAATAATGTATTGACAATACAAAGTTGTAACATTCCTCTGCCCCTCTTTTTTTCTCCACCAGAGAGCAGCCGTGACAAGAACAGGACCAGCGGGCGGCTCAACAACGGCATCCCCCAGGTGCCCCAGAGGAGAGGCCCATCTGAACTGGACTTCTTCCGTCGCTCGCTTCCTGTGTACGAGCGCCAGGAGGAGATTGTCCAGGTCATCAAAGACAACCGTGTGGTCCTAGTGGTGGGGGAGACCGGCTCGGGGAAAACTACACAGGTGAGGGGGAGAAACATTTTACATCACTGTCCACATACAGTGCCTTAAGAAAGTATTCAAACCCCTTGACTTTTTCCACATTTTATTGTGCCTGAATTTAAAATTGAGTGTGTCATTTTGTGTCACTGGCCTCCACACAATACCCCATAATGTCAAAGTGGAATTATGTTTTTCAAAATTTTAACAAATTAATAAAAAATGAAAGCTGAAATGTCTTGAGTCAATAAATATTCAACCCCTTTCTTATGGTAAAACAAAATACATTCATGAGTAAAAATGTGCTTAAGAAGTCACCATCAGTTGTGTGTGGATGCAATAACAGTGTTTAACATGATTTTTTAATGACTACCTCATATCTGTACCCCACACATAAAATTATCTGTAAGGTCCCTTAGTCGAGCATTGAATTTCAATCACAGATTCAACCATAAAGACCAAGTAGGTTTTTCAGTAACTCCCAAAGAAGATCACCTATTGGTAGATGGGTAAAACAATTATAACTGACATTGAATGTCCCTTTGATCATAGTGAGGTTATTAATTACACTTTGGATAGTGTATCAATACACACAGTCACTACAAAGATACAGGCGTCCTTCCTGACTCAGTTGCCGGAGAAAAAGAAAACCACTCAGGGATTTCACCATGATAGGAAAAAACTGAGGACATTGTAGTTACTCCACAATACTAACCTAATTGAGACAGAGGGAAGCCTGTACAGAATACAACTTTTTCCAAAACATGCATCCTGTTTGCAACAAGGCACTAAAGTCAAAATGGTAAAGCAGTTCACTTTTTGTCTTGAATACAAAATGTTTAGGGAAAATCCAATACCACTCTCCATATTTTCCAGCATAGTGGTGGCTGCATCATGTTATGGGTATGCTTGTAATCATTAAGGACTTTTTTTTTCAGGATAAAAAATAAACAGAATGGAGTTAAGCACAGGCAAAATCCTAGAGAAAAACCTGCTTCAGTCTGCTTTCCAGCAGACACTGGGAGATACATTCACCTACAACAGGACAATAACCTAAAACACAAGGTCAAATATACACTGGAGTTGCTAACCAAGACTACATTGAATGTCCCTAAGTGGCCAAGTTACAGTTTTGACTTAAATCTACTTGAAAATGGTTGTCTAGCAATAATCAACAACTCATTTGACCTTGTGTTTTAGGTTGTCCTGCTGAAAGGTGAATTTGTCTCCCAGTGTGTGTCGGAAAGCAGAATGAACCAGGTTTTCCTATAGGATTTTGCCTGTGCTTAGCTCTTCCATTTATTTTTATCCTTAAAAACAACCTAGTCCTTGCCGGTGACGAGCATACCCATCACATGATGCAGTCACCATCACGCTTGAAAGAGTGTTACTCAGTGATGTTGTTGGATTTGCCCCAAACATAATGCGTTATGTTCATTTTTACTCCAGAATTTATTTAGGCTTGCCATAATAAAGGGATTGGATACTTATTGACTAAAGACATTTCAGACATTTTATTCATTTTATTTTAAAAATTCCACTTTGACATGTGTGTAGGCCAGTGACATCTACATTTAATCAGTTTTAAATTCAGGCTCTAACACAACAAAATGTGGGGAAAGTCAAGGCGTGTGAATACTTTCTGAAGGCTCTGAATGGCCTACAAATGTATTGCATTTGTATGATAAGGTATTACATTTCTAAATGGAGTTCTTGATCATCTAGAAACTAAACTAAGGGGCTAAAATGATTTGTCATTCCAGATCCCACAGTTCCTCCTGGATGATTGCAGTCAAAATGGGATCCCCTGTCGGATCTTCTGCACGCAGCCCCGGCGTCTGGCAGCCATCGCTGTGGCGGAGCGGGTTGCCGCAGAGAGAGGGGAGAACATTGGTCAGACCATTGGCTACCAGATCCGCCTGGAGAGCAGGTAGGAGCAAAGAGAGGGAGGCACTAACTCGGTCTACTTTGACTGAGCTACTGTGCGGAAATTAATGACTCTGGTTGACCCCTCAGGGTGTCTCCTAAGACACTGCTGACCTTCTGCACCAGCGGAGTCCTGCTGAGAACACTGATGGCCGGAGACACCACAATGTCCACTGTTACTCACGTCATTGTGGTGAGTACAAGTTATTCTTACCCTTCTGTTATCGTTCACTGCCTTGACTGTATGCAGACCTGTCAACCTGCATGCATTTTGAGATCAAAGTACACTTGTACGAAACACGACCCTAAAATATGCAAAATAGACTTCTATTTGGTACATTGTGGTTTTGAAGTTTGAAGTTGGAACTGAGCCAATCAGACGACTTGGGCAAGGTGAAAAAAATCTCTTGCTCTCCACTCCGGCCCGCCGCCATAGTCGTAGTACTATTTTCCTGCCTTGAGCTGGATAGCAGCTCTCCTCTTCGTCTGTTGATACAACTGATGCGTGAAGAAAAAGGGTAGGGAAAATGGAGAACGAACTGTTTGCCAAATACATTTTTAAAAATTCTATGCGTTAGTCAAGCAATTTACGTCGAATATTGTACTTGGGGTCAACATTTGGGTATATTTTTGCCAATCTATCATTTGAGTAATGGAGTCGATTTAAACTGAATGAGCCCATGCCTTATGCAAAATGATGATGTGTGGATACGCTCAGTACTTTGTTGCCATAGATAGATACATTCCTTTGTCAAGCAGCTACAACAAAACATAGGGCAGGTGCAAAATGCCAGAACGAAAATACACAAAAGACAGATACATGATACATAGAGCGGCAGTATGAAAAAGTATAGAAATACAAGATATCTGTAGTGCAAAAAAGCAAAAAAAGACATTGCATAGTATGGGTGGTTGGCTGAATATGTACACTATACATTGGTGGATGTTGGATGGTTAACTATACTATACAGGTCGATGGCAGAGAAATACTTTAATAGCTAAAAATGCATATGATATGAGTGAGGGTAATAATAGTTTACTTAATAGACAGACTGGTTAAATTAACAGGTAAGTGAATTCCCTTAAAATACAGTCCTTAGTGCGCAGGGTTTAATTACATTATATAGTCTAATAGCCGCCGGCAGGAAGTACCTCCTTAGTGCGCAGGGTTTAATTACAGATAACTGCACGTATTGCACATTCGATATACTAAAATCAATGAAAAAAACTGACAGGATACTAATATGCATTCCTGAGTGAATGACTACGTAAGTTGGGTCCAATAATTACTTGCAATATTGCATGTGATATGATATAACAACTGTACATGAGTATGTATATACAGACCTGAATGAATAAATAAGTCCTGAGTGAATGAGGGATTACGGACCAGAGTTACACACGGATTGATGCATAATTGTTAAACTAGATCCTAGCACCCCAACAGTTCCAGGTCTGTGTTGCCGACGAGCAAGGCACCCCGATGAGGCATTATATAGTCTAATAGCCGCCGGCAGGAATGACCTCCTGTAGCGCTCTCTGGCACACCGTGGTGGGATCAGTCTGTGACTGAAGGTGCTCCTCTGCGTCATAACCATGATATGCAGAGGGTGGGTGACGTTGTCCATGATGGCCAGCAGTTTGGCCAGGATCCGTCTCTCCGCCACCTCCTCTACAGTGTCAAGGCTCATCCCCAGGACAGAGCTAGCCTTCCTGATCAGCTTATTTACCCGAGAAGCATCACCGGCTTTTATGTTGGCTCCCCAGCACACCACTGCAAAAAAGATGGCACTGGCCACCACAGACTGGTAGAAGGTATCCAGTAGTTTACTGCACACGTTGAAGGACCTGAGCCTCCTCAGAAAGTATAGTTGGCTCTGGCCCTTTTTGTACAGAGCCCCGGTGTTACCATCCCATTCCAGCCTATTGTCCATATGGACTCCCAGGAACTTGTATGACCCAACCATTTCCACATCCATCCCCTGTATAGGGACTGCAGTCAGTTGTGCCTTGGTTCTCCTGAAGTCCACCACCATCTCCTTTGTTTTGCTGATGTTGAGCTGAAGGTGGTTCTGCTCACACCACAACACAAAGTCACTGATTGTGCTCCTGTACTCCTCCTCCTGCCTACCCCTGATGCACCCTACAATTGCGGAGTCATCCGAGAACTTCTGTAGGTGTCATGTTTCCGAGTTATATATGAAGTCTGAGGTGTAGATGGTGAACAGGAAGGGGGACATGACCGTTCCCTGTGTTGCTCACTGCCCGTTCTGACACACAGCTCTGTAGTCGCCCAAATTGTGGCCTGCCGGTCAGGTAGTCCGTGACCCAGGAGACTAAGGGTGCTTCCACTTTCATCCTCTTCATCTTCTCACCCAGTAGCAGGGGCTGAATAGTATTGAAGGCACTGGAGAAGTCAAAAAACATAACCCTCACAGTGCAACCTGCGTTGTCCAGGTGAGAGTAGGCCCTCTGCAGAAGGTAGATGATTGCATCATCCACCCGGATGTTGCGCTGGTATGCAAACTGCAGGGGGTCCAGTGATGTACACACCAGGGGTCTGAGGTGAGCGAGGATGAACCTTTCCAGGGTCTTCATGATGTGGGATGTTAGCGCTACAGGTCTGAAGTCATTCAGGACAGTGGGGTGTGCCTTCTTGGGCACTGGGATGAGGCCGGATGTTTTCCACCGCACAGGGACCCTTTCTAGGCTCAGGCTAAGGTTGAATTGTCACTGGAGTATTCCACAGTTGGTCAGCACAGACCCTGAGCACCCTTGGGCTGATGCCATCAGGGCCTGCCGCTTTCCACTGATGTAGTGGTCTCTCCAGCTCTCTCCACTTGGTTGGTGGTGAAAGCCAGCCCAGGTGGGGAGGTAGGGGGAAGGGGGGTGTTGAGGATCAGTCCAGAGGGAGCAGGGGTGGAGGTGGGATCGCTGATTGTCTCAACAGAGGTGTTGTGAGCAAAGTGGGGGTGGGACAGCCGTGAGGGTGTGTGGCCTGGGGAGCTGGAAGGGAGGTGGACAGGGCCAGTATCAAACCTGTTAAATATTTGTTGAGCTCATTGGCTCTGTCCTGGGTCCCCTCAGTCTGCCCGCTGTTTGACTTTTTGAAGCCAGTGATATTTATCATACCCTTCCACACCTCTCTCACCTGGCTCTGCCTCAGCTTGTCCTCCGTCTTCTCCTTATACCCTCTCTTCCCCTCAGCAATCCGCAACTTCAGCTCCCTCTGGACGCATTTCAATTTGTTCTTGTCCCTCTCCTTGAAGGCCCTCTTCTTCTCATTCAGCAGGGCCTTCAGGTCGCTGGTGACCCAGGGTTTATTATTTGGAAAACAGCGTACCTTCCTGGTGGGTACAGTGTTGTCTACACAAAATTTAATATTGTCCGTTATGCAGTCAGTAAGTCCATCGATGTCCTCCCCATGAGCCTCACAGAGCACATCCCCGTCTGTTGTTTCAAAGCAGTCCTGTAGGGCCTCATTCGCCTCCGGGGACTATCTCCTAATGGTCCTAGTGGTTGCAGGCTGCTGTTGGACCAAAGGCCTGTAGAGTGGAGTGAGGTGGACAAGGTTGTGATCTGATCTACCGAGGGGAGGGAGTGCAGTGGAGTTGTATGCGTCCTTCACATTAGCACTTCAAGCAGATTTTGTATTTGCCAATGAAGGCAGATTAATGTTCTGTATTATGTCGTATAATCTGGAGATTGTGCCCTTCAGATACGGGTTAAGATCTAAGCACCTCTCGAGTGGAAATAAAGGGAAATGTTTTTTGTCAAAGCTGCGAGTTTGTAGGTATCTAAAAAAGTGGTTATTGAGAATATTATGGTTTACTCTGTGTCAAATGAGACTGTGTTATCAACAACTAGGTCACAAAAAAAACACCAGACCGTTCCTATGCCAGAACTGGAATGCAGTGTCAATCTGTGACGCTGGGAAGAGATGATTAGAGAGAATACTTTCTTGCCCGCACATGCTTTGATCTCCTCAGAGGTAGTAGTCGCACGCACATTGATGAGTAAGGAAACATTTTCGGTGTTGCGGTAGTTCAGTGCACGTCGCTATGTGGATGGAAACCGACATGGCAGACAGAGCTGTTCCATCATTCATAGAAAGTTATGTTAGACTCTTAAAGATGTAGTATGCCTGTGTTAATATACAGTCTTATGAAAACGTTTGGGCACCCCTCTGAGGCTGCATAATAATTTACTCTGTCACAGAAAATGATCACAGTGGCATGCCATTCATTTTCTAATAAAAGCTAAGTACTGGGGTATTGTCCAGACAAAGATTTTTAGTGTAGCAATATTAAGTTGTATGAAATTAAATCAGATGTGAAAAATAGGCTATGCAAAAATGTGGGCACCCTTGTCATTCTGTTGATTTGAAAACCTGTTAGCTACTTAGCACTGATTAATTGGAACACGCAATTGGTTTGGTGAGCTCATTAAGCCTTGAACTTCATAGACAAGTGCATCCAATCATGAGAAAAGGTATTTAAGGTGGCCAATTGCAAGTTGTTGTTCTCTTTGACTCTCCTCTGAAGAGTGGCAACATGGGGGCCTCAAAACAACTCTCAAATGACCTGAAAACAAAGATCGTTCAACATTATGGTTTAGGGGAAGGCTACAAAAAGCTATCGCAGAGATGTAAGCTGTCAAGTGTCCACTGTGAGGAACATAGTGAGGAAATGGAAGACCACAGGCACAGTTCTTGTTAAGGCCAGAAGTGGCAGGCCAAGTAAAATATCGGAGAGGCAAAGGCGAAGGATGGTGAGAACGGTCAAAAACAGCCCACAGACCACCTCCAAAGACCTACAGCATCATCTTGCTGCAGATGGTGTCACTGTGCATCGTTCAACAATTCAGCGCACTTTGCACAAGGAGAAGCTGTATGGGAGAGTAATGCGGAAGAAGCCTTTTCTGCACACA
Source organism: Thymallus thymallus (assembly GCA_023634145.1). Lineage (NCBI taxonomy): Eukaryota > Metazoa > Chordata > Actinopteri > Salmoniformes > Salmonidae > Thymallus > Thymallus thymallus. The sequence continues at coordinate 15,262,725 of CM042404.1, forward strand.
CGCCACAAACGCACATTTGGACAAACCAGCTTCATTTTGGAATAAGGTGCTGATGAAACAAAGATTTAGTTATTTGGTCATAACAAGGGGCGTTAGCATGGCGGCAAAAGAACACAGCGTTCCAAGAAAAACACTTGCTACCCACAGTAACATTTGGTGGGGGTTCCATCATGCTGTGGGGCTGTGTGGCCAGTGCCGGTACTGGGAATCTTGTTAAAGTTGAGGGTCGCATGGATTCCACTCAATATCAGCAGATTCTTGGGAATAATGTTGAAGAATCAGTCACGAAGTTGAAGTTACGCCGAGGCTGGATATTTCAACAAGACAACGACCCAAAACACTGCTCAAAATTTATGCAGAGGAATAAGTACAATGTTCTGGAATGGCCATCCCAGTCCCCAGACCTGAATATCATTGAGAATCTGTGGGATTTGAAGCGGGCTGTCCATGCTCGGCAACCATCAAACCTAACTGAACTGGAGATGTTTTGTAAGGACCAAAATACCTTCATCCAGAATCCAGACACTCATTAGTGGCTATAGGAAGCATCTAGAGGCTGTTATTTTAGCAAAAGGAGGTTCTACTAAATATTGATGTGATTTTTCTGTTGGGTTGCCCAAATTTATGCACCTGTCTAATTTCGTTTTGATGCATATTGCACATTTTCTGTTAATCCAATAAACCTCATTTCACTACTGAAATATTACTGTGTCCATCAGTTATTTGATAGATCAAAATGAAATTGCTGATCCAACACCCAATTATTTATAAATGGAAATCATGGAAATTGTCAGGGGTGCCCAAACTTTTTCATACGACTGTATCTGTTTTTCCATCTACTCTTCATATACAGTTGAAGTCAGAAATTTACATACACCTTAGCCAAATACATTTAAACTCAGTTTTTCACAATTCCTGACATTTTAATCCTAGTAAAAAATCACTGTCTTAGGTCAGTTAGGATCACCACTTTATTTTAATGTGAAATGTCAGAATAATAGTAGAGAGAATGATTTATTTCAGCTTTTATTTCTTTCATCACATTCCCAGTGGGTCAGAACTTTACATACACTCAATTAGTATTTGGTAGCATTGTCTTTAATTTGTTTAACTTTGGTCAAATGTTTCGGGTAGCCTTCCACAAGCTTCCCACAATAAGTCGGGTGCATTTTGTCCCATTCCTCCTGACAGAACAGGACTTGTGGAGGTCTACAATTTTTTTTACGAGGTCATGGATTTTCCCATGATGTCGAGCAAAGAGGCACTGAGTTTGAAGGTAGGCCTTGAAATACATCCACAGGTACACCTCCAATTGACTCAAATTATGTCAATTAGCCTATCAGAAGCTTCTAAAGCCATGACATCATTTTCTGGAATTTTCCAAGCTATTTAAAGGCACAGTCAACTTAATGTATGTGAACTTCTGACCCACTGGAATTGTGATATAGTGAATTATAAGTGAAATAATCTGTCTGTAAACAATTGTTGGAAGAATGACTTGTGTCATGCACAAAGTAGATGTCCTAACCGACTTGCCAAAACTATAGTTTGTTAATTTGAAATCTGTGGAGTGGTTGAAAAATTAGTTTTAATGACTTCAACCTAAGTGTATGTAAACTTCCGACTTCCAACTGTAGCTGTATGTCAACAGTAGGCTGCTAATGATGTGATAATAGTCAGTTCACCAATGACAACAAGGCATGCTGAATTAATGGTAGCCTAGTAGTCAGACCGAACTTGATGGATTAGGCCAGGAATGGAGATGTGAAACAAGCTCATATAGGCCTAGTTCAGTTGTTTCATATTCCAAATAGCCTACAGTAAGTTAGACTACTACATTGCATCCAGTAATTGAATGAAGAATTTTATCCCAAAAGGCATTTCACTGTACTCGTGCACGTGACATTAAAACTTGAAACTATAATCATTACCGCTACATTTCATTGTGACCACCTCAATTTAATTCAGGTTCAAACACAAGACTTCTGTGTTGGCTACAATGTTTGATATAATTTAAGACACCCAGTCCTACATCAGCACCTCCTTATCAGAAAATCCTAAGGATAGCCCTGATTTCTACATTATATCTAGTTAGCTACTGAAGAGCAGCCAGTTACATTTACATTTTAGTCATTTAGCAGACGCTCTTATCCAGAGTGACTTACAGTTAGTCCATTCATCTTAAAATAGATAGGTGGGAGAACCACCTATCACAGTCATAGTAAGTACGTTTTTCCTAAAAGTAGCTATAATCAAAGTTGGCGCTAATATGGGGGCGTAGAAAGTCAAGTGCCAGTGTTAGTTAACGAAATACAATTTATTTGGGGGGGTTGCTTTAACATTATTTAACATACTCTTTGAAAAGGTTGGGTTTCAAAAGTTTTCGGAAGATGGACAGGGACTCTGCTGTCCTAGCTTCAGGGGGAGGCTTGTTCCACCGTTGGGGTGCCAGGACAGAGAAGAGCTTGGGCTGAAAGGGAGCTGACCTCTCATAGGGGTGGGAGGGCCAAGAGACCAGCTGTGGCAGAACAGAGTACTCCGGTTTGGGTGTAGGGTTTGAGCATAGCCTGAAGGTAGGGAGGGGTGTTTCCTCTTGCTACTCTGTAGGCAAGTACCATGGTCTTGTAGTACCAAGCATCCATAAGTCTATAGCCTACCATTCCTACTAAGGCAGTCTTCTGCCAACATCAATATTAGGCAAAAAAATTTGAGTAGTGTGGGTCTCTTCCAAAAACAAAAATGTTTTACCAACAGAATGGACAAAGTTACCCTTTGCTGAAGAATTGCGTTGTTTAGGAGTGCAAGGGCGAATTTAGCTATTGCACACACACACGCACTTCACAGAGTAGTCGTTCCCTAACGGAAATATGCAAACACATGCTAGAACACGGCAATAGGATCTTGCCAGTTTGTGCTTGGCTCTGCCTACCTCTTTGCTATGATTAATTTGCTCCCATTGGAAATGACAGGCTGTGGTCTATCTTGGGTTAGTTATAAAAAATCTTTGGGTCTGCTGTGTGAATGCACATCAATGACTTAATCTTGTTAAGCCTGTACTCCCTGCCTCTTATCCAATCAGGATGAGGTTCACGAGCGGGACGGCCTGAGTGACTTCCTGCTGACCAAGATGAGGGACATGCTCCAGACGATGCCCAGTCTGAAGCTCATCCTGTCCAGCGCTGCCCTGGACGTGGAGCTGTTCCTCCGCTACTTTGGCTCCTGTCCTGTCATCCACAGTAAGTCATTCCCATGTGTTTGGATAGGCCACCTAAAGAGAGGAGAGTGCATAAATCACTGCAGAATCACCTAAGCTATTCATTTGAAATTGGGACTGGGATTCACCAGTGAAACCATTACTCAGGGGAAAACCAGGGGAAAACCTTTATGGAAGGGGCTAATGCTTGTCTTGACTGGTCCTGCCAGCACTGATTTGTTAAGTGAAATGATTAAAATGGGAAATTAAGAATTTGTTAATGTTTCTGCTTTTATCTAGTCAAAGGAAGACCATTTGAGGTGAAGCAACTTTTCCTGGAAGACATCTTGAGGACAACCGGCTATTCAAACAAAGACATGATGAAATACAAAAAGGAGATCCAGAGGGGTAACTACCAACCATCTGTCATTCCTTGTTTTCTTGATTTCCACTTTGATGTCCAGTGTCTCCCAGACTGAACGAGTGTCGTCCCTGGCAGAGGAAAAGCAGCAGACGTCTCTGACAGAGTGGTGTAAGGTGCATGAGGGCGGCTCCCGCCAGAAGCCCCAGAGGGAGAAGACCACCTCGGCCTCCTTTGTCCTTCAGGATAACGACCTGCTGGATGACGGCGGGGACAGTGTCTTTACCCAGCTGGTGAGAACAGTGGGCCATGCTCACTTCTCAATATCCATGTTTTCTAGTGATGTGCATCTTTCCCTTTCAACACAATTCGATGCGAATCTAGATACATGAGCACCGATACGTTTAAGTATCAAACTATTCGGTTTGATTAGGGGTACGAATCTAAGCGATATGATTCAATGCACTAACATTTGTTGCATAAACACATTTATTTTCCATTCTAAATGTAAAATCTACTGCTTAATGGATGTCTTGCGCTGGGACATTCTGAGCTTGGGCCTCTCTGAGCTTGAGCCTCTCAGAGCTTACTTGTGTGTGCTGAGCTGAGCTACCACCCCACTATCAGTTTTTTTCTTCTTCAATATATCCAGACACACTTTTGACTGATTGCTCCTTAGTTCACCAATGTCACAGAGGATACATTTCCTGGTTCTTACTAAACGTGGCACTGAGTTAGCTATCAGTTTGATACAGGATGTCTTGTTTCAGAATGAGAAAGATGTGGCGTCATTGGACCCGTGGCTGCTGAAGGAGATGGACGCCTGCATCTCAGACATCTTCCTCAACCAGGACGCTGACGCCTTCGTTCAGCTCTTCAATCTAATCCTGAGTGAGAACGTCAGCGGTAAGCTGGGTTTTGTGTGCATCCTTAATTATGTGCCACAGTTTATTATTTTATCACACTACAGTCGTGACCAAAAGTTTTGAGTATGACTCAAGTATTGGTCTCCACAAAGTTTGCTGCTTCAGTGTTCTTAGATATTTATGTCAGTAGTTACTATGGTACACTGAAGTATAATTACAAGTATTCCATAAGTGTCAAAGGCTTTCATTGACAATGACATTCAGTTTATGCAAAGAGTCAATATTTGCAGTGTTGACCCTTCTTTTTCAAGACCTCTGCAATCTGCCCTGGCATGCTGTCAATTAACTTCTGGGCCACATCCTGACTGATGGCAGGCCATTCTTGCATAATCAATGCTTGGAGTTTGTCAGAAGTTGTGGGTTTTTGTTTGTCCACCCGCCTCTTGAGGATCGACCACAAGTTCTCAATGGGATTAAGGTCTGGGGAGTTTCCTGGCCATGGATCCAAAATGTCAATGTTTTGTTCCCCGAGCCACTTAGTTATCACTTTTGCCTTATGGCAAGGTGCTCCATCATGCTGGAAAAGGCATTGGTCGTCACCAAACTGTTCTTGGGTGGTTGGGAGAAGTTGCTCTTGGAGGATGTGTTGGTACCATTCTTTATTCATGGCTGTGTTCTTAGGCAAAATTGTGAGTGAGCCCACTCCCTTCGCTGAGAAGCAACCCCACACATGAATAGTCTGAGGATGCTTTACTGTTGGTATGACACAGGACTGATGGTAGCGCTCACCTTGTCTTCTCCGGACAAGGTGTTTTCCGGATGGCCCAAACAATCGGAAAGGGGATTCATCAGAGAAAATGACTCTACCCCAGTCCTCAGCAGTCCAATCCCTGTACCTTTTGCAGAATATCAGTCTGTCCCTGATGTTTTTCCTGGAGAGAAGTGGCTTCTTTGCTGCCCTTCTTGACACCAGGCCATCCTCCAAAAGTCTTCGCCTCAATGTGCGTGCAGATGCACTCACACCAGCCTGCTGCCATTCCTGAGCAAGCTGAATCAACTTTAGGAGACGATCCTGGCGCTTGCTGGACTTTCTTGGGCGCCCTGACGCCTTCTTCACAACAATTGAACCTCCCTCCTTGAAGTTTTTGATGATCCGATAAATGGTTGATTTAGGTGCAATCTTACTAGCAGCAATATCCTTGCATGTGAAGCCCTTTTTGTGCAAAGCAATGATGACAGCACGTGTTTCCATGCAGGTAACCATGATTGACAGAGGAAGAACAATGATTTCAAGCACCACCCTCCTTTTAAAGCTTTCAGTCTGTTATTCTCAATAGACTCAATCAGCATGAGTGATCTCCAGCCTTGTCCTCGTCAACACGCTCACCTATGTTAACGAGACAATCACTGACATGATGGCAGCTGGTCCTTTTGTGGCAGGGCTGAAATGCAGTGGAAATGTTTTTGGGGGATTAAGTTCATTTTCATGGCAAAGAGGGACTTTGCAATTAATTGCAGTATATCTGATCACTCTTCATGACATTCTGGAGTATATGCAAATTGCCATCATCACCACTGAGGCAGCACATTTTGTGGAGACCAATACTTGTGTCATTCTCAAAACATGACTGTACATGACCAAAAGTATGTGGACACCTCGAACATCTCATTCCAAAATCATGGGCATTCATATGGAGTTGGTCCCCCATTTGCTGCTATAGCAGCCTCCACTCTTCTGGGAAGGCTTTCCACTAGATGTTGTAACATTGCTGCGGGACTTGCTTCCATTCAGCCACAAGAGCATTAGAAGAATGTCTTTGTATGCTGTAGTGTTAAGATTTCCCTTCACTGGAACTAAGGGGCCTAGCCTGAACCATGAAAAACAGCCTCGGATCATTATTCCTCCTCCACCAAACTTTAAAGTTGGTACTATGCATTCGGGCAGGTATAGTTCTCCTGGCATCCACCAAACACAGATTTCGTGAAGCGCCCGACGTACAGCTCTTGTGCTGACGTTGCTTCCAGAGGCAGTTTAGAACTCAGTAGTGAGTATTGCAACCGAGGACAGGTTATTTTTACGAGCTACACACCATCACTCGGCGGACCCTTTCTGTGAGCTTATGTGGCCTTCCACTTCACGGCTGAGCCGTTGTCTCCTAGACGTTTCCACTTCACAATAACAGCACTTACAGTTTACTGGGGCATCTCTAGCAGGGCAGAAATCTGACGAACTGTCTTGTTGGAAAGTAAGGCCATTATACTTCCAATGTTTGTCTATGGAGATTGCATGGCGGTGTGCTCGATTTTATACACCTGTCAGCAACGGGTGTGGCTGAAATAGCGAATCCACTAATTTCAAGGGTTGTCCACATGCGTTTGTTTTTATATTGTTTATCTTATTTGTGTAGGAAATAATGGCACCAATGTTAAAAAAATATATATTTTTGAGAGTAATATTCCCAATAGTTATCAGCCAGATATGTCCTCCTCTTCCTCCTCCCCTTCTGCTCCTCAGTGGACTACATGCACAGTGAGACGAGCGCCACTCCCCTCATGGTGGCAGCAGGTCGAGGCTTCCTCAGTCAGATTGAGCAGCTTCTGAGTATGGGAGCCAGTGTCAGAATCAAGGCCTCCAATGGCTGGTAAGGGTTTATTAAATAACTGTTTAAATGCATCCTATTTTTAGTTACTAAGTCTATCTTGATCAGTATTTGGTTTGTTCTAGGACTGCACTGGACTGGGCCAAGCACTTCCAGCAGGCAGAAGTGGTAGACCTACTAGAATCCTACCTGTAAGAGCAGCAATTATCACTGTATTATTATTATTATCAATGACAACATGGAAACCCTGGCTTTGTTTGTGGAGGATGATAACAGAAATCCTCCTTCCGTTGGTAGCTCATCCCTGGAGGCGGGGAAGCTGGACGAGTGGTCCCTGGTGCAGGCGGCCACCACAGAGATGAGCCCGGAGGACCAGGAGCTGCTCAAGGAATACCACCACAGCTTTGACGACGAGAGGGTGGATCTGGACCTAATCATGCACCTGCTGCACAACATTTGCACCAGCTCAGAAGACGGTGAGAGATTGTGTTGTCTAGTGACTACTTGATGGTCTTGTTTTTTTTTTTTTTACTTTTCTAAATGTTTGAAACAAAGTGTCAGTGCCAATTGTCCTTGCTTGTATAGAACAAGGTACATTTAATTTCAAATCTTTTCCATGTCAGGTGCGGTGTTGATATTCCTCCCCGGATACGATGAGATAGTGGGTCTGAGGGACCGTATCCTGTACGACGATAAAAGATTCACAGACCACTCTCAAAGGTACCGTCAGTTAAATGACTGGCGAGAGCAACGTGTCACTCTCAACGTAGTTGATAATTGGGCCATCTGTATTTCAGCATAGATGTTGTCTATTTGTGTCAGTGATTCTGTACATCAATCTATTTATATTTAATTGTTCTTATTTTCCATGCTGTTACTCCATGTTCCTGCTTATGCAACCCAAATGTTGATTTACACCCAACCCATTTGTAAGTCAGATTAGGAAACCTCACTAGATTTATAAAAATGGCCAAATAGACCTTTTATACAAGAAATATGGGTTATTTGGAGGCGACAATAAAGATATTTTTTTGTTTCTTTGTTCTGTTTGAACCACGTCTAGAACCTCAGATCTGTGTTTTGTTTCACCATAGGTACCAGGTCTTTACACTCCACTCCAACATGCAGACCTTGGATCAGAAGAAAGTGCTGAGGAACACTCCTGCTGGTGTCCGGAAAATAGTGAGTGTATTTTTACGTCTACTGTGCTGGCTAACACACCAAAGATCAGTTTGACCACTTAAATTATACCTGCACCTGGGGTCCAAAGTGTTCCTTAAAGCGGCAGTCAGCAGTAGTAAGAATAACAACGCATACTCCCAGACCCTGTTTCTGTAAAAAGCTGAGGGATGTTGCTGGAGAAATGTAACCACTTTCAAATTCATAGACAGAGCTATGGATGCAAGGACTGATCATCCATGATATCAACATTATAGTTTCAACCATGTTTTGAAGCTATATAATGTTTGTTTACAAACAGAGTAAAACAAGCTTATATTTGGGTTCTGATGTGGTACGACAGTTGAACTAAGCTCGAGGCATTTATAAGTTATATTCTTCAATAATCAATGGGTACATTTTGATTTATTTAACCTTTATTTAACTAAGCAAGTCAGTTAAGAACAAATTCTTATTTACAATGACGGCCTGTATTGTTCTACAGGGTCAGCTATAGTAGTACAGTGCCCCTGGAGCAAATTAAGGTTAAGTGCCTTGCTCAAGGGCACATCGACAGGTTTTTAACCTTGTCGGCTCGGGTATTCGAACCAGCGACCTTTCGGATACTGGCCCAACGCTCTAACCACTGGGCTACCTACCATAATGTATATGTCCAAAAATGTATGTAGCAACTGCTGATTGACCCTGTAAACCAAAATACCATTCAACCCCAGCTTCTTGTTCAGAAATCAAGTATTTTCCTCTCTTCCTCAGATTCTCTCCACCAACATCGCAGAGACAAGTATCACCGTCAATGATGTCGTGTTTGTCATTGACGCAGGAAAAGTCAAAGAGGTTAGAATCACTTTGAAAACAAGAATGCTGCACACACCCTGACAGAATGCTGCACACACACCCTGACAGAATACTGCACACACACCCTGACAGAATACTGCACACACACCCCCTGACAGAATACTGCACACACACCCCCTGACAGAATACTGCACACACACCCCCTGACAGAATACTGCACACACACCCCCTGACAGAATACTGCGCACACCCCCTGACAGAATACTGCGCACACCCCCTGACAGAATACTGCGCACACCCCCTGACAGAATACTGCGCACACCCCCTGACAGAATACTGCGCACACCCCCTGACAGAATACTGCGCACACCCCCTGACAGAATACTGCGCACACCCCCTGACAGAATACTGCGCACACCCCCTGACAGAATACTGCGCACACCCCCTGACAGAATACTGCGCACACCCCCTGACAGAATACTGCGCACACCCCCTGACAGAATACTGCGCACAACCCCTGACAGAATACTGCGCACACCCCCTGACAGAATACTGCGCACACCCCCTGACAGAATACTGCGCACACCCCCTGACAGAATACTGCGCACACCCACACCCTGACGAAATACTGCGCACACCCACACCCTGACGAAATACTGCGCACTCACACACCCTGACAGAATACTGCGCACACACACACCCTGACAGAATACTGCACACACACACACCCTGACAGAATACTGCACACACACACACCCTGACAGAATACTGCACACACCCCCTGACAGAATACTGCACACACACACACCCTGACAGAATACTGCACACACACACCCTGACAGAATACTGCGCACACACACACACCCTGACAGAATACTGCGCACACACACACCCTGACAGAATACTGCGCACACACACACCCTGACAGAATACTGCGCACACACACACCCTGACAGAATACTGCGCGCACACACACACCCTGACAGAATACTGCGCACACACACACACACACACCCTGACAGAATACTGCACAAACACACACACCCTGACAGAATACTGCGCACACACCCTGACAGAATACTGCGCACACACCCTGACAGAATACTGCGCACACCCCCTGACAGAATACTGCGCACACACCCTGACAGAATACTGCGCACACCCCCTGACAGAATACTGCACACACACCCTGACAGAATACTGCACACACACACACACACACCCTGACAGAATACTGCGCACACACACACACACACCCTGACAGAATACTGCACACACACACACACACACCCTGACAGAATACTGCACACACACACACACACACCCTGACAGAATACTGCACACACACACACACACACACACACCCTGACAGAATACTGCACACACACACACACACACCCTGACAGAATACTGCACACACCCCCTGACAGAATACTGCGCACACCCCCTGACAGAATACTGCACACACACACCCTGACAGAATACTGCACACCCACACACCCTGACAGAATACTGCACACCCACACACCCTGACAGAATACTGTACACACACCCTGACAGAATACTGCACACCCACACACCCTGACAGAATACTGCACACCCACACACCCTGACAGAATACTGCACACACACACACATCCTGACAGAATACTGCACACACACACACCCTGACAGAATACTGCACACACACACACCCTGACAGAATACTGCACACACACACACACCCTGACAGAATACTGCACACACACACACACCCTGACAGAATACTGCACACACACACACCCTGACAGAATACTGCACACACCCCCTGACAGAATACTGCACACACACACACACCCTGACAGAATACTACACACACACCCTGACAGAATACTACACACACACACACACCCTGACAGAATACTACACACACACACACCCTGACAGAATACTACACACACACCCTGACAGAATACTGCACACACACACACACCCTGACAGAATACTGCACACACACACACCCTGACAGAATACTGCACACACACACACCCTGACAGAATACTACACACACACACCCTGACAGAATACTGCACACACACACACACACCCTGACAGAATACTGCACACACACACCCTGACAGAATACTGCACACACACACACCCTGACAGAATACTGCACACACACACACCCTGACAGAATACTGCACACACACACCCTGACAGAATACTGCACACACACCCTGACAGAATACTGCACACACACACACACCCACACCCTGACAGAATACTGCACACACACACACACACACACACACACACACACACCCTGACAGAATACTACACACACACACACACACACACACACACACACACACCCTGACAGAATACTGCACACACCCCCTGACAGAATACTGCACACACACACACCCTGACAGAATACTGCACACACACACACACACCCTGACAGAATACTGCACACACACACACACACACCCTGACAGAATACTGCACACACACACACCCTGACAGAATACTGCACACACACACACACCCTGACTGAATACTACACACACACACACACACACACCCTGACAGAATACTGCACACACACACACACACACACACACACACACCCTGACAGAATACTGCACACACACACACCCTGACAGAATACTACACACACACACACACACACACACCCTGACAGAATACTGCACACACCCCCTGACAGAATACTGCACACACACACACCCTGACAGAATACTGCACACACACACACACCCTGACAGAATACTACACACACACACCCTGACAGAATACTACATACACACACCCTGACAGAATACTACACACACACACACACCCTGACAGAATACTGCACACACACACACACCCTGACAGAATACTGCACACACACACACACACCCTGACAGAATACTGCACACACACACACACACCCCCTGACAGAATACTGCACACACACACACACCCTGACAGAATACTGCACACACACACACCCTGACAGAATACTGCACACACACACACACCCCCTGACAGAATACTGCACACACACCCTGACAGAATACTGCACACACACACACACACCCCCTGACAGAATACTGCACACACCCCCTGACAGAATACTGCACACACCCCCTGACAGAATACTGCACACACCCCCTGACAGAATACTGCACACACCCCCTGACAGAATACTGCACACACACACACACCCTGACAGAATACTGCACACACACACACACCCTGACAGAATACTGCACATACACACACACCCTGACAGAATACTGCACACACACACCCTGACAGAATACTGCACACACACACACACCCTGACAGAATACTGCACACACACACACCCTGACAGAATACTGCACACACACACACCCTGACAGAATACTGCACACACACACACCCTGACAGAATACTGCACACACACACACACACCCTGACAGAATACTGCACACACACCCTGACAGAATACTGCACACACACACACACACCCCCTGACAGAATACTGCACACACCCCCTGACAGAATACTGCACACACCCCCTGACAGAATACTGCACACACCCCCTGACAGAATACTGCACACACCCCCTGACAGAATACTGCACACACACACACCCCCTGACAGAATACTGCACACACACACACACCCTGACAGAATACTGCACACACACACACACCCTGACAGAATACTGCACACACACACACACCCTGACAGAATACTGCACATACACACACACCCTGACAGAATACTGCACACACACACACACCCTGACAGAATACTGCACACACACACACACCCTGACAGAATACTGCACACACACACACCCTGACAGAATACTGCACACACACACACCCTGACAGAATACTGCACACACACACCCTGACAGAATACTGCACACACACACACACACCCTGACAGAATACTGCACACACACACCCTGACAGAATACTGCACACACACACACACACACACCCTGACAGAATACTGCACACACACACACCCTGACAGAATACTGCACACACACACACCCTGACAGAATACTGCACACACACACACCCTGACAGAATTCTGCACACACCCTGACAGAATACTGCACACACCCCCTCCCGACAGAATACTGCGCACCTCCCTGACAGAATACTGCACACGCACACACCCTGACAGAATACTGCACACGCACACACCCTGACAGAATACTGCACACGCACACACCCTGACAGAATACTGCACACGCACACACCCTGACAGAATACTGCACACGCACACCCCCTGACAGAATACTGCACACGCACACCCCCTGACAGAATACTGCACACGCACACACCCTGACAGAATACTGCACACACACCCCCCGACAGAATACTGCTCACACCCCCCGACAGAATACTGCACACACACCCCCTCCCCTGACAGAATACTGCGCACACACCCCCTCCCCTGACAGAATACTGCGCACCTCCCTGACAGAATACTGCGCACCTCGCTGACAGAATACTGCACACACACCCCCCGACAGAATACTGCGCACCTCCCTGACAGAATACTGCACACACACCCCCCGACAGAATACTGCGCACCTCCCTGACAGAATACTGCACACACACACACCCTGACAGAATACTGCACACACACACACCCTGACAGAATACTGCACACACACACACCCTGACAGAATTCTGCACACACACACACCCTGACAGAATTCTGCACACGCACACACCCTGACAGAATACTGCACACGCACACACCCTGACAGAATACTGCACACGCACACACCCTGACAGAATACTGCACACGCACACACCCTGACAGAATACTGCACACGCACACACCCTGACAGAATACTGCACACGCACACACCCTGACAGAATACTGCACACGCACACACCCTGACAGAATACTGCACACACACCCTGACAGAATACTGCACACACACACACACCCTGACAGAATACTGCACACACACACACCCTGACAGAATACTGCACACACCCCCCCCCGACAGAATACTGCACACACCCCCTCCCCTGACAGAATACTGCACACACCCCCGCTCCCCTGACAGAATACTGCGCACACACCCCCTCCCCTGACAGAATACTGCGCACCTCCCTGACAGAATACTGCACACACACCCCCCGACAGAATACTGCGCACCTCCCTGACAGAATACTGCACACACACACACCCTGACAGAATACTGCACACGCACACACCCTGACAGAATACTGCACACGCACACACCCTGACAGAATACTGCACACGCACACACCCTGACAGAATACTGCACACGCACACACCCTGACAGAATACTGCACACGCACACACCCTGACAGAATACTGCACACGCACACACCCTGACAGAATACTGCACACGCACACACCCTGACAGAATACTGCACACACACCCTGACAGAATACTGCACACACACCCCCCGACAGAATACTGCACACACACCCCCTCCCCTGACAGAATACTGCACACACCCCTGACAGAATACTGCGCACACACCCCCTCCCCTGACAGAATACTGCGCACCTCCCTGACAGAATACTGCACACACACCCCCCGACAGAATACTGCGCACCTCCCTGACAGAATACTGCACACACACACACCCTGACAGAATACTGCACACACACACACCCTGACAGAATACTGCACACACACACACCCTGACAGAATACTGCACACACACACACCCTGACAGAATACTGCACACGCACACACCCTGACAGAATACTGCACACGCACACACCGACAGAATACTGCACACACACCCTGACACAATACTGCACACACACACACACTGACAGAATACTGCACACACACACACACCCTGACAGAATACTGCACACACACCCCCCGACGAAATACTGCACACACCCCCCGACAGAATACTGCACACACACCCCCTCCCCTGACAGAATACTGCACACACCCCCGCTCCCCTGACAGAATACTGCGCACACACCCCCTCCCCTGACAGAATACTGCGCACCTCCCTGACAGAATACTGCACACACACCCCCCGACAGAATACTGCACACACACACACCCTGACAGAATACTGCACACACACACACCCTGACAGAATACTGCACACACACACACCCTGACAGAATACTGCACACACACACACCCTGACAGAATTCTGCACACACACACCCTGACAGAATTCTGCACACACACACACCCTGACAGAATACTGCACACACCCCCTCCCGACAGAATACTGCACACACACACCCTGACAGAATACTGCACGCACACACCCTGACAGAATACTGCACACGCACACACCCTGACAGAATACTGCACACGCACACACCCTGACAGAATACTGCACACACACACACCCTGACAGAATACTGCACACACACACACCCTGACAGAATACTGCACACACACACACCCTGACAGAATACTGCACACACACACACCCTGACAGAATACTGCACACACACACACCCTGACAGAATACTGCACACACACCCCCCGACAGAATGCTGCACACACCCCCCGACAGAATACTGCACACACACACCCTCCCCTGACAGAATACTGCACACACCCCCGCTCCCCTGACAGAATACTGCGCACACACCCCCTCCCCTGACAGAATACTGCGCACACACTCCCTGACAGAATACTGCGCACCTCCCTGACAGAATACTGCGCACCTCCCTGACAGAATACTGCGCACCTCCCTGACAGAATACTGCACACACACACACCCTGACAGAATACTGCACACACACACCCTGACAGAATACTGCACACACACACACCCTGACAGAATACTGCACACACACACACCCTGACAGAATTCTGCACACACACACCCTGACAGAATTCTGCACACACACACACCCTGACAGAATACTGCACACACCCTGACAGAATACTGCACACGCACACACCCTGACAGAATACTGCACACGCACACACCCTGACAGAATACTGCACACGCACACACCCTGACAGAATACTGCACACGCACACACCCTGACAGAATACTGCACACGCACACACCCTGACAGAATACTGCACACGCACACACCCTGACAGAATACTGCGCACGCACACACCCTGACAGAATACTGCGCACGCACACACCCTGACAGAATACTGCGCACGCACACACCCTGACAGAATACTGCGCACGCACACACCCTGACAGAATACTGCGCACCCCCCCGACAGAATACTGCGCACCCCCCCCCCGACAGAATACTGCGCACCCCCCCCGACAGAATACTGCGCACCCCCCCGACAGAATACTGCATTCCTCACTGACAGAATACTGCGCACCTCCCTGACAGTATAGAAAATCTGATATGTGATTGTTTCGCCATCACAGAAGTCCTTTGATGCCCTGAACCATGTGACCATGCTGAAGATGGTGTGGATCTCCAAGGCCAGCTCTCTGCAGAGGAAGGGCAGGTGAGGCACAGAGCCAGATATTCACCATAGAAATAAATCATGCAGAATGTACATCTGATCCCTACCACAGAGGCTCTCTACAGACATATCATGATGATAAGGGAGAATCATCTCTTATGAAGCCTCATAACGTCTTAATCCCTCTTATGAATGTGTCCTGTGTTGTGTGACAGAGCTGGACGTTGCCGACCAGGGATCTGCTTCCACCTCTTCAGTCGCCTCCGCTTTAACAACATGCTGGAGTACCAGGTCCCCCAGCTACTGAGGATGCCTCTGCAGGTGCACACACTTCAAGCAGAATGTTTGAAACATACTTTATATAAATAAAGTTATTATAAACACTTGCATGCAAGCATACCCCTCACACACCCATAAGGCAATGTTGATTGTGGTAGTTAACTCCCCCCTCCTCCTCACATTTCTCACTCTTTCAGGAACTCTGTCTCCACACCAAGCTGTTGGCCCCAATCACCTGTCCCATTGCTGAATTCCTGTCCAAAGCACCCGAACCACCTCCCATCCTCATTGTCAAAAACGCAGTGCAGATGCTCAAGGTAAAGCTGGTATTTTTTTGTTTTGAACCAATCAATATTTGGTTTGTCTTTTATCATTGACCACTTTATGTTATTGAGGTGGAGGGCATCAGTACTTGGCACTGTGACACTACATAATGGCCATGGATAGAACACAACACTAACCATTAAACTGATCTCCCATCCATAGACCATAGACGCCATGGACCCGTGGGAGGACCTGACGGAGCTGGGCTACCACCTGGCTGACCTACCTGTGGAGCCCCACCTGGGCAAGATGGTGCTTTGTGCTGTGGTGCTCAAATGCCTAGACCCTATCCTGACCATCGCCTGCACGCTGGCCCATCGCGACCCCTTCGTGCTGCCCTCCCAGGCCTCCCAAAAGAGGGCTTCCATGCTGTGCCGAAAGCGCTTTACTGCAGGGACTTTCAGCGACCACATGGCCCTGCTACGAGCCTTCCAGGTAAAGAGGGAATTTGGGGTTTAAAGAAAGAACTCTTGTCAAATTGCTGTTGAGATGTTTGGAGCTTAATGTTTTTCATGCATTATTAGCTTGATTTGACTGCACAAATCACATTGAAAAAAACACTTTCCAAGCAACATGTTCCTAACTATATCTCTCCTGCTGTGTTGTAGGCGTGGCAGAAGGCCCGCAGCGACGGCTGGGAGAGGTCCTTCTGTGAGAAAAACTTCCTGTCCCAGGCCACCATGGAGATCATCATAGGGATGAGGACCCAGCTGCTAGGACAACTCCGAGCCATAGGTCAGCCTATCTTGTTGTATGCTTTCCCTCTGGGTAATGCAGTGGTTCTGAGTGCTCAGGTGGAGCATGGTGGACCAAGGTTGTGGGTTTGTATACTGAATGTATTATTTAACTGTAAGTGGTGTTGGATAAAGACTTGTTCTAATGAAGCCCACACAACCTCCAACTGACCCTCTGTGAAATGAATAGCCTTGTGAGTCATCCACTTGTCTTGGTGCCCACCATGTCCTGTGACCTTTCTCTTTGTGTCCCCCCCCACACACACACAGCACCACCGGGACTCATCCTGTGAAATGTCTCTTTGTCCCTCTCACCTACACACCCACACCACCACAGCTCCCTCGAAGGACAGCTCCCTCACAGAAAAATCTAGACATTGATTCCTTTTCCATTTCCACCTCAAGGCTTTGTGCGGGCACGGGGCGGCGGGGACATCCGTGACGTGAACCTGAACTCTGAGAACTGGTCAGTGGTGAAGGCAGCCCTGGTAGCCGGAATGTACCCCAACCTGATCCACGTGGACCGTGAGAGCTGCTCTCTCTCCGGGGCCAAGGAGAAGAGGGTCCGCTTCCACCCCACCTCCATCCTCAGCCAGCCACAGCCCCACAAGAAGGTAGCTAGCACACATCCTCTCTTCACCTACTTGACTTATTTCTTATTTAGATCCTAGTGGAGCAAAGTGTCTTCAGTGAACCCTGTTTAGGGCAGTTTTCTTAAAAATACAGTAGGTGCTTCCTGTCTTCATCTTTTTTTTACTGTATGCTTACATTCAGTTCAAACCATATATACTCAAACCTTATTAACCCAAACCAACCCTGACTCAAAGCAACAAACTAAAAACATGTTTTTACTTTATCCTCCATCTCTTAGATCCCCCCAGCCAATGGTCAGATGGCGGCCGTCCAATCCCTGCCCACTGATTGGTTGATCTATGACGAGATGACACGAGCCCATAGGATAGCCAGCATCCGCTGCTGCTCTGTGGTCTCCCCCCTAACCGTAGCCATCTTCGGGGGCTGTGCCAAACTGCCCAGCACAGCCCTACAAGAACCTGCCATTCAGAAAGGTAGGGTTATCTAACTGAAGGAAACATCCTTTGCTACACGTTGTCTTTCCCAGCACCCCTTATTTGAATTTTAATTAAATTGAAGAATTTAATTACTCAAGTCTTGCCTGTATTTGTAATACACTTAAAAGTATAATTCACCCAAATTTCAAAATTACCTATTGGTTTCCTTACCCCATAAGCAGTCTATGGACAAGGTGTGACAGTCATCCATGCTTTGGTTTAGTTTCCCTGGCACTGTTTCCACAATTTATGTTTTTAATGCATTTGTGGCACAAATTCCATTCAAGTCATGGGACTGATATTAGCATTTTTCACACAACGTCCATGACTGCTCCAAAGAGACTCTTGTAGATGGGCCTGAGCTGTATATTGTGAATGCCGGTATGGCTCCATTTTACAATATCGTCTATAACGATGGGTTGATCCAATGCTAAATAAATTAAAGTTCTACAAATTGGACTACTTCTGTCAGTTTTGTCCTAGTTTGGTTGTGTATAAAATAATCAATGGAGAAAGCCCATAAAACCACTAAGAATCCATTTGTTGCCATCCCAGGGTCAAGCACTACTATTTTAATATATTTAACTTTTATTCAGAAGCATAAAATACTGTCAAACATGAGAAAAGTGTTGTGATATAATATTTTGGCTGTATCGCCCAGCCCTACTTGTAGATATCACTGTCTGACTGTATGGTCACTAGTTGAAGTGTATTCTGTAAACGATGAAACCTAACCTCCTGTGTGCCTGCTGTAGATGACGTGGTGAATGAGAGCAGTGACAGTGAGATTGAGGATCGCTCCACGGCCCACCTGGCTCAGATGAAGATCGACGAGTGGCTCAACTTCAAACTGGACAGAGAGGTGAGGACAACGCGTGGTTATTTTTCAGTGCTGATATGCTCTGTATGTACTCAGTGCCCTTCAAGCAATAAAACTGGGCACTTTCATTTAAACAGCAGTTTTGCATCTAGTGTTCATCATCTTCTTAGCACTACCTCCATCGTTCTGTCTGTCAGATGGTGGGTCTGGTGTTCCAGTTGAGGCAGAAGTGGCACGGTTTGTTCCTGAGGAGGATCCGCTCCCCCTCCAAGCCCTGGTCCCAGCTGGATGAGGCCACCATACGGGCCCTGGTGTCGGTCAGTTCTACACTCAGTCTTAAATTATGAAAGAAATACTGGAAATACCACAGTAAATGGGCCTGTAAACCTGGTAGCTGTACCACCTGGTAACTACCTGTTGCTGACCCATACATCCCCATCCTGTCTCCAGGTGCTGGGGGCTGAGGATCAGACCGCGGGGCTGCAGCAGCCCACAGGGATTGGCCAAAGGCCCCGGCCCATGTCCTCTGAGGAGCCCCCCCAGACCTCCTCCTGGAGGAACGCCAACAGCAGGAAGACCCCTGGCCCCACAGCCAGCCCTGACACCCCGGAGCTCCCAGACGAACCCCATATCCCCGCCACCTCACACACAGCCACAGACAGGTGAGGAGAGGGGGTTAGATGGGTCAGTAAGGGATATGGACCAACTATGATCAAATGTTTTAGCTCATTATTTACAGTACAATGCCTTATAGCAACAAGAACCCACCTGTGGCTGAATCTAGTTGCCTACCCCTGCCTTATAGGTTAGCGAAGGCTATATCAACCTGTTAATTACATTTTAACACCATGTCCAGTTCCAGGCCCGTCCTCTAACCCCCCTCAGACCATCCACCCTTCCCCTCTTCCTCTAGGTCTTCCAGACTCTCCCCTGCCTCCAGACTGTCCCCTGCCTCAGCCCTCTTGCAGCCCAAAGCTCCCCATGGCAGCCGGGACAAGGGCTCCAGGCGCCCCACAGACGACCACTCCTCCACCACCAAGTCTCCTGAATCGTCTTTACTCTGCTTCCCCAGCCCTTGTCCCAGCCACTCCCCCACCTCACCAGGAAAGGTACACAAATAATCAATTATCAACAAATAATCAATCAATTATTACTACAGGTTTGGCTCCTTTATCCCAGTATGTAAATCTATCATTGTTTCTTAACTCACTGTCTCTCTGTGCTCCAAGTCTCCGTCCCCACGGCCATGCGGGGCACCGGTGCGTTACTTCATCATGAAGAGCAGCAACCTGAGAAACATTGACATCTCCCAGCAGAGAGGCATCTGGTCCACCACGTCCAGCAATGAGCTCAAACTCAACAGAGCCTTCCTGGAGAGCAGCCTGGTCTTCCTGATCTTCTCTGTCCAGGGCTCCGGACACTTCCAGGTGTGTGTGTGTGTGTGTGTGTGTGTGTGTGTGTGTGTGTGTGTGTGTGTGTGTGTGGAAATGGAGAATGGCAGACTGTAACATGTCATTTTGCTGACTCAGGGCTATGCGCGGATGACGTCGGTCATTGGACAGGAGCGCTGTCAGGACTGGGGCTCCTCAGGGCTGGGGGGGGTCTTCAGTGTGGAGTGGACCAGGAAGGAGAGCCTGCCCTTCCAGTGTGCCCACCATCTGCTCAACCCCTGGAACGACAACAAGAAGGTGCAGATCAGCAGAGACGGACAGGTGGGGCTACCTGATTAACATCAATACAGTCACAACAGCTCCAAACAAGATGACCCCACTTTCGGAGAACAGTATTGTCATAATGACCCCACCGACAAACAACGTTGAATAGTTGAAGACTCATTAAACAATTTTAATCTAAAGTCAGTATATTTCTATGACTGAAATGTAGCTCATTTTGTTTTCCATCTCACTCCCCTTCCTCACCTCTCCTCTCCCTCACTGCCTCCTGGTGTAGGAGTTGGAGCCCCAAGCTGGAGGCCAGCTGCTGCAGCTGTGGGAGAGACTCTCAGGGAAGCCACAACAGCAACACGAGGTACAACAGGCCCCACCTTTATCATCAGATAACCACAGATTACACACAACGTGACTCCAGAAATATAATTTGCACAGTGTTTAAGGAAATTTGCTCACTCTTGGATAGTCCCATGTCTCATTTTACAATGCACCAAACTACTGTTGAATTTTACAGCCTTTTTTTTTTTATTAAATACCGTTACCAGTTGGCAATGTGGTCATTACATGTATTTCCTCCATCTTTAGCCATGAGAGATTGCACTACTTGCACTGACCTTCAGGACCTCACCACTTGACTTGACTCTGTGTCATTATAACAGATTGAAGACGGCATTATAACAGATCGAGGGCTAGTTTTGTTCCTAAGTCTGTTTTGAACCCCATCCACACACACACGTCTTTGTCAGTGGTCCACAACCAGTTACCCAATGTGTTTGTATTTGGCAAAATAATTATAATTGTAACTGGTATTCATGTTCCGAAGTTAACCTTTTCCAATGCTATAATGTTATGTTCATGTTCAATAATATGGAAGTGCAGAAAGCTGTGTTTAAATGAAGTGACCTCGAGAGAAGTTTGTTTTAATATTCATTTTCCTGGTGTGTTTTGAAGCAAATGATATACAGTTGAAGTTGGAGGTTTTCATACACCTTAGCCAAATACATTTAAACTCAGTTTTTCACAATTCCTGACATTTAATCCTAGTAAAAATTCCCGATCCTCAGTTAGGATCACCACTTTATTTTAAGAATGTGAAATGTCAGAATAATAGTAGAGAGAATTAGTTATTTCAGCTTTTATTTCTTTCATCACATTCCCAGTGGGTCAGACGTTTACATGCACTCAATTAGTATTTGGTAGCATTGCCTTTAAATTGTTTAACTTGGGTCAAACGTTTCAGGTAGCCTTCCACAAGCTTCCCGCAATAAGTTGGGTGCATTTTGGCCCGTCCTCCTGACAGAACTGAGTCAGGTTTGTAGACCTCATTGCTCGCACAAGCTTTTCCAGTTCTGACCACTAATTTTCTATAGGATTGAGGTCAGGGCTTTGTGATGGCAACTCCAATACCTTGATTTTGTTGTCCTTAAGCCATTTTGCCACAACTTTGGAAGTATGCTTGGGGTCGTTGTCCATTTGGAAGACCCATTTGCGACCAAGCTTTAACTTCCTGACTGATGTCTTGAGATGTTGCTTCAATATATCCAAATAATTTTCCTTCCTCATGATGCCATCTATTTTGTGAAGTGCACCAGTCCCTCCTGCAGCAAAGCACCCCCACAACATGATGCTGCCTCCCCTGTGCTTCACGGTTGGGATGGTGTTCTTTGGCTTGCAAGCCTCTCCCTTTTTCCTCCAAACATAACGATGGTCATTATGGCCAAACAGTTCTATTTTTGTTTCATCAGACCAGAGGACATTTCTCCAGTGGCTTCGTTCTTGTTTTCTCCAGCATCTTCACAAGGTCCTTTGCTGTTGTTCTGGGATTGATTTCCACTTTTCACACCAAAGTACGTTCATCTCTAGGAGACAGAACGCGTCTCCTTCCTGAGCGGTATGACGGCTGCGTGGTCCCATGGTGTTTATACTTGTGTACTATTGTTTGTACAGATGAACGTGGTACCTTCAGGCGTTTGGAAATTGCTCCCAAGGATGAACCAGACTTGTGGAGGTCTACAATTTTTTTTCCTGATATTTTGGCTGATTTCTTTTGATTTTCCCATGATGTCGAGCAAAGAGGCACTGAATTTGAAGGTAGGCCTTGAAATGCATCTACAGGTACACCTCCAACTGGCTCAAATGATGTCAATTAGCTTATCAGAAGCTTCTAAAGCCATGACATCGTTTTCTGGAATTTTCCAAGCTGTTTAAAGGCACAGTCAACTTAGTGTATGTTAACTTCTGACCCACTGGAATTGTGATATAATCTGTCTGTAAACAATTGTTGGAAGAATTACTTGGGTCATGCACAGAGTAGATGTCCTAACCGACTTGCCAAAACTATAGTTTGTCAACGTGAAATCTGTGGAGTGGTTGAAAAATGAGTTTTAATGACTTCAACCTAAGTGTATGTAAACTTCCGACTTCAACTGTATATGATGACGAGACTGACATCTATGCTAACACCCAGTGACATAAGGGACTATAGTGAAATGTAATGATGATTGGGGCATTCAGTAAGGAATCGTGTTTTTTTTTTTCAATGCTTCTCATAGCACGTACCATAGCACTCCATGGCAAACAATGTGTTGAATGTTATGTGGTTACATGTTTGAATGCGTGTCAATGCACAATGTCGCCCAGACTGGAGCAACCGAAACCATAGCAACCATAATGTAACCTTGTACTGTAGCTAAGCTGTGCCTGGTGAGACCTTACTAGAGGTCATGTCTTTCTCTTTCAATGGCCCAAATGTTTGTTTTTATTCATTTCAACGGATTTATGATCTTTGTAAAAAATATTTACTTTTATCCAGTTTTAGGATAAGAAATGTTCCAAATTAGTTTTTTTTTTTTTTGTGTCTGTTCATTTTAACCCAGGTAAAGCAGGGGGTTACATATTACGATTGACTGACAAGTCTTTGTTCATTTTAGCCATTTTCATGGTTGTTATCGAAGTAAGAAATATAAAGAATTTTTATCAATAACCTGTCAGCGTTTTTTATACACTCACATTAAATGGGAAAGTTCTTCCTAAAATGTAATATTATATGGTGCCAAATCTTAATTATTTGTTGGGTGCTTATTTGTCCTATTTCACACATGTACACGTGTGTATTAATATGCATTTATGAATTGTAAATGTTTTCTTTGTTTTTTTTGCGTATCCTAATCTCCCTGAGACACCCTTGGAGAGTGGGGTCACGGCCAGGGTCTGCTATTATCAACGGTGACCCTGGAGCAATTAGAGTGAAGTGCCTTGCTCAAGAGAGCACCAACAGATTTTTCACCCGCCCTGGGATTTGAACTAGCAACATTTCGGTTACTGGCCCACCGCGCTAACCGCTAGGCTACCTGCCGTCCATAAAATTATATCTTTCCTACCCATGTATTCCAGACTTGAATTTTAAAAAGTGGTCCATAGGAATGCAAATGAATTCACTTGAATTTAGACAGAATTATTGGCACCAACCCTGACAAGAACCCCTTAGATTTTGTGGTGAACGATCCCAATAAAGCTGCTGCCTGTTACTGTACCTCTCAGTAAGCCATAGAAAATTTTAACAGTGCAAGAAAATATTTATTTACTACATATTTACATTCCTTCCACTCCCAGTAGATTGTACAATGCATATTTGAATTGAAGCATTAGAAATTACAACTTACTGAAGGCTACTGAGCACACAGTAAACATTCAGGTAGTACTGATAGATTCCCCCCTTATGTAGCAAAGCCCACTCTCTACCTTTGCTGTGTGTCTGTGTCCTGTTGTATGTGAATCATGTGTGTATGCTGTGTGTGAAATTTGTTTTTGCAGTAGTAGTGAATATGAAATGGTACATTTTAGGCTCTATTCTGGGTGTGTTCAGGTAAGGGACGGCCAGTGGTTGGTTACTGAGGTCTCCCACTTCTGGTGGCATGCAGGATCCGCAGCAGGTCTCCTGCCAAACCGCCCATTAAGGGAGCGTTCTGTTCGCGGGTTGGCTGACGTTTACTGTCCTCTTGGCAGTCTGGGTCTAGCACACAACTCTCTGTAGAAGTAGGAAATAAATATAGTTGACAAAACATCAAGATAAAAAATAAAGTGAAATCATAGTATTATGACCAGTGGATGAGTCAAAAGGGTATATGCAAAAAGGTTTGGGTTCAAGTAAATACACAAGTTACCTCCATTAGTAAAATATTTAAGCAACTGTTTCAAAGCTCACACCTTTCCATTTACTGTCTTACCTGAGTCACAGCAGACCCCGGGTGCAGCACAGCTTCCCTCAGAGCCACATACTCTTCCTCCAGCCTCGCAGGGGGTTGGCAGGTAGTTCTCCTCCACACAACCAGCTGCCTCAGGGGAGCCCACGTAGCAGCCCATCCCATCCCCACAGCAGATACTTGGACCAAAGCAGCGGCCCCTGTCCCCGGGGCCACACGGCATGCACTGGAAATGAAAGCACCTACTGTTAATCACTGTGCATAAAAGCGCGATTACGCACGACCATAGCGCATTGGAAACACGGCTACACAACACCTGAAAGTATAATTCTCGCTAATTACTTCGTTTCAGTGGTTGAAATGAATAGTATCCAGCCTACTTCGAGTCAAGATTTAATATTGCGACCATGAGCATGGAGTCACATGAAGGACCATTATGTCGCCAAAATCATCCCTATTTTGCATAATGAATGTCTGGCAGCATATAGGATGACCACATGAAACTGCTTTGATGCTAATCTGACATTTTATTTTCAGCAATAGGACTAACTGATTAGAATAAATAGGCTACTTAATTTAAGCAATGGATTATTAGCACCAAAAAGGTTTCTTAAAACACCAAAGCACTCGCTTCCATTCCGAACAACCAAATGAAAACCAATACACTCTTAATTGGTAACAAAGTTGAGTAGCTTTACTTCCCATTTTAAATCGACGAATAAACTCACCTGTCGTGGAAGATCAAGGAAAGAGCGCTTCCCACCTCGCGGGCAGTTCTGGATGTAGCAGGCGGAGGAGAGCGCGAGGAGCCCCAGGACACACAGCAGTGGAAATGTAGAATATGGCATCTTGTTCAGTCTAAAGTACTTCGTCCAATTGGTACTGTCGGCTACAACTGAACTCTTTCAAAGGGCTCGATGTTTCTTTTCCAATGTCTGCTAGGAACTTTCCGCTATTTATAGGCATCGTCCCAACAGATAAAACTTACGCTTTCCGCCTACGTCAACATAACCGTTTAGCATCTACCTCCATGGGACCACCCCCAATGTCCGATCTGATGACGGCTGTCAAAGTTAATCTGTCTCCTATCAGATTAAAGAAAGACTATTAGAATAGATGGATGAGACTGACCCTTTGACACTGTCTGTCTGTATACTTGAATGAGTTGTCTGGAGAATGCCCTTTACACCTGTCCACTGTCAGACAAAATTGATATTGTCTTGAAATTATGTGACACCATGGACATTCCAATAAGATGCATTACAAAGAAATGGAACCATATAACTCCATATAATGCAAATTAGGTCAATAATTGTCTCTAAAAAAAATCATCCTAAACCTGTATTTCCATAAGATAATTTGTTCTCAACTCTCATTTTAGGTCATGCAAGTTGTCCCCTTAATTAACCCTTTACATTCCAATCATAGGACAAGTGACTGAGAAGAAAGAAAAAAAAAGTGAAAAGAGAAACAGAAATAGTGAGTGATGGAGAAATGTATGCCCATGTGAAACAAAAGCTGTGATATTGATCCAGAGTGGTGTGCTTGTGACAGGCTATTAGACAGAGAGCAAGACCCAGTGATGAGCTGCATCAGAAATCTTCCATTTTGTTTATGGCACATCAAGCAGGACCTCTGATCATGAGCAGGAGATGCTGTCAGTCCCTTTACAGGGATGCCACGGCTAATTGCTCTGAATATTTATGACTGTTATACTAAACCAGCCGTTCATATGCGAGGCAGCAAACCAAATGGATCAACAGTGAGAAGTCACGGGGAGCCATCAAATGGATGGAGCAAAAAGATCAATATCATTACCCCCATGGCTGTATGGTAATGATATGATGTCACAAATACAGCCAGTACAACTAGTAACGTTAAGACCATCACATGGGTTGGGAGAGGATACAGGCTTCCTAATGATATTGGTAGATTAGCCAATGGTGCAGCTCGGCACACACATTTCTTAGACTGCCCAATGATTCCATACATAGTCTGCTGTAGAGCTATGGCAGTGGTAAGAGAACTGGGAAAGAAACAATTCTGAATGTAACAACCGTCTATATGAGACTAGCTCTCAAATACCTTGAAATAAACCTTGAAGCCAACCATATCAGTAGGACATGACATGGGCAGATAAAATATGCTACAACTAGTGTAAGGTTTTAAACACAACCATGTTCATGCAGTGCCATTTGACACATTTAGGAATAAATCAAGCTATTGGAAATTCAAATGGGCCTTTTTAAATGAGTGTTAATTCTCAATGTCATAACAGGTGGCTTGTTGTGTATCATACTGGCATTGGAATAGTAACATCTCAATAAGCTGCTCGTTACAACAATTACTCAGAGAAGAAGTGACAAACGAGGCATCAAAGACCACCTCTGAAGAGGGCCAGAGGTCAGACTCCAACGCAGAGGTGCGCCAGGGGACAGTGTGTGCCTGTATGTGTATGAGCGTGTCTTTGCGCGTGTGTGTGTGTGTGTGGAGCGAGAGTGGGAGACACTTGTTGTACAGCACTTACAGTGCATTCGGAAAGTATTCGGACCCCTTCACTTTTTCCAGATTTTGTTAAGTTACAGCCTTATTCTACTTTTTTTTTTTTTTATCCCTCATCAATCTACACACAATACCCCATTATGACAAAGCAAAAACAGTTTTTTAGACATTTTTGCAAAAAAACGTATCACATATACATATGTATTCAGACCCTTTACTCAGTACTTTGTTGAAGAGCCTTTGGCAGTGATTACAGCCTTGAGTCTTCTTGGGTATGACGCTACAAGCTTGGTACACCTGTATTTGGGGAGTGTCTCCCATTATTCTCTGCAAATACTCTCAAGCTCTGTCAGGTTGGACAGGGTGCTTCGCTGCACAGCTATTTTCAGGTCTCTCCATTGATGTTCAATCAGTTTCAAGTCTGGGCTCTGGCTGGGCCACTCAAGGACATTCAGAGACTTGTCCTGAAGCCACTCCTGCGTTGTCTTGGCTGTGTGCTTAGGGTCGTTGTCCTGTTGGAAGGTTAACCTTCGCCCCCAGTCTGATGTCCTGAGCGCTCTGGAGCAGGTTTTCATCAAGGATCTCTCTGTACTTTTCTCTGTTCATCTTTCCCTCAATCCTGACTAGTCTCCCAGTCCCTGTCGTGAAAATCATCCCCACAGTATGATGCTGCCACCACTATACTTCCCGTAGGGATGGTATTGGCCAGGTGATGAGCGGTGCCTGGTTTCCTCCAGACGTGACACTTGGCATTCAGGCTCAAGAGTTCAATCTTGGTTTCATCAGACCAGAGAATCTTGTTTTTCAAGGTCTGAGAGTCATTTAGGTGCCTTTTGGCAAACTCCAAGCGGCTGTCATGTGCCTTTTACTAAGGAATGGCTTCCGTCTGGCCACTCTACCATAAAGGCCTGATTGGTGGAGAGTCTTAGTGGTTCCAAACTTCTTCCATTTAAGAATGATGGAGGCCACTGTGTTCTTGGAAACCTTTTGGTACCCTTCCCCATATCTGTTCCTAGACACAATCCTGTCTGAGCTCTACGGATAATTCCTCCGACCTCATGGCTTGGTTTTTGCTCTGGCATGCACTGTCAACAGTGGGGCCTTATGTGTATAGGTACAGGTGTGTACCTTTCCAAATCATGTCCAGTCAATCGAATTGACCACAGGTGGACTCCAATCAAGTTGTAGAAACATCTCAAGGATGATTAATGGAAACAGGATGCACCTGAGCTCAATTTCCAGTCTCATATCAAAGGGTCTGAATACTTACATAAATCAGGTATTTCTGTTTTTTTATTTATAATACAATGTTGGCTTTAGGTATAAGCTAATGCCAGGAACCACTTGCGGATTTGACAGCTCTAATGCAGTTCCACCTCCGACACGGCCAAAACAACCACTATGCAGATGTCGGCTAAAGTAGATCTGATCGAATAGAGCCCTAAATCAACATATTTTTCCTGCCCTTTATCATGGTTTTCACGTGAACAATCTGTTGTCTATCATGAAGCCCTGTCATTGAAATGATTCACTCTATATGAAAATTAGATTTTCGTTCCACAATAGTCTATTTGTTTCTGAACCTTGAGCACGGAGCTGAAAACTTTGCAAACAACCTCTTCTATAACTCCCTCCACATCCTTCAGTACCTCTATGGCATGACACACTTCATTTCAATTTGACAATCCAGCCAGCGGCCTCTGGCACATGTCCTCTGCTTTGAGAAGGACAGAGGAAACAAAGTCGTTTGGAAATTGGGACGTAATTTAATAAATGTGTCATACTCACTGAACCATGTTGCTTGTGGCCTAGACAATGTCTATGCCAAGAAACTAAACCCAGTGTTGTAGAAGTACTACACAAGTAAAGAAAGGCATAGTCATGCACGTCTTGTATAGATGCGGTAAAGAAGTCAATCGAACTCGACCAAAACAATGGAATTGCCATGGAAACGTTTGGGGGAAAGACCCTGAGTCTCCTCATTGTCCCCCAGCAAAATGCCTACATTTAGGCTATTGTTTATGTGTATTTCACACTATTTTGAGGTAAAAGTCAGAGTATAATGCTTGTATGGATGTCAACCCCAAACACATATTCATGTCACCGTTACCAATCAACTGCATTACAGTTAAACTAATTTGACTACCACCACCGATTTCTGTATGCTAGCTATGCTAACCAGTTTATACGAACGGGATTTAGCATTTTGCAGTCACTCCTTCTAAACCTGAAAAGGGACAACTTCTACATGTTATGCAGCGAAAACAGCCCAATATATCCAAATCGGACTTAAGTAACCACATTACAGGCCTGTTACAATACATCAATCACAACGAATTTGACAAATATCCACTTTGTTAGATCAGATTTGTTGGATGTGCGACAATCGGGTCAATGGAACGTCTGCGTTCCATTGACTCCTTTACCGCATCTATTCAGTTGTCTCTGAGTGCAGTGAATGCAGGGTAAGAAGAAATAATATTCTGGTTACCTACCAGTTACGTAGCTAACTGCAATAGAACCAGAAAAACAGTTATGAAACCTTTACATCTGGTATAACAAGGTTAACTTCACAACTCTTAAAGTACTGATGTAAAATAAATGTTTTTTATGTTGACATTGTGCAGAGCTGGCTCTAGATAGTGGACAGACAATAACAGCAAATATCTAACAGGCTTTAAAGACCACAACACACAAAGCATGATCTTTGCTCAGGATTTTACTCATTTCCTTCAAGGCGACTGAAGGAACTAACCTTAGTTGGATGGGCCCTTGAACCACATTGGTAATCTCAAAGAGAATGATTTTAAAGATTTTCTTCTTTTTTTCTGATGGATTGCAACAATTTCCATTTAATTTTGTTCCCTGGTCTCTATTGTGCCTGTTTAAACTTTGACCCCCAACCAAAGTGACCAAAGGCCTTGATCAAAAGGACATGATGTATGGGTGGATGACATAATTTAATACAGGGTCGGATTGGTTAGTAAGGGACAGTTCAACATTTACTGGGGTGGAGGGGCTGGTCCAAAATAGGGGAGGGTTGTCAAACTTTTTTTTTGCTTTTTGGGGAGGGTTATGTGATTTTTTTTTTTTTTATTGGGCACAGGGGAGGGAAGTGCTTTTTTCCCCTGATTTACATTTGCCAATTTGCAGATTTTACTAATATAAGGTCCTCATCTGCTTGTATACGCCTCCCCTATCAAGGTGTTTTGGTACTTCCCGTATGCACTACGCTTTTCCATGTACTTACTATGCCACAGGTCAATATAGTCTACCAGCCAACTGTCTATCCTGCCTTCTATCTACAGTGCATTCAGAAAGTATTCAGACCCCTTGACTTTTTCCACATTTTGTTACGTTATGGCCTTATTCTGAAATATAAATATTAGTTTTTTCTCATCAATCTATACACAATACCTCATAATGACAAAGCAAAAACAGGTTTTTAGAAATGTTTGCACATTTATTAAAAATAAAAACACAAATACCTTATTTACATAAGTATTCAGACCCTTTGCTATGAGACTCGAAATTGAGCTCAGGTGCATCCTGTTTCCATTGCTTATTGATTGATTGATTGTTTCTACAACTTGATTGGACATTATTTGGAAAGGCACACACCTGTCTATATAAGGTACCACAGTTGACAGTGCATGTCAGAGCAAAAACCAAGCCATGAGGTCAAAGGAATTGTCCGTAGTGTGCTGAGACAGGATTGTCGAGGCACAGATCTGGGGAAGGGTACCGAAAAATGTATGCAGCATTGAAGGTCCCCAAGAACACAGTGGCCTTCATCATTCTTAAATGGAAGAAATGTGAAACCACCAAGACTCTTCCAAGAGCTGGCTGCATGGCCAAACTGAGCAATCAGGGGAGAAGGGCCTTGGTCAGAGAGGTAACCAAGAACCAGATGGTCACTCTGACAGCACTCCAAAGTTCCTCTGTGGAGTTGGGAGAACCTTCCTGAAGGACAACCATCTCTGCAGCACTCCACCAATAAGGCCTTCATGAGTCGCCAGACGGAAGCCACTCCTCAGTAAAAGGCACATGACAGCCCGCTTGAACTCTTTGGCCTGAAGGCCAAGCGTCACGTCTGGAGGAAACTTGGCACCATCCCTACGGTGAAGCATGGTGGTGGCAGCATCATGCTGTAGGGATGTTTTTCAGCAGCAGGGACTGGGAGACTAGTTAGGATCGAGGGAAAGATGAACGGAGCAAAGTAAAGAGAGATCCTTGATGAAAACCTGCTCAGGACCGATTCACATTCCACCAGGACAACGACCCTAAGCACACAGCCAAAACAACGCAGGAGTGCAATGGGTTAATTATCAATCATACCACACATAAAATCATTAAAATCTTCACAAATGTTCTAATATATATAAATCCGCAAGATAGAGGAATAGCTGATAGGCAGAGGAGAGGCCAGGTGCGTCATTGCGAATGAAAGAACATTGAAGACACACTGCTCAAAAAGCTCCCCTATTGATCTTGTTTTGGGACAATAAAAGTATCATACCTAGACTAGCCTACAACACTCCAATTCATAATTGCATTTTAGTATGAAAATATAATTTTAATAATGGTACGAAAGCCCTCTTATTTGAATGTTTCATTTCATTTGGATCAGTTGTCGGTCTACTCTCGACAGATTATAGAAAGGCACAGTAGCAGGCCAGTCTTTACTTCTGATACTGATGCGTTGTCTGTTGCCAATCATCATTCTCCTATATAGCGTGGCCACATAGGTCTATGCTCCTAAAATGACATACCCAAATCTAACTGCCTGTAGCTCAGGACCTGAAGCGAGGATATTTTAAAATTGTTATTTTATTTTACCTTTATTTAACTAGGCAAGTCAGTTAAGAACAAATTCTTATTTACAATGACGGCCTACCAAAAGGCAAAAGACCTCCTGTGGGGACGGGGGCTAGGATTAAAAATAAAAATAAATAAAATATAAATATAGGACCAAACAGACATCACAACAAGAGAGACAAAACAACACTACCAAAAGAGATACCTAAGACAACAACATAGCAAGGCAGCAAGACATGACAACACAGCATGGTAGCAACGTAACATGGCAGCAACATGGTAGTAACACATGGAAGCAGCACAAAACATGGTACAAAAATGATTGGGCACAGACAACAGCACAAAGGGCAAGAAGGTAGAGATGACAATACATCACGCAAAGCAGCTACAACTATCAGTAAGAGTGTCCTTGATTGAGTCTTTGAATTAAGAGATTGAGATAAAACTGTCCAGTTTGAGTGTTTGTTGCAGCCCGTTCCAGTCGCTAGCTGCAGCGAACTGAAAAGACGAGCGACCCAGGGATGTGTGTGCTTTGGACCTTTAACAGAATGTGACTGGCAGAACGGGTGTTGTATGTGGAGGATGAGGGCTGCAGTAAATATATCTCAGCGCATCAACCAGTGGGTCTTACGATGGGTATACAGAGATGACCAGTTTACAGAGGAGTATAGAGTGCAGTGATGTGTCCTATAAGGAGCATTGGTGGCAAATCTGATGGCCGAATGGTAAAGAACATATAGCCGCTCAAGATATGCATATTATTGATACCATTTGAAAGGAAACACTTTGAAGTTTGTGGAAATAATTAATGTAGGAGAATATAACACATTAGATCTGGTAGGTAATACATGTCCGATCATCTTTGAAATGCAAGAGAAAGGCCATCGTATTACTTAGGAGTCCAGGCACAATTTAGACTTTGGCCACTAGATGGCAGCAGTGTATGTGCAAAGTTTAAGACTGATCCAATGAACCATTTCATTACTGTTCAAAATGTTGTATCAAGTCTGCCTAAATGTGCCTAATTGGTTTATTGATACATTTTCAAGTACACATTGGACAGTGCAGTTATATTAACAAGAATGTAAGCTTTATGCCCATATAAGATATGTCTATGTCCTGGGATATTTTCTTGTTACTTACTGTGATATTGCGAGGGGTGAGAAGTGAGTGATGAGGCAAAAATGAAAAAGAGATGAAGTTTAAGCGAAGGAACGAATGACATTTAATACGAAAACAGCAACACACAATAGACAATAACCCGCGAGGGTTGAAACAAAAAACACAGGGTTAAATAGGGTGTTGCTACCATCTTCCCCCGACCGCCGGTTTAGAACGCCGGCGAGGATGATCGCTGGAGAGGAGGAGGGCCAGTCGTCTTGCACGGGGCATTCGTTACAGTACCCCCCTCCCTAGGCGCGGCTCCTGACGTCGCCACTCGCCGGCGCCCTGGGCGACCCCCGAGGGCGGGGAGCTGGCCTGTCCGGACGGCGTGCATGGACCCAGCTGCGCTCCTCAGGGCCGTAACCTGCCCAGTCCACTAGGTACTGGACCCGACCCTGCCGTAGCAGAGAGTCCAGCACCTTCTCCACTCGATATGCCAGACCCCCGGCCACCTCCGTTGGGGGTGGAGGCGCCACTGCAGGTCCGGATACCCCTAGTGGACCAGGAACCACCGGTCTGAGGAGAGAGACATGGAAAGAGGGAGACATGTTAGTATAGGGTGGTGTAAGTCTCAACCTATAGGTGACCTCATTCACTCTCCGAAGGACCGTGAAAGGTCCCACATACCGGGGCTCTAGCTTGTGGCATGGCAAGCGGAGCTGGAGGTTCCTTGTGGACAGCCAGGCTTTATCCCCTGGCTGGAACACTGGAGCCTCACTCCGCCGTCTGTCCGCCTGCGTCTTTTGACGTTGGACTGCCCTCTGCAGGCGGACGTTGACGGCGGACCAGGCTCCCTCAGCCTTCCCAAACCACTCCTCCACCGTCTGGACCTCATTAGAACCCCTTGCCCAGGGGCACAGCCTGGGCTGATAGCCTAGCACCACCTGGAAAGGGGTTAGACCTGTGGAGGAATGGCACAGGGAATTCTGAGCGTATTCCGCCCAGGGGAGGAAACGGGTCCACTCACCTGGCTGTTCCATACAATAGGATCGAAGGAACCTCCCCAGTTCTTGGTTGGTGCGCTCCGCCTGCCCATTAGCCTGAGGGTGGTACCCGGATGTGAGACTGACCGCGACCCCCAGCTTGGACATGAACGCTTTCCACACCCGGGAAATGAACTGGGGACCTCGGTCAGACACGATGTCCTCCGGAAGTCCATACAATCGGAAGACCTGTTGAAATAGTACCTCAGCGAACTGGAGGGCAGAGGGGAGGCCGGGTAGTGGGATGAATCTGACCATCTTGGAGAATCTATCCACTACCACGGCGATGGTGGTTTTCCCCTCTGCTGGCGGCAGATCTGTAACAAAATCTACCGCTATGTGTGTCCATGGCCGCTGAGGTACTGGTAGGGGCAGGAGTTTTCCTGTAGGAGCCGTTCTCGGCGCCTTTGACTGTGCGCACACGACACATGACAGTACATAGTGTCGCACAGTCCTCCCCATGCCAGGCCACCAATATTTTTCCCGGAGCGCTTCCAGGGTCCGACTGATACCTGGGTGTCCGGTGGCTGGTGTGGTGTGCACCCAGGTTACCAGTCTTCCCCGCACTCTCCGAGGTACGTAGGTCTTACCCGGGGGGCATGTTGTAGGGGTAGGATCCCGTCTCCCTGCCCGTAGAATCTCAGCATCTATGTCCCAGGAGACGGGTCCTACGATGCATGCTGGAGGCAGGAGGTGCAGCGGGCCTGTCTGGGGTTAAGGCGCCGGGCTGCCCTGACGTACTCCAGGTTCCGATGATCCGTCAGGACAGTGAACGGCTCAAGAGCCCCCTCTAGCCAATGTCTCCACTCCTCCAACGCCAACTTCACCGCCAGTAGTTCTCGGTCACCCACGTCGTAGTTCCTCTCCGCAGCGCTTAACTTCCTGGAGTAATAAGCACAGGGGTATAGCAGGGGAGGGTTCCCCTGCAGCTGGGAGAGAACCGCCCCTACCCCGACCTCCGATGCGTCGACCTCGACCGTGAAGGGCTTGAGCGGGTCCGGGTGGCGTAGTAGTGGCGCGGTGGTGAATCGGCCCTTCAGGTCGATGAATGCCTTCTCCGCCGTCGGGGTCCAGGTGAGGCGTTGAGGGTTTCCTTTCAACAACGACGTGAGTGGCGCGGCGATGGAACTATAGCCCTTGATGAACCGGCGGTAAAAGTTGGCGAAACCGAGGAAGCTCTGTAGTTCCTTGATGTTTTTGGGGACTGGCCATGACTTTACTGCCTCCACCTTTAGCTCCTCCATCTTCACCCCCTCCGGAGCTATACGATACCCGAGGAAAGAGACGGCCGTCTGGTGAAAGGCGCATTTTTCCTCCTTGACATACAGTTTATTCTGTAACAGTCGTTGGAGGACAGCACGAACGTGGGTCACGTGTTCTGAGAATGTCGAGGAGTACACTAGTATGTCATCAATATATACGACTACATACCTCCCCGACATCTCTCGAAATACCTCATTCAGAAACGACTGGAATACCACTGGGGCATTAGCGAGTCCGTATGGCATCACAAGGTATTCATAGTGACCTGACGCCGTGCTAAATGCGGTCTTCCACTCGTCTCCTTCCTTGATTCGTATGAGATTATAAGCGCTCCGGAGGTCTAGTTTCGTGAAGAATCGCGCTCCCCGTAGCTGCTCTATGGCCGCAGGAACGAGGGGCATTGGATATCGATACTTCGTCGTCACCTCATTCAAACCTCGATAATCAATGCACGGCCTCAAACCCCCGTCCCTCTTCTTCACAAAGAAGAAACTGGCCGAAGCAGGGGATGTGGATTGGCGAATATGCCCCAGCTCCAGCGCCTCTCGGACATACGTCTCCATATAATCCGTTTTTGGAGCCAAGGAAGTCCCAAGATGATCGGATGTATGGAGGATGAGATCACCAACAATTCCAGTCTCTCTCGATGGCAGCCGTGAATTGTGAGAGTGACTGGACGGGTCACGTGAGTAATGGAACCGGACCCCACCGGTCGACCATCCAGAGCGTGAACTGGCATTGAGGACCTCAACCGGCGCAACGGCAGCCGAAGAGAGTCAACCAGAGTCCGGTCAATGAAACTGTGGGCTGTGGACGCATAATTAGGGAAGTTACCAGAGAGCAGAACTGAGCAACAGAAAGGACTAGCGATGTTAACAGTATTAGTTACACTTACTGTGCCCATCTGAACCCCCCGGCCACTTACCCCTTTTCTGCGTCCCATCGGAATAGAGGGGCAAGATCTTCTCACATGTCCCCTCTCTCCGCAGTACAGACACAGTCCCTGACGACTCAGTCTCTCTCTCTCCTCTGCGGAGAGCCTCGTAATTCCCACCTCCATTGGCTCATGTTCCGGCTCCAATCGCGTAAGGGGAAGATGCGCACGGCACGCCAGCTGTTCACGGTCCCGGAGTTGGCCGCCGATGGCAATGGCCCGGGCGATGTAGGCGTCCAGCGTCATGGATTGGCTTACACAAGCCAGCTCCATTCGAACCTCCACCCGCAGCCCTCTACGGAAAGCTGTCCGAAGAGCCGGCTCGTTCCACCCACTGGCCGCCGCCATCGTCCGGAAAGACAGCGCATACTCCGCGGCCGTGCCCCTTCCTTGTTCCAGGCGCATCATCCGCTCGCCCGCATCTCTCCCCTCTGCGGGATGGTCAAAAACAGCTCGGAACTCACCAACGAAGGCGACAACTGACCGCAACAGCTCGCTGTCCCTCTCCCACAGTGCCGTCGCCCAGCTGAGTGCACGACCCGTGAGGAGCGTGATCATCGTGCGCACCTTCTCCCGATCCGACATTGGCAAGTCGCCCAGATACAACTCACATTGGAGAAGGAACCCTCCGGATTGCCATCGTACTTCTCTGGGCTGGCTCTCCGGAGTTCTCCTCCCGAGACGTGACGAGACTCGACACGACCAGGTGCTGGGGACGCTGTGGCTCCAACTGGATCCAGTGCAGCCATGTGGGACATCAGACCACCGAGGGCAGTGACCATGCTGGTTGGCAAACCCGCAACAGACGAATCTGCCATAAGAACGATACCTGCCCAAGTGCATAGTGCCAACTGGAAAGTTTGGTGGAGGAGGAATAATGGTCTGGGGTTGTTTTTCATGCCATTTTCTGGCTAGGCCCCTTAGGTCCAGTGAAGGGAAATCTTAACGCTACAGCATGCAATGACATTCTAGACGATTTTGTGCTTCCAACTGGCCCTTTCCTGTTTGAGCATGACATTGCCCCCGTGCACAAAGCGAGGTCCAACAGAAATGGTTTATCAAGATCGGTGTGGAAAAACTTGACTGGCCTGCACAGAGCCCAGACCTCAACCACATCGAACACCTTTGGGATGAATTGAACGCTGACTGCGAGCCAGGCCTAATCGCCCAACTTCAGTGCCTGACCTCACTAATGCTCTTGTGGCTGAATGTGGCAAGTCCCCGCAGCAATATTCCAACATCTAGTTGCCTTCCCAGAAGAGTGGAGGCTGTTATTGCAGCAAAGGGGCGACCCATGATGCCCATGATTTTGGAATGAGATGTTCGACAAGTTGTGTATGTTTTGAAGTGTCTGTCCTATATCTGAGAGAAGAAAGCTCAGGAATGATTTTGTTTCTGTGGAATGACTTGTATACTTTTTTATTTAATTTTTATTTAACCTTTATTTAAGCCCTATTCACTTACATAAATTTTTCGGCACAGTACCGAGTTACCTTCAGACTAGTGACACTGTCGAGGGTCGTAGAGCAATATGGAGAACACCATCGTGTTCGTGATCTCATCTTTAGAGGTGTCATGTTAGTGTGTAGCCCAAACTGTTCAGACACTACATACGTTTTTGTGAGAAGACCGATTTTGAGGATGTATCCTTGTCTGACAAAAACTTCTGTAGCTAACCCAGATATCTGTAGTTTAAACAGAAAAATGTGCACATGGTAGTGCAACCAATCTGGCCTATAGATTAACACAAAATACACATTCAATATCACTGCAATATTGGAGAATGAAATTCTGTCTGTAATACACTAAATCTTAATATTCCTACATCTCAGTCACTTTTTTTCCCTCAACATTCTCAGAATTTTGTTAATTTTATTAGTATTTTAATTAATCTTTATTTAACTAGGCAAGTCAATTAAGAACAAATTCTTATTTACAATAGCCGGCTATCAAAAGGCAAAAGGCCTCCTGCGGTGAAGGGGGCTGGGATAAAAAGTGAATAAATATAGGACAAAACAAACATCACGAGACACCACAAGAAGGTAGAGAAAAAAATACATCAACCAAAGCAGCCTCAACTGTCAGTAAGTGTCCATGATTGAGTCTTTGAATGAAGAGATGGAGATAAAACTGTCCAGTTTGAGTGTTTGTTGCAGCTAATTCCAGTTGCTAGCTGCAGCAAACTGAAAAGAGCAGCGACCAAGGGATGTGTGTGCTTTGGGGACCTTTAACAGAATGTGACTGGCAGAACGGGTGTTGTATGTGGAGGATGAGGGCTGCAGTAGATATCTCAGATAGGGGGGAGTGAGGCCTAAGAGGGTTTTATAAATAATCATCAACCAGTGGGTCTTGCGACAGGTATACAGAGATTACCAGTTTACAGAGGAGAATAGAGTGCAGTGATGTGTCCTATAAGGAGCATTGCGGGCAAATCTGATGGCCGAATGAAAGAGGAGCGATTACGATAGGGGAAACCAAGTCTAGATTTAACCTTAGCCTGCAGTTTTGATATGTGCTGAGAGAAGGACAGTGTACCGTCTAGCCATACTCCCAAGTACTTGTATGAGGTGAGTACCTCAAGCTCTAAACCCTCGGAGGTAGTAATCACACCGGTGGGGAAAGGGGCATTCTTCTTACCAAACCACATGACCTTTGTTTTGGAGGTGTTCAGAACAAGGTTTAGGGCAGAGAAAGCTTGTTGTAGAGCGTTTAACACAAAATCCAGGGAGGGGCCAGTTGAGTATAAGACTGTATCATCTGCATATAAATGGATGAGAGAGCTTCCTACTGCCTGAGCTATGTTGATGATGTAAATTGAGAAGAGCGTGGGCTCGAGCTTTAGGGTACTCCCTTGGTGACAGGCAGTGGCTGAGACAGCAGATGTTCTGACTTTATACACAGCACTCTTTGAGAGAGGTAGTTAGCAAACCAAGCCAAAGACCCCTCAGAGACACCAATACTCCTTAGCCGGCCCACAAGAATGGAATGGTCTACCGTATCAAAAGCTTTGACAAGTCAATAAAAATAGCACCACAACATTGCTTAGAATCAAGGGCAATGGTGACATCATTGAGGACCTTTAAGGTTTCAGTGACACATCCATAACCTGAGCGGAAACCAGATTGCATACCAGAGAGAATACTATAGACATCAAGAAAGCCAGTCAGTTGATTATTGACAAGTTATTCCAATACTTTTGATAAACAGGGTAAAATAGAAATTGGCCTATAACAGTTAGGATCAGCTTGATCTCCCCGTTTAAATAAAGGACGCACCATGGCTGCCTTCCAAGCAATGGGAACCTCCCTAGAGAGGAGAGACAGGTTAAAAAGGTTGGAGATAGGCTTGGCGATGATAGAGGCAGCAACCTTAAAGAAGAAAG
Organism: Thymallus thymallus; assembly: GCA_023634145.1. Lineage (NCBI taxonomy): Eukaryota > Metazoa > Chordata > Actinopteri > Salmoniformes > Salmonidae > Thymallus > Thymallus thymallus. Next base: position 15,303,281 of record CM042404.1, read on the forward strand.
GGTCTAAACCATCTGACCCAGAAGGTTTTTTGGGGTCAAGTTTCAGGAGCTCCTTTAGTAACTGCCTCCAGGGAAAAACGTTGTAGCGGGGCAGGGGAAAAAGAGGGAGAAGCATCAGGGATAGTTGCATTAGAAGGGGTGGCAGATGAGGAAATGTTGGATGGGCAAGGAGGCATGGCTGAGTCAAATAGGAATCCTGACTTAATGAAGTGTTGATTAAAGAGCTCCGCCATGTGCTTCTTGTCAGTAACAACCACATCATCAACATGGGCAGCTGTGATGAGGAGGGTTTATTCTCCAGGTTTAACCGTTTTCCAGAATTTCTTGGGGTTAGACCCAGAGAGAGAACCGCTCCTTAAAGTAACTAACTTTGGCCTTCCGGATAGCCTGAGTGCACTTATTTCTCATTTGCCTGAACAAGAGTCAGTCAGCCTGAGTATGTGTGTGCCGAGCCTTTCGCCAAATGGAATTCTTGAGGTGGAGTAACTGACAAATCACGGTCAAACCAGGGGCTGAACCTGTTTTTAATTCTCATTTCTTTATGGGGGCGTGTTTGTTAACAATACCACTGAAAATATCAAAAAAGAAGGTCCAATCGTCTTCAACAGAGGTGATCAAGCTGATTCTATACCAATTTACAGAGGCCATGTCATGAAGGAAGGCTTGCTCATTAAAGTTTTTTAGCACGTGTCTATGACAAATCAGGACAGGTTGTTTCACTGAGCAGCCATTACGAACACAGGCTTTAAAACAGTGATCACTAAGGTCATTTCAGAAAACACCAGACTGATACCTATCAGGATTATTTGTGAGGTTAACATCAAGGAGAGTAGCCTTTTCTGGGTGTTTGGAGTCATACCTTGTGGGATTGGTAATAATCTGAGAAAGATTTAGGGAGTCCCATTGCTTTAGGACTTGGTGAGGTGGTTTAAGCATGTCCCAGTTTAGGTTGCCTAGTAGGACAAATTCAGACTTAGTGTAAGGGGCCAGGAGAGAGCTTAGGGCATTTAGGGTACAGGCCGGTGCTGATGGTGGACGATAACACCCAGCAACAGTCAACAAAGAGCTATTTGAAAGTTTAATGCTTAAAACCAGCAAATAAAAATTGTTTGGGGACAGACTTGGTGGAGACAACCGAGCACTGAAGGTGTTCCTTGGTAAAGATTGCCACTCCACCATCTTTGGAAGATCTTTCTTGCCGAAAAAGGTTACAACCAGAAAGACTAACATCAGTGTTCAAAACAATCTTTCTTAACCACATCTCAGTAATGACCAACACATCTGGATAAACATCCACACTGCATGTCAATACCTCAAAACTAGGCTACATACTATGTATGTCAAATATTCACATGAAGGACATATGAGTGGCAGTTAGCCTAGCAGAAAGAGCGTTGGGCCAGTAACCGAAAGGCCACTGGTTCAAATACCCGAGTCGACAAGGTGAAAAATCTGCTGTTGTGTCCTTGAGCAAGGAGGCCCCGTATTATTCTTGCTGACCTGTTTAACACATACAAAGGGATGACAGACAATTACTCAGTGTGTAGGTTGAAGCAACAGTTATTGGCAAAGATATATTTTCAGTACTTGAATCAATGAGGAACAAACAAGATATGGCGTATTATTCAAAGATGGATATAGGGCTGTAGGGAAAAAAGAACATACCAAATTCCCCTCCAAGGACAGTTCTGACTCACGTTTCCTCTCCATCTAAAAAGGGTACATGACGTGGAGGATAGAGAAAAGGTGTAAGGCACAGGGAAAGAAAAGGGAAAATAATCTCTTAAAGGAGACCGGTGCAAAATAAAAGCATGTTAAACAATTCACTAGCGACCACATTTCAAAGTGACAAATAACACCTTTTGCAATGGTAAAATGTTGATACTATGCAATGACAATTGGGAAAACCCAACATGAACATGACGGTCCAAATTGGTTTGTAGAAATGTTCACCTTCCTCCATTCCTCTCAGTTATGGGGCATAGGGCCAAGAGTTTTTCCTGACCAGGTCAGACCAACTAAGGTGTAACAGATGATTCAGTGAACTACGCTCGCATGATGAGTAACCTTTCCTTGAGACCTGACAACTTACTTTTGCTTCCAAAAGCTAATGCCTAGGCTTTAGCTCAGCATGCTAACACAGTCTTGCATTGTACAGATGACCACAGTTGATCAGTCAGGTCAGTGGGTCTGCTGGCTTACACAAACGTGGGCAAAATAAACTGACAATTTCATTGGTTGGTGCATGCTGTTGAGTTACAAGGACACCTTCAAAGGGACATTGAAAAGCTTTGACCTTTGTAGAATGAGTAAACATGATGATGTAGAACAGTTTTTATCGCCAAGTTTCAATAGGCTCATCCAGAGATGATCAGTGTGACCCTGCTCTCTAAGAAACAGCTGACATTGTGAGGTGAAGTCTTTTGTCTAGTGAGAAAACCATGAAACACTGTCACGCTCATCGACGTCATTCAGAGAGAGCCATAAGTAAAATGTATAGCGACACGCCAATGACATATCAAGACTTTTGTAAGATTTGGCACAACCTATTTCTAGACTGAATAGCCTCTTTTTTAAAGGGTCATTCGTGTTTTGTAAGTTAACACATGAAATGGAGAATACTGCTATGACAAATGTGAAAACATTCACGTTGACGGTAACTGTTCATACCATACCTTTTGTGAAAAAATTGTTCTGATTTATAACTGTCAAAGAAAGGGATGTATAGTTGTTGATAACCAGCAAATAGAAAATCTGCTCTAAATAACACACGCTGTCCCTGTTGATACTTCCTGCCTCAAGAACACACCTGGATAAATAAAAGGTGAATCAATTCTGGTCATGAAGTCTCGGATTAACGTTTACTGTTCTTAATTTTGTACGCTCTGCATTTGATTACTCTCACCCACACACAAACAAACTCACACACTAATATCTCAAATCTGGAGCACCAGGTGTATGAAACAGTCACTCACTAATATTTTAATTACCTACATGTACAAAAGGGCACATGCTACTTAGAATTCCTGATATACATAAATTAACAGTAATGTAAACCCTCTAGATATGTGCTTCCATTCAATAACATGAAAACCTCATACTTTTCTTAATGAATAAATACATAAATGCACATGCATAGTGAATAGTGAAGCATAAATACATAGCAGGGAGAAACTACAGCTGGATTTAGGGGTGGGCGAATTATAATAAAAACATTTAGGCCAAATCACATAGGGGATGGACATGAATCAGATATCTATACTGTATAGACAGCTGGACTGGGGGACAAATTGCACAAAAGCGTATGGGTTATAAGCCTCTGACAAACAAAATCTGTTTAATATCACAATATTTAAAACCCATAAAACAGTCATATACAGTACCAGTCATGAGTTTGGACACACCTACTCATTCAACGTTTTTTCTTTATTTGTATTATTTTCTACATTGTAATATAATAATGAAGACATCAAAACTATGAAATAACATATGGAATCATGTAGTAACCCACAAAAGTGTTAAACAAATCGAAACATATTTTAAATTTGAGATTCTTCAAAGTAGCCCCACTTCTTTTGTTTTTAATGGACCATCAAACATTTCATGGAAGAAACATGTCAACAGTTAGGAAGTGATATGTACTTCACAAAGTATTCATCATTGTTGAAATATAGAAACTTTGATTACAACATTAGATCACAGGGTTGGTTAATGCTGGAGACTTGTGTATCCACAGAGTTGGATAAAACTGCCTTTTCCTACCAGGCCCCTATCATGTGGGATAATCTCCAAGTAACATTTCATTTGGATGTGTTGTTGTCTCTGGGTCAGTTTAGGAGAAACGCTAGGGATTTATAAATTGATAACTGTGTTTGTTTTGTTTGATTGTTTATTGTGTATATAATATTTGCTATTTAAATTAAAATGTGTTTAATTTTATTTTCTGTATAGTTCCCTGGTTAAATAAAAGTGAAAAAAAGAAATAAAAAGAAATGAGTGAGTTATGGTCGCGTTGGCACAGCTGGAGGATCTCTTCAATAGATCATCTTTCACCATTTAGCTTAGGCCTAGCAACAAAAAATGTCCCATCCCACACACGAAGAACATGCAGAACTCATTTTTGGTTGCTGTTCAAAATCTTGCGGTCAAAACTTTTTTTCTGACACCTCTCACACCGATCATGACACATAATATGCAACATCCTCTCAACAAGGATTGCCCATAAGCTTACCAAAAACACTGTCCAGGTAAGCCTTGGGCCTGATTTCATTTAGGTTCCTAGCCTCTACCACTTCAGTGTTCAGAGATCTAAAAGCACTGGATAGGTGTTAGCTAAAATGTTAATCTCCACCTAGCCCTTCAACATGTGAACATGTCAGTCAAGGGTGCCGTAAACCTTGCAGTGCATATAGGCCAGTTTCTCAGCGCGGGTCCGCCTCAGCAGAGGAAACCACTCGCGGTGAGGCAGCTCCACAACACGGTACCCAGCCAGCTTCAGCTGCCTCCTTTTCATGGAATGCAGCCCCAGCAGCTGTGGAGAGCGGTAGCAGTAGTGGTTCCTGTTTGTCACCTGGATGGCCAGTCTGATGGGGGCTTTGGAGGCTTTGTTGGAGTCCCTGGGGAGTGGGCCTGGGTTGCCACGTTTGGTCAGAACCCCCACAAGCCCATCCGTCAGGTCGACTCCCACGCTGAACAGCCCCCCTCCCTCATCCGGCTCTGTCCTTCGGAGGAGGGGCAGCTGAGAAGCTTGGGTTGGGGGAAGGGGAGTCTTTCTGCCGTTGGTGAGTTGAGTCAAAAGGTCCTCGGTGAGAGTGACTCCTGTGTTGATCCTTTCCCAGCCCTGAGTAGAAGAGCCAGAAGAAGTGCTCCAATCCGGAGAGGAAATAGAGTATTTCTGCGCTGAGGTCACAGGTAGCGACTGTCCAACAGGGTTCAGATGCACCTCCAGGTCGATGGAGCGGGTGTGGGGCAGGATCATTCGTTTGCTCACAAACTCCTCTCCGCCCAGAAGGTCACATAGCACGGCCTCTGCCTCCAGGACCTCAACCTTCTGACACACGTCTTTCTGGGCGAAGCGCCACAGCATCTCCGTTGTCTCCTCCCGCAGCTCTCTACTCAGCCGCGGGCCAGTCCAGTGAGGCAGCTCCAACGCCACCGTTCCATCCAGAGTGAACAAATCTTTCTTCAGCTCCAGCTGTTTGGACCTGGTGGCTAGGCTAACAAACTCGGGGCTCAAGGCTAACGCCACAAGATCCTCAGGGAGCTGACAGATGAAAGCCAGGCCAAGGAGGCCGGTGAGGAGGTGCTCAGGATAGCGCTGGAACTCAGCCTCTCTCTGCCGGAGGGCCTCAATGAGGCTGGGGTAGAAGTTAGGGCACTGGCTGGGCAGGACACCTAGGGTCCCAAAGGCCCATATCAGCTTGCCTGAGTCCTTGCTCCGACAGTGTGGCGCTAACGATGGCAGGCGCTCAGCAACAGCTAGGAGGATGCGTTCGTTGCGGTAATGCAGGGCTGAGCAGGCCAGTGCCACATGCATCAGCCCCTGGACACCCATGCTGGGGGCGCGGCGAGGCACCTCATGCTCCATGACCTCAAGCCATGCCAGATGGTCCAGGTAGCTAAAACGCAGTAGCTTCATCACGTTCACCATGGCAAAGTCACTCATCTCATACACAACCGAGTGGGCCCTGTCCACCAGCCGGTTCACTGCTCCTTGCGAGAGAGCCGTCTGGGACTTGAACAGGCCCAGGCACACAGCACCTACCTCCTCTGGCTCCAGCTGGTCCAGGTGACGCATCAGTATCTGCTCTAAGGGGTGAACTAGCTCTTTGGGGCAGTGCCTGCCCTCCCCCATCACATACATAAGCTGGACTATCTCGGGGACACCTACTTGGCCTAAGTGCAGACTGGCGCAGTCATACAGGCACTGCAGGTACTGAGGCACTGACCTCCCCAGGCAGCGCCACAGGTCTGCGGCCAGCAACAGCTGGTGGAGGCCCATCTCCCTGGCCCTGCGGCCCAGCTCAGTCTCATACAGCCCCAGCATGCTGTGAGTGTGGGGCAGGCCCAGCCACACAAAAGACCTCAGCACCTCCAGTAGCTGGGAGTGGCTGAAGTGACGCAGGTTTTCCACTGAGTAGCGGAGCAGCATGATGAAACGCGTGTCAGCCCTCACTAAAGCTGTCTGGTCAGGGTGCAGGTGGCTAAGCTTGGTGAGGAAACCAGTTACGTCCACAGGCTCCATGCTGCCCTTCAGCACAGTCACTTTGTGCAGCAGGAAGAAGGCCTGCTTGGAAGGGACTGGGGCAGGCCGCTGGGACAGGTCAAGGGTCATGGCTGAGTACTCTGGGCGGCATGTCTGGAAGGCACGGGGGTCGCTTTTGATGTCTGGGGTTAGGTGTTCTTTGCGGTAGGGGGGTGCCGTTTCTGCCTTAGCCACATTGCCTCTGTTGAATGCCAGGTCCAGCAGTGTGTTCTTGGTGCTGGAGAGGGGGCGTGAGGAGCTGACACTGTAGCGGTTACTCTTCTGTCTAAAGGCAGAGGTGAGCGCGGACCGACACTGCTCCTTCTCCTCCATCTCCAACTTGCTCAGGGAGGCTCCAAGGTCACGCTGGGGCCGATGGTAAGAGGAGGGGTTGTACTGTAACCTGTAGCCCCCGGAAAGTACCCCTTCCCTCCCTTCCTCCTCATCAAGTCCCTCCGTTTCAGGTTCTCCATAAGCGTTGTGCAGATGCTGAGCCCTGAGGAACTGGCTGTGGAGGGCTAGGGAGAGATGGCGTAGCCTAGCCACATGGCATAAAACTCCTGCAGACATCCACCTCAGAAACTGAAAGGCAGAGAATATGCAGGAATGTCATTAGGTTGTTATTTTAACTATATGACATTTCTCCTAAAATGTAATGTGCATACTGCTTCAATTCTAGAGATTACATATATTTCTACTTACTCCTTAATAACTAACAGAACAGCTTACACAAGGGCCATGTGGAATCTTGTTCAGGATATATATATATATATATATTCTTAAAATTCGTTTACTATAGCTAACTAATGTTACAATATTAATAGACAAAATTGATAACACAGGGTAAGCTATAACATTGGTGGCAGAGAAGAACATAGCACACTGGTACAGTACAGTCCACTGGCGAGCTCACCCCTGAAGTTCTCAGTAGCTAATGTTAGCTAACCAGCTAGCTAGATAGCCACTTTAGAATGAGTTGCTAACTAGCTAACGTTAGCTAAGTATGCTAAATTGCGTTAGCTAGCTAATTTATTCCACAATAGTAACCAGTTGCAAATGGGCATATCTACAAAACAAGGCAAACTCACCAAAAATAGCAATATCTTCAACAAGTAAGAATTTATATTATTTTTTATGACATTTCAGAAACATGCTTGTCTGTAAGGTCGCTGATGAGCTTTGTGACCTACGGCGCGGTGCAGGTACAAACCTAATAGCTTCAGCAAAAGCAAACTCTTTTTCGAAGTAGATGTGCACTTGTTTATCACTAGACCGCTCTCCTACTATAAATTAAACGAATGCTGCAGATGTGGAAGGCGGTGTTTTCCTACTTATGCAGTTGCTCAAATGAATGTGAAATCATTAAATAAATCAATTGATAATCAATATATTACAATATCCTAATACTTACATGATAATATCCTAATTCTGAAATTGGCCGTTATTGGCCAACTGTATCCAATAATCCTAACTTGACCATGATTGGCCAAATGTATTTCTAGTAAGAGATTAGCTACTTCAACATATTTCAAATTGAAAGTAAAATATTATTGAGTATTGAACTTTTTTCAAAGTGAACATGTGCTAACACGCTGTTGGCAAAAAAGAAAAAAACAGTTATTCAAGATGATTTAATCACGTCTTTATTCATTAAATTCATATTTGCTAAGATATGTTTCTTCAATCCATTTTTCAGCAACACAAAATAAATAACACAAAATAATACAAAATGAAACTTGATAGCATTTTGTCTTTTAAGACATTACAAGAGTTGAAACAACAATGAAAAAAACGAACAGAGATTTGTTTTTGAACGTTCACTTTAGTTGTACTGTACCATGTAGTAGATCTAAATTAAAAAGACTTCATATATGTATATATTTATATATTTATATTGATATAGTTTTAAAAATAAAAGTGGAAATGTCCTTATCATTAATTCACAATAATCCTCTTAAATTATTCACACGTAATAAGCTTGATATATTTGAATATGTATTTACACATAATAAATAACAATTATATTTACATCCAAGTACACTGCCTTTCTGTCTCTACCAAGAACACAGCAGGACACAACAGAAGTACATAGCAGCCCATTTTGCCCCAAAACTGAGGGTATGTGGGCCCTCCATCCCTCCATCCCTCGCTCTACTTCTCTGTCCTTTCCTTTATTCATATCCTCTCTTTCTTTAAGTCCTCACTTCTTTCACCACTGACTTCACAAAGTTATTCTCTAAATTGCCCTGACCCATGAAAAAATATATGTCAACATATACTGTACACACTATAATGTTTATAATAGATTAATATATTGTAAAATGTCCCATATAGCCAAATATATTCTAGAGATCTATAAAGGTAGTATATATTGACATATACATTGTTTTTTTCAAATAAGGGTGGGTCCTGTTCAAACAAGTTCACCACACAAGTACACTCCGTATCTCAAAGAATCATTCCAAAAATGCATTACTCTTCCTATAAAGTCTGAATCTTACAATTAGTATCTAACACCATCAAGTCTGCTGGCTCAGCTACAACCTGCTGCTAGTGATCCTAAATAGACACGTTGCTCAGATAAGCAGCTTCATTGACCAACCTTTATGTTTAAGTAATAATTCATCACTAACACACCCTTTTTTGCCACTTTAAGAAATATCAATGGAGACCAAAAGTATATAGAATGTCAACAAATTACAAGCTGCTTTTAGCTGTCGCCTACGTAGTTTCGAAACAAAGTAAAATGTAAAATAAAAGGTTTGCAGCTGATTCTTCATACTGGGATTGATCGAGCCATTGTGTCGGTTGTTGTCGCCACAAGGTGGCCATCCTCAGTCACTGCAGCTACTGATAGCAAAGAGGAACCTACATGTACTGCATCATTGAACATGGCGGAAACAAAGCCTTCTAGACCTAGCAATGTGCCGTCAATCATTCACAGCTGCAGTCCCATCAAAGCTTTGGAGATCCCTGACTGGTTTATACAACTGATCCTGTCATGCAATACCGCCCCTTAGAGTTCCGAAGCCTCATTTTCCCATCTCAACCAAGTACACTATTGCCTCAATACAATGCAGCACACTCCTGAAAAACACATCTCACATCCCTTAAAACGGCTTCTGTATTCTAACCTTTTGGTTATGTTTCATTAGTGATTTGGTGTGTTCTTATAGCACCAATAAAGCCACAGGGGGAGGCTGTGTGGATGCATCTCCCCCGGTTTACCTGAATCATATCTCGTTCCTAATGTTAACCATGTGAATTAAACAGAACTGATCCTCAAATCTGACACTTACACCAGTAGTATTCAAGGTTGTCCTTCAAGCCCCTTTTTGTACAGAGGTTGATAAAGCTGTGTTTTACTCAAACTCTCTATAATACATTTGTGGTCTTTACACTATTGCGACATCTTACAAATAGTCCCAGACAGAATCTGCAGGGTAGTGTCCTTGTCCCTACTTTTACAGTATTTGATAACTGTAGTAGAACATGTTTAGTAGCCTAATATTGTGGACAGCAGATCAATAGATCTAAAACCTGCATACAAGGGGGCTTGAAGAGCGTCTTTGAAAACCACAGTCTAAACCTCCCTTTTCCTCCCCCTTTCCCAATGGCCCTCCCCCTTTCCCAATGGTCCTCCATGCCTCTGTGTGCCATCCATAGTGCAGTGCGTCCTAGGACGCAGTTTAACCATTTAGGACTGTACCAAATTAATGCTATTGATATGTGATACTGTTTCATTATTGTAAAAGTGTGTATAAGCTGAATTGAACTGCTCTACAGTGTTCTGGAGGACTATGGATCTAGAGCACATAGAACCTAGATCTCTGTGGATTCTATCCTCTCCAGACGGGTGGGTACCGGCCAGGGAGGGGCCAAATGGTGGAGGGCGGGGGGGAGCTTCTTGTCCTCGGCAAGGGGAGGTGGGGAGAGAGAGAGGGAGGGTAGGGGGGTGACAGGGGCAGGCAGGGGGATGGGGGACAGTGGGGGTGGTGAGGTTGGCGATGGATTGGTGTTGGTGGAGATGAGCTTGGAGCCCAGCTGGCCCACGCGGAGCTCCAGGGCCTGGTTCTTCTGCAGGGTCTCCACGTAGCTGAGCTGAAGCTGGGCCTGGTACTTAAGCACATGCTCCTTCTCGTCCATCCACACGTGGCGCTCCTTCTTGAAGGTGAGTGCCTGTCGCTCACGCTGCTGACGCTCCAGACGCAGCTCGCCTTGGAGGCGCTCCAGCTGCCGGCGCAGGTCCCCTGCCTCCTCCCACTGCTGGGCCTCCTGGCGCTGCTGTTGGGCCTCCTGGCGCTGCTGGTGGATTTCCTGGCACAATTGAGACTCTTGATGCTGATGAGCTTCCTGACGCACATGAGCCTCCTGGCGCGGGTGGGCCTCCTGGCACTGTACTTTAGCCTCATCGCTCTGCAAACTCAGTATGGCATCTGGGGGGGGTACAGGGGGTGGAGGCAGGGCCGGGTAGGAGAAGGCAGAGCCCTCAGGTGGACTGTGTGGGGAGCGAAGCCCCCCTCTTGTCCTGGATGCTTCCCTGCTCCCTCTACCACTAGCCTCATCAGCCCTATCCCTCACACTGAGCTCACCCAGGGCCCGCTTAAGCCCCACCACCTCAGCCTCAAACATTCCCAGCTTGTCCCTCAGCAGAGAGACCTGGAGAGACATAGGGAGGAGAGACAGGAGAGTCAATCAGGAGTTAAAGTGGGGGATAATTTTTGTGTGTGTGTGTGAGTGTGTGTGTTTGTGAGAGAGAGAGAGAGAGAGAGAGAAAGAGAGAGAGAGAGAGAGAGAGAGAGAGAGTATTGTTTGTGTCTTTTAAAGTGCATTTGAATGCCTGTATCTGTACTTTCTGTACACCTTGTTTTTTAAGCACATTTTTTGTCCATTAAAATAACATAAAATTGATCAGAAATACAGTGTAGACATTATTAATGTTGTAAATGACTATTGTAGCTGATTTTTAATGGAATATCTACATAGGCATACAGAGGCCCATCATTAGCAACCACCACTCCTGTGTTCCAATGTCACATTGTGTTAGCTAATCCAAGTTTATAATTTTAAAAGGCTAATTGATCATTAGAAAACCCTTTTGCAATTATGCTAGCACAGCTGGAAACTGTTGTACTGATTAAAGAAGCAGTAAAACTGGCCTTCTTTAGACTAGTTGAGTATCTGGAGCATCAGCATTTGTGGGTTCGATTACAGGCTCAAAATGGCCAGAAACAAATAACTTTCTTCTGAAACTCGTCAGTCTATTCTTGTTCTGAGAAATGAAGGCTATTCCATGCGAGAAATTGCCAAGAAACTGAAGATCTCCTACAACGCTGTGTACTACTCCCTTCACAGAACAGGGCAAACTGTCTCTAACCAGAAAAGAAAGAGGAGTGGGAGGCCCCAGTGCACAACTGAGCAAGAGGACAAGTACATTAGAGTGTCTAGTTTGAGAAACAGACGCCTCACAAGTCCTCAACTGGCAGCTTCATTATATAGTACCCGCATAACACTAGTCTCAACGTCAACAGTGATGAGGAGACTCCGGGATGCTGGCCTTCTAGGCAGAGTTGCAAAGAAAAAGCGTGTGGTACACAGAGCAGAACAACCCTTCAAATTGTAGTTAGTGTTTCAGGTCCATCTCTGACTCTCCAGACCTCAACCCTACCTCGGCCAGCGTCTTCTGCAGCTCCCCCTCGCAGCGCTCCAGCTCCAGGCTCTTGTTGCTGTAGGAGTCCTTGAGGCCCAACATGGCCTCTTCCCAGTCCCTCAACTGGGCGTTGGCCTCCTTCAGCTGGCCCCGCAGGGCCAGCATCTCCCCTGCCCGCTGGGTCACCTCTGCCTGGCTCTCCCTCAGCTGCTGCTTCAGCAGGGAGATCTCCCCTGCCTTCTGACACACCTGGGAGGGAGGGGGAGGGATGAAAGATATGGACATGGTTGAAATAGAGATCAACAAGCACCCAGATAAAGGGCATGTCTCTGTCTAATGGATGTGCACTTACAGTATAGGGCATCTATTGCTGCATTCTGTGTGAATGATCAAAAAGCATTAGCACAGAACAAATAGGTCACATCTTATCAATGGTTTAGGCAGTATTGCCCTTTTGTCATTTTTTATCATGGACATATAGTAGTTATCTCAGAACTCCTATTCACAGTCTCACTCGACCTTGTCATGTCCCCTAAAGTTCACATTCCTCCCTGTTACCTTCTAAACCTCACTCATCTCCCTAGTATCCCACAACCAGTCACGCACAACACCCTCTTAACCCCAGGTCCCCTCTCTCACCTCCAGTCGTGTAAAGTACTTAAGTAAAAATACTTCAAAGTACTACTTAAGTCGTTTTTGGGGGTATCTGTACTTTACTTTTACTTCACTACATTCCTAAAGAAAATAATATACTTGTTACATTTTGAATGCTTGCCCTCTCCCCACAGGTGTGATTACTACCTCTGAGGGTTTAAACCTTGAGGTAGTCACATCATACAAGTACTTGGGAGTATGGCTGGACGGCACACTGTCCTTCTCTCAGCACATATCAAAACTGCAGGCTAAAGTTAAATCTAGACTTGGTTTCCTCTATCGTAACCACTCCTCTTTCACCCCAGCTGCCAAACTAACCCTGATTCAGATGACCATCCTACCCATGCTAGATTACGGAGACATAATTTATAGATCGGCAGGTAAGGGTGCTCTCGAGCGGCTAGATGTTCTTTACCATTTGCCACCAATGCTCCTTATAGGACACATCACTGCACTCTATACTCCTCTGTAAACTGGTCTTCTCTGTATACCCGTCGCAAAACCCACTGGTTGATGCTTATTTATAAAACCCTCTTAGGCCTCACTCCCCACTATCTGAGATATCTACTGCAGCCCTCATCTTCCACATACAACACCCGTTCTGCCAGTCACATTCTGTTAAAGGTCCCCAAAGCACGCACATCCCTGGGTTGCTCGTCTTTTCAGTTCGCTGCAGCTAGCGACTGGAACGAGCTGCAACGAACACTCAAATTGGACAGTTTTATCTCAATCTCTTCATTCAAAGATTAAATCATGGACACTCTTACTGACAGTTGTGGCTGCTTTGCGTGATGTATTGTTGTCTCTACCTTCTTGCCCTTTGTGCTGTTGTCTCTGCCCAATAATGTTTGTACACTGTTTTGTGCTGCTCCCACGTTGTGTTCCTTCCATGTTGTGTTGCTACCATGTTGTGTTGCAACCATGTTGTGTTGCAACCATGTTGTGTTGCAACCATGCTGTGTTGCAACCATGCTGTGTTGTCATGTATTGCTGCCATGCTATGTTGTTGTCTTAGGTCTCTCTTTATGTAGTGTTGTGTTGTCTCTCTTGTCATGATGTGTGTTTTGTCCTATATTTTGATTTATATTTTTAATCCCAGCCCCGTCCCCACAGGAGGCCTTTTGCCTTTTGGTAGGCCGTCATTGTAAATAAGAATTTGTTCTTAACCGACTTGCCTAGTTAAATAAAGGTTAAATAAAATAAAATAAAAATAGCAGGACAGGAAACTAGTCTAATTCACGCAATTAAAGAGAAAATCTCTGGTCATCCCTACTGCATCTGATCTGGCGGACTCAGTAAACACAAATTCTTTGTTTGTAAATTATGTCTGAACGTTGGATTGTGCCGTTGGCTATCCGTAAATTAAAAAAAACACTAACATTTTGCCGCCTGGTTTGCTTAATATTAGGAATTTTAAATGATTTATACTTTTACTTTTGATACTTAAATATATTTACTTAAGTATATTTAAAACCAGATACTATTTAACTTTTACTCAAGTAGTATTTTACTGGGTGACTTTCACTTTGACTTGGGTCATTTTCTATCAAGGTATCTTTACTTTTACTCAAGTATGACAATTGGGTACTTTATCCATCACTGCTCACCTCCCATTTGGTCTCCTCCAGGCGTGGCAGGATGTCAGCCTGCTCCTTCCTGTAGTCCAGGCACTTCCTCTCCAGCTCCTCTCTCTGGGCCAGCAGCGCAGCCATCTCCTCATGCAGGCGCCGTTTGTCCTGCGACAGACGGCTGATCTGGGCCTGCAAGGCACTCTGGGAGCGCTGGGCGCGACGCGTCACCTGGGTATAAATACATTTGGTAGAATGGACATCACCCATTCAAACCAACATTTGGCAGTGGATACACTGGTGGCGGCCATATTGAGTGTACCATTTGAAATAAAATGAGTGAGAAAATAATCTCTTTGCACAGAATTTTACTCTGTATATCTAAACTACTCTTTTACGCTCATTCTTTGCCTTTCTCAGTGTTTGCCATGCAGCCATGGCAAATGCTATTGTGCTATATGATACTGGGTATAGCCTACAACCTGTCACGGATGGGTGCACACACAGACCAAGACGCAGCGCAGGGATAGTAGTTCAACATTTTAATCTTTATACTATGTATAATCAAAACAAATGCGAACTACAGGACACAAACAAACACTATAAACCAACGTCACGTTCACCAAAACACACGGAATGAATGGACGTAAAAAAGGCACACTTACTTTCACCGTGACTGCGACATAATACGACAAAGACCCACACCAGAGTGAATGACAGACTAACATATATAAGATCCCTAATTAGAGACAATGCGGTGCAGCTGCCTCTAATTAGGGATCCACCCAAAACCGACACAGAAACAGAAAAGAAAGACACTGTCAGACTCTGACCATAGCTACATAGAGAAGCAAATAGGCTTCTCTATGGCCAGAGCCTGACAGAACCGCACAATCTGTGAACTGAGGAGCCATTCTGTCATTCACATTTACAGTATATTCTGCAATTCTAATATCTATCTTTTATAAGTGTGTAATATCTAATATCTATCTACCTGCTGCAGGCGTGAGGCGTAGTTCTGCCGCAGCTCATCCATCTGGCGATCCCACACACGCTGCTTCTCCTCAAACACCTGGACGATGGCCGCCTCACTCTGGTCCAGGTTACGGCGCATGTGTAGCACCTGGAGGAAAGGAGGAAAGGAAGTAACTCAGGTGTAATTCACATGCGCTGCAGGAGGTTCACAAAATGGCTGCCATACATCATCAAGGTTACTGCCGCACTAGTCTTTCATATTTCTTTGTACTTCTCATATGCAATGTCAACGAATGTTGAATATTAATTGATTGCATTGCATTTTATGTGGGTAACACACCTCATTCACCATCTACCACCAAGGTGTACCAACCCACTATCACATATTGCTACCTCCTAGCCCTCAGTACTTGAAATCCTTGCACTACTATTTCAGACCAAAGGCCTAATGTGTCTTACCTGCTTGACCGTCATCTAATAAGAATACAGTTGTCCGCTCCGCGAGTTTAGGGCACACCCACCTGACCAGTTTATCAACTCACCCAACCAGTTTCCCAGCGGTTTTAGTTTCAAGTTTGACGTTTTATTTGTCACAGAGATCTTTGAGGTAGAGTCCAAGTCAAGTCTCAAGTCTTTTAGGGCCATGTCTAAGTTAAGTCTCAAATCCTGAATATACAAATACCATGATAAACGATTGCTAACCTTTGCTTGTCTTAACAAGCTTAACTTAAAATAAACGATAGCTTAACTTTTGCTTGCGTTTTAATGTTCCGATCTATATAACAATAGCATACACAATGTCCGCTTAATCATATAAGGACAAAGTGCAAATATGAGTAACCACTATCCTCCCGTTGAAATAGACCAGTCCTTGTCTGCATATTTTTTGTGGAACACAGACGTTCTAGAAAGCTTTTGAGCCCTCTGTATTAAACTACTTTCTCTGTGTCACAATTCCGCCTGTTCCATGTTATCTGACAGAATGCAAAACAAAAAGTCATCCCAGTACTGACTTGCATTGTTCACGAGTCTCTCATCTAGAGTCCAAGTCAAGTCTCAAGTTAATTGATCACGAGTCCAAGTCAAGTCTCAAGTCATTTTCTTTGCGACTTAAGTGCGTCTGAGTCTCAGACTCTCGTTTCCATTTCTGATTTGTCACATGCACAAGTACCGTGAAATGCTTCACTTTCAAGCCCTTCCCAACAGTGCAGTATTCAATATCAAAATAGTATAACAAAGAAACAAAAGAAATAAGAAAAGAAGAATAAAACAAACCATGTACGGGTTCTTCTTAAGCCATAGACTGTATTAGGTCCACAGTAAGGTCACTAGTACAGTTACCCCTCTATGGGTCATGCAAACTCTTCTTGTGATTATATAAAATAACTTTATTCACTGTCCTATAGTTGTGATAATTTGCACTATTTGGTCCTATTTGTTTATCGCTTTCTTCTACTATATCATCTTTTAAATGCCCTCCTGCTCTCCCCCAATAGTATCCATTCTTTCTTCTCCCTCTCCCTCTCTCCTAAACTCCCTCTCCCTCTCTCCCTTTATTCACCTCTTGCTCTCTCTCCCATAGCCGATCCTCCAGGTCCTGGATGACGTCATCGGAGGAGGGCGAGGGGCGGAGGGGCGGGGGGGCGTCACTCAGGTGGCTGAGCCTCTGATAGGACGAGGAGCTCTTCCCAGAGGAGGAGCGACCACTATCCGAGGCGCTCAGTCCATTCTGGTAACCACTATTACCGCCGCCACCGCCACCGCCACCGCCACCAGGCTTGTCCAACTTCTCCAGGGCCCCTGTGGTCCCCAGGCGGTTGATGTGGCTGGTGGAGGCACTCAGGGGCCCTAGGACAGGCGGGGGCCCGTAGCCCGAGCTGGAGCCAGTGTAGGTGGGTAGGCTGGTTAGAGAGTTCCTACCCGAGTCGGACAGGCTCCCCTGGCTTCCGCCCCTGCTACCGCCCCCTCCCCCGCTTCTGGTACCTCCACCCCGGCTGCCAGGGCTGTCTGTGTCTCTGAGGGGTCCGGGTACACTGGGACCCCCACCACCTTCAGCCCCTCCTCCGGTGCTGCTTCCCCCTCCTCCGGTCTGGGGGGGGCACACCAGATTCTGCATGGAGTGGAAGCTCTTGGGTACTACAGGCTTAAAGGCCGAGGGGCGGACCAATCTATCGTTGCTCTGGATGGGGCAGGAAGGAAAATGGCTTTGGTGGTAAATTATAACGCGAGGATCGTACAACATACATTATCTGACAATAGGTTGACAGAGATTATGAATATGCTGCTATACTGTATGTATAACTCATTAAGCAGCAAGCATACTGAAGCTAAATTTTAATCTTAAATTACCTGATTACAAGGGGGATTAAGAGCATTTACTATAGTTGTTTAATGTACTGCTACGCAAATTATACAAAATATATGTCCAGTATGAGAGACCTTTTCAGAAATCTAACATAAAGAACAGTAACAGCTAAGGCTAATGCTATTACAATGCATGGAAGAGTTGACGGGAGAGGAGATCATACTTAATGTAATTAACTCCCTGTCATAATGAGCAGCACTGATTTACAGCAGCTAGGTAACAAAGTACAATATATCAATTTATGACAGCTTTTATTGCCTGCACCCTAACTGTACAAATACATAAACACACATGCACAACACACACTTTCAACATGCACCCTCATACTCGACTTACAGACTGTATTTGGACGCACACACACACACACGGAGAGAGGGACTCACCTGAACCTTCTCCAGCTTCCCAGAGATGGGGAGGATGTTGGGGGGGTTGTTGTGGTTATCCAGCTTGGCTGCGCTGGCACCCGCCTCCTTGTACTGAGCCAGCTGTTGGCTACTGTTCCTATCATTGTTCAGCGAGACCTTGTTGTTCCCGCAAATGTCCAAACTCACCGCCCCTCTCGGCACTTCTCGCCCCCCATCACACCCATCCCTCTGGTCACGCCCATCCCTCTGTTCCCGCCCATCACGCCGCCCGCCTCCATTCAAAAACACTGCATTGGACACCACCCTCTCGCTGTTACTCACCGCTGCCGCTGCTCGGTTCCCATTGGAAACGCCCCTATTGCTATTGGAGACTTGTCTGTTGCCGTTGTTATGGGCGCGGGGCCTCTCTCTCTCTGCTCCCTTGCAGATCGGCGGAGGACGCTCGCTGCCGTAGTAAGAAGAAGAGTGCTCCACTGTGGCAAAGCTGCGTTCGTCTGCTGTAGTCCCCTTCGCATGGGTCAGGGGAGGAGGTTGCTGAGAGTACCTCTCAATGCTGTAACAACTATCTTCCAAGCCTCTGCCCCTGTGGGTGGAGGTGGAGGAGGCAGAGGAGGAGGAGGGGGGAGGTGGGGGGGCACGAGGCAGGCTGTTCTGCTGGGTGGTGCGGGTGCCCACGCTCCGCATGGCGATCTCCTGCTGCTATTGCTGCTGGCCAGAGGAGGTGGTGGTCGAGGAGAATGCCCCGCTGGCCACAATTCCCATGCCGTGGGGGTGCCCCACCTCACTCAGCCCCCCGCGCTCCACACGTGCCATGATAGAGTGCAGGGAGGCAGCACCAGCCGACACACACTGCAGGACACAGAGAGACAGGGAGAGGGAGAAAGGGTTTGTTAGGAGCAAGTTAAAGAGACACAGACAAACTGTAAGTACACAAACACACAATCACACACTGTGAGTAACAGAAGAAAGAGGATGAAGAAGTCCTCCAACTGCGAATCTGAGACCATCAGTGCTTGACTTGGGCAGGAGCTGAGTACCTGCACCTCAAATTCTCTACTGCTTGAGCTCCTGTTCCTCTTATAGAATATTAGCTCAAAAGTATTCTGGAGCTCCTGCACCTAAATGTAAACAGTAAATGTAAACAGTATGGCACCAAATGAGTACCGGCACCTACAATGCCTTCAGAAAGTATTCATACTCCTTGACTTAATCCACATTCAGTTACAGCCTGAATTCAAAATTGATTAAATTAACTTATTTTCTCTCACCCATCTACACGCAATAGCCCATAATGACAAAATGAACGAATTTGCTTAGAAATGTTTGTACATTTATTTAAAATGACATACCAAAATATATAATTTACATAAGTATTCACACACCTGAGGCAATACATGTTATAATCACCTTTGGCAGCAATTACAGCAGTGAGTCTTCAAGTCTCTAACAGCTTTGCACACCTGGATTGTAGAATATTTGTCCATTTGTGTTGTGGTGTGAGCAGAACCACCTTCAGCTCAACATCAGCAAAACTAAGGAGATGGTGGTGGACTTCAGGAGAACCAAGGCACAACTGACTGCAGTCCCTATAAAGGGGATGGATGTGGATATGGTTGAGTCATACAAGTTCCTGGGTGTCCATATGGACAACAGACTGGAATGGGCTGGTAACACCGGGGCCCTGTACAAAAAGGGCCAGAGCCGACTCTACTTTCTGAGGAGGCTCAGGTCCTTCAACGTGTGCAGTAAACTACTGCATACCTTCTACCAGTCTGTGGTGGCCAGTGCCATCTTTTTTGCAGTGGTGTGCTGGGGAGCAAACATCAAAGCCGGTGATGCTTCTCGGGTAAATAAGCTGATCAGGAAGGCTAGCTCTGTCCTGGGGATGAGCCTTGACACTCTAGAGGAGGTGGCGGAGAGACGGATCCTGGCCAAACTGCTGGCCATCATGGACAACGTCACCCACCCTCTGCACGCTATGGTTATGACGCAGAGGAGCACTTTCAGTCACAGACTGATCCCACCACGGTGTGCCAGAGAGCGCTACAGGAGGTCCTTCCTCCCGGCGGCTATGAGACTATATAATGCCTCACCGGGGTGCAGTGCCGTCGGCAACATAGATCTGGAACTGTTGGGGTGCTAGGACCTAGTTTAACAATTATGCATCCATCCGTGAGTAACTCTGGTCCGTCAGCACTCATCCACTCAGGACCTATTTATTCATACAGGTCTGTATATACATACTCATGTACAGTTGTTATATTATATCACATGCAATATTGTAAGTAATTATTGGACGTAGGCATTCACTCAGGAATGCATATTAGTATCCTGCCAGTTGCACCTTTTCTCATTGCTTTTAGTATATCGAATGTGCAATAAGTGCAGTTGTCTGTAATTAAACCCTGCGCACTAAGGACTGTATTTTAAGGGAATTACTATTATTACCCCAAATGATATCATACACACATTTAGCTATTAAAGTATCTCTTCCTGTCATTTACCTGTACAGTTTGTGTAAACATGCAAGTATTCACTTATCTGTAAATATAACTGTATACCTAACTGTACAGCTAATTTAACCATGCAAAATGTTCACTTACCTGTTCATTTACCCAGTCTGTCTATTAAGTAAACTATTATTACCCTCGCTCATATCATACGCATTTTTAGCTACTGAAGTATTTCTCTGCCATCGACCTGTATAGTATAGTTAACCATCCAACATCCACCAATGTATAGTGTACATATTCAGCCAACCACTCATACTATGCAATGTCCTTTTATAGCTTTTTTTTGCACTCCAGATATCTTGTATTTCTATACTTTTTCATACTGCCGCTCTATGTATCATGTACCGTGTATCTGTCTTTTGTGTACCTTCGTTGTGGCATTTTGCACCTGCCCTGTGTTTTTGTTGTAGCTGCTTGACAATGAAATTTCCCCCCCGGGGGATCAATAAAGTACCTATCTATCTATCATCTATCTATTCTTTTCAGAATTCTTCAAGCTCTGTCAAATTGGTTGTTGATCATTGCTAGACAACCATTTTCAAGTCTTGCCATAGATTTTCAAATAGATTTAAGTCAAAACTGTAACTTGGCCACTCAGGAACATTCACTGTCTTTTTGGTAAGCAACTCCAGTGTATATTTGGCCTTGTGTTTTGGGTTATTGTGTTGCTGAAAGGTGAATACATCTCTCAGCGTCTGGTGGAAAGCAGACTAAACCAGGTTTTCCTCTAGGATTTTGCCTGTGCTCAGCCCCATTCTGTTTACTTTTCTATCCTGAAAAACTTCCCAGTCCTTAACGATACAAAGCATACAGCCACCACTATGCTTGAAAATATGGAGAGTGGTACTCAATAATGTGTTGTATTGGATTTGCCGCAAACATACCACTTTGTATTCAGGACATTGCAGTATAACTTTAGTGTCTTGTTTTTGGAATGCTTCCTTCATTAGATTAGTATTGTGGAGTTTTCTCCTATCACAGCTATTAAACTCTATAACTGTTTTAAAGTCACCATTGGCTTCATGGTGAAATCCCTGAGCGGTTTCCTTCCTCTCTGGCAACTGAGTTAGAAAGGACGCCTGTATCTTTGTAGTGACTGGGTGTATTGATACACCATCCAAAGTGTAATTAATAACTTCACCATTCTCAAAGGGATGTTCAGTGTCTGCTTTTTTAAATGTTTACCCATCTACCAATAGCTGCCCCAAATTTTACTCCTGAATGTATTTAGGCTTGCTATAACAAAGGGGTTAAATATCTATTGACTCAAGACATTTCATCTTTTCATTTTTAATAAATGTGTAATAAACAATTGAAAAAACGAGGGACACATTGGTTTCAGACGGAACTCTATCCCCGCTCTTTCAAAGAGAAAGTTACATTTTTTGTTTGGTGTGGCGATAGAGCAGTGTTTGAACAATGGCTAAGGTTACTATTTAGACCGCAAACTGAGACCAAAAAAAAGAGTGGTTGATTATATACTACACACAGACACAAGGAAGTGAGTAAAGGGGTTGACATAGTGTACAGTAGACACACACACATCCATACACGCATGATCTATAGTGAGACATATTGTAGGATATGAATCAGCATTCATATATTTTCACTATGCTCAGTGATGTAAAGCATCTAAGTAAAAATACTTTAAAGTACTCCTTAAGTAGTTTTTTTGGGATATCTGTACTTTACTTTACTACTTATATTTTTGACAACTTTTACTTTTACTTCATGTAAAGATAATTAAGTACTTTTTAATCCATACATTTTCCCTGACACCCAAAAGTATTTATTACATTTTGAATGCTTAGCAGGACAGGAAATGTATCCAATTCACACAACTATACTGCCTCTGATCTGGCAGACTCACTAAACACCTTTTTTTTTTGCCACATTTTTTATTTAACTAGGCAAGTCAGTTAAGAACAAATTCTTATTTACAATGACGGCCTACCTACAGGGTCATAAAATAGGGGGGAGGACTACCAAGAAATGTATTGGTGAATGATATTGAACAGTATTCTGTCAACAATGCCTTACTGTACGTCATGGAATGTTGAGTCAAATAGAACCTATTTTTTTAAACCTCTTATAAAGTTGGTTTTGAAGCATAAACGTAAAGCATAAAGATATTTTTGGCAAAGTAGTTAAAATGCTGTCAGTTTCACTTTAAATGGCTAACAAATAACCTAGCAGATCAATAGGATATGTGCTGATCAATAGGATATGTGCTGATCAATAGGATATGTGCTGATCGATAGGATTTGTATGAATTAAGACACAATTACTACTTGATTGTTAGTTTCAATCAAAACAAGAAAAATATGAATTACATTCCACATTAACATATTGTACATCAATTGCAAATCCTGAATATACAATCATAGAAGGAAAGCTTACCGTGCTCACTGCTAACACAATATTCTTGTGTTGTTCCTTTCACACCCTTCCTCTCACTATCTCACACTCTACTTGTTGATTGGTTAGCAGAGCAGTTTTTTTTGCACACCTGGAACATTTGCATGCTCTTTGCCTTCTGTCTTACACACACACACACACACACACACACACACACACACACACACACACACACACACACACACACACACACACACACACACACACACACACACACACACACACACACACACACACACACACAAATGCAAATAAATGCAAACACATTCTCGATATGTATTATCATATGCCTGTCCCTGAACCACACCCACAGAGAACACTATCTGATTATTCAACTATCACTGACTGAACATTGACCTAAAGGTAATATCTGGATTTACAGTATAGTGCATTGTACCATGTGTAGCCTACTACTACTACTACTACACAACAAGTTCTTCCTTCTGTGCCAATGATAATGACAAAAAAAGTATTTATCAACCGTCTGACGAATAGAAGGAAAAACATGGGAGACAATAATCAATACTTCATTGAGAATAAGGTAATGCAAAGTATTTGTGCATATAAAGAGAGTACATGTCTGTGTCACTGAGTGCAATAAGGAACACTCACACCATATTATTATCATATCGTTGTCCCTGAACCACACAGACAGAGAACACTATCTGATTACTCAACTATCACTGATTGAACATTGACCTAAAGGTAATATCTGGATTTATAGTGCATTGTACCAAGTGGTCTATTACTCCTATCTGGGCAAAGATGCAGCCAAACCGTTGTGTAAATTCTCTCTCTCTCCATTGTCTCTTCATGCCTGAATCCAATAATGTGCACATGAAAATACTATGCTACTTTGCTATAACAAGGTAAGTATTAACATTCCATCTCAGGTCGGACAGATCCGTGTGTGAAAGGGGGAGTACTGAATCCTTAGGATAAAGTGCTGTCCAAACGGTTAAGGTGCAGTACTGCCTCATGGCCAGTAGGGGGACCTGTTCCAGAGTTGGCTGAGTTGTGGCACGTGCCTACACTCTCCTCATGCCACATTTACACACTCCTAGGCATTACCTCATCGGATCCATGCTTCATACAGAGCGAGCACGCACACACAGGCAGGCACTTTTTCTAGTGCGCCCTCATTCACACACTTACACACATACACACTACTTGAGTCTCTCATAAAGGGATTCTTCTCAATCTCTTGTCCTGTGCTGAAATGCAGTATTGGGTATTTAATAGATTAATAGGTGTGCACACACACACACAACAGCAACTCCCCATATTTTCACTGCATTGTCCATACATAGACCCCTACATACACCTCAAACGCAAACAAACTGCACCCCCAAACAAAGTGACCACTGTTATCCCACTACACACACACTTCATTCAAGGCCTCATTTAGGCCAGGTCTAGAAGACCCCCCAGAGGTACAGAGGTTGGGCACAGAGGTAAACACTACACTGTAGAATATATTTAATAGGCCTATTTTATTAGAGCTCCGTTGCCATTACCATCAAATTACTGTCCATATCCCTAGAACTGACATGTTAGCTCACACTATTAGTTCATACATATATACACTCATAATATGCTTCATGACGCGGTATTTGCTATATCTGTTTGGTAGTGATGTAGGGCTAATAAATCAGCCTATTGCACATGCCTATGCAAGCTATTCCAAGTGTATTCATGTTAAGTACCAAGGTAGGTCTAAATTCTACAGTAGGCCATTTGCTCTTGGTCAATTTATGCTCTCAATATATTCAAAATCCTCTTCATTCTTTTTGCAGCAGCTAAAACAACCTCCGTCAATCCCTTCACCACACAGATGTGCACAGGCAGGGTGACTGTCAGCTGACGCGGCGATGCAAGGGCACAATGGAGAAACATCACTCGTTTCTCCATACCAGCGAAAAAGCCCTAACCCAGCAACGAAGGGCGAGAAGAACCAGATAATTAACATGATCTACCCATATCTGTATTTCTTTCCATTCACGCATTAGGCCTGCATAATGTGAGTGTGGGCCAGGGAAAGCGCTCTACTTCACTCGCGGCTCTCTCCCCGTGGGGGAAGCGGAGGGTCGAGCTCGAGTGAGCATCGTAGGCTACAGCCCGCGCGCACAACCGCTCGCTTTTGCCACAATCCCATCTCGCCGTCTTTACTTTCACTCCAATAAGCAATATGAACAAAAACGGTATCTCTCTCCCTCCATATCACTCTCCCCCTGTCGCTCTGCCACAACAACATTTGAATCACCCAAATCCTTCTCCCCGTCAGCGTGCAACATGTAAAGTGGTAGGATAATGGCTTGGCAATGCGGTGAATGGCGATAAAAATAGAAAAACGCAGGTGTCGATGTGCGCCGCTCTGCGTCGCCTACTAGGTGCGCGTATTTCTCTATGGAAATGATGGAGCGCTCAGCTCCATCAGCAGCTCCGCACTTACTATTAGCGGCAGAAGCAGCACAGACAACGCCGAATGAAGCCGAATTATGTCACCCCACTGCTCCTCGACGAACTGTCCGATTCGCAGATAGAGACGGTGGAGCAGCAGTATAGCCTAGGCCTACTCGTGTGGCTCCGGTCGGTGGAGGCTGCAGCCGCTAGTACCCGTAGCAGAGATCGGGTGATGGAGGCATCGAGAGGATGCGTGCATCAGCTGTGTCACACACCCACCTCTGCCCCGCCCCTTCTGGTGACCATAGCACCGCCCCCTTCCCAGACCGGCACCGCGCCTGCGCCCACACTTCCAGCAACAAAGGTGTGAATTCTTCCTCCACCTCAGAATAGCACACAATGTATTGATTTTGTTCCACACATAATACGTGGATAACAAATACTGTGGCTACTGCTGGAAAATGGGGACCCCTGCCAATCGTCGATCACTATGTATATATTCCTTTGAGTACTGTAAAACTGAATTTCACATGACTGGGCAGGATGAGTGTATGTGCATAAGTGCGTGTGTAGTTCAGACTGCAATTCTTAGTACCGAGGGAAAGCGAGGCCTTGGGCAACCATGATGGCCAGTTCTCAGGGGCAGAGAGAGAGCATAGCTGGCGGTGTTTGTGTAGGTGACGAACAGGCAGGGAGAAATTGCAGAAAGAGACAAGAGAGAGAGAGAGAGATCAGAGATGAGCAGCGAGAGGGCAGAGAACGAGAAACTAGCCTATGTTGAAGCTGTAGTAGAACAGAACCGTTAACTTGTCTGTAGATGGATAAGTAGGACTGTCCTCTCCTAAACCTCTGACTGGGTTTACCAAACGCACATGCAGGCATTGAGTTCAAAATCACAGAGCACACACACAAAATAAGCCTTTATAGGGATTCAAAAACATTACATCATACATTCCAAGCAAAACATATCGACCCTTTCATTGAGTTTGAGAGTTTCTGGTTTCATTTGATGTAAATCACATTATTTTCACTAGGCTTTCCAATGTCAAGAAATGTGTGACTCATTTACCACTCATAATACCTTCTCCATACACACTCCACTGTTTGCACACAATCAGAACTACTACAAGCAGTCTTTCACACATAACCCTGTCAACATGATCAGAAAACAGCCATGTTCCTTCACGCCAGAGGAGGCTGGTGGGATAAAATATAGGAGGACGGGCTCATTGTAATGGCTGGAATGGAATAAATGGAATGGTACCAAACACATGCGTAAGTACAATAGCTTTGGTCCAGTTTTTTTCAAGTACTCATTAAATTGTTGCTAGTGCTTGTACTAAATTATTCTATAATTGCTTTTGTTTACATTATGAGCCTAGCAAGCCAATGTAGCTAGTAGTTGTAGCTTCTTGACTTCATAAATCTTAGTAAAATAACCAGGGGTGTATAGTCGAGGCCATATGTAACCAAAATCAACTTTATTTCTAATTATTTCAATTCACAAGATAGAATGAACGTCCGTGTCAACCATCAAGAATTGAACCCCTGCAATTCTTGAATTTGGACGCTGCCATTGGATGTGATGTAACGCGAGCGCAACACAGACAGTGAAACAGCTTTCATTCATTTCATAGGAAGCATTTCCTCAATGGCTGACGGCTGACGGCAATGCTGGACGCCCAATGGCTATAGTGTTGTAGGGCTGTAACACAGACCTGCACACAAGCCACTCTCAAACTAATTTCACCTATTCAGCACACACACACACCTCACTTTCCCAGTTGTATAGGAACAAACAGGACTGTCAAGAGACGACAAACACACACACACACATACACTCTGAGCCAGGTTAGCAGAGAAAACAATTAATGCTTGAATAGTACACACACACACACACACACTAAAGCAAATATATGACCGTTATCGCCATGCATATGGACATTAAAACACACACAACGTGCATTCACATTTCATGCTGTACTGATCTACTACTACACATAAACAGAACACAGGACCACAGATAGGCTACTAAGGGAAGGACCCACATGCAAGTACGCAAGTAAAACAGGATCTGATATCCATCTTGAATAGCACCACTGTTCTTTCTCTCCTCTCCTTCTCTCTCCTCTTTTTTAATTTCTGAGCAGCTGTGGCTGAATGTCACTAAAGAGGAAAACTGAGGAAGATGAAGGGATACAAAGAGTAATCTCACAGCTCTACTAGTCGGTTCCCTCCTAATCCCTCTCTCCACTCCTCCATGTAGAGATGAACTCCACACACTCACACTACACACACGCATGTATGACTCAGGACGCTCTGTTGAAAGAATTGCCTCACAGAAGAGTGAATATTAGGGTTGTAAAATAAATACTTAATTGAAAAAGAGCACCATCAACTGGTGGCGGACTCCAATAGAGGGGCCAGTTTAGATATACTGTAGGTAGAATTGTCCCAGCACCCCAGTGAGGACCTAAATGACCAGTAGGAGACAGGGATACAATTCACACTTTATTACCACACAGCAAACAGACACACACACAGCAAACAGACACACACAGCAAACAGACACACACACAGCAAACAGACACACACAGCAAACAGACACACACACAGCAAACAGACACACACACAGCAAACAGACACACACACAGCAAACAGACACACACACACACACCAAACAGACACACACACAGCAAACAGACACACACAGCAAACAGACACACACACAGCAAACAGACACACACAGCAAACAGACACACACACAGCAAACAGACACACACACAGCAAACAGACACACACACAGCAAACAGACACACACACAGCAAACAGACACACACACACCAAACAGACACACACACACAGCAAACAGACACACACACAGCAAACATACACACACAGCAAACAGACACACACACAGCAAACAGACACACACACAGCAAACAGACACACACACAGCAAACAGACACACACACAGCAAACAGACACACACACACACACACCAAACAGACACACACACAGCAAACAGACACACACACCTCAACAGACACACACACAGCAAACAGACCTACTCACACCAAACAGACACACACACAGCAAACAGACACACACACAGCAAACAGACACACACAGCATTATTTAACTAGACAAGTCAGTTAAGAACTAATTCTTATTTAAAATGATGACCTACACCGGCCAAACTCTGACAACGCTGGGTCAAATGTGCACCGCCCTGTGGGACTCCCAATCACAGCCAGTTGTGATACAGTCTGGACTTGAACAAGGTTGTCTGTAGTGACGCCACTAGCACTGAGATGCAGTGTCTTAGACCACTGCACCACTTGGTCAAAGACCCACTAAACACCGGTCAGGAAGTCCAGAGGCTGGATTGTCCATATGAACATTTCCAGATGTGAGTTGATGTGGAGGACAGGAGTTTACAGGGGATGTCTCAACCTGCCCTCCTCCTGGAAACAACTAAAGAGTTGAGGGGTAGACTGGGGTCTCCAACCCCATGCTAGACCACTGATTGGCTGACCCGGTCATGTGATTCTGGTTACCCTTAGCAACACAGTGTTCCAGGAGCAGAGGTGGAAAGCCATGCAGGGTAATAAGTGTCTTGAGAGTTGTGTCTCTAAGAGAGGGCCCTGAGAAGTACTCAGGGTTCTCTGCAATCATGTTGTCTTGGAAATGCACCATATCCCAGACTATTTACATGAAAGTCTGCTCCTTCAGGTACCTATTAGTACAGTAAACCAGTGCTAACACATTCACACACGTACCTACATTTGTATGTATGACTCAGACTCACACATACTCCACTCACTTACCCATCAGTGTGACACCACTAAAATAGTCTCTTCAACCATCCCCGCCTCTCTCCTTTCCTATTTCTCATTCACAAATTCACTGGTGACATCAACAATTTGCAGAGGTTACTATGGCAATGGTTTCCATCCAATGGGAGAAGGGGGTGGAGTCATGTGACAGAAGGAGCGTTGGAGGGAGGGAAGAGGAAGAGAGAGAGGGGTGGTAAGCTTTGATATTGCAACCCAGGTGTAAACCAACCTTGTACTAATAGGCTAGATATAAGCTACACTCAACCATATCTTTAGATGATTTATATTTACCAAGGAATGGTTTGTCTGCTGAAGTTATTGCTTGCTGACAGAGGGGACATCATGTTCACAGCGAGTCCTGCCTGGCTAACCCTAAAACCTACCTATGCATTCAGAAAGACTTCAGGAAAGACTTGGGACAGTGCTGAGATGGAGAGGTATATTTAGAGCCATCTGATTGTCAATGAAGAGGAGAGCAGGTTAGCAGTCCCTATAATGAGTCTGACAAAAACCCTAGGATACCTACTGTCAACAACAGACAGGGTTCGGATTTCAATAATGTCCTGGGGTTACACTCCCATGACAAATAAGAACATACCCTCACACAAACACAAGCCAGTAACTATGTAAAATATTTACAATTGATCCAGACAACTCTTCTTTGGATAGGGTGGAACCGTGCATAGAGTAGTCAGATATACACATTCCATTACAACAAACATCATCGAGGGACAACCTCATTGTTTTTGGTTTAAGAGAAAAACCCTAGAACTCTACTACTGTAGATGCCTCATTTGATAATAAAGTGTTCGCACAGGCTGAATTTGGGTAGCAATTGATTTTGTATGGCGTTAGGTACTTAAAACAATTAAAA
Source organism: Thymallus thymallus (assembly GCA_023634145.1). Classification (NCBI taxonomy): domain Eukaryota; kingdom Metazoa; phylum Chordata; class Actinopteri; order Salmoniformes; family Salmonidae; genus Thymallus; species Thymallus thymallus. Next base: position 15,333,149 of record CM042404.1, read on the forward strand.
TACATTTTCATAACCTAGTACCAAATGGTGCCTGCTGTGGGGGTTTGTTAAAATGAATCCCAAAGAAAACAAGTAATTCATACTGTAGGTCATCAACAGAAAGAAAATGCATTTACACGTTTTACAAATACACAAAAAGAGTTTAATGAATAAATAGCATCACAAACAACCATAATAAACAGTCTGATTCATGGAGATGGGACTGTGACCCTGGAATAAGAGAAGGAATGTCTTCCTATGTGCCTGAGGAAAAGATTGAGGGCCGGTTTCCCGGACACATATTAAGCCTAGTCTTGAACTAAAAACATAATCGCCTGTCACGAACGGGTGTTTGGAGAGACCAAGACGCAGCGCAGGGATAGTTCGACATGATTTTTTATTTTACTATGTATAGATAAAAACACTACTATACTATGTAAAACAAATCCAAATGACGAACTAACGAAACACGAAAAGACTTAACGAACAGACTAACGTCACGTTCACAACACACACCAAATGAACGGACGTAAACAAAACACACTTACTTACACCGTGACTGCGACATACATCGATAACAACCCACACCCGAGTGAGGGACAGACTCAACATATATGGAATCCCTAATTAGAGACAATGCGGTGCAGCTGCCTCTAATTAGGGATCCACCCCAACCCGACACAGAAACAGAAAAGAAAGACACTGTCAGACTCTGACCATAGCTACATAGAGAAGCAAATAGGCTTCTCTATGGCCAGAGCCTGACATCGCCATTGAAAATGTTTCCTAGTCCAGGACTAAGCTTAATCTGTATTCCCAGGAAACAGGCCTTGAGGGTATAGGCAGGGTAACGAAAAACCTGATTCTAGGCAGCCATCTTAGCTATCTTAATTAATCAAGTCAATATCCATGGTCCAACCAAGCACCATCAAGGAGCTTGTCTTATTGGTTGCCTTAAAGTAGAATAAGCATACATACAGTGTTTTGTGCTGTAATGTAGACATCTAAATATGCCAAACCGGGATATATTTTCACAGTGATCTGTAGTATCTAGTGACCAACAGCCGTGTCTTCATTATATGAAACAAGAAACATTTAAGTACATCAAATATTTAATACATCATATTTGAATATGATTAGATCTCAAGTCATTTAAATGCAAGTGCCATGTATTTACACTACCTGCTGTGGAAAGGTAAGACTTAATATCCCCACTCAATCTTTCCTATAGATGTAAACAACCATGCTAATAGTGGCTCAATTAGTGATTAAAGCTATAGTGGCAATAATAGTTATAAAAGCCAAAGAGGCTTTCTAAACAGAATTTCTCAAAGGAAACTCCAGTTTCAGTACACTTCAGGTAAATCTTCCATAAAAATCTGTGATTTCTTTCCACCATTTGGGAAACTTAAAGTGTCACTATGGAAGACTGTGCAAAGAGTTTAAGAAGTTAAGATAATGCATACGTTAGAAAACAACTTGTTAAAATAATCAGAAAAACCTTAGTCTAGGGATTTTTATGATCACCAGAAGAGGAGAATAGGTGATTGTACAAACATGAGCTATGTTTAGGATCGCAATGTTGTGTAGCGTCTGAACTTCTGCTCATTGAACACATTTTCATGTTCTGAACCACTACAAACCATTCGCTGATCCTGAACATACCCCAGTGGTTATATTTCACACATAACATACAGACTCTCACTTGCCCTGGTCACACACAGACAGAAATAGCTTAACCATGTTACATTCTTTCACACTTTTCCAAATATCACAGCAAGCTAAATAACTATTTATCTTGGTCGAGTCAAGTTTGAGACGCTAGGCATAAACTCCCGCAAGGGAAAAAAAAACATAAATGAGTTATTGACTTGATTTTGTGCAACTGTACATAAATAGACCCGATAGGGCATGTTTTAGGCAGAAAAACATTAAAACAACATTAGGAAACATATCTGGTCTCTTTTTTGGCTCCTGACTGGATTCCACCAACTTGGTCCAAGGTCCAGTGAAGCAATAGTGATCCAAAACATGACATGGGAAGGCGCCAGCACTGCTGTCTAATTAAGTCTGTTATAGGCCATGTGTGGCCCTGGTTTGCATTCTAATCCTGAACTAAGCCATAGTTCACCTTTTGGGCCACACATTCAAACCTCTACCTCTGTAGTGGTCAGAGAAACCCCTTTAGCAGTCTCCACTTCCAACCACCTCCCCTTGAGTCAGTTCAGGCAACACGTCTCCTGCCCCCTCCTCTCCGTCAGACTGTCCCACTCTCTGCTCCCTGGAGGTAAGGGGCTCTGTGTCACTGTTGTCCCCCTCCACCACGGCTGTGTAGTCCATCAGGGTGGAGGTGGGGTCCCCCGGGCCGCTCAGGCTGATCACACCGGCCAGGCAGGAGAAGAGTAGGCCTAGCATGGTGATGTAGAAGCTCTTCCCTGGGTAAGTCTTCATCCCTGGCAACACCCCCCCCCCCCCCCCCCCCCCCCCCGGCTCCTGGGTCCCCCAGGCGGATACAGGAGGAGAACCAATCGGGAGAGAGGAAGGGAAAGGGAGAAAAGAGAGAGAGTTGGTAAGGGTTAGAGAGAGAGAGAGAGAGAGAGAGAGAGAGAGAGAGAGAGAGAGAGAGAGAGAGAGAGAGAGAGAATTACATACTAATTAATCCCAGAGAGAACTGCAGAGAGAGTGATGTAAGCTAACATGGCTCTTATTTAATTCAATGAGAGTTTATACTACAGTAATGTGATAAGCCATCAGTTAGAAACAGACAGACAGACAGACAGACAGACAGACAGACAGACAGACAGACAGACAGACAGACAGCAAAAGAGACCAAAGGAGGAAGAGATGTGGAGTGACATCACCAGTCAAGGGTGGGACATCCCAGTCCCCAGGAAGTCCAATAGGAAGGAGGAGCTGGAGAGCAGGACAGCACTGTAGCACAGAGCCGTCAGGGCATCGAGCAGCCACACCCCCGAGTCATTTACGCCACCCAGTGGACCTGCAGGGAGGGGACGCACACACACAGTGAACGCACGATTACTGTAAAAACACTTACACCCACAGCTGCTCACAGACTAGTGCACTCAAGCAGGGAATACACACAAGTGCATACGGATAATACAAACATGGAAGAATAGAATACATAGACACACTTTATCAGACATAACGTGAGCCCATTTTGACAGTGGAACTTGTGAACTCTCCCACAGTGTCAACATGACACTTTCCCCGCCAATCCCCCTTCACCAAAACACGTGTACATATTGAACTATATACTGTGTCTCCCTGTTTTATACTGATGCTAAAATCTTTATTATATTCTACTGATTGACTTAGTTTATATTATTTTATTATCTCTTATTGATGTTGTGGAGAAGGAACTTGCACGTAAGCATTTCGTTGGGACTGTGTATACTATGTGTATTCCATAGAAACGACCAATGAAACTTGAAACTGAAACGTGGTAAGAGTGAAAAGACAATCCTCAGGACAACACTTCTTCCACCTCCAGTCTTGCCCCTACCTGTGTCAGTGTGCTTCTGGGCAGCGTGCAGTATGAAGGCCACACCAGAGATGAGCTGTTAGCCTCCGGGGTCAGTGTTGTTCATGACTTGGATCCAGTTGGGTTTGGTGATTGATGGTCACAGGGACACCAGCGTGAAGCACTGGCACACCGCAGCCGGAGACATGCACAGAGTCATGGCTAGAGGGGAGACAATGTACTTATCAAGGCAGCCCCACCCATAACAATTTTTACAAACGGTGCTGCTTTACAACAGAAAGGTTTTTCACTTTGCAACAGTTGCCAAATGCATAGATGTGATGTCAGCATTTAGGCTAGGTATTGTACTAGTCTGGACCCTATCTGCTATGCAATCTGGTTTCCGAGCTGGTCATGGGTGCACCTCAGCCACGCTCAAGGTACTAAATGATATCAATTCTTGGGCCAACTCTATTCTCTATACATATCAACCATGTCGCTCTCCCTGCTGGTGACACTCCATCTCTAAGCAGACGACGCCATTCTGTATACATCTGGCCCCTCTTTGGACACTGTGTTAACTAACCTTCAAACAAGCTTCAATGCCATACAACACTCCTTCCGTGGCCTCCAACTGCTCTTAAATGCTAGTAAAACTAAATACATGATTTTCAATCGAACGCTGCCCGCACCCGCCCACCGGACTACTCTCGACCGGACTACTCTCGACGGGTCTGACTTAGAATACGTGGACACCTACAAATACCTAGGCGTCTAGTTAGACTGTAAACTCTCCTTCCAGACTCACATTAGGCATCTCCAATCCAAAATTAAATCTAGAATCGGCTTCCTATTTCGCAACAAAGCCTCCTTCACTCATGCTGCCAAACATGCCCATTCTACCGATCCTTGACCGATCGATGTCATTTACAAAATAGCCTCCAACACTCTACTCAGCAAATTGGATGTAGTCTATCACAGTGCCATCCGTTTTGTTACCAAAGCCCCATATACTACCCACCACTGCGACCTGTACGCTCTCGTTGGCTGGCCCTCACTACATATTCGTCAACAAACCCACTGGCTCCAGGTCATCTATGCTCAAGTCTTTGCTAGGTAAATCCCTGCCTTATCTCAGCTCGCTGGTCACCATAGCAACATCCACCCGTAGCATGCGCTCCAGCAGGTATATTTCACTGGTCATCCCCTCCTTTGGCTGCCATTCCTTCCAGTTCTCTGCTGCCAATGACTGGAACGAATTGCAAAAATCACTGAAGCTGGAGACTACCATCTCCCTCAATAACTTTAAGCATCAGCTGTCAGAGCAGCTTACCGATCACTGCACCTGTATATAGCCCTTCTGTAAATAGCCCACCCTACTACCTCATCCCCATATTTATTATTTTCGCTCATTTGCACTCCAGTATCTCTATTTGCACATCATCATCTTCACATTATCAGTCCAGTGTTAATGCTAATTTGTAATTTATTTCGCAACTATGGCCTATTTATTGTCCTACCTTCCTAATCTTACTACATTTGCACACACTGTATATAGATTTTCTATTGTGTTGTTGACTGTACGTTTGTTTATCCCATGTGTAACTCTGTGTTGTTTTTGTCGCACTGCTTTGCTTTATCTTGGCCAGGTCGCAGTTGTAAATGAGAACTTGTTCTCAACTGGCCTACCTGGTTAAATAAAGGTGAAATAGAAATGTTGTTACTGTTTCAGACAAGCAATGTGTATGGTTACGCTAGATGTATACTGAACAAAAATATATACGCAACATGCAAAGTGTTGTTCCCATGTTTAATGCGCTGAAATAAATTCTCTCCAATTTTGTGAACAAGTTTGTTTACATCCCTGTTAGTGAGCATTTCTGCTTTGCCAAAATAATCCACCTGACAGATGTGGCATATTAAGAAGCTGATTAAACAGCATGATCATAAAACTGGATCAAAGTCAAAACTGAACTCTTTATTGAACTGCATTGTTGGTTAAGGGCTTGTAAGTAAGCATTTCACGGTAAGGTCTACACCTGTTGAATTCGGCGCATGTGACAAATACATTTTTTTTATTTTTATTTCACCTTTATTTAACCAGGTAGGTCAGTTCTCATTTGCAACTGCGACCTGATGTGGAGTTTTGTCACAACACAATGCCACAGACGTCTCAAGTTGAGGGAGTGTGCAATTTATTTTATTTATTTAACCTTTACTTAACTAGGCAAGTCAGTTAAGAACAAATTCTTATTTACAATGACGGCCTACACCGGCCAAACTTGGACGACGCTGGGCCAATTGTGCGCCGGCCTATAGGACTCCCAATCACAGCCGGTTGTGATACAGCCTGGATTCAAACCAGGTTGTCTGTAGTGAGGCCTCTAGCACTGAGATGCAGTGTCTTAGGCAATTGTGCCACTTGGAGGCCCCAGAGCTGCAGGAATGTCCACCAGAGCTGTTGCCAGATAATTTAATGTTAATTTCTCTACCATAAGCCACCTCCAACATCGGGAGGTTGTAGGAACACTGACACTATAAACCTGATGTTGGGAAACCTGAAATGAGAGAGCTGTTGAATGAACAGCAACAGAATCAAATTAGTGAACATTGTTAGGTTATGCATCTGGCACTTAACCTTATAGGACACATCACTGCACTCTATACTCCTCTGTAAACTGGTCATCTCTGTATACCTGTCGCAAGACCCACTGGTTGATGCTTATTTACAAAACCCTCTTAGGCCTCACTCCCCCCTATCTGAGATATCTGCTGCAGCCCTCATCCTCCACATACAACACCCGTTCTGCTAGTCACATTCTGTTAAAGGTCCCCAAAGCACACATATCCTTGGGTCGCACGTCTTTTCAGTTCGCTCCAGCGAGCAACTGGAATTAGCTGCAACAAACACTCAAACTGGACAGTTTTATCTGAATCTCTTAATTCAAAGACTCAATCATGGACACTCTTACTGACAGTTGTGGCTGCTTTGGTTGATGTATTGTCATCTCTATAATGTTTGTACCATGTTTTGTGCTGCTACCATGTTGAGTTGCTACCATGTTGTTGTCATGTTACGTTGCTACAATGATGTGTTGTGATAAAGAAATGTGTATGTTTAAAATAATGACTAAAGTATTCTACCCTGAAACTGTGTAATATGTCAAGACTATGTCAGTATGTTACCATTTGGTAAAACAGTCAGGATGTAGTTAAGACAACAAAGGAGAAGACAGGCTATTTGTGAAAGCTGTAAAAACTAGATAATAGGAGGGAGGTGTCTTCTTCCCAGGGAGGGGGAGAGGGCTGTTAGGCTTGGAGATTAGGCAGACCCTGAGAATTTACAGCCCCCATCAAGCAGGGTGGGGGTTTTCTGACTGAGGTGTGTGTATAAAAGATGGACCCTGAACTTAGAGGGCAGAGCTCTCTGAATAAAACACTGACCATTTGGGAACTTGTAAAACTTTCTTGTCAACCTTCAGGATACAGATAGAGTTATAAAAGAGTTCATTTAGAACATTGAGATAGAAATTCTCGTGACAATTTGGTCCTTCGAGCCGGATCTCAATACCTGTTGCTGTCGTCCCAGGGAACACCGAAACTGTGCACGGGCGGATCTAGGATCCGTAAAACAAAGACCTGACCTCTGAAATTAAGGGTTTATTTCAGGCCGGTGGTAAACTGGTATACGACAGGAACGGTGACGAGATCCAACCAACATTTAGTCCCAGCAGCAAGGATACGGTCAGTAATTTTTATTCATGGGTTTTGGGGAATTTATATCTGAAACTGCAGTAGAGAATTAACGTCTCAAAAGTAATAAAAAAAAGAGTGTTTAATTTTGCTGTAGAGAAGGTAGAGGTTCTTATAAATCTAACATGGATAGTTACTCAGTACGTGGTTGGGTGGTTGGGAGAAGTTGCTCTCGGAGGATGTGTTGGTACCATTCTTTATTCATGGCTGTGTTCTTAGGCAAAATTGTGAGTGAGCCCACTCCCTTGGCTGAGAAGCAACCCCACACATGAATGGTCTCAGGATGCTTTACTGTTGGCATGACACAGGACTGATGGTAGCGCTCACCTTGTCTTCTCTGGACAAGGGTTTTTCCGGATGGCCCAAAAAATCAGAAAGGGGATTCATCAGAGAAAATGACTCTACCCCAGTCCTCAGCAGTCCAATCCCTGTACCTTTTGCAGAATATCAGTCTGTCCCCAATGTTTTTCCTGGAGAGAAGTGTATTCTTTGCTGCCCTTCTTGCTCTTCGCCTCACTGTGCGTGCAGATGCATTCACACCTGCCTGCTGCCATTCCTGAGCAAGCTCTGCACTGGTGGTGCCCCGATCCCGCAGCTGAATCAACTTTAGGAGACGGTCCTGGCGCTTGCTGGACTTTCTTAGGCGCCCTGATGCCTTCTTCACAACAATTGAACCTCTCTCCTTGAAGTTCTTGATGATCCGATAAATGGTTGATTTAGGTGCAATCTTACTAGCAGCAATATCCTTGCCTGTGAAGCCCTTTTTGTGCAAAGCAATGATGACGGCACGTGTTTCCTTGCAGGTAACCATGGTTGACAGAGGAAGAACAATGATTTCAAGCACCACCCTCCTTTTAAAGCTTCCAGTCTGTTATTCTGACTCAATCAGCATTACAGAGTGATCTCCAGCCTTGTCCTCATCAACACGCTCACCTGTGTTAACGAGACAATCACTGACATGATGGCAGCTCGTCCTTTTGTGGCAGGGCTGAAATGCAGTGGAAATGTGTTTTTGGGATTAAGTTCATTTTCATGGCAAAGAAGGACTTTGCAATTAATTGCAATTAATCTGATCACTCTTCATGACATTCTGGAGTATATGCAAATTGCCATCATCAACACTGAGGCAGCAAACTTTGTGGAGACCAATACTTGTGTCTTTCTCAAAACCTTTGACGACGACTGTAGTTAGAATAAGGCTGGAACGTAAATAAAAGTGAAAAAAGTGTGGGGTCTGAATACTTTCCAAATGCACTGTAATTATTGTATGTGCATCTTCCCCCCCCCCCTCATCTCAGAAACTTAGTTGACCCGTTTTGACTGAAAAGGACTGTCTGAAGTATATTTTTGTTTTGTTTAAAGAGAATCACATTCCTAACACCTTTTGTATTTGTATTATTTTTATGACAGGATAGGAGCAGAAGCAGGGAAACAGAACTGAGGGAAAAGATCCCCACCCCCATACTCCGGGCCCTGCTTCAGTAATTAATATTAAAGTGAATAATACTTGTCTGTGTTGATAAATGTAACACATTGTACATTGGCAAAATGACAGGAGAAAATGTTTGGTTTATTTACTATAAAGACAAACACCAAAATAAGTTCCAATTCATGCTATAAAATGCATTGAATGGGGTAAAGATTTTGATATATTTTAACTTATAGGGTACAGTTTAATGTTATATTTTTCATAACCCAGAGATTTCATGACTTTATTTGCACAGAAACTTTGCTAATATAAGTTAGCCCTTAAGCCCTGGGCATTTTTGAAGAAGAGAAACCAAAAACCAAAATAGTCAACAAAAAAAGTATATACTGTATATTTATATTGAGAAAGTGAACTTTGGTAGAAGATACTCTATAGGACACCTGAGGTAGTGGAGACTGCAATAAAACAGCAATATACATTCTTTACAAATAGAAAAGTACCAGCAAGTGGCACAGGAAACAGCATACAATTTCACACAAAAATTTCAGTCCAGCTCAGATCCAAAAAAGGACATAAGATTAGATCACATCAGCATAAAATAAAAAAAATTAAATGTATACCTGAGACACAGGTGGATAAGGGTCGGATTCAGAAGGCATTGAGAGATTGGTAAGAATTATATACAAGACAAATTTAAATAATACTGACTAGCTTTTCATGAATTTGACAGAAACTGATTTTTCTTTCTGTATATAAAAATACAACAGTGCATAACTTTAAAGCTTTTTAAAAAGACACTGAAAAGTAAGATAAGAAAAATAACCATTAGCAGGAACAAAAACAAATATTTATGGAAAATAGGGTGGTATAAAAATACAGTCAAGTACAATAATCTTAGCTACCAAACATTTATTTACATTTAAGTATTCAAGCTTGATCAGCTTGTACTCCACATAAAGACATATGATTACTATTAAATATATAACATTTTCTGCAGAAAATAAAAGTATTTAAATCCCTTGCCATTAAGGGATTCGAACTCTTGAACCTTTCAAACTGGAGATTCAAATATAAAAATTGCAATGAAATGGATATTCCCAGTTCTCAAAAAGGTTGAATTTAGAAATTTTACTTTCTTAACAACACTCGAAGAGTTATAGTTCATACAAGTAACACAATGTAGGAACATGCTTGAGAATTCAAAAAAAAAAAAAAGAGAAAACAAAAGTTAAAAACTGAAAAGTCTAACTTGAGTTCAGATATATCCCTCCACCAAAATAAACGACATTGTACATCATTTATATTCATCAAATAGAAAATCCCCAATGGAAAATACAAGTCTTATAAAACCTAAGATGTACACAGATTTTCTAACATAAAATAGTTCCCAGATAAAAAATAGCTGAATTGTAGTGTGACATTCTACAAAGGAACAGCGCCAAAAGAATGGTAGATCAATATAGAAAATAGAGATTTTGAAGGTCCATGAATATATATATAAAACAATATATATATATAAAACAATATATATATGCGTAATGCACACGGCTCAAACGTAACAGGCAAAGTTAAGAGGCCGACGGGGTGTTTTCTTTTAATGCCATGGCCCGACATCAAAACGTTGTAAGGATAGCTTTGAAAAGAGAATTACATCCAAAAAGATAAGAAACATATCCGTTTATTTATATATACAGTGGGGAGAACAAGTATTTGATACACTGCCGATTTTGCAGGTTTTCCTACTTACAAAGCATTGTATGATTTTTAAATAATTAATTTGCATTTTATTGCATGACATAAGTATTTGATCACCTACCAACCAGTAAGAATTCCGGCTCTCACAGACCTGTTAGTTTTTCTTTAATAAGCCCTCCTGTTCTCCACTCATTACCTGTATTAACTGCACCTGTTTGAACTCGTTACCTGTATAAAAGACACCTGTCCACACACTCAATCAAACAGACTCCAACCTCTCCACAATGGCCAAGACCAGAGAGCTGTGTAAGGACATCAGGGATAAAATTGTAGACCTGCACAAGGCTGGGATGGGCTACAGGACAATAGGCAAGCAGCTTGGTGAGAAGGCAACAACTGTTGGCGCAATTATTAGAAAATGGAAGAAGTTCAAGACGACGGTCAATCTCCCTCGGTCTGGGGCACCATGCAAGATCTCACCTCGTGGGGCATCAATGATCATGAGGAAGGTGAGGGATCAGCCCAGAACTACACGGCAGGACCTGGTCAATGACCTGAAGAGAGCTGGGACCACAGTCTCAAAGAAAACCATTAGTAACACACTACGCCGTCATGGATTAAAATCCTGCAGCACACAGAAGGTCCCCATGCTCAAGCCAGCGCATGTCCAGGCCCGTCTGAAGTTTGCCAATGACCATCTGGATGATCCAGAGGAGGAATGGGAGAAGGTCATGTGGTCTGATGAGACAAAAATAGAGCTTTTTGGTCTAAACTCCACTCGCCGTGTTTGGAGGAAGAAGAAGGATGAGTACAACCCCAAGAACACCATCCCAACCGTGAAGCATGGAGGTGGAAACATCATTCTTTGGGGATGCTTTTCTGCAAAGGGGACAGGACGACTGCACCGTATTGATGCTTTGTAAGTGGGAAAACCTGCAAAATCGGCAGTGTATCAAATACTTGTTCTCCCCACTGTATATATATATATACACACACACACACACACACACACACACACATAAATACATACCAACAAGTATGTATACACTACCGTTCAAAAGTTCAACACTTACTCATTATGGGTTTTTCTTTATTTATACTATTTTCTACACTGTTGTAATAGTGAAGACATCAAAACTATTAAATAAACACCTATGGAATCATGTAGTAACCAAAAAAGTGGTAAACAAATCACAATATATTTTATATTTGAGATTCTTCAAATATCCACCTTTTGCCTTGATGACAGCTTTGAACACTCTTGGCATTCTTTCAACTAGCTTCACCTGGAATGCTTTTCCAACAGTCTTGAAGGACTTCCCACATACGCTGAGCACTTGTTGGCTGCTTTTCCTTCACTCTGCGGTTCGACTCATCTCAAACCATCTCAATTTGGTTGAGGTCGTGGGGGATTGTGGAGGCCAGGTCATCTGATGCAACACTCCATCACTCTCCTTCTTGGTATAATAGCCCTTACACAGCCTGGAGATGTGCTGTGTCATTGTCCTGTTGAAAAACAAATGATAGTCCCACTATGCCCAAACCAGATGGGATGTCATATCGCTGCAGAATGCTGTGGTAGCCATATTGGTTAAGTATGCCTTGAATTCTAAATAACAGACAGCGTCACCAGCAAAGCACCCCCCACACCATAAAACCACCTCCTCCATGCTTTATGGTGGGAAATACACATGAGAAGACACGGCAGTTGGAACCAAAAATCTCAAATTTGGACTCCAGACCAAAAGACACATTTCCACTGGTCTAATGTCCATTGCTTTCTTGACCCAAGCAAATCTCTTCTTATTATTGATGTCCTTTAGTAGTGGTTTCTTTGCAGCAATTCGACCATGAAGGCCTGATTCACAGTCTCCTCTGAACAGTTGACGTTGAGATGGGTCTGTTACTTGAACACTGTGAAGCATTTATTTAGGCTGCAATTGCTGAGGCTGGTAACTTTAATGAACTTATCCTCTGCAGCAGAGGTAACTCTGGGTCTTCCTGAGAGCCAGTTTCATCATAGCGCTTGTTGGTTTTTGCGACTGCACTTGAAGAAACTTTCTTGAAATGTTCCTGATTGACTGACTTTCATATCTTAAAGTAATGATTGACTGTCGTTTCTCTTTGCTTATTTGAGCTGTTCTCGCCATAATATGGATTTGGTCTTTTACCAAAAAGGGCTAGACTTCTGTATACCACCCCTACATTGTACAACACAACTGATCGGCTCAAACATATTGAGAAGGAAAGAAATTCCACAAATTAACTTTTAAGAAGGCGCACCTGTTAATTGAAATACATTCCAGTTGACTAACTCATGAAACTGGTTGAGAGAATGCCAAGAGTGTGCAAAGCTGTCATCAAGGCAACGGGTGGCTATTTCAAGAATCTCAAATATAAAATATATTTTGATTTGTTCAACCCTTTTTTGGTTACTACATGATTCCATATGCGTTATTTCAGTCATGTCTTCACTATTATTCTACAATGTAGAAAATAGTAAAAATAAAGAAAAACCCTTGAATGAGTAGGTGTTCTAAAACGTAATATACGTATATGTAAATCATATCTTCATACATGTATTTTCATGTCTTGAACAAAATCTTAAAAACAAATTCACAAGAAAAATACCGGCATCATAAGCGTTCACATTCAGTGTTAAGCTAGCCAAACTAGTAAAGTTTGTTAGATATTTTACCAATCCCTGAAACACTTAAGTGATGTTCATGATTTTTCGACGAAGCTTTATGGCCCAACAGTACAATGCACATTTTAAATGCATCTTTATGCACGATTAAACCGCATCATTACGCCTTTCTTCTACACATAGGATACTCTAAAAACAAAAACAGAGTCTCAGACTTATGACCAGACAATACAACATAATTTATAAAAAAACATCTTAACTCCATCGTCTTCCATTTGCGGTTCTAAGGACTAATTTTTGAATCACAGGTTAAAATGGGAACCACTACTCGAAACCTTTGCGGCGCTGCAAAATGGCCACCAAAGTGCTTAAGGAACCATTTCATTACCAGAACAAAGCTTTGAAGAGCAATACAGACTACTGTATACCAACATGGCCCTCCGACTAAGTATTCACAGTTTTCGTAGTAGAACTTTTGCGACGTGCTTTTTGCGCTAAGGTACAGCAGTTTGAGGCCGTAGTAGAAGGGAGGGAGAGAGGAGACTGTCCATCCCAGGCCCTCCACTCATGACTGGGGAGGGTCTGGGGTGCAAGGAAGGCGGTAAGGGAAGCGGTTAGGGAGTGTGGTCGATTGGCAGCGTTTAGAGGAGGAGAGAAAAGAAGGCAGGCTGGCTGGGCTTTCAGTAGTATTTCCGTGCAGACACTTTGGGATAGGGAGAGTAGGGGGGGATGTCGGGGCTACCAGTTGAGACGGAAGACAGGGTGCTTGAGGAGTTCCCTGGACGAGGGGCGGTCCGTGGGCTGTAGCTCCAGGCAGCGCAGGGTGATGTCCCTCAGGCCCGGGGTCAGCTGGGGAGGGATGGAGGGTGCACAGGTGGCACTCGCAATCTGGGGGAGAGGGAGAGAGGTGAGCGTGAAGTTATGATACTGTAGAAACCCAATCAAACACAAGGTCTTTGAAAGAATGATAGGCCAATAGGGTGCTTTTTCATCTACAGTGGGGAGAACAAGTATTTGATACACTGCAGATTTTGCAGGTTTTCCTACTTACAAAGCATGTAGAGGTCTGTAATTTGTATCATAGGTACAGTTCAACTGTGAGAGACGGAATCTAAAACAAAAATCCAGAAAATCACATTGTATGATTTTTAAATAATTAATTTGCATTTTATTGCATGACATAAGTATTTGATCACCTACCAACCAGTAAGAATTCTGTCTCTCACAGACCTGTTAGTTTTTCTTTAAGAAGCCCTCCTGTTCTCCACTCATTACCTGTATTAACTGCACCTGTTTGAACTCGTTACCTGTATAAAAGACACCTGTCCACACACTCAATCAAACGGACTCCACACACTCAATCAAACAGCTATGTAAGGACATCAGGGATAAAATTGTAGACCTGCACAAGGCTGGGATGGGCTACAGGACAATAGGCAAGCAGCTTGGTGAGAAGGCAACAACTGTTGGCGCAATTATTAGAAAATGGAAGAAGTTCAAGATGACGGTCAATCTCCCTCGGTCTGGGGCACCATGCAAGATCTCACCTCGTGGGGCATCAATGATCATGAGGAAGGTGAGGGATCAGCCCAGAACTACACGGCAGGACCTAGTCAATGACCTGAGGAGAGCTGGGACCACAGTCTCAAAGAAAACCATTAGTAACACACTGCGCCGTCATGGATTAAAATCCTGCAGCGCACGCAAGGTCCCCCTGCTCAAGCCAGCGCATGTCCAGGCCCGTCTGAAGTTTGCCAATGACCATCTGGATGATCCAGAGGAGGGATGGGAGAAGGTCATGTGGTCTGATGAGACAAAAATAGAGCTTTTTGGTCTAAACTCCACTCGCCGTGTTTGGAGGAAGAAGAAGGATGAGTACAACCCCAAGAACACCATCCCAACCGTGAAGCATGGAGGTGGAAACATCATTCTTTGGGGATGCTTTTCTGCAAAGGGGACAGGACGACTGCACCGTATTGAGGGGAGGATGGATGGGGCCATGTATAGCGAGATCTTGGCCAACAACCTCCTTCCCTCAGTAAGAGCATTGAAGATGGGTCGTGGCTGGGACTTCCAGCATGAGAACGACCCGAAACACACAGCCAGGGCAACTAAGGAGTGGCTCCGTAAGAAGCATCTCAAGGTCCTGGAGTGGCCTAGCCAGTCTCCAGACCTGAACCCAATAGAAAATCTTTGGAGGGAGCTGAAAGTCCGTATTGCCCAGCGACAGCCCCGAAACCTGAAGGATCTGGAGAAGGTCTGTATGGAGGAGTGGGCCAAAATCCCTGCTGCAGTGTGTGCAAACCTGGTCAAGAACTACAGGAAACGTATGATCTCTGTAATTGCAAACAAAGGTTTCTGTACCAAATATTAAGTTCTGCTTTTCTGATGTATCAAATACTTATGTCATGCAATAAAATGCAAATTAATTACTTAAAAATCATACAATGTGAATTTCTGGATTTTTGTTTTAGATTCCGTCACTCACAGT
The DNA here is from genome assembly GCA_023634145.1 of Thymallus thymallus. NCBI lineage: Eukaryota > Metazoa > Chordata > Actinopteri > Salmoniformes > Salmonidae > Thymallus > Thymallus thymallus. Next base: position 15,348,624 of record CM042404.1, read on the forward strand.
TGAAGTGTACCTATGATAAAAATTACAGACTTCTACATGCTTTGTAAGTGGGAAAACCTGCAAAATCGGCAGTGTATCAAATACTTGTTCTCCCCACTGTATATACACAGTGGGGTCTGAAATTATTGACACCCTTGATAAAGATATGCAAAAATGACTATATAAAATTAATAATTAAAATACTGAGCTGTATTATATGCTTAAAAAAAAAAGTGAAATTCTGTTATTTTATAGTTATACACTTGCTCAGAGAAAGAGATTTTGTTTAACAAGTAATATATTTTTTTTTCAAAAAGCTAGGGGTCAAAATGATTGGCACACAGAATTCTTTGTGTGATTTGAGGTCAGTCCCACCACGTCCTCCAGCCTGTTCCTTACTGGCTGGGGCATCCCCTCAACAGGGTTGTCATCAGTGGGTTCCCTTCCGGGTCTTGTTCAGTTTCAGCTGCCCATGTAGGTAAGCGGCTGGATTCTCTGTGTCTCCCAGGTACTTTCAGGGCCTGCCAGAATCCAGAACAGTATCAAAGTCTACTCCATCCGCAGTATATCCTCCATTTTGGCCTTTCCCACCAACCTCGTCAGCAGTGCCTTCAGATCCCCCAAAGCCAGTAGTTCCCCATCGTTTCTTCCTCAAACTTTGTTATCCATTTGCCTGCCCCATCATGTATGTCTGGTAGATGGGCAATCAGTCCCTCCAGGTCCTGTGATCCCCATGGGATATAGTGCCCCTGTGTTCCTCTTACCAAAATTGGGTATTGTCCGCCATATTTTTCAGGTGGTTTTACCTTTTTCTTATTCCTCAGCCTTCCCTCCTCTCCTCTGTCATAAAGTTCTTCCCTTAGGTCAATTCCTTCCTCACCCCGTTCCCCGACAGTCAGCTCCCTAGAGGCGCTCTGCTTTCTTCTCTCCTTCCTAGCTGTTCACTTAGTATTTATATTTCTCTGTCTATTATCTCATCTGTCCTATTCATTCTCTCCATTATTTTTTTTCTGTTGGTTCCTCACTGTCTGAGGATTCCCCGTCCTCCTCTTTTTTTTCTCTCACCTGCATTCTTTCCAGGACCTCCCTTAGCCCTTCATAACAGTCGCGTTTTCCTAAGTTCATTTTTCTCTGTCCTCTCCTGGTTCCATTTGACTTTCCGGGAGGATATACAAGGGATCTCCCTATCTTCCTCCAGTTATACTTCTCCTTTTATTTTCACCATCCCTGACACCACCGGAAATTGTCCATGGGTGTATGCCGGGGGTTCCATAGACCAATTCACTTTCTTTCCTTCTGATTTTTTAGCATTTCTCTAGCTTTCCGTATGTTTTTTAGCAACCCTTCTTCCATCTGAAACATTTTCAACACTTCCTTCTCTTTTTCTCGTTTCTTTTCTCTCTTTGTTCCTTTATCGCTTGCTTTATGTTTTTTTATTACACACTGAGACATCAAACGTTCCTCCTTCTGGCCATTTGGTGCCCATTTTCTCGATGCGTTGTTCCCATTTCTTGGTAATCTTCATCAGCTCTTCTTTATACAGGGGATACCTTTCTACTGCTGTTCTGTTCATTTTTGTGGCTTGTATTCTTGGTCTTCCCACTGCCAACCTCAAATTTCCCTTTGTTTTTGTATTAGGTTTTATGGTTACCAGTACCACTCCTCTTCTCCTGTTCTTAAATATTTTCCCAATGGACCGTTTAACTTTGAATATCCACGTTACTTCACTCTGAAATGATGTTCCTGATGTAAAGCAATGATCTACAGTGAGGGAAAAAATTATTTGATCCCCTGCTGATCTTGTTTGTTTGCCCACTGACAAAGAAATGATCAGTCTATAATATTAATGGTAGGTTTATATGAACAGTGAGAGACAGAATACCAACAATAAAGTCCAGAAGAACGCATGTCAAAAATGTTATAAATTGATTTGCATTTTAATGAGTGAAATAAGTATTTGACCCCTCTGCAAAACATGACTACAGTACTTGGTGGAAGAACACTTGTTGGCAATCACAGAGGTCAGACGTTTCTTGAAGTTGGCCACCAGGTTTGCACACATCTCGGGAGGGATTTTGTCCCACTCCTCTTTGCAGATCTTCTCCAAGTCATTAAGGTTTTGAGGCTGACGTTTGGCAACTCAAACCTTCAGCTCCCTCCACAGATTTTCTATGGGATTAAGGCCTGGAGACTGGCTAGGCCACTCCAGGACCTTAATGTGCTTCTTCTTGAGCCACTCCTTTGTTGCCTTGGCCGTGTGTTTTGGGTCATTGTCATGCTGGAATACCCATCCACGACCCATTTTCAATGCCCTGGCTGAGGGAAGGAGGTTCTCACTCAAGATTTGACGATACATGGCCCCATCCATCATCCCTTTGATACAGTGAAGTTGTCCCGTCCCCTTAGCAGAAAAACACCCCCAAAGCATTATGTTTCCACCTCCATGTTTGACGGTGGGGATGGTGTTCTTGAGGTCATAGGCAGCATTCCTCCTCCTCCAAACACGGCGAGTTGAGTTGATGCCAAAGAGCTCGATTTTGGTCTCATCTGACCACAACACTTTCACCCAGTCCTCCTCTGAATCATTCAGATGTTCATTGGCAAACTTCAAACTTCACATGCCTGTACATGTGTTTTCTTGAGCAGGGGGACCTTGCGGGCGCTGCAGGATTTCAGTCCTTCACAGCGTAGTGTTACCAATTGTTTTCCTGGTGACTATGGTCCCAGCTGCCCTGAGATCATTGACAAGATCCTCCCGTGTAGTTCTGGGCTGATTCCTCACTGTTCTCATGATCATTGCAGTGCTTTTGTGTTTCTTCCATTTGCGAATAATCGCACCAACTGTTGTCACCTTCTCACCAAGCTGCTTGGCGATGGTCTTGTAGCCCATTCCAGCCTTGTGTAGGTCTACAATCTTGTGCCTGACATCCTTGGACAGCTCTTTGGTCTTGGCCATGGTGGAGAGTTTGGAATCTGATTGATTGATTGCTTCTGTGGACAGGTGTCTTTTATACAGGTAACAAGCTGATATTAGGAGCACACTCTTAAAGGGAGTGCTCCTAATCTCAGCTCGTTACCTGTATAAAAGACACCTGGAGTTGTTTGTTGTTATTCTGTCTGTCACTGTTCAAATAAACCTACCATTACAATTATGGACTGATCATTTCTTTGTCAGTGGGCAAACAAACAAAATCAGCAGGGGATCAAATAATTTTTTCCCTCACTGTATATTTCCTGTATCTACATTTCTGTATCTATTTTCTCTTTCTATCCATATACAGTTGAAGTCAGAAGTTTTCACAATTCCTGACATTTAATCCAAGTAAACATTCCCTGTTTTATGTCAGTTAGGATCACCACTTTATTTTAAGAATGTGAAATGTCAGAATTATTTATTTCAGCTTTTATTTCTTTCATCACATTCCCAGTGGGTCAGAAATTTACATACACTCAATTAGTATTTCGGTAGCATTGCTTTTTAAATTGTTTAAATTGGGTCAAACGTTTCAGGTAGCCTTCCTCAAGCTTCCCAAAATAAGTTGGGTGAATTTTGGCCCATTCCTCCTGACAGAACTAGTGTAACTGAGTCAGGTTTGTAGGCCTCCTTGCTCGCACACGCTTTTTCAGTTCTGCCCACAAATGTTCTATAGGATTGAGGTCAGGGCTTTGTGATGGCCTCTCAAATACCTTGACTTTGTTGTCCTTAAGCCATTTTTCCACACCTTTGGAAGTATGCTTGGGGTCATTGTCCATTTGGAAGACCCATTTGTGACCAAGCTTAAACTTCTTGACTGATGTCTTGAGATGTTGCTTCAATATATCCACATAATTTTCCTCATGATGCCATCTATTTTGTGAAGTGTACCATTCCCTCCTGCAGCAAAGCACCCCCATAACATGATGCTGCCACCCCCGTGCTTCACGGTTGGGATGGTGTTCTACGGCTTGCAAGCCTCACCCTTTTTCCTCCAAACATAACGATGGTCATTATGGCCAAACAGTTCTATTTTTGTTTCATCAGACCAGAGGACATTTCTCCAAAAAGTACGATCTTTGTCCCCATATGCAGTTGCAAACCGTAGTCTGGCTTTTTTATGGTGGTTTTGGAGCAGTGGCTTCTTCCTTGCTGAGCGGCCTATCAGGTTATGCCGATATAGGACTTGTTTTACTGTGGATATGGATACTTTTGTACCTGTTTCCTCCAGCATCTTAACAAGGTACTTTGCTGTTGTTCTGGGATTGATTTGCACTTTACGCACCAAAGTACGTTAATCTCTAGTAGACAGAACGCGTCTCCTTCCTGAGCGGTATGGCGGCTGCGAGGTCCCATGGTGTTAATACTTGCGTACTATTGTTTGTACAGATGAATGTGTTACCTTCAGGTGTTTGAAAATTGCTCCCAAGGATGAACCAGACTTGTGGAGGTCTACAATTTTTTTGTTTTCCACATGATGTCGAGCAAAGGGGCACTGAGTTTGAAGATAGGCCTTGAAATACATCCACAGGTACACCTCCAATTGACTCAAATGATGTCAATTAGCCTATCAGAAGCTTCTAAAGCCATTACATAATTTTCTAGAATTTTTCAAGCTGTTTAAAGGCACAGTCAACTTAGTGTATGTCAACTTCTGACCCACTGAAATTGTGATATAGTGAATTATAAGTGAAATAATATGTCTGTAAACAATTGTTGGAAGAATTACTTATGTCATGCACAAAGTAGATGTCCTAACCGACTTGCCAAAACTATAGTTTGTCAACATGAAATCTGTGGAGTGGTTGAAAAATGAGTTTTAATGACTTCAACCTAAGTGTATGTAAACTTCCGACTTAAACTGTATATACTTCAAACGTTACCACTTTTATGTTTGTGGTGTATTCCCTTGTTCTACATGCCTTTATTTTGTATCTAGTCACTTGGTTCTCGTTGTAGTCGACATTTTGGCATTTATTTCCCTATTCTTTCCCGTCCGTACAGACCTCTAGTTTTATGCTTAGAGAGGTATCCGCGGTTTGTCTCTTCTGCCCGTTCAGACCTATGGAGATACACTTCAGTACTCCAAAGAGATACTATGCAGAATTTTGCCTGTCTAAGCAGCCCTTTCTATTGGTTCACTTTAACACAATAAAAAGCAGTATTTTCTATTGGTTTGGACCACCCTGGCGGGTTGTTACGTGCAATCAGCCAGACCAGCCAACCAGCCACCCAAAAGAACCAGACAGAATTGAACACCCGTGTCGGACAAATGGACGAATGGCCCAGGCAACTGACCCGACTCAGATCAATTGGACAGCCTGAACGGATTGCATCTGCAACCCGAGCAGACTGACTCAAGAGTCTGGAGAGGATCTCCTGATCTCACTCAGATCAATTGGACAAATCAAGTGGATTGCATTCACAACCCAAGTGGCCTGACTCAAAAGAGTCTGGAGAGGACCCTCTAACCTAACTCAGACCAATTGGACAAGCAGGTGGATCACATTTGCAATCCAAGCAGCCCAACTCAAAATAATCTGGAAAGGACCTTCTGATCTCACTCAGCTCGATTGGACAGACCCAGCGGGTTGTATTCACAACCCAATCAGCCTGACTCAAAAGAATCTGGAAAGGGCAGATCAGACAGGAAGAGGGCAAATCAGACAGAATACCCCGGCCAATATTCAGACGTCAACCGGCTGAGCAACCTGCCCAGCTACTGATGGACAGCCTGAGTTACCCGAGTCCACAGCTCCCCCAGAGTGGCCCTCCTTAATCTATTGCAACCCTCAAACCTTTTTCTTCATTATTTTGCACGCAGTTTTGAATTCAAAAGCTCCCAACATCTCTAGTTTATAGTGAATGTGCCCAGTCTGCTCTTGGCAAGTGCGCTTTAGCCAACCGCTCACAGATACAGTGCGGGTAGGCTACCTACATGATGAGATTATTATGTACTGATGAGTTTTGATTTATAAACTGGAAATATCCTTAATCATGTCACTAAGGGAGAGAAAGGAATGCAGGACGTTTACATTTTGTTAGAATATGTTATTGTTAGACATCAGGTATCCTATGGGAAGGAGGAGGAACCTAAAAACTGGCATTGCCGGCAGGATTCACCACGATTTATAAAACAAAATAGAGGTGGTTGGATCCTGCGAGTACCATGGAGAATAGGGTAAGTCCCGGAAGGTAACCCCGAGTACGCTGGAAGTCCTAGGGGGTAAATTCCAGGTTCCCTACTAAACCTGTATTGGGGGGTGGGGGCAATGGCCGTGAGGAAGTAGGGTGTGTGTGTGTATGAATGTTTGAAGAAGATTAGTCTATAGTAACAGTAGCAATAAAGAGAGAGGTTGGTCCAGGCCCTATTGGGACAGATTAGGTGAATTGACAGAGACAACAGTGTCTTACAGCACCAAAAGTGTACGGAGGTGTGACCAAATTATTAATAGCCTAAGCTGTTACTACAGAACGCAGTGGGGGGTGATGCCAAGTCAATAATAAAGGAGATGGCTTCTAGAGGCCAGGATACTCATAGAGATGTGCGCCCAGTACGAACAAACGCAACCCGGTTACATAATATCCAGGATAAATAGTACCAGGGGAGGACAACCATATTCCACATGACGCGCATCCCCAAGTACAGATTCGGAATCACCATCAGCCTCTGAGGGTGAGCGAAATGCGTAGTATTATGAAAGAGGCACCAGATCCAGTAAGGGAGGGACAGGAATTCCTGAGGAAACAGGGTAGAATTTTTCGGTTCCATGCTGGTGACTACGATCATATTGTGCGCTCACGTTTGCCAAGGGCCATGTTGCAAACACTCGCACAGGGATATTGAATGTTGGCTTGGTCCTCGGGACGCGAAGCGTATGACCCAGCGACAGCAACTTACGAAATTGAGGGATTCTTAACTACAGTTGGGAATGTATTGGTTCGACCGGATGCGAGTAAAATTAGTAACTGTACTCAGGGTCCGAAAGAAGGAATACGCGATTATGTAGATCGGTTGGATGATGTGTTACGTATGGGGGATAGATACGATCAAAATGCAGGAATTTGTACGTCTGCTGGCAGGATTGAAACCGGTTATCAAAACTGCTATTGTGGGGGTGGTGGACCAACATTCTTACTGGGATGAAATAGAACAAGCTGCTTTGAGAGTGGAATCTAATTCCGCTCACTCCACAGCCGTGGGAGTGCTTAATACGGCCACAGTGAAAGTCACTAACAGTGGTTTCAATGGCCAAGGTAAGAAACAGGGAGGAAAGGGTAGCGAACCTGTGTGAGTTATCTCCCTGTTTTAGATGTGGGGCTATCAGTCATTGGAAGAATGAGTGTAGGGTGGTAGTGGAACCCACTGCAACCGCTGCATTCAGAGGGAATGCTGCAATGCAAGCGTGTGCATCCTTAACAAAAGACAAGCAGCAAACCTTTGAAGGCAGCGGGGCAGGAAACCTTCACATAGCGGTGCATGGCCTCGGATCGATCAATAGTGGTTCATAGAGATGCCGGTTTCTATGTGAAGGAGGACGTAGGAGGCCAACTTTCTAATAGATACTGGTGCTCAAATATCACTGATTCCATACGATGAGAAATTGGCAAAATATGAGACAGGAAAAAGTTGTTTTGTTGCCAGGGGGAGCAGTATACGTGGGATTTACAAAATAGTCCAACTTTGTATCACGCAGCATTGAAACAATCGCTAAAAGGGTGTACATTTGAGGGTTCTGTGTTATTGGCGTCAAAAGATGAAGAAACTCATATGCGAGACCTTACCACATTAGTAAACTATTTGGCAGAGCATGGTCACAAAGCATCATATGAGAAAGCACAACTAGCAAAAAAAGAGGTTACATATTTGGGGGGTTCGAATTCGAAAGGCACAAAACACATTACAGGGATCAAATACATGGGCTCCTGAGTGGTGCAGCAGTCTAAGGTACTGCATCTCAGTGCAAGAGGCCACTGCAGTCCCTGGTTTGAATCCAGGCTGCATCACATTCGGCCGTGATTGGGAGTCCCATAGGCCGGCACACAATTGGCCCAGCGTCGTCCAGGTTTGGCCGGGGTAGGCTGTCAATGTAAATAAGAATTTGTTCCTAACTGACTTGCCTAGTTAAATAAACACTCCTCACACTCAGGAAAACCCTAGGTATTTTCAATTTTGTGAGACATTTTATTTGGTTGTTTCCTAAAATTGCTGAACCACTTACAGAATTGCTCTGCTCTGCTCAAGGATCCCATGAAAGAATAGAGTGGAGTCAAGAGTGTGAGGACGCTTTTGTCGAGCTAAAGAAGCAATTGTGTCAAGCGCCAGCATTGGGGTTGCCCAACATAAAATTACCTTTAAAAATGTTTGTTAATGAACATGAAGGACATTGTAGTGGTTACACAAAATCATGTGGGGGAAAGAAAGACCAGTAATGTACTGGAGTAAATCGTTAGAATGCCACCGTGCCTGAGGGCGGTACAAGCAACAGAAACGGTCTTGCATAACACAGCTTCGATTATAATGGGGCAAAAAGGGGATCGGTATGTTCCACACGCAGTAGCAACCATAGTTAACAGCATGAAAGCACAGCATGTTACTAGTGCGAGATGGACAAAATGAGAGTTAAATGGGGAAAGTCGACGAGATTCTGCATCGTAATGCCGTTGCCTGGGGAGGATGAATCTCATACGTGACCCAGATGTAATTACACCAAAGCCAAGGCCCGAATTTGCAAGAGACAGCATTGGAATCGAGACAAGTATTGTATACAGATGGCTCTAGTTACATGACCATAGAAGAGAAGAGAGAAACGGGGTACAATGTGTGTGATGACAGGGGTGCAGTAAAGGCTGGCTCATTACCAGCCTCTGTGTCAGCCCAAGGGGCAGAGTTATATGCATTAGCCAAGGCCTGTAGGTTGTCAGAAGGGGAGAATTTCAGTACATTGTGGTCACAACGGGTAATGTTAACAGCGACAGGAACACCAATGGACAGGAGGTAGAGGCATTATTAGAAGTGTGTCAGCTACCCAGTAAATTAGCAGTGGTGAAATGTAAAGCTCATACTAGTCGTAGAGATAAAATAACCAAGCAGACGAAGTGGTAAATATTGTAAATACCAGGGCTGGGATTCTAAGTCTAAAAAGATTTACAGCAGCAAACTAACAAAATAAAATGTGGGAGTGGTTAGAACATGGGTGCCAAATAGACACTGAGGGGTTGTGGTATAATAATACCACTGGAAGGCCTGTGGCACCAAGCAGGATACACTCTCTCTAAAATGTATCACGGGTCAACACATCAATCAGCTGTGAACATGTATTCTCATTTCAAGACGACGTGGTGGGGACAGGGGGTGTTAGGAACATGTCAGGACTGGGTTAAAAGATGTGTGATATGTGCGCAACACAATATTGACCCTGCAATACCAGGTGCTGTTATTCAGATGTCACAAATTAGTGATCTGGCAATAATGGGAGAGTCTATGTTGTCCTATTGTCAGAAAATGACCCATGCGTTGCAGTGTGTATATCCCCAGGTGAAGTTGTACATGAGGAGCAGGTGCCAGGAGATAACCGAGAGCACAGGCTGAATCCTGGAGATCGAGTGTACATCAAGATCCACCAGGAGGGGGTGTTGGGACAGTGTTGGTCTGGATCCACACACAGTACTCCTTACAGCACCTGCAGCGGTGAAGACCACAGCCTCCTCAGTGGGTTCACACTTCTCACATAAAATGAGATCCAGCTGCACAATGGGTGAGCTGGAAGCCGCCATGATAGAGGAAGCGGAGTTAAAGAGAGAGGAAGAGCAGATTCCACTGTAGACAAGAAGTTGGGTTGGGTCTGGGAGCTACTTTAACCGCCATAGTTTTTGTGTCAATTGCTTTATTGGTTAATGCACCATGTAATAAGGATAGATTGACAAATTGAATGGGTTGCCAGATATGAAGACACGAGAATGCATTGGGATAGAGTCAGTACTAAGGCTACGGATACCAGACCGATTATTAATCACAAAGATATGGTGATCTGGGTGGAGCCACTGGAGAACAGGACTAGTACACTGGATGTAGGCTGTTCAGAACAAGGTGTCGATTTTCTCCTTTGCCGCAGATGGACATAATGTGCCAGGTTCCTAAATCAGCTGAAGCTCAACCACAGAAGGTTGATTGCGTGGACACAACCATTGCTCATGATGGAGCAGCAAAGGATGGTGTGGGGGAAGTGCTATCTCATAAAAGGAGGTTTTATTCACCAGTAATGCCCTTTAGTACAGCAACTAAGGGAGTGAAGTGGTCTTGGAAAGTTTTAGACACCAGCAGACCACGAACCTGGGGAAAGATAGCTTGTTTGGGTAATTATACTCTGGACAACATAATAAGGGGTGAATATGGGAAACAAACAATTTTTACTGTCAAGAATCAGGGGAAAGAAGATGCATATGAGAAAATGAAGGCATACTTACAGACTCATTTAGGGGCTGAACTAGTGACTGAGACATAAATCCATCAGTGTAGATGGTATGATGGGGGGGTCAAGGGTCAGTCCTCCGGAGTGTTACTTCTGGCAGATCCGATATCAGTTCATTCTATTGAGTCCCGAAAACCAAGGTGTTAACCTTACAGGGAATCGGGAAAGCATAATTTAACATGACTGGGGCTGAGATTTGTGTGGCTAATAAATTAAAGAAGTGGGTAATAGAGTCTCTGGGGAATGATACCACTCCTCTATGTATATTGTTACAAGGGATTGCTCATAGGAGAGGGAGTACAGCTAACTGTGCACAATATAGAGACTACTACACACATCCACAGATCATGGTGAGAGTAGCAGAGATAGTGTTGTAATTTCAGACACTATTGTCAACTTTTAGTGATGGTTTGTAAAAGAAGGTACAACGCTTGAAAGAATAGCCACAGATCCCTGTATACAGGAGGCCACATCACCAGAAAGGAAGTTTGTTGTAATAATAGCATCACCATCTAGATTGGCGCCGCCATGTGGGGTCGCCAGTTAAGCAGCTCCCATTGTTTATGCGTTAATTGTTGTTTTAGTATGTTTTTCGCGAGTTTTCCGTCAGTTTTTTTTGCAAGAGTTGAACTATAATAGTTCAGGATTAGGGAGTGCTACTGTTTTACAAAGGTTTTAGCAGTCCTTTTTATCACTGATAATTATTTACAACCGAGCCCAGCTGAAGGGCAGGTCGGAAGTGTAAGGCAAAGCTGAGTAAGTACATGCCGGCTATACAGTCTATCATTATGGGCAACGTGAGATCGCTAAATAACAAGGTGGATGAGCTTGAGGGGCTGGTCCATGGGCAAAAAGACTACTGGGAAGCTAGCCTATTTTGCTTTACAGAAACATAGCTGAATGATAACATCCCCATAGAGAACGTAACTATCTGCGGTTTCCAGACTATCAGAGCGGACAGGGATAGCGTTTCTTCCGGTAAGAGTAAGGGAGGGGGGCTGGCTTTATTAGTTAACAACAGATGGTGTAATCCGAGACATATTACTGTTAAGGAACAGTTTTGAAGCCCGGACATTGAGCTGTTAGCCGTTAGCCTGAGACCCTACTATTTGCAGAGGGAATTCACAGCGGCCATTGCTGTTATTGTTTACATCCCGCCCTCCGCGGACGCAAATATAGCGTGTGACGTGATCCACTCTGCTATCGCGAGGTTACAGACAGCACATCCCAGTGCATTCTTCACCATTTCGGGGGATTTTAACCATGCATCTCTTTCTTCAACGCTGCCCACGTTCAAACAGTTCGGGGGATTTTAACCATGCATCTCTTTCTTCAACGCTGCCCACGTTCAAACAGTTCGTAAAGTGCACAACCAGGAATAATACAACTCTGGACTTGTTATATGCTAATGTGAAGGATGCATACAACTCCCTCCCCTCGGTAGATCGGATCACAACCTTGTCCACCTCACCCCACTCTACAGGCCTATGGTCCAACAGCAGCCAGCGACCACTAAGACCATTAGGAGATGGTCCCTGGAGGCGAATGAGGCCCTACAGGACTGCTTTGAAACAATAGACTGGGATGTGCTCTGTGAGGCTCATGGAGAGGACATTGATGGACTTACTGACTGCATAACGGACTATATAAACACAAATAATAAACCCTGGGTCACCAGCGACCTGAAGGCCCTGCTGAATGAGAAGAAGAGGGCCTTCAAGGAGGGGGACAAGGACAAATTGAAATGCGTCCAGAGGGAGCTGAAGTTGCGGAGGGGAAGAGAGGGTATAAGGAGAAGATGGAGGACAAGATGAGGCAGATCCAGGTGAGAGAGGTGTGGAAGGGTATGAGAAATATCACTGGCTTCAAGAAGTCAAACAGTGGGCAGACGAAGGGGACCCAGGACAGAGCCAATGAGCTGAACCAACTTTTTAACAGGTTCGATACTGGCCCTGTCCACCTCCCCTCCAGCTCCCCAGGCCTCACGGCTGTCCCACCCCCACCCCCACTTTGCTCACAACACCTCTGTTGAGACAATCAGCAACCCCCTCCCCACCTCCGCTCCCTCTGGACTGATCTGCAACACCTCCCTTCCCCTCACCTCTGGACTAATCCTCAACACCCCCCTTCCCACCACCTCCCCACCTGGGCTGGCTTGCACCACCAACCAAGTGAAGAGAGAAGTGGAGAGACTACATCAGTGGAAAGCAGTGGGAACTGATGGCATCAGCCCAAGGGTGCTTAGGGTCTGTGCTGACCAATAGTGTGGAATACTCCAGCGACCCTTCAACCTAAGCCTGGAAAGGGTCCCTGTGCTGTGGAAAACATCCTGCATCGTCCCAGTGCCCAAGAAGGCGCACCCCACTGTCCTGAATGACTTCAGACCTGTAGCGCTAACATCCCACATCATGAAGACCCTGGAAAGGTTAGTCCTCACTCACCTCAGACCCCTGGTGTGTACATAACTGGACCCCCTGCAGTTCGCATATCAGCGCAACATCGGGGTGGATGATGCAATCATCTACCTTCTGCAGAGGGCCTACTCTCACCTGGACAACGCAGGTTGCACTGTGAGGGTTATGTTTTTTGACTTCTCCAGTGCCTTCAACACCATTCAGCCCCTGCTACTGGGTGAGAAGATGAAGAGGATGAAAGTGGAAGTACCCTTAGTCTCCTGGGTTACGGACTACCTGACCGGTTGGCCACAATTTGTGCGGATACAGAGCTGTGTGTCAGAACGGGCAGTGAGCAACACAGGGGCCCCCCAGGGAACGGTCCTGTCCCCCTTCCTGTTCACCCTCTACACCTCGGACTTCAGATATAACTCTGAAACATGCCACCTACAGAAGTTCTCGGATGACTCTGCTATTGTAGGGTGCATCAGGGGTGGGCAGGAGGAGGAGTACAGAAGCACAATCAATGACTTTGTGGTGTGGTGTGAGCAGAACCACCTTCAGCTCAACATCAGCATAACAAAGGAGATGGTGGTAGACTTCAGAAGAAGCAAGGCCCATTACAGTCAGTCCCTATACAGGGTATGGATGTGGAAATGGTTGGGTCATACAAGTTCCTGGGAGTCCATATGGACAACAGGCTGGAATGGGCTGGTAACACCGGGGCTCTGTACAAAAAGGGCCAGAGCAGACTCTACTTTCTGAGGAAGCTCAGGTCCTCCAACGTGTGCAGTAAACTACTGCATACTTTCTACCAGTCTGTGGTGGCCAGTGCCATCTTTTTTGCAGTGGTGTGCTGGGGCGCCAACATAAAGGCCGGTGATGCTTCTCGGGTAAAAGGGCTGATCAGGAAGTCTAGCTCTGTTCTGGGGATGAGCCTTGACACTCTAGAGGAGGTGGCGGAGATACGGATCCTGGCCAAACTTCTGGCCATCATGGACAACGTCACCCACCCTCTGCATGCCATGGTTATGATTTAGAGGAGCACTTTGAGTCACAGACTGATCCCACCACGTTGTTCCAGAGAGCGCTACAGGGGGTCCTTCCTGCCGGCGGCTATTAGACTATTTAATGCTTCACCGGGGTGCCGTGCCGTCGGAAACATAGACCTGGAACTGTTGGGGTGTTAGGACCTAGTTTAACAATTTTGCATCCATCCGTGAGTAACTCTGGTCTGTAATCACTCATTCATTTAGGACTTATTCATTAAGGACTGTATATACACATATTCATGTACAGTTGTAATAACATATCACGTGCAATATTGTAAGTAATTCTTGGACTGAACTTCACTCAGGAATAGTATCCTGTCAGTTGTATCTTTTTTCATTGCTTTTAGTATATTGAATGTACAATACGTGCATTTATCTGTAATCAAACCCTGCACTAAGGACTGTATTTTAAGGGAATTATTATTATTACCCTCACTTATATCATACGCACATTTAGCCATTCAAGTATTTCTCTGCCATCGACCTGTATAGTATAGTTAACCATACAAATACTCCCTATTTGAACCAGGTTGTCTGTAGTGACACCTCTAGCACTGAGATGCAGTGTCTTAGACCACTGCACCACTTAGGAGCCCATGTGTAAGGAGGAGACTTAATATATGAGGAAGGTTTAAATACCAGTGCTTGTGTAAATATGTCTTTGTCTGTTCAGCTTTCTGACCCATTGGGTGAATAAACTTGGTTTGAGCAATTCTTAAGTTGTCTGTGAGTTTTCACTCTGGTTTTGTAAGAACCTAACAAGACAAAAGAGCGAGATTATTTGTATTTGTCATACGGCAGCCAAGCATTGATCATCATGTCACCAGAATAAGACCCTTGTGAAGTTCATCATTTATTTAATCTGCAGCCTAATAAACTGCATACATTTCATAGTCATAGTGGGAGGACCAGAGCATATCATTCCATGACTCGAATTTACTTCAATATGATGATTGTTATATCAATATTTGCGCATAAAAAAGATCCCACCTTGTCTAGCGTATTTTTTTTGGTCAATATGTGGAAAGTTTACAGACAAAATGTCTGATTCCATCAAGCTTGTGATGACATTTCAAAATGTACTTTACTCATATAAAAAGGTTGGATGGAAACCTGGTTATTGAAAACCTGTGGTTTGAATTGAAGAGGGCAGTCCATAAGCACAGACAAAGGAAAATAATATAATAATATAATTTATTTTGCATACAATATAGCTCAGTATTTGAATGATTGATTTGATTCAGTCCCTTTTCCTCATCTTTATCTAGAACCCAGTGTACAGTATGTGTCTTTCAGCTACAGTGCCTTCAGAAAGTACTCACACCCCTTTACTTTACAGCTTGAATTTACAATGGATTAAATTGAGATTGTCAAAGTGGAATTATGTTTTTCGAAATATACAGTGGGGAGAACAAGTATTTGATACACTGCCGATTTTGCAGGTTTTCCTACTTACAAAAATCCAGAAAATCACATTGTATGATTTTTTTATAATTAATTTGCATTTTATTGCATGACATAAGTATTTGATCACCTACCAACCAGTAAGAATTCCGGCTCTCACAGACCTGTTAGTTTTTCTTTAAGAAGCCCTCCTGTTCTCCACTCATTACCTGTATTAACTGCACCTGTTTGAACTCGTTACCTGTATAAAAGACACCTGTCCACACACTCAATCAAACAGACTCCAACCTCTCCACAATGGCCAAGACCAGAGAGCTGTGTAAGGACATCAGGGATACAATTGTAGACCTGCACAAGGCTGGGATGGGCTACAGGACAATAGGCAAGCAGCTTGGTGAGAAGGCAACAACTGTTGGCGCAATTATTAGAAAATGGAAGAAGTTCAAGACGACGGTCAATCTCCCTCGGTCTGGGGCACCATGCAAGATCTCACCTCGTGGGGCATCAATGATCAGCCCAGAACTACACAGCAGGACCTGGTCAATGACCTGGTCAATGACCTGGTCAATGACCTGGTCAATGACCTGGTCAATGACCTGGTCAATGACCTGGTCAATGACCTGGTCAATGACCTGGTCAATGACCTGGTCAATGACCTGAAGAGAGCTGGGACCACAGTCTCAAAGAAAACAATTAGTAACACACTACGCCGTCATGGATTAAAATCCTGCAGCGCACGCAAGGTCCCCCTGCTCAAGCCAGCGCATGTCCAGGCACGTCTGAAGTTTGCCAATTACCATCTGGATGATCCAGAGGAGGAATGGGAGAAGGTCATGTGGTCTGATGAGACAAAAATAGAGCTTTTTGGTCTAAACTCCACTCGCCGGGTTTGGAGGAAGAAGAAGGATGAGTACAACCCCAAGAACACCATCCCAACCGTGAAGCATGGAGGTGGAAACATCATCTACTTACAAAGCATGTAGAATTCTGTAATTTTTATCATAGGTACTCTTCAACTGTGAGTGACGGAATCTAAAACAAAAATCCAGAAAATCACATTGTATGATTTTTAAGTAATTAATTTGCATTTTATTGCATGACATAAGTATTTGATACATCAGAAAAGCAGAACTTAATATTTGGTACAGAAACCTTTGTCTGCAATTACAGAGATCATACGTTTCCTGTAGTTCTTGACCAGGTTTGCACACACTGCAGCAGGGATTTTGGCCCACTCCTCCATACAGACCTTCTCCAGATCCTTCAGGTTTCGGGGCTGTCGCTGAGCAATACGGACTTTCAGCTCCCTCCAAAGATTTTCTATTGGGTTCAGGTCTGGAGACTGGCTAGGCCACTCCAGGACCTTGAGATGCTTCTTATGGAGCCACTCCTTAGTTGCCCTGGCTGTGTGTTTCGGGTCGTTGTCATGCTGGAAGACCCAGCCACGACCCATCTTCAATGCTCTTACTGAGGGAAGGAGGTTGTTGGCCAAGATCTCGCGATACATGCCCCCATCCATCCTCCCCTCAATACGGTGCAGTCGTCCTTTCCCCTTTGCAGAAAAGCATCCCCAAAGAATGATGTTTTCCCCTCCAATCTTCACGGTTGGGATGGTGTTCTTGGGGTTGTACTCATCCTTCTTCTTCCTCCAAACACGGCGAGTGGAGTTTAGACCAAAAAGCTCTATTTTTGTCTCATCAGACCACATGACCTTCTCCTATTCCTCCTCTGGATCATCCAGATGGTCATTGGCAAACTTCAGACGTGCCTGGACATGCGCTGGCTTGAGCAGGGGGACCTTGCGTGCGCTGCAGGATTTTAATCCATGACGGCGTAGTGTGTTACTAATGGTTTTCTTTGAGACTGTGGTCCCAGCTCTCTTCAGGTCATTGACCAGGTCCTGCCGTGTAGTTCTGGGCTGATCCCTCACCTTCTTCATGATCATTGATGCCCCACGAGGTGAGATCTTGCATGGTGCCCCAGACCGAGGGAGATTGACTGTCATCTTGAACTTCTTCCATTTTCTAATAATTGCGCCAACAGTTGTTGCCTTCTCAGCAAGCTGCTTGCCTATTGTCCTGTAGCCCATCCCAGCCTTGTGCAGGTCTACAATTGTATCCCTGATGTCCTTACACAGCTCTCTGGTCTTGGCCATTGTGGAGAGGTTGGAGTCTGTTTGATTGAGTGTGTGGACAGGTGTCTTTTATACAGGTAACGAGTTCAAACAGGTGCAGTTAATACAGGTAATGAGTGGAGAACAGGAGGGCTTCTTAAAGAAAAACGAACAGGTCTGTGAGAGCCGGAATTCTTACTGGTTGGTAGGTGATCAAATACTTATGTCATGCAATAAAATGCAAATTAATGATTTAAAAATCATACAATGTGATTTTCTGGATTTTTGTTTTAGATTCCGTCTCTCACAGTTGAAGTGTACCTATGATAAAAATGACAGACTTCTACATGCTTTGTAAGTAGGAAAACCTGCAAAATCGGCAGTGTATCAAATACTTGTTCTCCCCACTGTATGTATATAGATATTTATAAAACATGTTTTCACTTTGTCATTATGGGGTATTGTGTGTAGATGTGTGAGAAAAATCTATTTAATCCATTTTGAATTCAGGCTGTAACAAAAAAAAAGGTTTGAACAAGTCAAGGGGTATGAATACTTTCTGAAGCCACAAGAGTACTGTATGTACTTTAATAATATAAAGTAATGTTGTGGCAGTATATCTTGTGAATTCGTTCAGAGAGTGCCAACTCCATCTAGTGGGGGAAAACAGTTTTTTGTGGGTCGCATATTCAATGATAATGCTAATGGGCAACAATACAATTTCTAGGTATAGGATATTTCTGGTCCTGAAAACAAATTAATCACATATCTAACTGACTGGACATGGTTTCCTTAAAATCCTAACTTTATGGCTTTAATAATAATAATAATAACATAATATATTATATGTGCCCTTTAGCAGACGCTTTTATTCAAAGAGACTTATAGTCATGGGTGCATACATTTTTTCACACTGGGTGGCCCCAGGAATCAAACCACAATCCTGACATTTCAAGCGCCATGCTCTACCAACTGAGCCATTCAGGACCACACTACCT
The DNA here is from genome assembly GCA_023634145.1 of Thymallus thymallus. Classification (NCBI taxonomy): domain Eukaryota; kingdom Metazoa; phylum Chordata; class Actinopteri; order Salmoniformes; family Salmonidae; genus Thymallus; species Thymallus thymallus. The sequence continues at coordinate 15,367,009 of CM042404.1, forward strand.
ATTCGTACCTTGAATATGAGGGCCAGATGGTTGGAGTGTTTCTCAGCGTTCCAGGGGGGCTTGGCACACGACATCTCGATGATGGCACACCCAACACTCCACACGTCACAGCTCCGGCCGTACTGCTGTCCACGTAGCACCTACAGAGTCACCCATACACAGAAGTTATCAACATATGGACAAATACATTATGTTTATTGAATTTAAGCATTTAATTCACGCACCCACTACACACGAAAATAGCAGCAGAATGGACCGAAATGGCGAGCCATTGTTTTACAGCACTTGACTGGGTTGTTGAGGAGTGACATAGTTACACAACAGACTTATTTTTGGTGGATGGACACATAACGTCAAATCAAAGGATGTGACTCGGCCAAGAAATGAAATGTATCAAGGAGCCTCCCATTACGTTTTGTTGGGTATGCACAGTGGGGAGAACAAGTATTTGATACACTGCCGATTTAGCAGGTTTTCCTACTTACAAAGCATGTAGAAGTCTGTAATTTTTATCATAGGTACACTTCAACTGTGAGAGACGGAATCTAAAACAAAAATCCAGAAAATCACATTGTATGATTTTTAAATAATTCATTTGCATTTTATTGCATGACATAAGTATTTGATCACCTACCAACCAGTAAGAATTCCGGCTCTCACAGACCTGTTAGTTTTTCTTTAAGAAGCCCTCCTGTTCTCCACTCATTACCTGTATTAACTGCACCTGTTTGAACTCGTTACCTGTATAAAAGACACCTGTCCACACACTCAATCAAACAGACTCCAACCTCTCCACAATGGCCAAGACCAGAGAGCTGTGTAAGGACATCAGGGATAAAATTGTAGACCTACACAAGGCTAGGATGGGCTACAGGACAATAGGCAAGCAGCTTGGTGAGAAGGCAACAACTGTTGGCGCAATTATTAGAAAATGGAAGAAGTTCAAGATGACGGTCAATCTCCCTCGGTCTGGGGCACCATGCAAGATCTCACCTCATGGGGCATCAATGATCATGAGGAAGGTGAGGGATCAGCCCAGAACTACACGGCAGGACCTGTTCAATGACCTGAAGAGAGCTGGGACCACAGTTTCAAAGAAAACCATTAGTAACACACTACGCTGTCATGGATTAAAATCCTGCAGCGCACGCAAGGTCCCCTTGCTCAAGCCAGCGCATGTCCAGGCCCGTCTGAAGTTTGCCAATGACCATCTGGATGATCCAGAGGAGAAATGGGAGAAGGTCATGTGGTCTGATGAGACAAAAATAGAGCTTTTTGGTCTAAACTCCACTCGCCGTGTTTGGAGGAAGAAGAAGGATGAGTACAACCCCAAGAACACCATCCCAACCGTGAAGCATGGAGGTGGAAACATGATTCTTTGGGGATCCTTTACTGCAAAGGGGACAGGACGACTGCACCGTATTGAGGGGAGGATGGATGGGGCCATGTATCGCGAGATCTTGGCCAACAACCTCCTTCCCTCAGTAAGAGCATTGAAGATGGGTCGTGGCTGGGTCTTCCAGCATGACAACGACCCGAAACACACAGCCAGGGCAACTAAGGAGTGGCTCCGTAAGAAGCATCTCAAGGTCCTGGAGTGGCCTAGCCAGTCTCCAGACCTGAACCCAATAGAACATCTTTGGAGGGAGCTGAAAGTCCGTATTGCCCAGCGACAGCCCCGAAACCTGAAGGATCTGTATGGAGGAGTGGGCCAAAATCCCTGCTGCAGTGTGTGAAAACCTGGTCAAGAACTACAGGAAACGTACGATCTCTGTAATTGCAAACAAAGGTTTCTGTACCAAATATTAAGTTCTGCTTTTCTGATGTATCAAATACTTATGTCATGCAATAAAATGCAAATTAATTACTTAAAACTCATACAATGTGATTTTCTGGATTTTTGTTTTAGATTCCGTCACTCACAGTTGAAGAGTACCTATGATAAAAATTACAGACCTCTACATGCTTTGTAAGTGGGAAAACCTGCAAAATCGGCAGTGTATCAAATACTTGTTCTCCCCACTGTATTTAGTTGCCCTCCTTCTTCATTCTTTATCACATTAACTACGGCTTCAATTAATTATGAGGCCAAATCTTGCTTTCTTACGTTTGGGGTAGGACATTTAAATGTCAAAGCTTTTTTCCAACGGCGAAAACCAGCCACCATTATGCAGGCTATTCAGAGTCATGTGTCCGCTGAGGAACTGAACTAAAGTGGTCAGTAACTCTCAAATGAAAGAAAATTGTAATCCCACTCCTTAGTTGCCTTGGCTGTGTGTTTCGGGTCGTTGTCATGCTGGAAGAACCAGCCACGACCCATCTTCAATGCTCTTACTGAGGGAAGGAGGTTGTTGGCCAAGATCTCGCGATACATGGCCCCATCCATCCTCCCCTCAATACGGTGTAGTCGTCCTGTCCCCTTTGCAGAAAAGCATCCCCAAAGAATGATGTTTCCACCTCCATTCTTCACGGTTGGGATGGTGTTCTTGGGGTTGTACTCATCAAACCACATGACCTTCTCCCATTCCTCCTCTGGATCATCCAGATGGTCATTGGCAAACTTCAGATGGGCCTGGACATGCGCTGGCTTGAGCAGGGGGACCTTGCGTGCACTGCAGGATTTTATTCCATGACGGCATAGTGTGTTACTAATGGTTTTCTTTGAGACTGTGGTCCCAGCTCTCTTCAGGTCATTGACCAGGTCCTGCCGTGTAGTTCTGGGCTGATCCCTCACCTTCCTCATGATCATTGATGCCCCACGAGGTGAGATCTTGCATGGTGCCCCAGACCGAGGGAGATTGACCGTCATCTTGAACTTCTTCCATTTTCTAATAATTGTTGCCTTCTCACCAAGCTGCTTGCCTATTGTCCTGTAGCCCATCCCAGCATTGTGCAGGTCTACAATTTTATCCCTGATGTCCTTACACAGCTCTCTGGTCTTGGCCATTGTGGAGAGGTTGGAGTCTGTTTGATTGAGTGTGTGGACAGGTGTCTTTTATACAGGTAACGAGTTCAAACAGGTGCAGTTAATACAGGTAACGAGTTCAAACAGGTGCAGTTAATACAGGTAATGAGTGGAGAACAGGAGGGCTTCTTAAAGAAAAACTAACAGGTCTGTGAGAGACGGAATTCTTAGTGGTTGGTAGGTGATCAAATACTTATGTCATGCAATAAAATGAAAATTAATTATTTAAAAATCATACAATGTGATTTTATGGATTTTTGTTTTAGATTCCGTCTCTCACAGTTGAAGTGTACCTATGATAAAAATTACAGACCTCTACATGCTTTGTAAGTGGGAAAACCTGCAAAATCGGCAGTGTATCAAATACTTGTTCTCCCCACTGTATATATCGTTTTTTTAAATTATCAGCATCCTCAGGGCCCTCTTCAAAATAAACAGCCCCCACAGAAGGCTACTGCTCATGCTGCTGTCTCTACTTTCTCTTTCAGAGCCTCTCCACAAACAGGATACAAAGGATTGAGGGGTTTTGATCTTAGCGCATTGGTTTATGTGGCAGAATTTTCTAGCTTTATGCCCACAAGCTTCATGCCAGCCATTAGTTGTAAAAAGTGTGTGTGTCTGAAATGCTCTATGGCTCTGGTCGAAAATAGTGCACCACTATAAAGGCCGGGAAGAGAGTGCTAATTTTGACACAGATTTAGACTCTCTCTCATCCATGTGTACCTCAGGGGCCATGAAGGCGATGGTTCCTAGGAGTTGGCCTTGGAACTCCCCTGCTCCAGTGCCCTTAGAGGCCAGCCTGGCAGCAGCACCGAAGTCGGCTATCCGCAGCCTCTGACCTGTGCTGTCAATCAGCAGGTTGGCACCTGGGGGAGCGAGAGAGTGGAGTGGGGGAAGGGTAGTTATTGAATGCCATAACAGGAGAGATAGGGTGAGGTGTGTGAGTGTAAGAAAGTGTGAGTGAATTTGTGTTTGGACTAGTTATAGTTAGTCTCTAGTTAGAGTTTTTCCTGACCTGTCCTGACCAGTAAAATTCCCAAGACCTTATTATAGTAAGCCCCCACAGTCCCCAAAGTTCAACCCCAAAGCTAAAAGGTGGAACACATGAATGAGTGTGTGTGTGTCCTGGGTCTAGCACATAGTGGCTCACCATCCCCACTCCTTCAGCCCTGTGACAGGCAGCACAATAGCAGCAATGATTTCCTGTGTGCTGGAGGTCGTTTGTGTGTGCGAGTGTGTGTGTGTGTGTGTGTGTGTGTGTACATGTGTATGTGTGCGGACTCACCTTTGATGTCTCTGTGGATGATCTGGTTCTCATGGAGGTAGGCCAGGCCTCTGAGCAGCTGCTCCGTGTAGTTGATGATCACAGCCTCCTTGAAGGCCCCGTACTTGTTCAGGAGATGGGACACACTTCCACCTGGACACAACAGCGAGAGGATCAACCATAGAAATAGAATAACTATAATCTAGTAATTCAATTTCTAAGGGAGCAACAAGTGTGATTGTTATAGGAGGGAGGATAATGCTTCATGTAAGAGAGATAGGGTCAAAAGTTACAATATCTACTATGAAGTTCAACTTCTGGCATTTCTTAATTAGATACTACTGATACAGATTTTTTTATTTTATTTTTTTATTTATTTATTTTACCTTTATTTTACTAGGCAAGTCAGTTAAGAACAAATTCTTATTTACAATGACGGCCTAGGAACAGTGTGTTAACTGCCTTGTTCAGGGGCAGAACGACAGATTTAAATATTCATCCCCATGACTTGGTAGTTCACTCATAAGTAATAAAAGTTCAATTAATACTGTACATTTTGAAAAGTAAAAAATGAATAATCATGTCAAAGATAAAAAGCAGGAAACAAAAATCAATCAAATTAAATATATTTTTTATAAACTAAATCAAACTGATTGATTTGAATTGAACAAAGGGTGAAAGCAGGAAAAAATGTTCAACGTTGGATGTGTCATCAAAGGCCCTCACCTGCCATCCACTCCACCATCAGATTGTAGTTGCTCTTCTCGCAGGTGGCCCCCAGCATGCGGATGATGTTGGGTTGGTTGAGGTGGGCCATCATCCGGATCTCCTCCCTCAGAGCACCCACCACCTCCTCCTGCTCCGACGACGTGTTCCTCACATACGTCACCTAGATGGAGAGGACACACACACACGGCTATTAGGGGATGAGAGAGCTGGACATTCTCTTTAACCTTTTCATACGTGAGTTGTTTTATGCACGTGATGTCAGAATGCACTCACTGTTCCAAACTGCGCTGCCTACTAATTATCTATAGGCTGTGTTCGAATTTGTCAATTTCTAATTATTTTCTAACAGTAGTTTGAATTGAGGTGTTTGTCCACCTCCTCAGTAGCAGGCGACTCCGGCCAAGGAGCGGGGCAATTAACCGGACCTGGACTGGGCACCGGCGGAGCGGACTGCTCTGGCATGGGAGTGGAGCGGACGACCGGACCCGGACTTGGCACCGGTGGAGCGGTCTGCTCTGTCACTGGAGTGGAGCAGACGACCGGACCCGGACTAGGCACCGGCGGAGCGGACTGCTCTGGTACGGGAGTGGAGCGGACGACCGGACCCGGACTTGGCACCGGTGGAGCGGACTGCTCTGGCACTGGAGCGGAGCAGACGATCGGACCCGGACTGGGCACCGGTGGAGCGGACTGCTCTGGCACTGGAGCGGAGCGGACGACCGGACCCGGACTGGGCACCGGTGGAGCGGACTGCTCTGGCACGGGAGTGGAACGGACAACCGGACCCGGACTTGGCACCGGTGGAGCGGACTGCTCTGGCACTGGAGCGGAGCAGACGATAGGACCCGGACTGGGCACCGGTTGAGCGGACTGCTCTGGCACTGGAGCGAAGCGGACGACCGGACCCGGACTGGGCACCGGTGGAGCGGACTGCTCTGGCACAGAAGTGCAGCGGACAACCGGACCCGGACTGGGCACCGGTGGAGCAGACTGCTCTGGGACTGGAGCGGAGCAAACGACCGGACCCGGACTGGGCACCGGTGGAGTGGACTACTCTGGCACTGGAGCGGAGCAAACGACCGGCCCCGGACTGGGCACCTATACAGCGCAAGGCTCCGGTCTGTGGACCATCATGGGAGGTCGAGTGCGTGGAGACGGTATTGAAGGCACCTGGAAATTGGGTGCGTGGAGCCGGCACGGGATGTACCGGACTGGGGAGGCGCACCGGAAGTCGGGTGCGGGGCGTACCGGACTGTGGAGGCGCACTGGAGGTCGGGTCTGTTGAGCCGGTACTGGAAACACCTGGCTGGGCACACGCACTGGAGGTCGGGTGCGGGGAGCCGGCACGTGACGTACCGGACTGGGGAGGCGCATCGGAGGTCGTGTGCGTGGAGCCGGCACTGGAAGCACCTGGCTGGGCGCACGCACTGGAGGTCGGGTGCGGAGAGCAGAGCAGAGGTCCGGACCCAGACTGGACACCGGTGAAGAGGACTGCTCTGGCACTGAAGCGGAGCAGACGACCGGACTGCTCTGGAGCGGAGCAGACGACCGGACCCGGACTGGGCCCTGGTGGAGCGGACTGCTCTGGCTCTGGGGCGGAGCAGACGACCGGACCCGGACTGGGCCCCGGTAGAGCGGACTGCTCTGGCCCTGGAGCTGAGCAGACGATCAGACCCGGACTGGGCCCCGGTGGAGCGGACTGCTCTGGCTCTGGGGCGGAGCAGACGACCGGACCCGGACTGGGCACCGGTAGAGCGGACTGCTCTGGCATGGGAGTGGAGCAGATGACAGGACCCGGACTGGGCACCGGTGGAGCGGACTGCTCCGGCACTGGAGTGGAGCAGACGACCGGACCCGGACTGGGGATGCTCACCATGGGCACCTTTAACGCCAGCTCCGTCTCTTCCTTCTCACACTCCTCCTCCAGTTGCATCAATTCCTCTATAACCCCTCCTTAATAGATGCCTCTAGATCTTCCTCTTCCTCCTTGCCCCCCAATAGTACTCCGACCTCACCATAGTCCACATGGGAAGTGGTACTGGCGCTTCTTCCTCGCTACCAGACCACCCCCATAGCCCCCCCAAAATGTTTTCTTGGGGTTGCCTTCGGGCTCCATTTCTTCCTGCTTCCCGATTTCGACGCTGTCCTCTCTTCCTCTCCCGAATTGCGCTGCTTGGTCAAATGGTTGTTCATTCTGTCACGAGAGGGTGCAGACACAGACCAATGCACAGCGCAGGAATAGTTCAACATTTATTTTTATTTAACTCTAGACTCAATGCTACGAACTATACAAACAAACAAACCACCGATACAATCAAACAAACGTAACGCACACTTACTCACGGACATGTAGACAATGGACCACACCTAGGGTGTGGAACCTACAAACATAAGTAGGATCCCTAATTAGAGACAATGCAATGCAGCTGCCTCTAATTAGGGATCCAACACAAAACTCCACATAGAAAACAAAAACCTAGAGCTGTCAGACTCTGACCAAGGCTACATAGAGAAGCAAAAGGCTTCTCTATGGCCAGAGCCTGACAGAATGTCTGAACATTGCCTCCCAAAATAAACTGCTCACATTCTGGACATAACTTTGTAAGGACTGTGTTTGTGCAAAATGTTTCTGAAAAAACTGTGTGGCCAGCTCAAATGCTGATTGATGCGTCATTCGAAACTGGATGTTTTAAATAAGCGCTCTAATCACACCGGTTTGATCGTATGCTACATCTCATTTTGATGTCACTAGCTAAAGGTTTTCAACTCTGACATGGAATCCCCAGTGTTTCTGCACCAGTGGACAAAAGCCACTCCCTGAGGGCCTTAAGGGACCCATAGGCCCCTAGAAACAACACCTAGCCCACAATCCTAGACACTCCTGCAGATCCGAAATAATTGAATAGGTATAGAAAATATGGTAAGAGCTCCTCCTTGACCTCTGAACGGCTAGGATACATGTTTACAATATTGCTTATACCTATCCATTTCAATCATATCAACAGGAGTGCATAGGGGTTGTTTGGAATTCAGCATAGGAAAACAGCCCTAGGATAGGATCTCTGACTGCCTTGTGTTTGTCTCTTCTCACCTGTTTGACTGCCAGTAGGGTGCCAGTGCCCACGTCCTGGGCCTGATAGCAGGAGGAGAAGGCCCCCAAGCCGATCTGCTGGCCCTTCAGCCACTCGTGGCCCTCCCTGTAGGGCTGCTTCGCTTTGGTAAGGCCAGGCAGAGTCTCTGGGGTCTGGGGAACCATAGAAGACATCATGTCAGTATGCCATCCCATACCGTGGAACACTCAGATAGATATTAAGTAGAACAAACATGCATTTCTGACATGTAGCCAGGAATCATATCAGCTCTATTTATGATGTTTCTATCTGCAACGTTTCAAGTCTGTCGACTGAACGTGGCCTAGGCCTTTTGCCTATACACATACAGGAAACTGCCAAAAACAGGAAAACCAACATAATGTGTCTTAATAGGGCGTTGGGCCCCCACGAGCCAGAACAGCTTCAATGCACCTTGGCATAGATTCTACAAGTGTCTGGAACTCTATTGGAGGGATCAACATAAGCAGTTCAGTCTCCTATTCACAAGACCCAAACTTCTTAAATTTTTATTGGTCAAGATCACGCCAGTCAGTATTATGTTAGCCTATCAGCAGTTAGCATTCTCGGGACATTCAGTGTAGCTCGAGCAGGGCAGATGTCAGAAACGTGCTTTCAGTCAGAAACATACTTTCACCATCCTGACATAATTTCATGTTTTCCCCTCCTACTACTCTTTCTCCTATGGTCACAATCCCTTTGCGGTCTGATATTTTATTGTGTGTGCATCTAAAAGTGCCTTAAGATGTTTATGTCTTTTTGTTTTCGGAGCTCAAGGTTGCCTATTGTAATAACTACCATTTGTATTGATGTTGTTAGCTAGCTTGCGGTCTCGCTAGCTCTAGCATTAACATTTGTATTCAGAATGTTTTAGGATTTAGCATGCTTATTAGCGATTAGCCGTTTGTTAGCATTTCTCATGCATGGTGCTATCCTATATTATTTGTGTATATCGCTCATGCTATATTTAAGCAATATGGCACGAGGGGGTGTGGTATATTAATTAACATTTATTTAAGTCAGTTAAGAAAAAATTTAAAATGACAGCCTACCTACAGGGTCAGCACCTGGAGCAAATTAGGTTTAAGTGCCTTGCTCAAGGACACAGACAGGTTTTTCACCTCGTCGGCTCGGGTATTCGAACCAGCAACTTTTCGGTTAGTGGCCCAACGCTCTAACCGCTAGGCTACCTGCCGCCCCGATAGGTATATCGCCAATATACCACGGCTAAGGGTTCTTAGGCACAACGCACTTAGCCATGGTATATTGGCCATATATCACAAACCCCCGAGGTGCCTTATTGCTATTATAAACTGGTTACCAATGTAATTAGAGCAGTAAAAATCAATGTATGTCATACCCGTGGTATACGGTTTGATATACCATGGCTGTCAGCCAATCAGGGCTCGAACCACCCAGTTTATAATCTGGGTTATATTCTGTAGACATTGCTGTATTTGCTATTTATTAGTTTGTACAAGACCTCGAGTTTATGGAGCCTGTTTACTTTTTAATTTATGCAAGGCCTTATTACAATGTGTACTTTCATGCCATGCATATCAGTGCTACAACCTAAATTTATTTATTCTTTCTTTTCAGAACCACAATCATTGTCAGTCACAAGTCAGACTCTGACTGGTCTTGGATGTGTGTGTGTGTGTGTGTGTGTGTGTGTAAGTGGATCATCATTAAACTCCCTTAAACTGGAAATACGGTCTCCTCGTTGTTCTGGATGGACATTGCTGTAGTATTTGTATTTTGTATTTATTATGGATCCTCATTAGCTGCTGCCAAGACAAGCCCCTACTCTACTACCACATATCTACAACACAAAATCCATGTGTACGTGTCTGTATAGTGCCTATGTTTGTGTTACTTCACAGTTCCCGCTGTTCCATAAGGTGTATTTTTATCTGCACCTCCCATAGTCTTTTCTGGACTTGGGGACTGTGAGGAGAACTCTGGTGGCATGTATTGTGGGGTATGCATGGGTGTCCTAGCTGTGTGCCAGTAGTTCAAACAGACAGCTTGGTGCATTCAACATGTCAATACCTCTCACAAATACAAGTAGTGATGAAGTCAATCTCTCCTCCATTTTGAGCCAGGAGAGATTGACATGCATTTTATTAATGTTAGCTCTCTGTGTACATCCAATTGCCAACCGTGCTGCCCTGTTCTGAGACAATTGCAATTTTCATAAGTCCCTTCTTTGTGGCACCTGACCAGACGACTGAACAGTAGTCCAGGTGCGACAAAACGAGGGCCTGTAGGACCTGTCTTGTTGATAGTGCTGTTAAGAATGCAGAGCAGTGCTTTATTATGGAAAGACCTCTCGCCATCTTAGCTACTGTTGTATCAATGTTTTGACCATGACAATTTACAAGCCAGGGTTACTCCAAGCAGTTTAGTCACCTTAAATTGCTCAATTTTCACATTATTCATTACAAGATTTAGTTGAGGTTTAGGGTTTAGTGAATGATTGGTCCTAAATACAACACTTTTAGTTTTTGAAATATTTAAGACTAACCCATTCTGAAACGAACTGAAGCTCTTTGTTAAGTGTTGCAGTCATTTCAGTCTGTGAGAGATTGAGTGTAGCGAGTGGTGGAAGCAGGCGCAGGGAGGCTGGATACGTTCTTTAGAGAAAACGGTTGAATTGTTCTCAACCGAGACAAAAAGGAAAAACACGTCACACACTGAGTACTTCCTACACAAAACAATCACCGACAAAAACCAGGGGGGAGCAGAGGGAATAAGACGAACATACAATTAGTGAAATGTGAACCAGGTGTGAATGGAACGGGACAAACGAAACTGTGTAGTGGATCGGTGCTGGCTAGTACTCGGGTGACGTCGACCTTCTTCGGCCGCCCGCCCCAGGGGAGGGAGCAACTTCGGCCGAAGTCGTGACACAGTCGCTGTGGTAGCTGACGTGTATAGTATTGAGTCATCCGCATACATAGACAGACTGGCTTTACTCAAAGCCAGTGGCATGTCATTAGTAAAGATTTAAAAAAGTAAGTGGCCTAGACAGCTGCCCTGGGGAATTCCTGATTCTACCAGGATTATGTTGGATAGGCTTCCATTAAAGAACAAACTCTGTGTTCTGTTAAACAGGTAACTCTTTCTCCACAATATAGTAGGGGGTGTAAAGCCATAACACATACGTTTTTCCAGCAGCAGACTATGATCGATAATGTCAAAAGCCGAACTGAAGTCCAATAAAACAGCCCCCACAATTTTTATCATACATTTAAAGTGCCTGTCAGCCAATCATCAGTAATTTGTGTAAGTGTTGTGCTTGTTGAATGTCCTTCCTTATAAGCATGCTGAAAGTCTGTTGTCAATTTCTTTACTAAAAAATAGCATTGTTGTCACAATTGTGTGTGTGGAAAGACCAAGGCGCAGCGCAGGGATAATAGTTCGACATTGTTTTATTATACTATGTATAAATTAAATACTATGTATAAACAAAACCTGAGACGAACTATACAAAAACGAAAACAAACACTATAGGAAAAAAACGTCACGTTAACAAAACACACTAATTAACGGACGTACAGAAAACACACTTACTTTCACCGTGACTGCGACATATAACGACAACATCAACATATATAGGATCCCTAATTAGAGACAATGCCGTGCAGCTGCCTCTAATTAGGGATCCAACCTAAACCCCACACAGAAACAGAAAAGAACGACACTGTCAGACTCTGACCATAGCTACATAGAGAAGCAATTAGGCTTCTCTATGGCCAGAGCCTGACAGTACCCCCCCCCCAAAGGCGCGGAAAAAACCCCCACACAAAACACGGGGGGGTAAATGGGAGGGAAAACTAGTCCATCGGGGGCGGCTCCGGCTCCGGCAGTTTTGTCCCATGCCCCTTCCTTATCACCGGTCCCGGGCTGTGTACCGGTGGGGCAAAAGGCTCCAGCCATGGAGCGGGGAAAACAACCGGGCCCGGACTGGGCACCGGTGGGGTAAACGGCTCCGGCCATGGAGCAGAGAAAACAACCGGGCCCGGACTGGGCACCGGTGGGGTAAACGGCTCCGGCCATGGAGCGGGGAAACCAACCGGGCCCGGACTGGGCACCGGTGGGGTAAACGGCTCCGGCCATGGAGCGGGGAAAACACCCGGGCCCGGACTGGGCACCGGTGGGGCAAACGGCTCCGGCCATGGAGCTGGGCAATTAACCGGGCCCGGATTGGGCACCGGTGGGGTAAACGGCTCCGGCCATGGAGCGGGGAAAACAACCGGGCCCAGACTGGGCACCGGTGGGGCAAATGGCTCCGGCCATGGAGCGGGGAGAACAACCGGGCCCGGACTGGGCATCGGTGGGGCAAACGGCTCCGGCCCTGGAGCTGGGAAAACAACCGGGCCCGGACTGGGCACCGGTGGGGGGGACTGCTCAGGCTCTGGAGCGGAGCAGACGGCTGAACCCGGACTGGGTACCGGTGGAGCGGACTGCTCAGGCTCTGAGGCGGAGCAGACGGCTGGACCCGGAATGGGCACCGGTGGAGCGGACTGCTCTGGCACTGAGGCGGAGCAGACGGCTGGACCCGGATTGGGCACCGGTGGAGCGGACTGCTCAGGCACTGAGGCGGAGCAGACGGCTGGACCCGGAATGGGCACCGGTGGACTGACCTTCGCTGGAGGTTCCGGGCTACGGACCTTCCCTGGAGGTTCGGGGGCGCTGACCTTCGCTGGAGGTTCGGGGACGCTGACCTTCGCTGGAGGTTCGGGGACGCTGACCTTCGCTGGAGGTTCGGGGACGCTGACCCTCGCTGGAGGTTCGGGGACGCTGACCCTCGCTGGAGGTGTTGGAGGTGCAGGGTTGCTGACCTTCGCTGGAGGTGCAGGGCTGCTGACCTTCGCTGGAGGTGCAGGGCTGCTGACCTTCGCTGGAGGTGCAGGGCTGCTGACCTTCGCTGGAGGTGCAGGGCTGCTGACCTTCGCTGAAGGTGCAGGGACGCTGGCCTTCGCTGGAGGCGCAGGGACGCTGACCTTCGCTGGAGGTTCAGGGCGATTCCCTTTTTTCAGCCTCTCCGGGCTCTGGCCGCGCACCGATGGTGTGGTGCTCACAGCCCTGACGGACCCTTGTTGGCTCCGGGCCGGCGCTGGAGGCACTGGGTTGGGAACTGGCGTTGGGGGGCTGTGACAGCCCCGATCTTCCTCACTCCATCGCCAATCCCCTCCTCGTGAGATCTCCTCCAAGAGTCCCCACGAGAGAGGGAACAGAAGTACGTCATCGTCCTCCTCTTCCGACTCCTCTCCGTACCTCTGCTCCCTTGGCTGTAGGGGCTCCTCCGGGATCCCCCACGAGTGCAGTGGCCGGGGCTCCTCTCCGTCTACCCCCGACCACCCCCATAGCCCCTCTACGACAATCGTTTGGGGTGTCTGGGCTCCAGGCTGTTCCTTTTGGGTCCGTCGTCGCTTCCCCTTTTTCCTTCGCTGCTTGGTCTCCTTTTGGTGGGTCGTTCTGTCACGATTGGGTGGAAGGAGAGACCAAGGCGCAGCGCAGGTATAGTTCGACATTTATTTATACTATGTATAACTTTAACCGTGACTGTGACATATAACGACAACATCAACATATATAGGATCCCTAATTAGAGACAATGCCGTGCAGCTGCCTCTAATTAGGGATCCAACCTAAACCCCACATAGAAACAGAAAAGAACGACACTGTCTGACTCTGACCATAGCTACATAGAGAAGCAATTAGGCTTCTCTATGGCCAGAGCCTGACTATTGTATCTGGTCAAACATAATTTTTTGGTAACAGGCTGATCGGTCAGTTATTTGAGCCAGTAATGGGGGCTTTACTATTCTTAGGTAGGGGAATTACTTTTTCTTCCCTCCAGACCTGAGGGCACACACTTTCTAGTAGGCTTAAATTTAAGATATGGCAAATAGGAGTGGCAATATCATTCGCTATTATCCTCTGTAATTTTCCATCCAAGTTGTCAGACCCCGGTGGACTGTCATTGTTGATAGACAACAATACTTTTTTACCTCTTCCACACTCACTTTACAGAATTCAAAATTACAATGCTTGTCTTTCATAATTTGGTCAGATATACTTGGATGTGTAGTGTCAGCGTTTGTTGCTGGCATGTCATGCCTAAGTTTGCTAATCTTGCCAATTAAAAAGTAATTAAAGTAGTTGCAAAATCAGTGGGTTTTGTGACAAATGAGCCATCTGATTCAATGAATGATGGAGGGGAGTTTGCCTTTTTGCCCAAAATTTCATTTAAAGGTGCTCCAAAGCTTTTTACTATCATTATTTGTTTCATAGTGTAGTTTCTTCTTCTTTTTATTCAGTTTAGTCGGTTGTGCATCCAGAGTTATTTGCCATTTCTTTTGCCTCATCCTCTCAACCATATAATTGTTCAATTCCTCATAAATCCACGGGGATTTAACAGTTTTAACAGTCATTTTCTTAAATGGGTGCATGCTTATTAGTAACTGGGATAAACAATTTAATAAATGTATCAAGTGCAGTGTCTGGTTGCTTCTCATTACACACCACAGACCAACAAATATTATTTACAACAACATATGAATCACTACAAAACTTGTTATATTACTTCATACACTATATTAGGGCCAGTCTTTGGAACTTTTGTTTTCATAGATATGGCTACTATATTGTGATCACTACATCCAATGGATTTGGATACTGCTTTCAAGCACATTTCTGCAGCATTAGTAATGATGTGATCAATTCCTGTTGATAGTTTAATTCCTGTGCTGTTTGTAACTACCCTGGTAGGTTGACTGATAACCTGAACCAGGTTGCAGGCACTAGTTACAGTTTGAAGCTTTCTCTTGAGTGGGCAGCCTGATGAAAGCCAGTCAATATTTAAATCACCCAGAAAATATAGCTCTCTGTTGATATCACATACATTCAAAGAATTTCACACATGTTATCCAGATCCTGACTGTTAGCACTTGGTGGTCTATAGCAGCTTCCCACCAGAATGTGCTTTAGGTGAGTCAGATGAACCTGTAGCAATATTACTTCAAAAGTATTTAAACATGAAATCCTCTCTAAGCTTTACAGGAATGTGGTTCTGAATATGAACGGCCACACCTCCACCTTTGGCATGTATGTATTTTCTGTAGATCGTATAACCATGTATTAATACCACTGTATCATTAACGGTATTATCTAAGTGAGTTTCGAGATTGTCGCAATACAAATGTCAGCTGTTACTAGCAAATTATTGATTTCATGAACCTTGTTTCTTAAGCTACATATGTTAACGTGGGCTATTTCTAGCACTTTTCTGGGATACTTGACTGTTTTTATTACTTCACTGGGAAGCTTAGCAGAAGTAGACATGCTTAGGTTATTTATGTTATTGCAGGGTGATCTGCACACAGTGGACTTCCTGCTAGGGCACACCGCCTCAGTTGTTCTCAGCTTCCCTTTATAATGTAATTGAATCCCACATGAACTATGATGGACTACATTTCCTGAGTTTGATTTAAAATGTTTGGGAGCAGCTTATTGATGTCCTATACTCGTGCACCTGGATAGCACAAAGGTTTTGCTCCAGAGATTGAGACATTTCTCACCATTGAACTGCCCAATACAACAGCCGGAGAAGTGAATTGAGAAATCCGCCCATTCCCACCTCTCACACAATTTGTTGAGCATTTCATGGGCCCACGAGTAGCAGGATAGCATACGCCCACTGCTCCTGGCGATATGTCCAGACCTCCCACAGCAGTAGTTACTACTTTCCTGGAAACCAGCACCTGAGCTTTCTATATATTTTAATCGTCGATTTTGTAACCAACCAATATATTTTTCAGCCATGGCATACATCGTTTTCATGCTGATCAAACTATTCAGTGACCACGTGTGCCTGTAGATTAGGGCATTGTCATCCTATGGGGACATGGTAGCCAAAATAATGGCCTGACCAGAATTTTTATACATGACCATAAGCATGATGGGATGTTAATTGCTTAATTAACTCATGAACCACACCTGTGTGGAAGCACCTGCTTTCAATATACTTTGTATCCCTCATTTACTCAAGCATTTCCATTATTTTAGAAGTTACCTGTACATGCTATGGGTTAGACTTCATGGGCTTTTCTGGAGAGCTGATGGGGGATACTATTTGGAAATCATAGTTTATTTAAGCAATAAAGCATGAAGGTGTGTGGTAATATTACATTTACATTGTTGTCATTTAGCAGATGCTCTTATCCAGAGCGACTTACAGTTAGTTAGTGCATACATGTTCATACTTTTTTCGTACTGGTCCCCAGTGGGAATCGAACCCACAACCCTGCCTTTGCATAACTCTACCATCTGAACTACACGGGACTGTATTGACCAACATACCATTGCTAAGGGCTGTTCTTAGTCGTGGTATATTGGCCATACGTATACCACAACCCAGCTGTGCCTTATTGCTATTATAAATTGGTTAACAACATAAATAAAACAGTAAGCAAGTATTTTTGTGTCATACCCGTGGTATATTGTCTGATATACACACGGCTGAAATGTTGTTTCAGTCAATCAGCATCCAGGACCCAAACTACCAGGTTTATAATATGGTTTAGCAGTCAACAGGTTGATGTGTCTGATATGATTCAGATGTAAGCTATGAGCTTTGGTGTAACAATATTCAATGTTCTCTACTAATCTGCCAGTTATTATGTCCAGGGCCGCCCATAAGGGGGGAAAGGGGGGAAAGCTTTCTGGGGCCCAGCCATGGCCCATGGTTGCCAGCAATAATCATGTTCATCCTAAATATTTTAAGCTATTTTGAACAAAAATACTCACCATTACTTAATAAAAAGAGCAAAAATAAACATTGTATTGTTGCTTTAGTAAAATGTATTCCGTTTCATAATGAACCCCCCCCCTCTCCTCTTTTTGTTTACGCATTGTAATTTATTGATCTAAGCTAATACTAGCTAATGTCAGAGTACATTTCGTTGCTATGCCAGGACCTGTTCATAAATCGGGATGTCAGAAAAGAAAACAGAAAAAAAGGAGGGAGCTAGCAAGGGCATTAGACCCCAAAATAAATGTAATTAATACATTTTTTCAGTCAGCTCTGAAAGCTGCCCCCAGCCAGGCTGCAGAGACGAGCAGTAGCCATGAGGCTAATGTTAGCCAAGAGGTAGCTAGTTTGAGTAAAGCAGCCACTGAGAAAGAGCATGTTCTGCATTGCCCGATACCAGGATTTAAACCCACAGTGACTTTTGTGGACAGCAATAATGTGGTGGAGGAGTCTGTTATGGAACCAGAACCCAAATCACAGGATGCTGGACATCAAGGGAAAGCCTGCACAAGTGTCTTCGACCCAGGGAGCTACAATGACCCGGGAAAATGCCCCCCAAAAATTTTAAGTGTAGAAATTGGCATGTGTTGACAGCACTACTTTGATCAAAATTATGTCCGCAAAAGACTCTGAAGACAAGCCTTTCCCAGCATATTTGTCACACTCTAAAGGAGCAAACGGACGTGAGAAGGTGAAACGAGACTGGCTGTTTTTTAGCGAATGTAAAAAATCATTGTACTGTGTTCCATGCATTCTCTTTTCTGATGAAATAGAGAAGAAGTCTATAAGCGCACTTAATAGCCGAGAGGGGTTTAATGTGTCCACAACGAAGTGGCAGAAACTCTACAGTAAATTACCAGAGCATGAAAAAAGCAGCCCACATAAACACTGCTACTGGAAGTGGCGGAATCTACAGCATTCCCTAATACATGGCACAGGTGTTGATGCCCAGTTCCAACAGGAATTCCAAACGCAAGTGGAAAAAAACAGGGCTTTGTTGGAGAGATTATTAGATGTTACGCTCTTTTTGGCATCTAGAAATCTAGCTTTCAGAGGGGACACCAACCAGCTTGGTGATGTTCATAATGGACATTTTTTAGCTCTACTTGAGCTGATTGCAGAATATGATTCTGTCATGCGAGAGCATCTAGAAAAAGTCAAAGAATATAGACAACGAGAGGAACTGCTACCAGCGCCATCTGTCATGGCGCTCTCAGAATGAATTCATTGAACTGTGTGGAAATCACGTTCTCAACACCATTCTCGGGGAAAGACTCAAGTCAATCTATTTCTCTATAATATGTGGTACATGTATAACGATGACGCACACGGCAACGGATGGTCAATAAATGAACGTTTTATTGAGTTTGTAGACTTTGCGGAAAAGAAATCGCCAGCATGATAGAGGAATCTGACCTAAAGCATGGAATCGACCTCACTGACTGCCGTGGACAAGGGTGGTAATGGTAGTAATATGTCGGGAAAAAAGTGAAAGGTGTGCAAGCCCAAATTATCCAAGTAAATCCTTTGGCCACGTTTTCTCCCTGCGCATCCCATACACTGAATCTAGTAGGTGTACATGCTGTCCAGTCATGTAAAGAAATGGCAACTTATTTCGGATGTGTCAATCGCCTCTACACACTCTTTAGCGCAAGTCCAGACCGGTGGTCTGTGTTAAAGCACAAGACGCGAAGCTCGCTTCATCGCGCGAGCGATACACGATGTAGTGCGCGTATTGATGCGGTAAGACCTGTTGCTTGTCACCTCCCCAGTGTGATTGAAGCACTTGATTGCATAATATCATCCTGCAAATTATCCAACGAGGTCTTATCAGATGCAAGAGAACTGATAATATTTTACATCATTCACAGCAGTTGTCATGTGCACTATCTGGGTAAAAATACTGGAACAAATTGAAGATAGAAATTTGCTCCTGCAGAGTGGCAGCCTATCTTTGGATCAGGAAGCAGCAAACATTGAAGCTCTACATTAGGAAATAATTTATTTGAGAAATAAGTGGGATTCAATGCTTGCTGAAGCTCAAAATATAGCCCATG
This sequence comes from Thymallus thymallus, assembly GCA_023634145.1. Lineage (NCBI taxonomy): Eukaryota > Metazoa > Chordata > Actinopteri > Salmoniformes > Salmonidae > Thymallus > Thymallus thymallus. The sequence goes on from CM042404.1 coordinate 15,385,955, forward strand.
CAATGGGCATCCCACCTGAGTTCACCCATAGCAGGAAGAGAAAATGCCAGCTCACTGAAGAAAGGTCAGATGCACAGGAGGCTCCTGATGTAACATTTCGGGAATTCTGTGTATTATGTTGTAGTGGACAGTATCATTGCACAGCTGACATCCAGATTTCAGTCGATCAGGGACATTTGCAATGATTTCAAGGGAATACTCAAGTTCCAGCAGTTGGGTGAGGAGGATATTAAGTCATCTTGTAGAAATTTGATAACAAAATATCCCAAAGATCTATCTGAAGATTTGGAAAAACAAATGCTCCATCTGAAAAGAATATACAGTGCCACATTCTCAATACTTGCCATTGAGTGTGAAATGGCTAAACAGATTGACTTCAAATACATCCAGAAAGACAAGGAAGATGGCTGTATTATAGGCAAAGATGAAGCCAGGTAAATTGCATTTTATACTAAGAATTGTGTGGTGTAAGTGTAGCAGATTTCTTTGTGTCAAAGACTTATTTTATGTTTGTGTGTGTGTGTCTGGCCCGGCGCCACACAGGTTGTTAAGGCCTCTCAGTTATATTTATTCAACTTTATGTTTAAGTTTTATGTATCTATAGAAAAATAGATTTGTTTTGCTATAATGTAGCTCCCATCACTGAGTAAGTCTCTCTCAGTTTACATGTATATGTTTTATGTAGGAGAGAGCGCATGCGTTGATATGAGTAAAGCCGATTTGGGGTGGGCCCATTCACTGGACCTTTTCAGGGGCCCAGCCATTTCTATGGGCGGGCCTGATTATGTCTACTCGTCCTTGTATTGTTAAGGTAAAACTTTTGTTAAGCCTTCATCGGTCAATTTCTGGGACTTGGACTAAGAAGCATGCTTAATGAAGATTCTCAGTTCAAAGTATTTTTTTGTCCAGTTTACGCTAAATCTGTGTCTGGGAAACCGGCCTTATAGGTACGTAAGTTCCTGAGGGTGTTTTAATTAACTCACATCTGCCTGGACGATGATGCAGTCCTGGTCCTTGTCCACCTGTAGCTGGGGGATGATGGGAAGTGCGTCCTGTGACTCCGACATGGCCATGACCATGGCCAGAGCCTCTTCCTCCTCTGCCTCCATCTTCTTCTTGCACTTCTGGTGCTGCGTCACATCCTCACTGTACGTCCCCACAGCCCCCCCTCCTCCTGGCACGTCCCCGACCCGCTCTGGCGACAGCACGGCCACCTCCGACTGGAAGGTGACGGTGGTGGCGTCGCCGACTGCCAAAATGGAGGCTTCCAGGAGGTCTTCCATGGAGGAATTGAGCTCGGCCGAGGCTTCCAGGCCGCGGAACTTCTCCTCCACGGGGATGAAGCAGCTGTCTTTGCTGGGGATGAGGGTGTCATGGCCCAGGAAGGAGGTGGAGAGCGGGGGGAGGCTGGGGGCTTGGCTGGAAGAGGGGGAGTTCAGGCACTGGCTGAGGGGCTGATTACGCTCCCGAATGCGGGGCTTTGGATGCTCGGCCAGGGCCCCACCGCAGGCGGAAGCTGCCATAATGGGATGCCCGGTGCTAGTGGAAATGGCCGCTAACCTCTCAGTAATATCCTCAGGACTTGCTCCCACCTTGCCAAAGCAACCTCTCCCTCCCTTTCTGCTGGCCAGCTGAACCGTATGCGATGGTGTGTTGCTCTCGGTCACGTTGGGTGAGTTCTGAGGCACAGAGGCCTCCAGGAAGGCGGCGCTGGCCAGTTCGTGTGCCTCGCTGGCGCTGTGCTCCATGTTCTCCAGGCCCAGGTTGATGGCGTCCAGGATGTCCATCTCCTCGCCAATGGCGAGCAAGCGGCGGCGCATGCGGGCGTAGTGTGTGGAGCTGGTGACGCTCAGCATGTCCAGGAGTTTGGCGAAGACTTGCGGCACGCGGGCCACCATGCGTGCAGCGCTCAAGAAGACGCGGCGAGACAGCTTACCCACCATGGAGTGGGAGTTGTCGGTGGACTGCAGGGCGAAGCTCAGCAGGGGAAGCAGCTTCTGATACCTGGAAAGAGGAGAAGGACAACTTAAAAGGCTGTGTCTCAAATGACTCCCTATTCCTTAGAGTATACTATTTTTTGCAATAAATGCACTGTGTTAAAAAAATTTGATTCAAGAAAGTGTTATCCAGAATGGAGAGTAGTTATGAGTCTACATATTCTTACTTTGAATTTCCATAATGCCACCAACATTACAAATGTCCTAAATTACTGAAAAACAAGATAAAAATCAGGACACAATTTCTAATAAAGTTTGAGGTGTTTATTAAAAGGCCCCCAGAATATATAATATAACCTTAGGAGCCTAACAATTAACATTTAGATTAATGGACTAGGTCAAGTCTATGTGTCAAAGGCTACGCACTGCTTTAGCACACTCCACCAACCCTGATGTCCTAGCTGTGTCTGAATCCTGGCTCAGGAAGGCCACAAAAAATTCTGAAATGTCCATCCCCAACTACAAGATTTCCCGTCAAGATAGAACTGCCAAAGGAGGCGGAGTTGCAATCTACTGCAGAGATAACCTATAGAGTTCTGCCATACTGTCCAGGTCTGTGCCCAAACAATTTGAGCTTCTACTCTTAAAAATCCACCTTTCCAGAAATAAGTCTCTAATTGTTGCCGCCTGTTACAGACCCCCTCAGCCCCCAGCTGTGCCCTGGACTCCATATGTGAATTGATTGACCCCCATCTATTGTACTGTTTGTACTGTTAGGTGACTTAAACTGGGATATGCTTAACACCCCAGCTGTCCTTCAATCTAAGATAGATGCCCTCAATCTCACACAAATGATCAAGGAACCTACCAGGTACAACCCTAAATCCGTAAACATGGGTACCATCATAGATATCATACTAACTAACTTGCCCTCCAAATACACCTCCTCTGTTTTCAACCAGGATCTCAGCGATCATTGCCTGCATTCGTAATGGGACCGCGGTCAAACGACCACCACCTATCACTGTAAAACGCTCCCTAAAACACTTCTGCAATCAGGCCTTTCTAATCGATCTGGCCCGGGTATCCTGGAAGGATATTGACCTCATCCCGTCAGTAGAGGATGCCTGGTTGTTCTTTAAAAGTGCTTTCCTCTATATCCTAAATAAGCATGCCCCTTTCAAAAAAACTTAGAACTAAGAACAGATATAGCCCTTGGTTCACCCCAGACTTGACTGCACTTGACCAACACAAAAACATCCTGTGGCGCACTGCATTAGCACTGAATAGCCCCCGCGATATGCAACTTTTCAGGGAAGTCAGGAACAAATATACACAGTCAGTTAGAAAAGCAAAGGCCAGCTTTTTTCAAACAGAAATTTGCATCCTGTAGTACTAATTCCAAAAAGTTCTGGGACACTGTAAATTCCATGGAGAATAAGAGCATCTCCTCCCAGTTGCCCACTGCATTGAAGCTAGGAAACACTGTCACCACCGATAAATTCACGATAATCAAAAATGTCAATAATGGCCATGCTTTCCACCTGGCTACCCCTACCCCGGCCAACAGCTCTGTACCCCCCGCAGCAACCTGCCCAAATAATAATACATTGTTATAATAGTAATCTCTATCTTTATACGCAATAATGTGTAGTTTGGTCCTTTGTTTAAAGACTCCAACAGTTTGGAGTCTTTAAACCCCCCCCCAGACAGCTGATGTTCTGAAAGAGCTGCTAAATCTGGACCCCTACAAATCTGCTGGGCTAGACAATCTGGATCCTTTCTTTCTAAAATGATCTGCCAAAATTGTTGCAACCCCTATTACCAGCCTGATCAACCTCTCTTTCGTATCGTCTGAGATCCCTAGAGATTGGAAAGCTGCCTCTTCAAAGGGGGAGACACTCTAGACCCAAACTGTTATAGACCTATATCCATCCTGCCCTGCCTTTCTAAAGTCTTCGAAAGCCAAGTTAATAAACAGATCACTGACCACTTCGAATCCCACCGTACCTTCTTTACTATGCAATCTGGTTTCCGAGCTGGTCATGGGTGCACCTCAGCTACGCTCAAGGTACTAAATTATATGATAACCGCCATCGATAGAAGACAGTACTGTGTAGCCGTCTTCATCGACCTGGCCAAGGCTTTCGACTCTGTCAATCACTGCATTCTAATTGGCAGACTCGACAGCCTTGGTTTCTCAAGTGACTGCCTTGCCTGGTTCTCCAACTACTTCTCAGACAGAGTTCAGTGTGTCAAATCGGAGGGCCTGTTGTTCGGTCCTCTGGCAGTCTCTATGGGGGTGCAACAGCGTTCAATTCTTGGGCCAACCCTATTCTCTATATACATCAACGATGTCGCTCTCGCTGCTGGTGACTCTCTGATTCATCTCTACGTAGACGACACCATTCTGTATACATCTAGCCTCCAACACTCTACTCAGCAAATTGGATGTAATCTATCACAGTGCCATCCGTTTTTTTACCAAAGCCCCATATTTATTTATGAAATTTCCCCCCCGGGGGATCAATAAAGTACCTATCTATCTATCTATATACTACCCACCACTTCGACCTGTATTCACCCGTTGGCTGGCCCTCACTACATATTAGTCGCCAAACCCACTGGCTCCAGGTCATCTATAAGTCTTTACTAGGTAAATCCCCGCCTTATCTCAACTTGCGGGTCACCATAGCAACACCCACCCGTAGCATGCGCTCCAGCAGGTATATTTCACTGGTCACCCCCAAAGCCAACACCTCCTTTGGCCGCCATTCCTTCCAGTTCTCTTCTGCCAATGACTGGAACAAATTGCAAAAATCCTTGAAGCTAGAGGTTCCTATCTCCCTCACTAACTTTAAGCATCAGCTGTCAGAGCTGCTTATCGATCACTGCACCTGTATATAGACCTTCTGTAAATAGTCCACCCTACTACCTCATCCCCATATTTATTATTTTCGCTCATTTTGCACTCCAGTATCTCTATTTGCACATCATCATTTGCACATCTATCACTCCAGTGTTAATTCTAATTTGTAACTTATTTCGCCACTATGGCCTATTTATTTTCCTACCTTCCTAACCTTATTGCATTTTGCACTACAGTTTTGAGAATGACACAAGTATTGGTCTCCACAAAGTTTGCTGCTTCAGTGTTCTTAGATCTTTACGTCAGTAGTTACTATGGTACATTGAAGTATAATTACAAGTATTCCATAAGTGTCAAAGGCTTTCATTGACAATGACATTCAGTTTAAGAGTCAATATTTGCAGTGTTGACCCTTCTTTTTCAAGACCTCTGCAATCCGCCCTGGCATGCAGTCAATTAACTTCTGGGCCACATCCTGACTCATGGCAGGCCATTCTTGCATAATCAATGCTTGGAGTTTGTCAGAAGTTGTGGGTTTTTGTTTGTCCACCTCTTGAGGATCGACCACAAGTTCTCAATGGGATTAAGGTCTGGGGAGTTTCCTGGCCATGGACCCAAAATGTTGATGTTTTGTTCCCCGAGCCACTTAGTTATCACTTTTGCCTTATGGCAAGATGCTCCATCATGCTGGAAAAGGCATTGGTCGTCACCAAACTGTTCTTGGATGGTTGGGAGAATTTGCTCTCGGAGGATGTGTTGGTATCATTCTTTATTCGTGGCTGTGTTCTTAGGCAAAATTGTGAGTGAGCCCACACCCTTGGCTGAGAAGCAACCCCACACATGAATGGTCTGAGGATGCTTTACTGTTGGCATGACACAGGACTGATGGTAGCGCTCTTCTCCGGACAAGGTGTTTTCCGGATGGCCCAAACAATCGGAAAGGGGATTCATCAGAGAAAATGACTCTACCCCAGTCCTCAGCAGTCCAATCCCTGTACCTTTTGCAGAATATCAGTCTGTCCCTGATGTTTTTCCTGGAGAGAAGTGGCTTCTTTGCTGCCCTTCTTGACACCAGGCCATCCTCCAAAAGTCTTCGCCTCACTGTGCGTGCAGATGCACTCACACCTGCCTGCTGCCAATCCTGAGCAAGCTCTGCACTGGTGGTGCCCCGATCCCGCAGCTAAATCAACTTTAGGAGACGGTCCTGGCGCTTGCTGGACTTTCTTGGGCGCCCTGACGCCTTCTTCACAACAATTGAACCTCTCTCCTTGAAGTTCTTGATGATCCGATAAATGGTTGATTTAGGTGCAATCTTACTAGCAGCAATATCCTTGTCTGTGAAGCCCTTTTTGTGCAAAGCAATGATGACAGCACATGTTTCCTTGCAGGTAACCATGGTTGACAGAGGAAGAACAATTTCAAGCACCATCCTCCTTTTAAAGCTTCCAGTCTGTTATTCTGACTCAATCAGCATTACAGAGTGATCTCCAGCCTTGTCCTCGTCAACACTCTCACCTGTGTTAATGAGACAATCACTGACATGATGGTAGCTGGTCCTTTTGTGGCAGGGCTGAAATGCAGTGGAAATGCATTTTGGGGATTAAGTTCATTTTCATGGCAAAGAGGGACTTTTCAATTAATTGCAATTAATCTGATCACTCTTCATGACATTCTGGAGTATATGCAAATCTAGCTAAAGTTTGCTATCCCTGTAAACAGTACTGTCACACATATACATTTTTTTTTGAAAGGTAGCTATATTATTATTCCAGCTAAATTAGACAATCCTGTGTAGCTCAGTAGGTAGAGCATTTCGCTTGCAATGCCAGGGTTGTGGGGGAAAAAAAGTATAAAAATGTATGCACACACTACAGTAAATCTCTCTGGATAAGAGCTTCTGCTAAATGGCGTAAATGTAAATAATGCTTTGATATCCAGGGTACAAACTTTGTTAAAAACTTGTCTAGCCATAGCTACTGTAAAATGACCTACAGTACATTCAGAAAGTATTCAGACCCCTTGACTTTTTCCACATTTTGTTACATTACAAATTGTTTTTTCCCCTCATTAATCTACACACAATACCCCAGAATGACAAAGCAAAAACACGTTTTTTGAGATTTTTGCTAATTTATTTAAAAACAACAACTGAAATATGACATTTACATAAGTATTCAGACCCTTTACTCAGTACTTTGTTTAGGGTGCTTAGGGTCGGTATCCTATTGGAAGGTGAACCTTCGCACCAGTCTAGGTCCTGAGCACTCTGGAGCAGGTTTTCATCAAGGATCGCTCTGTACTTTGCTCTCTATATCTTTCCCTCAATCCTGACTAGTCTCCCAGTCCCTGTTGCTACCACCATGCTTCGCCGTAGGGGTGTTTACGGACATATTCAATCTCTCCCCATCCCAGTCTGCTGTCTCCACATGCTTCAAGATGGCCACCATTGTCCCTGTACCCAAGAAAGCAAAGGTAACTGATCTAAATGACTATCGCCCCGTAGCACTCACCTCTGTCATCATGAAGTGCTTTGAGAGACTAGTCAATGATCATATAACTTCTACATTACCTGCCACCCTAGACCCACTTCAATTTGCTTTCCGCCCCAATAGATCCAGAGACGATGCAATCGCCATCACACTGCACATTGCCCTATCCCATCTGGACAAGAGGAATACCTATGTAAGAATGCTGTTCATTGACTATAGCTCCAATTCAACACCATAGTACCCTCCAAGCTCATCATTAAGCTCAAGGCCCTGGGTCTGAACCCCGCCCTGTGCAACTGGGTCCTGGACTTCCTGGTGGGTCGCCCCCCAGGTTGTGAAGGTAGGAAACAACACCTCCACTTCACTGATCCTCAGCCCCCTCCTGTACTCCTTGTTCACCCATGACAGTGTGGCTCAGAATGCCTCCAACTCAATCATCAAGTTTGCAGACGACACAAGAGTGATGAGACAGCCAACAGGGAGGAGGTGAGGGCTCTGGGAGTGTGGTGCCAGGAAAATAACCTCTCACTCAACGTCAACAAAACAAAGGAGACGATTGTGGACTTCAGGAAACAGCAGAGGGAACACCCCCTATCCACATTGACGGGACCCCAGTGGAGAAGGTAGAAAGCTTCACTGACAAACTGAAATGGTCCACCCAGACAGACAGTGTGGTGAAGAAGGTGCAACAGCGCCTCTTCAACCTCAGGAGGCTGAAAAAATTTGTCTTCGCACCTAAAACCCTCACAACAATTTACAGATGCACAATTGAGAGCACCCTGTCGGGCTGTATTACCGCCTGGTACGGCAACTGCACCGCCCACAACCCACAACCGCAAGGCTCTCCAGAGGGTGGTGCAGTCTGCCCAAAGCATTACCGGGGGTAAACGACCCTACAGCACCCGATGCCACAGGAATGCCAAAAAGATCATTAAGGACATCAACCACCCGAGCCACTGCCTGTTCACCCCGCTATCATCCAGAAGGCGAGGTCAGTACAAGTGCATCAAAGCTGGGACCGATAGATGCTGTTTTCAAGGCCATAAAACTGTTAAACAAACAGTCATCACTAGCACATTAGAGGCTGCTGTCTATAGACATAGAACAGAAATCACTGGCCACTTTAAGGAATGGAACACTAGCCACTATATTAATGTATATATACTGTATTCTATACTATTCTATGGTATCTTAGTCACTTTAATAGTTTACATATCTTGCATCACTCATCTCATATGTACATACTGTATTCTATACTATTCTACTGTCGCTCTGACATCGCTCGTCCATATACGTAAATGTTTTATAACACCTACTCATTCAAGGGTTTTTCCTTTTTTTTCTTTTTTTTTTTCTACATTGTAAAATAAAAGTGAAGACATCACAACTATGAAATAACACATATGGAATCATGTAGTAACCAAAAAAGTGTTGAACAAATCTAAATATATTTTATATTTGAGATTCTTCAAACAGCCACCTTTTGGCTTGATGACAGCTTTGCACAATTTTGGCATTCTCTCAACCAGCTTCACCTGGAATGCTTTTCCAACAGTCTTAAAGGAGTTCCCACATATGCTGAGCACTTGTTGGCTGTTTTTAATTAACTCTGAGGTCCGACTCATCCCAAACCATCTCAATTTGTTTGAGGTTGGGGGATTGTGGAGGCCAGGTCATCTGATGCAGCACTCCATCACTCTCCTTCTTGGTAAAATAGCCCTAACACAGCCTGGAAGTGTGTTGGGTCATTTTCTGGAAGTGTGTTGGGTCATTTTTCAATTGTCATTGAAAAACAAATGATAGTTCTACTATGCCCACACCAGATGGGATGGTGTATCGCTGCAGAATGCTGTGGTAGCCATGCTGGTTAAGTGTGCCTTGAATTCTAAATAAATCACAGACAGTGTCACCAGCTCGTGTTTATTGGCCCAAGCAAGTCTCTTCTTCTTATTGGTGTCCTTTAGTAGTGGTTTCTTTGCAGCAATTTGGTCATGAAGGCCTGATTCACACAGTCTCCCCTGAACAGTTGATGTTGAGATGTGTCTGTTACTTGAACTCTGTGAAGCATGTGGCGGTCCTCATGAGGGCCAGTTTCATCATAGCGCTTGATGGTTTTTGCGACTGCACTTGAAGAAACTTTTTGAAAGAAAAAAGAAAGTTCTTGAAATGTTCTGTATTGTCTGACCTTCATGTCTTAAAGTAATGATGGACTGTTGTTTCTCTTATTTGAGCTGTTCTCAAGATGGACTTGGTCTTTTACCAAATAGGGCTATCTACTGTATACCCCCCCCCCCCTACCTTGTCACAACACAACTGATCAAACGCATTAAGAAGGAAAGAAATTCCACAAATTAACTTTTAAGAAGGCACACCTGTTAATTCAAATGCATTCCAGATGACTACCTCATGAAGCTGGTTGAGAGAATGCCAAGAGTGTGCAAAGCTGTCATCAAGGCAAAGTGTGGCTACTTTGAAGAATCTCAAATATATTTGGATTTGTTTAACACTTTTTTTGGTTACTACATGATTCCATATGTTATTTCATAGTTTTGATGTCTTCACTATTATTCTACAATGTAGAAAATAGTACAAATAAAGAAAAAACCCTTGAATGAGTAGGTGTTCTAAAACTTTTAAACGGTAGTGTATATATTTTTTATTCATTCCTTAGATTTATGTGTATTTGGGTATATGCTGTTAGATATTACTTTTGAGATATCACTGCACTGTCGGAGCTAGAAGCACAAGCATTTTGCTACACCTGCAATAACATCTGCTAAACATGTGTATGTGACCAATAACATTTTATTTTATTTGGTTTCCTCCAGACGTGACGTTTTGTCATTCAGGCCAAAAAGTTCAATCTTGGGTTCATCAGACTAGAAAATCTTGTTTCTCATGGTCTGAAAGTCCTTTAGGTGCCTTTTGGCAAACTCTAAGCCGGCTGTCATGTGCCTTTTACTTGCTTCCGTCTGGCCACTCTACCATAAAGGACTGATTGGTGGAGTGCTGCAGAGATGGTTGTCCTTCTGAAAGGTTCTCCCATCTCCACAGAGGAACTCTGGAAGAGGTGGTATGACTTCTTTCAGAAGGTATGTATTATGACGAGATAATGGCAAAACATGCATAGGCCTATAACATTTGAACTTTGTGTTCATCTAGAAAACAGTAGAATAGAATAATAGAAATACCTGTCATTAAATGTAGGCCTTTATTTCTAACGAACAGCAACTTTAATATAATATCTGGCCATCAAATTGTCATTGCATATTTTTTTACAAAGAGAGTATACACAGTGTAAAAGTCCCAAGCTGTGATCTTGTCAACCAACAACAACAGGTTAAGAAAAGTTCCAGAGAGAGCTAGAGTTGATCACCCCATGACTCCCGGTTTCGGGTGTGGGGTTGGGTAGTGGGGTGAGCTGCTTGAGAATGCTGTGAGATGGTGAAGTCACCAGCAGGGGACTTTCTGGTAACACTTTACTTGACACTGCTGATATGGAGGCGAAAGAAACCCATTCCTGTTTAGGCGAGGTGCTGGCTAGCGGAGTAGAACATTTGAAAAAGAAAAGGAGAGCAGCACACTCTAGGAGCTCAGATGCAATAATTTAATAACCAACGTTTCGACAGACAAGACTCTTAGTTCCAGTGAAGGAAAATCTTAACGCAACAGCACACAATAACATTCTAGACTATTCTGTGGCAACAGTTTGGGGAAGGCCCTTTGCTGTTTCAACAATGCCCCGTGCACAAAGCGAGGTCCATACAGAAATAGTTTGTCGAGATAGGCGTGGAAGAACTTGACTGGCCTGCACAGAGCCTTGACCTCAACCCCATCGAATACCTACAGCATGAATTGGAACGCCGACTGCAAGCCAGGCCTAATCGCCCAACATCAGTGCCCGACCTCACTAATGCTCTTGTGGCTGAATGGAAAACAGCAACGTTTCAACATCTAGTAGAAAGCCTTCCCAAAAAAGTGGCGGTTGTTATAGGGTTAAAGGGGGGACCAACTCCATATTAATGCTTTTGGATGATTTTGGAATGAGATGTTCGACGAGCAGGTGTCCACATACTTTTGGTCATGTAGTGTATATTTAGACCATATGACACCTACATAAGAGTGTGAAAACCCACAAACCTACCACACAAGGCAAAACATTCCATTACACCATAGCCTACTTCCCTATATTTAAGCAGGTCTCTACCAGAGGACCTGCTGGACCAGCACCTACAGCTCCGTCAGCGCCTGCGACTGTTTCTGCTGTTCAGACTCCTCCATTGAGGACTGCATTGAACTTGTTAACAATGATAAATATTACATTTTTTGTCACATTATTTTTCCTATGGCTCTGCTGCCATGATAGAACACTGATTCAGATAATCCTTATGACAGGTGACTTGGTTTCCTCCTCTGTTCATTGTTACTAGTTCATTGTAACTATTAGGTTTTTCTCTCTCTTTTACAGTTCAATAAGCAAAGGTTTTGAGGGCTCTTATGTGTCTGTAGCAAGACCAAACCTGAACTTGGCAAGGAAGCCTGCTCGGGTAAATAAATTACAGGCTAACCTGTCAAAAGCTTGGTTTGTTTTGATCTGTTTATTTTTTTTTACAGTATAACCTAAATAATCTTAAATTAACAGCATATTCTTTACAGACGCAACATGTCAGTAGCCCGGCCAAGTTGTCTACAGCCTCTGAGTGCCCCCTTGCACCGGCCTTTGTGTGTCATGGTTCCACCTGTCACCAGAGGACGGTAGAGACCGTCCTCTGGTGACCGACACACTCAGGTGTGTCCTATTACTCAAGGTGTGTTTTCTGGTTTTTGTTGCAGAAATTTGAAATATTTGCCTTGTGCTTTTGTCTCCTGAGAGAGTTTTTGAGACTTAGTGTTTGTTGTTTTTCCAGTGTTACTGTGATCCTTCGGTTACTGTTTCTCAGCAAATTATTTATATTTCTACTTAACCACTGATTCCTCATCTGGTCTCTAATCTGCTCCTGGGTCCAACCTCACCATGTCACACAGAGCCTCAACCCTGCCTCTGGCCTAATGAGTTCCCCCACCCCTATCAAATTAATCTATTTTTGTCTTGTTTTGCATTCTGTCTTCATTTTCAGGAAAGCTGAATGGTGTGTGGACTACCTGCTTAGGAAGACTGGGAAGGCCATGCAGGACATGGACCCTGACTCAGAGGACTATGCAATGGACCCCACAGTTGGCAGGCTTCTGGATGACTTCACCCACTGCTGACTTCTCTGCTGCCAGCCCTACTCTGACTGCTCCTTCTACAGTCCAACCTGCTTACTCCAGTGTCAAGTCTGCTGCCACCAGTACCTGGCCTGCTTCACCCACAGCCCAGTCTGTTGCCAGCCAACTCCACCCATGCAAAAAAAACCTTGATTGGTTTGAAGAGTGGCAACGTTTACATATAGACTCTGCTGTACTCCAGTCCTTTTTAGCTTCTTTCTACAATTAGGTTCTTGATTCAATCACATCCAGCATTAACACACGTTTGCGCTTGTGTGTCACAAACCACTCCCTTCCTTCCCACTGGGCACACACTGGTCGACTCAATGTTGTTTCCACATCAATTTAATGAAATTATGTTGAACCAATGTGGAATAGACATTGAATTGACGTCTGTACCCAACGTGATATACACTGAACAAAAATATAAAACGCAACATGTAAAGTGTTGAAATAAGCTGAAATAAAAGCTCCCATTAAAAATGACAGGTGTTGTATTTCAAGAAGCTGATTAAACAGCATGATCATTACACAGATTACACTCACTACATATTCGTCGCCAAACCCACTGGCTCCAGGTCATCTACAAGTCTTTACAAGGTAAATCCCTGCCTTATCTCTTTACAAGGTAAATCCCTGTAGCATGCGCTCCAGCAGGTATATTTCACTGGTCATCCCCAAAGCCAACACCTCCTTTGGCCGCCATTCCTTCCAGTTCTCTGCTGCCAATGACTGGAACGACTTGCCAAAATCTTTGAAGCTGGAGACTACCATCTCCCTCAATAACTTTAAGCATCAGCTGTCAGAGCAGCTTTCCGATCACTGCACCTGTATACAGCCTGTCTGTAAATAGCCCACCCTACTACCTCATCCCCATATTTATTATTTTTGCTAATTTACTCCAGTATCTCTATTTGCACATCATCATCTGCACAGCTATCATTCCAGTGTTAATGCTAATTTGTAATTATTTCGCCACTATGGCCTATTTATTGCCCTACCTTCCTAATCTTACTACATTTGCACACACTGTATATAGATTTTCTATTGTGTTATTGACTGTACGTTTGTTTATCCCATGTGTAACTCTGTGTTTGTCAGGCTCTGGCCATAGGGAGTACCTTTTGGCCATGGTCAGAGCCTGACAGATCTAGATATCTAGATCTATGTGTTTTTCATTTTGTGTTGAATCCCCAATTGGAGACAGCTGTGAGACGTTGTCTCTGATTGGGGATTCTATTTAAGTTGCTCAACCACACACGTTTGTGTGGGTCATTGTTCGTGTCTGTCTGCATGTTGCGCTAGACCGTAAGTCACTTTGCTTTCTTTGTATTAGTGTATTTAATACTCTCCTTTGTTATTTTATGCTTTGTGATTCTATCTCATAAAATAAAAGAATGACACTCCACGAGCGCTCCGATTACCGTCCCTTCACTACTCAGCATCGTGACAGAATGACCCACCTCCCTGGGACGCAGCGGGGTCTGATATTGGGAGATATCCTCCTCGGTATGGGGAAAATTACAGAGGAGGAATACTCCCATTATCGTTCAGTGGAGGAAGGCTGGGGTCTGGAGCAGCGGCGCCGTCGTCAGGGGAAACATCGACGGGCCAGAAAGGCAAAGGACCAGCCTGGAGGCCAGAAAACCCCCCAAACTGATTTTGGGGGGGGGCTATGGGGGTGGTCGGGGATCGAAATAGAAGAGCCCTGACCACTGCACTCGTGGGGGTTCCAGGAGGAGCCCCTACAGCCATGGGAGCAGGAGTACAGAGAGGAGTCGGAGGAAGACGACGACAATGTGCTTCTGTTCCCTCACTCGTGGGGGTTCCCGGAGGAACCCTCACAGGAAGGGGATTGGCGGTGGAGCAAGGACGACAGGAACAGTCGTGCTCCAGCGCCAGTTCCCAGTCCGGTGCCTCCAGCGCCGTTCCGGAGTCGGAGACGAAAGAGACCGACTCAGCACACCACACCATCTGTGCGCACCAACAGCCCGGTACGGCCCGCGCCTGCTCCGCGCACCAGCCCAATGGTGCGTGTCCCCAGCCCGGTGCGACCCGTGCCAGCTCAACGCACCAGCCCAACGGTGCGTGTCCCCAGCCAGGTACAGCCCGTCCCAGCTCCTCGCACCAGACCAGTGGTGCGTTCCCCCAGCCCAGTACGGCCCGCGCCTGCTCCGCGCACCAGCCCAATGGTGCGTGTCCCCAGCCCGGTGCGACCCATGCCAGCTCAACGCACCAGCCCAACGGTGCGTGTCCCCAGCCAGGTACAGCCCGTTCCTGCTTCTCGCACCAGACCAGTGGTGCGTTCCCCCAGCCCGGTACGGCCCGTGCTTACTAATCGTCCACAGCCCTGAGCCTACAGCGAAGGTCCTCAGCCCGGAACCGCCAGTGAAGGTCAGCAATCTAGAACCTCCAGCGAAGGTCAGCAACCCAGAACCTCCAGCAAAGGTCCGCAGCCCGGAAACTCCAGTGAAGGTCAGCAATCTAGAACCTCCAGCGAAGGTCAGCAGCCCTGAGCCTACAGTAAAGGTCAGCAGCCCTGAACCTCCAGCGAAGGTCCGCAGCCCGGAACCTCCAGCAAAGGTCCGCAGCCCTGAGCCTACAGCGAAGGTCTGCAGCCCGGAACCGCCAGCAAAGGTCCGCAACCCAGAACCTCCAGGGAAGGTCAGCAACCCAGAACCTCCAGCGAAGGTCCGCAGCCCGGAACCTCCAGCGAAGGCCCGCAGCACGGAGCCTCCAGTGAAGGCCCGCAGCACGGAGCCTCCAGCGACGGTCCGCAACCCAGAACCTCCAGTGAAGGTCAGTAGCCCAGAGCCTACAGCGAAGGTCCGCAGCCCGGAAACTCCAGTGAAGGTCAGTAGCCCTGAGCCTACAGCAAAGGTCCGCAACATGGAAACTCCAGCGAAGTTCAGCAGCCCGGAGCCTCCAGAGAGAGAACCGGTGCCCAGTCCGTGGCCGGTCGTCTGCTTCACTCCAGTGCCAGAGCAGTCCGCTCCACCGGTGCCCAGTCCGGGGCCGGTCGTCTGCTTCATTCCAATGCCAGAGCAGTCCGCTCCACCGGGGCCCAGTCCGGGTTCGGCCGTCTGCCCCACTCCCATGCCGGAGCAGTCCGCTCCACCGGTGCCCAGTCGGGGTCCGGACGTCTGCCCAGCTCCAGAGCCGGAACCACCTGTCACACCGGTACCCTGTCCGGGTTCGGCCGTCTGCTCCACTCCCATGCCAGAGCAATCCGCTCCACCGGTGCCCAGTCGGGGTCCGGACGTCTGCCCAGCTCCAGAGCCGGAACCACCTGCCACACCGGTGCCCAGTCCGGGTCTGGGCGTCTGCCCCACTCCATGGCCGGAGCCGCTCGCCAGACCAGGTCCCATTCCAGGACAGGTCATCAGACTTGCGTCAGGGAGGAAAGTGTCCACTTCACCGGGGCCAGAACCGCCACCGAGGTGAAGTGTCCCTTCTAACTACGACCAGGTCGTTATGGCCTGGTACTCCGGGCTCTATTGTCCCTCTAACCACTCTAACATCAATACAAATGCAATCAAAAATCACATCAAACACTTATCAAAACATTAGGCCTATCATACTTTTGAAACTCACCTCACTGTGATGGTACATTTGAAGAAAGAACTTCAGCAGTAGGTTGAAACAGTGTAATACATGTTGTTGTGGGTTTTTTTTCAAAGCCTAACACAACAAAATGGACAGTGCTTTCTAAGTTGATGATTAATTCAAACCATCTTTAGTCAGTTTTATATTTTTCTACCATTAGAGCTTATGCATATTCATAGGCTTACGAGCCCAAGCCTGAAAAACAAAAAAAACTGAATTAAAATTATGATTGTGCTGTTATACAATACATAGCCTACGGCATACTGATTTAAGATGTTTTGGTACATAATTGGTCTAGCCTATACTCCAAAATGTGAGTAATCGCCATTGAGTGTGGACTGTGTTATTATGCATACTGGATGGACTGGTTACCTTATGCTATGCTCCAAAATTTCTATCCACGAGTCTGGGAGATAACATATAGCCCCAGGCGATGCTGTTGGTTCATTGATTGTGCAGGGCTGCCTACAATTAGTGAATTTGTATTTGATTTTGAATAGCCTAGTAATAGGGATTTAAAAAAATATTTTCATAATTAATTGACTGACAGATTACCTTCAGCTATAAAGAATAGCTCACCACTATGCATTTCCATCTCCTCCTATCTCTTCTTTACTCCTTTCTTGAGCGCACAGTGAAATATGTTTCGCTGCGAAAACATGTTACTATTGATGTTCCCGAACAGAGTGCAATTGGTTTCCCAAACTAAGCACTGGGTAGCTGCAGGAAGGTTGGAGAGAGCCCATGGCATACGGAGTTTGGGAGAATATCACCTACCGGGCAGCAAGAGCATGCTCGTCAAACAGTGGTTGATGCATGGAGTGAAATAAGTGTTCTTATATTTATTTCTCAGCTGCTGCTCATAATACATATAAGAAGCCTACAAAATGGACTGGCGGGAAAGCGAGTAGCCTGCATTCACTAGGCTGAATGCATACATATGACATGTCTTTTTTCCTGCCATTTTCATAATGGGCCATTCTAAATCATATATTAGTAAAGACAAGATTAAATTGAGAATAGCCTGATGGGTATTTTATTTTTTATTTTACTAGGCAAGTCAGTTAAGAACAAATTCTTATTTTCAATGACGGCCTAGGAACGGTGGGTTAACTGCCTTGTTCAGGGGCAGAACGACAGATTTTTACCTTGTCAGCTCAGGGATTCGATCCAGAAACCTTTCAGTTACGGGCCCAACACTCTAACCACTGGGCTACCTGCCGCACTTGCTCAAAAAATATCCTTTCTATTTAATTCAAATAAGTTCAACTATATTCTTCTTACTATAAAATCAGATTTAAAAAAATAATGGCATGGGACTTATAAGCATATCTTGTCAGCTAAATGAACAAGTCTACAGCCTATGGCTGTCACGGATGGGTGCAGAGACAGACCAAGACGCAGCGCAGGGATAGTAGTTCGACATTTATTTATTAATACTATGTATAATAAACTTGCAAATGAACGAACTATACAACAGAAAACACGAATCGACTAAACGTCACGTTCACAAAAACACACGAAATGAACGGACGTAAAAAAAGGCACACTTACAGTGGGGAGAACAAGTATTTAATACACTGCCGATTTTGCAGGTTTTCCCACTTACAAAGCATGTAGAAGTCTGTAATTTTTATCATAGGTACTCTTCAACTGTGAGTGACGGAATCTAAAACAAAAATGCAGAAAATCACATTGTATGATTTTTAAATAATTAATTTGCATTTTATTGCATGACATAAGTATTTGATACATCAGAAAAGCAGAACTTAATATTTGGTACAGAAACCTTTGTTTGCAATTACAGAGACCATACATTTCCTGTAGTTCTTGACCAGGTTTGCACACACTGCAGCAGGGAGTTTGGCCCACAGACCTTCTCCAGATCCTTCAGGTTTCGGGGCTGTCGCTGGGCAATATGGACTTTCAGCTCCCTCCAAAGATTTTCTATTAGGTTCAGGTCTGGAGACTGGCTAGGCCACTCCAGGACCTTGATATGCTTCTTAGTTGCCCTGGCTGTGTGTTTCGGGTCGTTGTCATGCTGGAAGACCCAGCCACGACCCATCTTCAATGCTCTTACTGAGGGAAGAGGTTGTTGGCCAAGATCTCGCGATACATGGCCCCATCCATCCTCCCCTCAATACAGTGCAGTCGTCCTGTCCCCTTTGCAGAAAAGCATCCCCAAAAATGATGTTTCCACCTCCATGCTTCACGGTTGGGATGGTGTTCTTGGGGTTGTACTCATCCTTCTTCTTCCTCCAAACACGGCGAGTGGAGTTTAGACCAAAAAGCTCTATTTTTGTCTCATCAGACCACATGACCTTCTCCCATTCCTCCTCTGGATCATCCAGATGGTCACTGGCAAACTTCAGACGGGCCTGGACATGCGCTGGCTTGAGCAGGGGGACCTTGCGTGCGCTGCAGGATTTTAATCCATGACGGCGTAGTGTGTTACTAATGGTTTTCTTTGAGACTGTGGTCCCAGCTCTCTTCAGGTCATTGACCAGGTCCTGGCGTGTAGTTCTGGGCTGATCCCTCACCTTCCTCATGATCATTGATGCCCCACGAGGTGAGATCTTGCATGGTGCCCCAGACCGAGGGAGATTGACCGTCATCTTGAACTTCTTCCATTTTCTAATAATTGCGCCAACAGTTGTTGCCTTCTCACCAAGCTGCTTGCCTATTGTCCTGTAGCCCATCCCAGCCTTGTGCAGGTCTACAATTTTATCCCTGATGTCCTTACACAGCTCTCTGGTCTTGGCCATTGTGGAGAGGTTGGAGTCAGTTTGATTGAGTGTGTGGACAGGTGTCTTTTATACAGGTAACGAGTTCAAACAGGTGCAGTTAATACAGGTAATGAGTGGAGAACAGAAGGGCTTCTTAAAGAAAAACGAACAGGTCTGTGAGAGCCGGAATTCTTACTGGTTGGTAGGTGATCAAATTCTTATGTCATGCAATAAAATGCAAATTAATTATTTAAAAATCATACAATGTGATGTTCTGGATTTTTGTTTTAGATTCCGTCTCTCACAGTTGAAGTGTACCTATGATAAAAATTACAGACCTCTACATGCTTTCTAAGTAGGAAAACCTGCAAAATCGGCAGTGTATCAAATACTTGTTCTCCCCACTGTACTTCACCGTGACTGCAACATAATACGACAACGACCCACACCAGAGTGAAGGACAGACTCAACATATATGGGATCCCTAATTAGAGACAATGCGGTGCAGCTGCCTCTAATTAGGGATCCAACCCAAACCCCACACCGAAACAGAAAAGAACGACACTGTCAGACTCTGACCATAACTACATAGAGAAGCCTATTGCTTCTCTATGGCCAGGGCCTGACAATGGCATGGAGCATAGCCAGATAACATACTAGGTCTACAGTAGGCCAACACATATTCTGTTCTTTGGAAATACATTCTCTTCATACAATAATGCTTCTTTAAGATCTGACTAAAATAAATCATGGATTTATTTTGGTGGTGTATATTAATTGTATTTATTTTTTATGTTCCAAAGGCATGCATCAGCGGCTTGTAGGCTAGAGGCCTGGAGATGCTAAACCTGTTTAAGTGAGACCAGCATGACAATAACCGGCTGACAATATTTAATGACCGCCACAGCCCTTAACACGGCCCCATGTCGCAAGGATTTGTACACAATTCCTGGAAGCTGACAAATGTCCCAGTTCTTCCATGGCTTGTATACTCACCAGACATGTCACCAATTGAGCATGTTTGGGATGCTCTGGATTGACGTGTAAAACAGCGTGACCCAGTTCCCGCAAATATCCAGCAACTTCGCACAGCCATTGAAGAGGAGTGGGACAACATTCCACAGGCAATAGCCTGATCAACTCTATGCAAAGGAGATGTGTCGTGCTGATACTGATCCAGATACTGATCCACACCAATACCTTTTTTTAAGCTATCTGTGACCAACAGATTCATATCTGTATTCCCAGTCATGTGAAATCCATAGACTTCGGCCTAATGAATTTATTTAAATTGACTGATTTCCTTTTATGAACTGTAACTCAGTAAAATCTTTGAAATTGTTGCATCTTGGTTTATGTTTTTGTTCAGTATATTTATAATTATATCAGGTAATATGCAGTCCACAAGAAACCGCAACAGATAACTGATCATTTAAGATACTAATTGCATAAACAAGGTCATGGGAGTACAGTAATAAACCAACCTCATTAGAACAACATTCTATATGTTATGATTATGCTAGCATAATTGTTCCATTAACTTGGGTGGTCTTAAATTCACCAATGTGAAAAATAATACTTTTTGAGACTAAAGTGGTTGTTTAGAAATGCTAATTCTGGCCAAGGCGGGATTCGAACTTCCCCTGCCTCAAACAATACATTTTCATTGTTTTTCGGCTTATCATAATTAATAATAAACACTTATATTATGAAAAAGAAACCTACATTTTTCAATTCTCCTCATTTTTTCCTAATTGCTCCAGGGTCGCCGTTGATAATGGCAGACGCTGGCTGTGACCCCACTCTCCGAGGGTGTCTCAGGGAGAGTTGGGATATGCAAAAAAACATTTCCAATTCACACTTGTACCTGTGTTAAATATAACACATTATTATTACAAGGTCACCAACTCAAGGCTGTGAGCTCAAGGTTACATGACTACAAGATCAAAACTTCAAAGTCACAAAATATCACTGGGCACAATGCTCATCCTTGTGGCGCACCTCCACCTCTCCCCCAGAGTTGGACACACAAGTCAGCAGCTAGTTGACCAAAGCTATACAAGGACAAGGTCACCAACTAACGGCTGTGCACTCAAGGCTATATGATATTACTATAAAATCACAGACCTCTCCCCCAGGGTCTGAGACTGGTGGCAGTCCTCTCCGGAAACTATGTGGGGGTAGAACTCGGCTGGGAACTCCAGCAGGAGCCTGTCAATCAGACAAAGACGGCCCAGCAGGGCCTGCCAGTTATTGGCCTCCATCTGGGGCCCTAGGATGCAGTTCAGGACATAGTCCACCCCGCCAATACCGATGGACCCTGGGAGAGAGGGAGAGACGTTTACTGTGACTACTCTTTTTTTTGTTTGTAAACATGTTAAGACATGAGTTACAGTCATGTACATCAATTTGAGTGAGTGTATAGTGATATGAGGAGAGGTTTTCACATTTTCGCTGAGCTCCCAGCGGGGATAAATGGGATGTGTAGTTCTTACCTGCTTTGAGGATCTCTCTGCCTACTGCCAGCTCTCCCACTTGGGCTTCACACAGCTCCAGTAGTGTTGACACTGACAGCTGGCTGGTACGACTGGACACGACACAGAGAAATGACACCCACAATGTATTCATGTCCATGCTAGACTGCTAATGCTTTTCATTCATTTTGAAATCATACTTTTTGTACAGTTTGTAATATTTTGTGGACAAACTACGTAAACATATCTGACCAGCGAGATTGTAGTTCTGGGTTAACCAAGATTATATATTGTGCAATTGAGACATATTGAAATGAGACATGGGGCGTGTAATCTGTTTATTAATGTACTATCAACCTAATGAATACAGTATTATACAGTATCACAAGAATGTTTGAGTCAGTTCTTGAAGATGTACAGAACCAGTCAAAAGTTTGGACACACTTACTAATTCATTTAGCCAGTCTGTCTATTAAGTAAACTATTATTACCCTCGCTCATATCATACGCATTTTTAGCTACTGAAGTATTTCTCTGCCATCGACCTGTATAGTATAGTTAACCATCCAACATCCACCAATGTATAGTGTACATATTCAGCCAACCACCCATACTATGCAATGTCTTTTTATAGCTTTTTTTTGTACTCCAGATATCTTGTATTTCTATACTTTTTCATACTGCCGCTCTATGTACCGTGTATCTGTCTTTTGTGTACTTTCGTTGTGGCATTTTGCACCTGCCCTGTGTTTTGTTGTAGCTGCTTGACAATGAAATTTCCCCCCCGGGGGATCAATAAAGTATCTATCTATCTATCTATCTATCTATCTATCTATCTATCTATCTATCTATCTATCTATCTATCTATCTATCTATCTATCTATCTATCTATCTATCTATCTATCTATCTATCTATCTATCTATCTATCTATCTATCTATCTATCTTTACATAGTTCATGACATCTGAGTTTGTATTTAAAATAAACGATGTCGAACTCTTGTTTCTCTTTGCTTTTTTGAGCTGTTCTTGCCATAATATGGACTTGGTCTTTTACCAAATAGGGCTATCTTCTGTACACCACCCATACCTTGTTACAACACAACTCATTGTCTCAAACGCATTAAGAAGGAAAGAAATTCCACAAACTAACTTTTATCAAGGCACACCTCTTAATTGAAATGTATTCCAGGTGACTACCTCAAAAAGCTGGTTGAGAGAATGCCAAGAGTGTGCAAAGCTGTCATCAAGGCAAAGGCTGGTTACTTTGAAGAATCTCAAATATCAAATATATTTGGTTACTACATGATTCCATATGTGTTATTTCATAGTTTTGATGTCTTCACTATTATTCTAGAAAATAGTCAAAGTAAAGAACCCTGGGTGAGTAGGTGTGTCCAAACTTTTGCTGGTACTGAATATCAGGCAAATTCAAATCTGGACCTCAAAGCCAGTTCCACTGCTGATTTTCATTAATTGATTTAGAGAGCTGGGACACCAGGTGGGTGCAATTAATTACAAGGTAACACAGGAAATAAGCAGATTTGAATACCCCTGATATACATTATATCATCCAGTATGATCAGTGTGGTGAATTCTAATAAGTGCATGTCATGTTTTGTATTTCCGACCACAGGGTACTAGCTACTAGCAGTGAACCACTGACAGGCTCCCATATCTGTCCCACTCGTTAGTTTGAGACAGACTTTACCTGTTGGCGTCGGCACATTTGACCAGGATAGTCTCCACCACGGGCCGGAGCAGCTGCTGCAGCCGCGAGCGCTCAGACACCGAGTGGCAAGGCGTGTACACCAGCATTGCCCGCAAGGTTTTCTACAGAAAGGGAACAAGAGACCAGGGTTCACATCTACAACTCAAATATATACAGTACCAATATTGTTACTGTGTGTCCAGAAAGTTAAAAAGGAGAATGGTGATATATAGTGAAAAGCTTCATCACAAAGTATTAGATGGGCTGGTCAAACTAATGGCTGATAACATACTATCAAGTATGAGTTTAGAATGCTTTATATCAAGCAAAAAATGTCTAGGCCTAAATAGGGCTGGCTCAATTACTGGATAACCGTGTAACCGATGGTTATGGATGACGACTGAAAATTAAATAAACGTAAAAGTTTATTGGAAAACACGAGACGAGAGAAAACAAAACTCTGGGTGTCTAGCGACCTAACATAAAACTGTGGTCCGGCAGTGGGATGAAATGCACTTTTGTCCCTGCCGAGTTACGACCCTGTCTATTTCTGTGACAATATGGCTGCCTGGGCCTGACCAGGAGGTGGAGACTTGGTGGTGCTCCGCCCCAGGAGAGGGGTGGAGGTGCTGGGCTACAGGCGGTGCAGCCTGACTCCCAGAGAGAGAGAAGAGGCGTGGGGAGTGGTGACTGCACTGGAACGCTGCCCAGAGACAAAGAAATTTCTCACTCTCCCTCTGCCAGGCAGGCAAGGTTACTCCTTCCTTCCTCTCACGCTTCCCTCCCTCTAACTACTTTGTCCCACTCACTGTTTCACGCTCGCACACACGCACACACTATCTCCCCTCTCAACCCCCATTACTCCATGCTCCCCAGTCAACTCCACTCTTAGGAGACAGATCATATCAATAAACAAGCATTTCGGCAAAACAAACAAACTTCCAATAAAGAGGGTCACATCACATGGCAAACAAAATAGAGCTTTTTCAAAGTGACAAATTAAGTAGATCTGGCCCACTCCTCCAAATCTGGTGGTGCCCGTGGTATTCTTTGCCAACCTGCCATCATCACACATCCCCTTCTTGGTGTTGTTAGAAGAATACAGCAAACACAAAAGTCTGTCTGCTACTAAACACCCTGGAAAGCCCCCGAGAGGACAGAACTTTTTTAGTTTTCCATAACTGCTGCTCTGCTGAAGCAAAGTACTGCGGGGCAACGTCGATCTTCCAGAGGGCCTGCATTTTTTAAAACACACACCAAGAACTAGGATCCCGTGTGGCTCAGTTGGTAGAGCATGGCCCTTGCAACATCATGGTTGTGGGTTATATTCCCACCGGGAAGCAGTAAAAAGAAAAGTGTGAAATATGTATGCACTCACTACTGTAAGTCGCTCTAGGTAAGAGTGTCTGCTAGTTGACTAATAACAAAAACATTTTTATTAACTATTGTTCAAAAAGATCAAGTAAAATAAAAAGTGAGAAAGACCTTTTTTTCCTCGCTTAGTCTCCCTGGAGAATCCCTGCTGGTTTGACTCTGTTGAGACTTCCTGGATGTTCAGTGGACTTTAGAGCTAGCCAGACTAGCTTGTTGTGAAGTGAACTTCAGCACAATTCAAGAGATAGCTTTCATCAATAGGGAGGTAGAAGGGCCAAAGGGTGAACGCAGAGATCTGGTAGTGCTAACTAATAAATTCCAGAGTACCGATAACAATACTTTTCTTGTGTTTATTACTCTGGGCTGATTAGCAATGAACTGAAGTTACTTGACCATCTATTCATTGCAATCACTGTGCACAGTACAGTGTATCATTTATATTTGAAGTGATGGGGATTCCTGGAAATGCCTTCCTATTGAGGTTGTTGACCATATCTTTAAGAGTGAAGATATATTTAATATATGGGCAGTATCAGGAATGTGTGATTATCAAGCCTCTTCACTGACATTTTCAACCTCTCCTTGACCGAGTCTGTAATACCTACATGTTTCAAGCAGACCACCATAGTCCCTGTGCCCAAGGAAGCGAAGGTAACCTGCCTAAATGATTACCGCCCCATAGCACTCACGTCGGTAGCCATGAAGTGCTTTGAAAGGCTGGTCATGGCTCACATCAACACCATCATCCTGGAAACCCTAGAACCACTCCAATTCGCATACCGCCTCAACAGATCCACAGATGACACAATCTAAATCGCACACCACACTGCCCTTTCCCACCTGGACAAAAGGAACACTTATGTGAGAATGCTGTTCATTGACTACAGCTCAGCGTTCAACAACATAGTGCCCACAAAGCTCATCACTAAGCTAAGGACCCTGGGACTAAGGACTCTGGGACTAAACGCCACCAGGTGGTAAGGGTAGGCAACAACACATCTGCCACGCTGATCCATTACACTGTGGCCCCTCAGGGGTGCGTGCTCAGTCCCTTCCTGTACTCCATGTTCACCCACAACTGCGTGGCCAAACACGACTCCAACACCATCATTAAGTTTGCTGAGGACACAATAGTGGTGGGCCTGATCAACGACAACGATGAGACAGCCTATAAGGAGGAGGTCAGAGACCCGGCAGTGTTGTGCCAAGAAAACAACCTCTCCCTCAATGTGAATAAGACAAAGGAGCTACAGGAAAAGGCGGGCCGAACAGGCCCCCATTAACATTGACGGGACTGTAGTGGAGCAGGTCGAGAGTTTCAAGTTCCTTGGCGTCCACCAACAAACTATCATGGTCCAAACACACCAAGACAGTCGTGAAGAGGGCAGGACAACACCTTTCCCCCTCAGGAGACTGAAAATATTTGGCATGGGTCCCCAGAACCTCAAAAAGTCCTACAGCTGCACCATCGAGAGCATCCTGACTGGTTGCATCACTGCCTGGTATGGCAACTGCTCGGCATCCGACCGTAAGGCGCTACAGAGGGTAGTGCGTACGGCCCAGTACATCACTGGGGCCAAGCTTCCTGCCATCCAGGACCTACAGTGGGGAGAACAAGTATTTGATACACTGCCAATTTTGCAGGTTTTCCTACTTACAAAGCATGTAGAGGTCTGTAATTTTTATCATAGGTACACTTCAACTGTTAGAGACGGAATCTAAAACAAAAATCCAGAAAATCACATTGTATGATTTTTAAATATTTAATTTGCATTTTATTGCATGACATAAGTATTTGATCACCTACCAACCAGTAAGAATTCCGGCTCTCACAGACCTGTTAGTTTTTCTTTAAGAAGCCCTTCTGTTCTCCACTCATTACCTGTATTAACTGCACCTGTTTGAACTTGTTACCTGTATAAAAGACACCTGTCCACACACTCAATCAAACAGACTCCAACCTCTCCACAATGGCCAAGACCAGAGAGCTGTGTAAGGACATCAGGGATAAAATTGTAGACCTGCACAAGGCTGGGATGGGCTACAGGACAATAGGCAAGCAGCTTGGTGAGAAGGCAACAACTGTTGGCGCAATTATTAGAAAATGGAAGAAGTTCAAGATGACGGTCAATCTCCCTCGGTCTGGGGCATCATGCAAGATCTCACCTCGTGGGGCATCAATGATCATGAGGAAGGTGAGGGATCAGCCCAGAACTACACGGCAGGACCTGGTCAATGACCTGAAGAGAGCTGGGACCACAGTCTCAAAGAAAACCATTAGTAACACACTACCCCGTCATGGATTAAAATCCTGCAGCGCACGCAAGGTCCCCCTGCTCAAGCCAGCTCATGTCCAGGCCCGTCTGAAGTTTGCCAATGACAATCTGGATGATCCAGAGGAGGAATGGGAAAAGGTCATGTGGTCTGATGAGACAAAAATTGAGCTTTTTGGTCTAAACTCCACTCGCCGTGTTTGGAGGAAGAAGAAGGATGAGTACAACCCCAAGAACACCATCCCAACCATGAAGCATGGAGGTGGAAACATCATTCTTTGGGGATGCTTTTCTGCAAAGGGGACAGGACGACTGCACCGTATTGAGGGGAGGATGGATGGGGCCATGTATCGCGAGATCTTGGCCAACAACCTCCTTCCCTCAGTAAGAGCATTGAAGATGGGTCGTGGCTGGGTCTTCCAGCATGACAACGACCCGAAACACACAGCCAGGGCAACTAAGAAGTGGCTCCGTAAGAAGCATCTCAAGGTCCTGGAGTGGCCTAGCCAGTCTCCAGACCTGAACCCAATAGAAAATCTCTGGAGGGAGCTGAAAGTCCGTATTGCCCAGCGACAGCCCCGAAACCTGAAGGATCTGGAGAAGGTCTGTATGGAGGAGTGGGCCAAAATCCCTGCTGCAGTGTGTGCAAACCTGGTCAAGAACTACAGGAAATGTATGATCTCTGTAATTGCAAACAAAGGTTTCTGTACCAAATATTAAGTTCTGCTTTTCTGATGTATCAAATACTTATGTCATGCAATAAAATGCAAATTAATTACTTAAAAATCATACAATGTGATTTTCTGGATTTTTGTTTTAGATTCCGTCACTCACAGTTGAAGAGTACCTATGATAAAAATTACAGATTCTACATGCTTTGTAAGTGGGAAAACCTGCAAAATCGGCAGTGTATCAAATACTTGTTCTCCCCACTGTATATACTAGACGTGTCAGAGGAAGGCCCAATAAATGGTCAAAGACTCCAGTCAGCTGGCCAATAAAAT
The DNA here is from genome assembly GCA_023634145.1 of Thymallus thymallus. Lineage (NCBI taxonomy): Eukaryota > Metazoa > Chordata > Actinopteri > Salmoniformes > Salmonidae > Thymallus > Thymallus thymallus. Next base: position 15,413,664 of record CM042404.1, read on the forward strand.
GAAAAGATTAAGATAGGCAAAAGAACACAGACACTGGACAGAGGAAGATTTTCTTTGCAACTCTGCCTAGAAGGCCAGCATCACGGAGTCGCCTCTTCACTTGTTGACGTTGAGACTGGTGTTTTGCGGGTACTATTTAATGAAGCTGCCAGTTGAGGACTTGTGAGGCGTCTTTCTCAAACTAGACACTCTAATGTACTTGTCCTCTTGCTCAGTTGTGCACCGGGGCCTCCCACTCCTCTTTCTATTCTGGTTAGAGCCAGTTTGCGCTGTTCGGTGAAGGGAGTTCCACACAGTGTTGTACGATATCTTCAGTTTCTTGGCAATTTCTCGCATGGAATAGCCTTCATTTCGCAGAACAAGAATAGACTGACAAGTTTCGGAAGAAAGTTATTTGTTTCTGGCCATTTTGAGCTTGTAATCGAACCCACAAATGTCAATGATCCAGATACTCGACTAGTCTAAAGAAGGCCAGTTTTATTGCTTCTTTAATCAGCACAACAGTTTACAGCTGTGCTAACATTATTTCAAAAGGGTTTTCTAATGATCAATTAGCTTTTAAAAATGATAAACTTGGATTAGCTAACACAATGTGCCATTGGAACACAGGAGTGATGGTTGCTGATAATGGACCTCTGTACGCCTATGTAGATATTCCATAACATATCAGCCGTTTCCAGATACAATAGTCATTTACAACATTAAACATGTCTAAACTGTATTTCTGATCAATTTGATGTTATTTTAATGCACCAAAAATTTGCTTTTCTTTAAAAAACAAGGACATTTCTAAGTGACCGAAACTTTTGAATGGTAGTGTACACATTACCTCGACTAACCTGTACCCCTGCACATTGACTCGATACCGGTACCTCCTGTACATAGCCTTGTTATTGTTATTTTATAGTGTTACTTTTTTAAACTTTTGTTTATTTAGTAAATCTTTTCTTAACTCTTTCTTGAACTGCACTTGACTTGGGCCCTTTGGCCTCTAATGTCAATACTCAGGTGAGGAACCTTGGTGTGATTTTTGACTCCGAACTAAAATTCGATAAACAAGTAAATGCTGTGGTTAAGGGCAGCTTTTTTCAATTGAGGGGCATTGCCAAATTGAAAGGCTTCCTGTCTTTCAAAGACATGGAAACTGTGATCCATGCATTTATTTCGTCCAGATTGGATTATTGTAATTCTCTTTATTTGGAGTTGTCTAAGAAGTTGCTTTCACGGCTGCAACTGGTCCAGAATGCTGCGGCCAGACTGTTGACTGGTACCAGGAAATGTTCCAGTATCTCTCCGGTGCTGGCTTCTTTGCACTGGCTTCCTGTGGAGTATAGGGTGCATTTCAAGGTCCTCTTAATGGTTTTTAAAGGTTTACATGGGCTTGCCCTTGTATATATTTCTAGTTTGTTACAGCATCATGTTGCTGCTAGACCACTAAGATCATCTCAAAGCTTCATTTGAAATGTTCCAAAATCTCGTGCCTTTGCGGTAGCAGCACCGCGTCTTTGGAATAGTCTCCCATTACACATTAAATCCTGTGATTCCGTCGAGTGTTTTAAATCTAGGCTGAAGACCCATCTCTTCTCTGCTGCTTTTAACTGTTCTTAGCTACATGTGGTTTTTTTGTGTTTTGTTTTATGGTGTATTTGTCTATATGTTTTGTACAGTTGGGTCTGTAAAGCACTTTGGTCAACTCGTGTTGTTTTTAAATGTGCTTTAGAAATAAAAAATGATTGATTGATTGATTGCATTGTTGTTTAAGGTAAGCATTTTACGGTAAGCTCAGTCCAGAAACAACCACTAGATGGATCTACAACCATATTTCTTAGACATATCCAATTCTTTCCTTTGATAAAAGTACAGAGCTCAGTTTGATTTTCTCTTATTTAATACTAACCCCAAGATTAACTGTCATCATGGCATTTATTTATATATTTTTTAAATTTAACTAGGCAAGTCAGTTAAGAACAAATTCTTATTTACAATGACGGCCTAGGAACAGTGGGTTAACTGCCTTGTTCAGGGGCAGAATGACTTTGATGATTTTTCCCTTGTCAGCTCAGGGATTCAATCCAGCAACCTTTCAGTTACGGGCACAAAGCTCTAACCACTCAGCTACCTGCCTCCCCAGCTAATGGGAATCCTAATAAAGATAAACATTTGGGAATCGCTGGGGTTGTTTCTGGACGGGGCCTTAGACTTGAAGGGTTCCAAAATGCTTTCCCTGACAGCTGGAGTAGTTATAGAATTACATAGTAAAACGTAATTCTTAATTTTATAGGATCTCTGCAGGTAATATTAAAGAGTCTCACCAGTGCGGCCACGTAGACCTTGTAGACAGGGTCGGCACACACCATGGAGAGGACGCTACAGCATGACTCCAACAACACATCAACTGACACTTCTGTACAGCCCAGCTCGGCCCCTGGGCAGGAGTGCTCGCAATTGGCCAGGAGGAGCGCGCCGTTGACGTCGTGCAACAGCCGCCGCAGGGCCATCTCCCGGATGTTCCAGTTCCTGGAGAACAGGCAGCCCACAAACTCCATGCCAAACACCTGGAGAGGAGGATACACACACAAAAGTATAACTAAGAACGGAATGGCACTGATCTGATACAGACATCAACTACATGTAAACCCTCTTGGTATGCAAAGGGATGAAGATATTTGGTTTGGTTTGCCTAGTGCAATGGAACAGTCCCAACATGGAATGGAATAGTCCCAAAATGGAATGGAATAGTCCCAAAATGCAAGCTCAAAAGGTAAATCAAGTATTTGAAAGTATTGTACATATGTATTTGATCCAGGTCCACATTATTAGACCCCACTTCTATCTTTCCACCCCTCTCACCTTGATCCAGGGCTCGGACAGTTCTTTGTAGGTCTGGGGGATCTGCTGGACCCCGAATTGGGGAAGTGTGAAGTCCCCATCCTGGGACGATGACCCCCCTCTGGAGTCCCCCTCGCTGTGGGACAATGATGACGCCTGGGGATGGCTGCCGAGAAAGATGCCAAAGTCAGTCGGTTTTAGCGACTTTTGGGGGACTTTTTAAAATGGTGGCAATAGACTCAAGGTTTGGATTGTACATTTGAGCATTAGCAGATTCATGTTTTGAGCAACTGATATTACAATCAGCCTTGGTCAAGAATATGCTGATACAGGCATGTTCAGGAATATAGTTTTCCAAACAGGCTGAAATGGGGGGAATTTGTCATGGGAGAGGGTGGGTAAAATTCCCTTTTCTGAAGACAGCAGGCAACGAACCGGTGGAAAAAATCCTAATCCCTTCTTTAGAAACTCTGTCCTTCCTGTTGGATTGCCACAAGGGTCATGTGACATTGTGGATCATTATCATAATTGCGGTTCGACATTTTTCAGCAAAAACAACTGGGTACAGTTTCAGAGCAGGGAGGTGGCGGATTCATGTCTTGAGGTGGACAAAGGCAGACGCACAAAACAATTGATGGATTAATACATCTATCGTTCTTAGTTAATTCTATAATGTTTTACAGTGGCTACATATCCAAGGAGTGGTTGTTTAGGTGCTGTGTCTTTCATCCCTTGGCTGTAAGGATTGACAGCTAAGGGGTCTCTAATGGTGGAATGTGGGAAACTGTATGAAACTGAAACTGTATGTTTCAGCAGTCTTCACAGAGTCAAATGTGCGCTCACTATTTTTTGTTATGATCCACAAAGCCGCCAGGTAGCGCAGGCCGTATACCAAGCCAGCCTGCCACAGAAGCTTCTTCAGTGGGGAGAAAGTCATCCTCCTCTTGTGTAGTATGGGAGAAAGATCCGGAAAGATCATGATTCTGGCATCTCTGTACTTGAACTCTCCCTTTGCTCGGTGTCCTGGTAGAGAATACATTTTATGACAAATGCCCTGGGTACAACCTGGCCAGGTAGCTGCCTCCGTAGGGTGCAATGGGCCCTCTTGATTTCCAGTGGGTGCACGGAAGAGGGTAGATCCAGAATTTTGGGAATCCATTCCTGTAGATAGGATATGGTGTCTCTTCCCTCCACGGCCTCCGGGAAACCTTGAAATCTCAAATTTGAGCACTTATGGACATTTTCGTAAAAACCTAATTTCTCGAGTGTAGAGATGGCGTCTTCCAACTTCTTGTACTTTTGATCCATGATCAGCATGTTCTTTTTCTAACTTTGTCACTCGTCCCTTTGTGACTTTCTGGTCTTCGTGGAGTTTATCGACCAGCACATACATTTTGCAGAGGCGTTCAGAAAGTGTCTCTTGGATTTTTGTTATACCCTTGTCCATCTCCATTCTGAACCATGTTGGTGCTTCTTCCGAGCTAGCATCCACGAGGCAGAAGAAGGGCTGTCAGTGGGGGGCACTTTTCCATGCCTCGTCTGAGGCTTTGCTAGATTGGGCATCTTTTGTTTTGGCGATAAAAGAGATTTAAACTTCCAACTCACTATTAACGAACAGGTAAACTGTGTCAAAATGCCTTAAACATTTTTGAAAGTTCGAGGACACTACGCAGACGCGTCTTGTTAAAGCGTCGCCATTGCTGGAAGTCTACAAATGCTAGCTACATGTCAGGCTAGTCTGGTGTTCTATGCTTTACGACACAAAAAGCCAATCTGCAAATCAGAATGAGTTTTTCCCCACAAAAGGGCTTTGTTACAGACATAAATACTCCTCAGTTTTATCAGCTGTCAGGGTGGCTGGTCTCAGACGATCCCGCAGGTGAAGAAGCCGGATGCGGAGGTCCTGGGCTGGCGTGGTTACAAGTGGACTGCGGTTGTGAGGCCGGTTGGACGTACCGCCAAATTCCCTTGGAGGCAGCTTATGGTAGAGAAATTAACATAAAATTCTCTGGCAACAGCTCTGGTGGTCAACGAGGTGATGAACCAGGTCTGGAAGATGTTGAATCAAGGGGCGATGAACCACCAGTAGATTGGCCCTCACGGCTCAGCTCCGACTCTGAACTCTCCGATACACCATCCCCATCAAACACCTACAAGCGAACACATTATAATCAAATAAAGTAAAATCAAATAAAATTGTATTTGTCACGTGCGCCGAATACAACAGGTGTAGACTTTACAATGAAATGCTTACTTACAAGCCCTAACCAACAATGCAGTTTTTAAGTAAAATAAGTGTTAGGTAAACAATAGATAAGTAAAGAAATAAAAGCAGTAAAATAACAGTAAAAATAACAGTAGCGAGACTATATACAGGTGGTACCGGTACAGAGTCAATGTGAGGGGGTACCTGCAAAAAATCTTAAAACATCTCCATGGGATACTTTTGAGTTAAAATGTTTACCCAAAAGTACTGATTTCATAAACATCTCAATCTATTTAGCACACACACCCCACAGTGCCTGTGTGTCAGATGTTTCAACTAGCCCTGCTAATCATTATGATAACAACACAGGCACTGAATATTTCCCACTCACAATTTCTCCCATCCAGAAAATAGTTTATTTCACATGTTCTAACTAGGTCTGCTAAACATAAGATCAAACACTGTACAAAAGGACTTTGTATGACGATTACATACCGTACCTGGCATATTGGTGTCTGTCTGATGGTGTTTCACGTGAACACCAAGCCAATCCAGTTGTCCGACAATCGGTGGGACACACACAAGTGGCAGCCCCACTCCTCTTCTCCTTCACCCTTTTCAGATTGTGAACATATTGGTCCCAAGTCTTTCTCAGTGTTTCTTTGATATCAGTATCGGTGTTCAGATTTCTTAATATCTCCCTCTAGCTGTTGTCTTCTGCTTGCTTGTCCGAATATAACCGCATCACCGCTTGGTATGACAATAGCACCACCCTCGATCGCATGGAGCTACAGAGGGTGGGGCGTGGTTGTGCGGACAGCCCAGTATGACCTCGATATCAGGCGGTGTGAAAGGAAGGCCTGGAAAATCGTTTAAGACTGCTGTACCGGTGCATCAAGTCTGACACCAACAAGCTCCTGAACAGCTTCGATCCCCAAGTCATGAGACCGCTAAAAACAGTCACTACAGTACCAGTCAAAAGTTTGGACACACCCAATCATTCAAGGGTTTTCTTTATTTTTACGATGTTCTACATTGTAATAGTGAAAACATCAAAACTATGAAATAACACATATGGAATCATGTAGTAACCAAAAAAGAATGAAACAAATCAAAATCTATTTTAAATTTGCGATTCTTCAAAGTAGCTACCCTTTGCCTTGATGTCAACTTTGCACACTTGGCATTCTCTCAACCAGCTACACATGGAATGCTTTTTCAACAGTCTATGTTGGCTGCTTGTTGGCTGCTTTTCCTTCACTCTGCAGTCCAACTCATCCCAAACATCTCAATTGGGTTGAGTTTGGGTGATTGTGGAGGCCAGGTCATCTGATGCAGCACTCCATCACTCTCCTTATTGGTCAAATAGCCCTTACACAGCCTGGAGGTGTGTTGGGTCATTATCCTGTTGAAAAACATATGATAGTCCTACTAAACCCAAAACAGATGGGATGGTCATATCGCTGCAGAATGCTGTGGTAGCCATGCTGGTTAAGTGTGCCTTGAATTCTAAATAAATCACCAACAGTGTCTTCAGCAAAGCACCCCCACACCATCACACCTCCTCCTCCATGCTTCACGTTGGGAACCACACATGCGTAGATCATCCATTCACCTACTCTGTGTCTCACAAAGACACAGCGGTTGTAACCAAAAATCTAAAATTTGGACTAATCAGACCAAAGGACAGATTTCCACCGGTCTAATGTCCATTGCTCGTGTTTCTTGGCCCAAGCAAGTCCCTTCTTATTATTGGTGTCCTTTAGTAGTGGTTACTTTGCAGCAATTCAACCATGAAGGCCTGATTCACGCAGTCTCCTCTTACGACAAAACAGTTGATGTTGAGATGTGTCTGTTACTTGAACTCTGGTGGTCCTCATGAGAGCCAGTTTCATCATAGCGCTTGATGGTTTTTGCGAATGCACTTGAATAAACTTTCAAAGTTCTTGACATTTTACGGATTGACTGATCTTCATGTCTTAAAGTAAGGATGGACTGCCGTTTCTCTTTGCTTATTTGAGCTGTTCTTGCCATAATATGTGACCAACCACCTTAAATTGGTCTTATTTAGCAACATTTGAAATTGTGTTTTTTACATAGGATAAAAGCAGAGACACAGAGCTACAAAATTGAATATCATACACTGCATTTAAGGGAACAATGGGAAAGTAATTCTGCTTCGAAGGTTGATAAAATCTCACTTTTGAGAAAATGGCCTTTGAATGTTTTGGTACCTAGTGAAGATGTCTTCTTTGTCTACACCCTTTCAGCATCGTTCACACCCACTTAAGTTTTAGCCCCACCAATCTCGTTTCGGGGAAATAGGGATGTCTAAAAAGTATTTTATTTAACCAGCTTACTTGTTAAAAAAAAACACACTTTTGAGGCTTTACAGTGGTTTATAAAACAAGTAAGGCCAGACAAAATTGATTCACTGTTTAACAGATTTTGCAATATTCTATAACATTCAACAATTATTGAAAAAATATTTTCATTTATCTACTTAATTGTATACCCTAACAAATTCAAGAATGCTTGACAATAAATAAATTGTAATCAAATTAAAATATTTATGCATAATAATGAGTTAATCACCAGAATGCATCTCTATAGCCTAGGCGTTAACAAAGTATTCATATTAATATGATTAGGCCTCTCATAGACTAGGCCTTGTAGAAAGAGGGTCAATCAAGTTAGGTCTGACAAATTAATGTAGCATTGGAAAAAATACATAAATCCAACCATAGAGTATAACCTATCATCATCAAAATATTTTTATTTATTTATAACATGCACAATTAGAAGCATCAATCTTATACTGTATAGTAGAGCAAGCGTAACTAAATTCGAGCCCAATAACTGTTCACCGCATCCTCCTTCGATTGTCTGGTCTGGCTGCCACAAAGTCCCCACCTTGGAGACAGTCAATCACATCATTGTGGAGCTGCTGATCTGCACGAAGTGTGTGTGTGCCACTGGCGATGTAATTTGCTGGACATACTAGCTGTTCCCTGCGGCGCATCATCACTTCAAACACATTCCATCGTGGTGTTATTTTGTATTTTTATTTATCATGTGTTGTTGTTCTACCTTTTATGTTATTTTTAGTATTACATTGTTATTTATTGTTGGGGTTTGAGCCTGCAAGAAAGGGATTTCACTGTACTTGTGCACGTGACATTAAAACTTGAAACTTGAAACTTGAATGGCTATGGCACACTCTGTTCGCTAAGCCCTGTGTGGCCTAGCCTACAATAGCCTAGCGCACCGCTAACATGCTAATGTAATGCCACTGTTAGCCATGTGAGGCCTAGTCTAATATAGCTTATCTCACTGCTAAACATTGATATAGCCTACAATAAATCCACACGATATGCTCAAGTCTAAATCACTAACACTTTGTGAGCATACAGTATAAACAGCTTATAAACCATTTAATAGTTAAATAACTGTAAGTTAAACATAACTCACATTCAGCGCGCATGAGATTTGCCAAACTGCACAGCGGTTCTGTTGTCTCAGACTGAGATAGGTGTTTCCTTTCCTCCCAGACACAAATATAGTGAAGCCACTTCCCCCGTCTTTCACACAACAATACCAGATACCAGCTGGTGGGCTGCCGAATTCACCCCCCATTCCAGGGTTTTTTCCAGGAGTTCCTAGATCCTAGTCCGCATACATGTTAAAATTACCTGTAAAAATCATGGGACTTCCACTTGGCTCTACAGAGGGGGCAAATGAGCGTCTCGTGGTTCCGCCGGCATTACTCAGCCCCTGTGAGAGACAGACAGACAGACAGACAGACGAACAGAGAGAGAAATATAATTACGTCTACTCTCAGTTTAGATAGGGGACAATGCACCGACTGGCTGTCAAGGTAGTCAAGGCTCTGATAAAATGGAGCAGCAATTAGACTGGAGTTTATAGAGAGAAGAGAAAGGCCAGTGCCTCGGCACAAACATATCAGACCTCTATTGAGGGGGCTGTATAGTGCTGGCTGTGTGTGTGTGTGTGTGAGCAGGGGGAAATGGAACAGGAGTAACTGGAGTGGTGCATTGCATGTTTGTAAGGTGAATGCCCTATGCACTGTTTAACCTGAAGGAGGGAACCGAGGTACAACACAGCTTTAGGGAGTTTGCGTGCTAGTTCCCTCTACTGAAGGACATTAGAATCATGCCTGACAAGGCCAATGAACACCATGTATCACCGGAAGCCCCGCCTTCCACAGATGATAAACCATCTGCGGAGGCGAAAAGGGAATAAGCTAGAGACCTGTAGGACATAGTCATGACCTTAGGGGCGAAGGTTGCATTAGGACACACAACATCTTAGAGTCACCAAGGGTGAACTTCATACAGGAGAGGTGAAAGGATAACGTGTGGAGATCTCCAGAGCGTTCATCAGAGGCCAAAGCCACGAGCACAGCGGTCTTGTAGGAGAGGATCTTCAGATCCACAGACTACACCGGTTCAAATGGGGCCTCACACAGCACATCCAAAACCAAATCCCAAGTGGGGGCAATATGTTTGAAACCAGTCTGAAAAAGCACACACCTTTTAAAAACCGCAACGCCAGGGGATGAGCCCCTGGAGTGGCACCATCAATTACCACATGACAAACTGAGATAGCTGCCATATACACCTTCAAGGTGGAGAATGAACGGCCCTGCTCGAAATGCCCCTGTAGGAATGTCCAGAGAGCTCTGAAAACGAACAATTCCTTTATTTTGGTACCAAAGCTCGAACGCCGGCCAATAATATATACAGTGGGGAGAACAAGTATTTGATACACTGCCGATTTTGCTGATTTTCCTACTTACAAAGCATGTAGAAGTCTGTAATTTTTATCATAGGTACACTTCAACTGTGAGAGAAGGAATCTAAAACAAAAAATTTTCCTTAAGAAGCCCTTCTGTTCTCCACTCATTACCTGTATTAACTGCACCTGTTTGAACTCGTTACCTGTATAAAAGACACTTGTCCACAAACTCAATCAAACAGACTCCAACCTCTCCACAATAGCCAAGACCAGAGAGCTGTGTAAGGACATCAGGGATAAAATTGTAGACCTGCACAAGGCTGGGATGGGCTACAGGACAATAGGCAAGCAGCTTGGTGAGAAGGCAACAACTGTTGGCACAATTATTAGAAAATGGAAGAAGTTCAAGATGACGGCCAATCTCCCTCGGTCTGGGGCACCATGCAAGATCTCACCTCGTGGGGCATCAATGATTATGAGGAAGGTGAGGGATCAGCCCAGAACTACACGGCAGGACCTGGTCAATGACCTGAAGAGAGCTGGGACCACAGTCTCAAAGAAAACCATTAGTATCACACTACGCCGTCATGGATTAAAATCCTGCAGCGCACGCAAGGTCCCCCTGCTCAAGCCAGCGCATGTCCAGGCCCGTCTAAAGTTTGCCAATGACCATCTGGATGATCCAGAGGAGGAATGGGAGAAGGTCATGTGGTCTGATGAGACAAAAATAGAGCTTTTTGGTGTAAACTCCACTCGCCGTGTTTGGAGGAAGAAGAAGGATGAGTACAACCCCAAGAACACCATCCCAACCGTGAAGCATGGAGGTGGAAACATCATTCTTTTGGGATGCTTTTCTGCAAAGGGGACAGGACGACTGCATCGTATTGAGGGGAGGATGGATGGGGCCATGTATCGCGAGATCTTGGCCAACAACCTCCTTCCCTCAGTAAGAGCATTGAAGACGGGTCGTGGCTGGGTCTTCCAGCATGACAACGACCCGAAACACACAGCCAGGGCAACTAAGGAGTGGCTCCGTAAGAAGCATCTCAAGGTCCTGGAGTGGCCTAGCCAGTCTCCAGACCTGAACCCAATAGAAAATCTTTGGAGGGAGCTGAAAGTCCGTATTGCCCAGCGATAGCCCCGAAACCTGAAGGATCTGGAGAAGGTATGTATGGAGGAGTGGGCCAAAATCCCTGCTGCAGTGTGTGCAAACCTGGTCAAGAACTACAGGAAACGTATGATCTCTGTAATTGCAAACAAAGGTTTCTGTACCAAATATTAAGTTCTGCTTTTCTGATGTATCAAATACTTATGTCATGCAATAAAATGCCAATTAATTACTTAAAAATCATACAATGTGATTTTCTGGATTTTTGTTTTAGATTCCGTCACTCACAGTTGAAGAGTACCTATGATCAAAATTACAGACTTCTACATAAGTATTTGATACATCAGAAAAGTAGAACTTAATATTTGGTACAGAAACCTTTGTTTGCAATTTCAGAGATCATACGTTTCCTGTAGTTCTTGACCAGGTTTGCACACACTGCAGCAGGGATTTTGGCCCACTCCTCCATACAGACCTTCTCCAGATCCTTCAGGTTTCGGGGCTGTCGCTGGGCAATACAGACTTTCAGCTCCCTCCAAAGATTTTCTATTGGGTTTAGGTCTAGAGACTGGCTAGGCCACTCCAGGACCTTGAGATCCTTCTTACGGAGCCACTCCTTAGTTGCCCTGGCTGTGTGTTTCGGGTCGTTGTCATGCTGGAAGTCCCAGCCACGACCCATCTTCAATGCTCTTACTGAGGGAAGAGGTTGTTGGCCAAGATCTCGCGATACATGGCCCCATCCATCCTCCCCTCAATACGGTGCAGTCGTCCTGTCCCCTTTGCAGAAAAGCATCCCCAAAGAATGATATTTCCATCTCCATGCTTCACGGTTGGGATGGTGTTCTTGGGGTTGTACTCATCCTTCTTCTTCCTCCAAACACGGCGAGTGGAGTTTAGACCAAAAAGCTCAATTTTTGTCTCATCAGACCACATGACCTTCTCCCATTCCTCCTCTGGATCATCCAGATGGTCATTGGCAATCTTCAGACGGGCCTGGACATGCGCTGGCTTGAGCAGGGGGACCTTGCGTGCGCTGCAGGATTTTAATCCATGACGGCGTAGTGTGTTACTAATGGTTTTCTTTGAGACTGTAGTCCCAGCTCTCTTCAGGTCATTGACCAGGTCCTGCCGTGTAGTTCTGGGCTGATCCCTCACCTTCCTCATGATCATTGATGCCCCACGAGGTGAGATCTTGCATGGTGCCCCAGACCGAGGGAGATTGACCGTCATCTTGAACTTCTTCCATTTTCTAATAATTGCGCCAACAGTTGTTGCCTTCTCACCAAGCTGCTTGCCTATTGTCCTGTAGCCCATCCCAGCCTTGTGCAGGTCTACAATTTTATCCCTGATGTCCTTACACAGCTCTCTGGTCTTGGCCATTGTGGAGAGGTTGGAGTCTGTTTGATTGAGTGTGTGGACAGGTGTCTTTTATACAGGTACCGAGTTCAAACAGGTGCAGTTAATACAGGTAATGAGTGGAGAACAGGAGGGCTTCTTAAAGAAAAACTAACAGGTCTGTGAGAGCCGGAATTCTTACTGGTTGGTAGGTGATCAAATACTTATGTCATGCAATAAAATGCAAATTAATTATTTAAAAATCAGTCAATGTGATTTTCTGGATTTTTGTTTTAGATTCCGTCTCTCACAGTTGAAGTGTACCTATGATAAAAATTACAGACCTCTATATGCTTTGTAAGTAGGAAAACCTGCAAAATCGGCAGTGTATCAAAGACTTGTTCTCCCCACTGTATGTATGTATGTATGTATGTATGTATGTATGTATGTATGTATGTATGTATGTATGTATGTATGTATGTATGTATGTATGTATGTATGTATGTATGTATGTATGTATGTATGTATGTATGTATGTATGTATGTATGTATTGAGCATAATGTTGTTTTATTCATGTTTTCAAGTACAGGTGACAAATAATGCATTCTGATTATTGCAAAGTTTGTAATAGACAACTATGATGTGTGTAAATTTTGGTATTTAGTTGTATTGATTATAATGAGCTAATGCTATGCTATTTGCCAGCTATGTGTGGCGCCATATTTGTTGACATCATACAATGCATTCTGGGTGTCACGTAAAAGTCTGTCAGACCAAATATGTTATAATGTAATGGTTCACTCATCTTCGAGTAAACTTCTGGAAGTGAATGAAGGGAAGTGAATGATCGTAGATGACACACCCCCTTCAACATGCATACTGCAAACAGACCAAATTCATCTTGGATTCTCTTCTTATGTTTGGTTGACGCCGAAAAAACAAATATAGTGGCGCGCACAAACTACCAATCGCCGGATTATTTTAGATTTTTATAAAGTGGTTTCCTCAATTACTTCAATCAATGGTGAGCTCATCCGAGATGTGATGAATTGTAAATAGTAATTGCCATTAGCTAATTCATATTGTGGTTTCTGTCAGCCAACAGTTAGCTAAATATGACCGCTTGTGTTACGTAACTCTTTCCTCAGTTAGTGCTTAGACTAATGTAGCCAACATTTTGGATGATTGTGTTATGCTGTCGCTACTTCTGTGAATGTCTGAGCTTTGCATCCAAAAATAAACAGATCACATTCAGGACATAACTTTGTAATGACTGTGTTTGTGCAAAATATTGCAAAATATTTCAAAATATAGCCAGCTCAAACACTGACTGTTGCATCAATCAAAACTGGATGTTCTAAATAAGCGTACGGTGCAGCGACCACTATGGAATAATCACACCCATTTTTTGGAACGTGTCAAAGTGTTAAGAGGGGATGACCACTCCACTCAAATATCATTGTCAACTCTCTGATATGAACTGAAGCCATGTCTCGTGTGCCCTCTCATCCACTGGCATATTGAATGTGAGTAGCCCTGTCAATTTTCTCTCATTACTGTATGTAGAGTCAATCACATACACAAACAAAAATCACAATATTACAAATCAATGTGATTTTAATCCTTGCTTGGACTAACTCATTCTTAGTTATTTTGTCTAGCTGTGTTGTGTTATTGTCTTTTGTCTTCTCAGTCAAATCCTGTCATGCCCTCAGTGGAAGAGTCCAACACCATCCATCCATGATGAGCCTGTCCTGCACTGAAGCTTAGCCTCTGAACACCTCAACCCCTGTCCTGCACTGAAGTCAAACGCCTCTGAACACCTCAACTCATGCCTCATCCCCTCATTCAATAACTGCTGTGAACCCTTCCCAACACTGTAAGTAGCCCTCTCATTCACACTCCCCATAATATTTTACTATACATTTTGAAACACACTGTCGTCTCTGTGTGATCCACGCCTATAATGTGGGTCTCCCATCCTCCTCAATTTGTCAAGCCACCAGCCTCCACCGTTTCTGATAGTGTACAGTTGTACTCAAAGATGGACATGCAGTGGTGGTGAAGCTTGTTCCTGCAGCCCTCCTCACACACAGTCAGACTCTCCTCGTCCAGCATGTCCAACAGACAGATAGGACACATCTGCTCCTCCTCATCCTTCAGACTACTGACAGAGAGGGGGGAGAGAGGGAAAAATGGAGAGAGGTACGGGGGAGAGAAAGATTAAGAGACAAAGAGATGGAAAAAGAGAGGAAACATACAGATATAGGCAAAATTAGACACGTAACATTTTTGGTTCTCCAAAGACTCAGTGTACTGTTTATGTAAAAATCTAAAACATCTATCAAAACATATTCAAGAGCCTTCTGGCAAAACAGGTTTTACAGTACATCTGTACCTGGTGTATCTGTGTACTCTGTCTACTCTACCTGCTCTCGTTGCTGGAGGCGCCAGAGGTGCTGGATGGACAGGATGTGTGGGGGTTAGACATGCGCGACACAAACTTCTGGATGGTGTTGAGCGATGGCACTTTGATGCACGAACTGCGGCGATTGTGGTATTTCTGGAACAAACTCTCCACCTGGACGACGTGGAGACAATGATACAGTTAGACGCTCATCTTGGGTCAGTTTAGCATTTTCCCCACTTATGACTAAGGCTAGGATTGGGGCAGAGGAAGCTGATCCTAGATCTGTACGTAGGGTAAACGTCACTTCGGAGCCAGTTAGCCATAGAGATCAACCTTAACCATCATGAAGTATCTACAGTTGAAGTCGGAAGTTTACATATACAGTGGGGAGAACAAGTATTTGATACACTGCCGATTTTGCAGGTTTTCCCACTTACAAAGCATGTAGAAGTCTGTAATTTTTATCATAGGTACTCTTCAACTGTGAGTGATGGAATCTAAAACAAAAATCCAGAAAATCACATTGTATGATTTTTAAGTAATTAATTTGCATTTTATTGCATGACATAAGTATTTGATACATCAGAAAAGCAGAACTTAATATTTGGTAGAGAAACCTTTGTTTGCAATTACAGAGATCATACGTTTCCTGTAGTTCTTGACCAGGTTTGCACACACTGCAGCAGGTATTTTGGCCCACTCCTCCATCCAGATCCTTCAGGTTTCGGGGCTGTCGCTGGGCAATACAGACTTTCAGCTCCCTCCAAAGATTTTCTATTGGATTCAGGTCTGGAGACTGGCTAGGCCACTCCAGGACCTTGAGATGCTTCTTACGGAGCCACTCCTTAGTTGCCCTGGCTGTGTGTTTCGGGTCGTTGTCATTCTGGAAGACCCAGCCACGACCCATCTTCAATGCTCTTACTGAGGGAAGGAGGTTGTTGGCCAAGATCTCGCGATACATGGCCCCATCCATCCTCCCCTCAATACGGTGCAGTCGTCCTGTCCCCTTTGCAGAAAAGCATCCCCAAAGAATGATGTTTCCACCTCCATGCTTCACGGTTGGGATGGTGTTCTTGGGGTTGTACTC
Source organism: Thymallus thymallus (assembly GCA_023634145.1). Taxonomy (NCBI): domain Eukaryota; kingdom Metazoa; phylum Chordata; class Actinopteri; order Salmoniformes; family Salmonidae; genus Thymallus; species Thymallus thymallus. The sequence continues at coordinate 15,429,398 of CM042404.1, forward strand.
ATCCTTCTTCTTCCTCCAAACACGGCGAGTGGAGTTTAGACCAAAAAGCTCTATTTTTGTCTCATCAGACCACATGACCTTCTCCCATTCCTCCTCTGGATCATCCAGATGGTCATTGGCAAACTTCAGACGGGCCTGGACATGCGCTGGCTTGAGCAGGGGGACCTTGCGTGCGCTGCAGGATTTTAATCCATGACGGCGCAGTGTGTTACTAATGGTTTTCTTTGAGACTGTGGTCCCAGCTCTCTTCAGGTCATTGACCAGGTCCTGCCGTGTAGTTCTGGGCTGATCCCTCACCTTCCTCATGATCATTGATGCCCCACGAGGTGAGATCTTGCATGGTGCCCCAGACCAAGGGAGATTGACCGTCATCTTGAACTTCTTCCATTTTCTAATAATTGCGCCAACAGTTGTTGCCTTCTCACCAAGCTGCTTGCCTATTGTCCTGTAGCCCATCCCAGCCTTGTGCAGGTCTACAATTTTATCCCTGATGTCCTTACACAGCTGTTTGATTGAGTGTGTGGAGTCCGTTTGATTGAGTGTGTGGACAGGTGTCTTTTATACAGGTAACGAGTTCAAACAGGTGCAGTTAATACAGGTAATGAGTGGAGAACAGGAGGGCTTCTTAAAGAAAAACTAACAGGTCTGTGAGAGCCGGAATTCTTACTGGTTGGTAGGTGATCAAATACTTATGTCATGCAATAAAATGCAAATTAATTATTTAAAATTCATACAATGTGATTTTCTGGATTTTTGTTTTAGATTCCATCTCTCATAGTTGAAGTGTACCTATGATAAAAATTACAGACCTCTACATGCTTTGTAAGTAGGAAAACCTGCAAAATCGGCAGTGTATCAAATACTTGTTCTCCCCACTGTACCTTAGCCAAATACATTTAAACTCAGTTGACTCAGTTGATGTTACGCAATTAAAATATACCCAAAAAAAAGGGGGAAAAGTTAGTACACCCCTACCTTTACCATCACATAAAATGGCTACAATTAGAATTAGGTACCAAAACAAGTGCAAATGATTAGAAAACATTCAGCCTTCCATAAAGATAAGATAATTGGTCTGGTTTGGTCTTAACCATATGGGTGTGTGGTAACGTTTCATTCAAAGATCAAAAGACCTACCAGAGGCCCTCAGAAGAAAGATTATTATTATTATTCGAATTCCAAGCAATTCGAAGTACATCATTCCACTGTCCGACGAAAATTCCAGATCACTGGCAAACTACCTAGGACAGGTCGTCCCACCAAAGTCAGCACAAGAGCTGACCGAAAGATGCTCATAGAAGTCTCTAAGAACCCCAGGGTAACACCATGGGATCTACAGGGTACACTGTCAGAAAGAGACTGCACAAACTTGGCCTACATGGGAGGTCAGGAAGGAAGAAGCCTCTGCTCTCAAAAAATAATATCAAGACACAACTGACTTTTGCCAGACAACACCTGGTAAAGTTTTGCTTGGAAATGGATTTGTAACTTTCTTTCTTCTGAGGGCCTCGGTTAGGTCTTTTGATCTTTGAATGATGTGTTAACACACACCCACTTTTGTTCCCCAGTGTATATCTAATGTGCATTCAAGACAGTGCAAGTCACTTAAAGTTATTCTCAATGGACATACAGCGGGTGAAATAAGTATTAAACATGTCACCATTTTTCTCAGTAAATATATTTACAAAGGTGCTATTGACATTTTCACCAGATTTGGTAACAACCCAAGTAATCCATACATACAAAGAAACCAAAACAAATAAGTTCAGAAATTAAGTTATGTGTAATAATGTGAAATGACACAGGGAAAAAGTATTGAACACACTTACAGATATTTATTTAATACTTTGTACAAAAGCCTTTGTTGGTAATGACAGCTTCAAGACGCCTCCTGTATGGAGAAACTAGTCGCATGAATTGCTCTGGTGTGATTTTGGCCCATTCTTCCACACAAACAGTCTTCAAAACTTGAAGGTTCCGTGGGCCTCTTCTATGAATCTTGATCTTCAGTTCTTTCCATAGATTTTCAATGGGATTTAAGTCAGGTGATTGGCTGGGCCATTCTAGCAGCTTTATTTTCTTTCTTTGAAACCAATTGAGAGTTTCCTTGGCTGTGTGTTTGGGATCATTGTCTTGCTGAAATGTCCACCCTCGTTTCATCTTCATCATCCTGGTAGATGGCAGCAGATATTTGTCAAGAATTTTCCCATTCATCCTTCCTTCAATTATGTGAAGTTTGCCAGTACCATTTGCTGAAACCATGATGTTCCCACCTCCAAACTTCACTGTTGGTATGGTGTTTTTAGGGTGATGTGCAGTGCCATTTATCCTCCAAACATGGTGTGTATTATAACATCCAAACAGTTCAATTTTGCTCTCATTCTCCCTGTATTTCACTGGCTTTTCCAAATGTTGTGCAGCAAACTTTAAACCAGCTTCAACATAATTTTTTTCAGCAATGGAGTCTTGCATGGTGAGCGTGCATACAGGCCATGGCGGCGGAGTGCATTACTTACTGTTTTCTTTGAGACAACAGTACCTGCTAATTGCAGGTATTTTTAAAGCTCTCCACAAGTGGTCCTTGGCTCTTGGACAACTCTTCTGATTATTCTTTTCACTCCTCTGTCAGAAATCTTGCGATAGATTAATACCCGTTTTATCCTGTACACGTGGCAAATAAACGTTGAAACTATATATCTATGCATTCTCAAATACTATGAAGTTAAAACACATAACTGATGTTCTCGTGTGTGTGTGTGTGTGTGTGTGTGTGCGTGCATACTACGTATGTGTGTGTGGCTACTCACTGGCACGGGCGAGGCCCTCTTTCTGTGCACCCCTGGGGACTCAGGTTTCCCGCAGGCCCTGCCAGAGGGAGAGGATGAAGAGGAGGGTCCAGAGGAGGGGCTGCGGCGGCCACTGCTCTGCTGGCGGGAGGTGCTGGTGGGTGTTTCGGATTCCACCTCGGCCCCCTTGCAACCTGCCTCGCTCCCATCCGGTCGCAGGGGTACGGGCTTCACCACCTGAGGAGGGAGGGATGGGGAGTGGGACATCAGTATGTGGTTTGGGGTTTGGCCAAATGAGGGCCAAATGACAGAAGAGTCCCATTACAGTGGCAAAATCTGCCCAAAACTCTGCCCAAATATTCCCTAGCCACTCCTGTAGATCTTAAAGAATTGTCAAGGTGGAAGCATTATGGTGACATTTCCACCCAGCCAATCAGGGCAGCCTCAGTTCGTCAGGGCATGGACTCCACAGGTATGCTGGCCCATGTTGACTTAATGCTTCCCACAGTCGTGTCAAGTTGTCTGGAAGGCCATTCATGAAAAACCAAGCAGCATTGCAGTTCTTGACACAAACCGGTGCGCCTGACACCTACTACCATACCCTGTTCAAAGGCACTTCAATCTTTATTTAACTAGGCAAGTCAGTTAGGAACAAATTCTTATTTATTGTGATGGCCTACGCTGGCCAAACTCGGGCGACGCTGGGCCAAGTGTGCAATCACGACCTGGATTTGAACCAGGATCTCTGTAGTGATGCCTCTAGCACTGAGATGCAGTGCCTTAGACCGCTGAGTCACTTGGCACACAATCCATGTCTCAATTGTCTCAAGGCTTAAAAATCCTTCTTTAACCGGTCTCCTGCCCTTCATCTACACTGATTGAAGTGGATTTAACAAGTGACATTAATAAGGGATCATAGCTTTCACCTGGATTGGAAAGAGCAAGTGTTCTTAATGTTTCCTATACTCAGTATCTAATCCTCTCATATCTCAGAAGAGTGCCTAGAATAGAGGTCAATTTAGAAGTCAACCTCTGTGCTTGCTGTGAAAGACTGGCTGCAATGCCCAGGGTTGGAAAATGTCAAATTCCCTTAATCTGCTTGATTTCACTTAGTCATGAAAAAAAAGTCCTTATTTCAAAGCATTAACAGTATCATATCAGTAGAGTAGGGAATATATATAGTTGCTTGTATCTATAATGTTGAGTGACACAGCAAGCAAAGCACATACAGTATGTACTGTATGTGTTCTTCTGTGATGTTTGTGTGTGTGTTTGTATACTTCACATTTTTTGTACATTAAAATAACATCAGATTGATCAGAAATACAGTGTAGACATTGTTAATGTTGTAAATGACTATTGTAGCTGGAAACGGCTGATTTTTTTATGGAATTTCTACATAGGCGTACAGAGGCCCATTATCAGCAACCAATGGCACGTTGTGTTAGCTAATCCAAGTACCCGCAAAACACCAGTCTCAACGTCAACAGTGAAGAGGCGACTCCGGGATGCTGGCCTTCTAGGCAGAGTTGCAAAGAAAAAGCCTTCCTCTGACCAGTGTCTGTGTTCTTTTGCCCATCTTAATCTTTTCTTTTTATTGGCCAGTCTATGGCCTTTTATGGCCTTTTCTTTGCATCCCGGAGTTGCCTCTTCACTGTTGACGTTGAGACTGGTGTTTTGTGGGTACTATTTAATGAAGCTGCCAGTTGAGGACTTGTGAGGCGTCTATTTCTCAAACTAGACACTCTAATGTACTTGTCCTCTTGCTCAGATGTGCACCAGGGCCTCTCACTCCTCTTTCTATTCTGGTTAGAGCCAGTTTGCGCTGTCCTGTGAAGGGAATAATACAGTCATGGCCAAAGGTTTTGAGAATGACTCAAGTATTGGTCTCCACAAAGTTTGCTGCCTCAGTTACCCCTTTTCCACCAAAGCATTTTGAGAGCCGGTTCGGAGCCGGTGCCTACTCACGAACCAGTTCTTTTGTGTTTCGACAGCCAAACAACCGGTTCTCGGCCAGGAAAATTGGTTTCAAAGCGGCACCAACTCTTTGCTGGACTAGAACCGTTCTTTTACCACGTCATGCTTACGTCGGGGGCTGGGGGCAGGGTTATTGTGACCAACAACACGACGGGAAAGGTTGTGACCGCCAATGCTAAAAATACAGCGCTAGTAGATGTGTTCTAAACGTCTTCTTCTGACCCCAATATAGGATCGCAAAGCCAGGAGAAACATTTGCAGAAAGACGATGTAGTCCGCCATTGTAATTGTTATGCTTGAAGTTGGCGCAAGTGTTTCTAGGAAAGCTAAGACGTATGGCGACGTACACAGTGACGTAACGACGTCGTTCGCTGGGCTCTCTAGTCAGTGGAAAAACAAACAGGTTCTGAGAAGGTTCGCAAGTTGAACCAACTTTGAACCGACTTTGAAATAGCACCAGTTCCGAACCAGTTCTTTTTTGGTGAAAAAGGGGTAAGTGTTGATGATGGAAATTTGCATATCCTCCAGAATGTCATGAAGAGTGATCAGATGAATTGCAATTAATTGAAAAGTCCCTCTTTGCCATGAAAATTAACTTAATCCGAAAAAAAATGTCCACTGCATTTCAGCCCTGCCACAAAAGGACCAGCTGCCATCATGTCAGTGATTGTCTCGTTAACAGAGCTGAGAGTGTTGACGAGGACAAGGCTGGAGATCACTCTGTCATGCTGATTGAGTCAGAATAATAGACTGGAAGCTTTAAAAGGAGGGTGGTGCTTGAAATCATTGTTCTTCCTCTGTCAACCATGGTTACCTGCAAGGAAACACGTGCCGTCATCATTGCTTTGCACAAAAAGGGCTTCACAGGAAAAGATATTGCTGCTAGTAAGATTGCACCTAAATCAACCATTAATCAATATCTTCAAGGAGAGAGGTTCAATTGTTGTGAAGAAGGCGTCAGGGCGCCCAAGAAAGTCCAGCAAGCGCCAGGACCGTCTCCTAAAGTTGATTCAGCTGCGTGATCGGGACACCACCAGTGCAGAGCTTGCTCAGGAATGGCAGCAAGCAGGTGTGAGTGCATCTGCACGCACAGTGAGGCGAAGACTTTTGGAGGATGGCCTGGTGTCAAGAAGGGCAGCAAAGAAGCCACTTCTCTCCAGGAAAAACATCAGGGACAGACTGATATTCCGTAAAAGGTACAGGGATTGGACTGCTGAGGACTGGGGTAGAGTCATTTTCTCAAATGAATCCCCTTTCCGATTGTTTGGGCCATCTGGAAAACACCTTGTCCGGAGAAGACAAGGTGAGCTCTACCATCAGTCCTGTGTCATGCCAACAGTAAAGCATCCTCAGGACATTCATGTGTGGGGTTGCTTCTCAGCCAAGGGAGTGGGCTCACTCACAATTTTGCCTAAGAACACAGCCATGAATAAAGAATGGTACGAACACATCCTTCGAGAGCAACTTCTCCCAACCATCCAAGAACAGTTTGGTGACGACCAATGCCTTTTCCAGCATGATGGAGCACCTTGCCATAAGGCAAAAGTGATAACTAAGTGGCTCGGGGAACAAAACATCAACATTTTGGGTCCATGGCCAGGAAACTCCCCAGACCTTAATCCCATTGAGAACTTGTGGTCGATCCTCAAGAGGCGGGTGGACAAACAAAAACTCACAACTTCTGACAAACTCCAAGCATTGATTATGCAAGAATGGCCTGCCATCAGTCAGGATGTGGCCCAGAAGTTAATTGACAGCATGCCAGGGCGGATTGCAGAGGTCTTGAAAAAGAAGGGTCAATACTGCAAACTCTTTGCATAAACTGAATGTCATTGTCAATGAAAGACACTTATGGAATACTTGTAATTATACTTCAGTGTACCGTAGTAACTACTGACATAAAAATCTAAGAACACTGAAGCAGCAAACTTTGTGGAGACCAATACTTGTCATTCTCAAAACTTTTGTCCACGACTGTACACAGCATTGTACGAGATCCTCAGTTTCTTGGCAATTTCCCGAATGGAATAGCCTTCATTTCTCAGAACAAGAATAGACTGACGAGTTTCAGAAGAAAGTTCTGTTTCTGGCCATTTTGAGGCTGTAATCAAACCCACAAATGCTGATGCTCCAGATACTCGACTAGTCTAAGGAAGGCCAGTTTTATTGCTTCTTTAAATCAGCACAACATTTTTCAGCTGTGCTAACATAATTTCAAAAGGGTTTTCTATTGATCAATTAGCCTTTTAAAATGATAAACTTGGATTAGCTAACACAATGTGCCATTGGAACACAGGAGTGATGGTTGCTGATAATGGGCCTCTGTACGCCTATGTAGATATTCCATAAAAAATCTGCAGTTTCCAGCTACAATAGTCATTTACAACATTAACAATGTCTACACTGTATTTCTGATTTATTTTTCTTTCAAAAACAAGGACATTTTGTTCTTTATCTTTACTATTTTCTACATTGTAGAATAATAGTGAAGACATCTAAACTATGAAATAACACATATGGAATCATGTAGTAACCAAAAAAGTGTTAAACAAATCAAAATATATTTTATATTTGAGATTCTTCAAAGTAGCCACACTTTGCCTTGATGACAGCTTTGCACACTCTTGGCATTCAATTAACAGGTTTGTTAAAAGTTAACATTGGATGAGCTTTTCCATGCTAGTTAAGGATACTATAGTTATCACGTTCCACATTGGATTTATTAACTCCAAAAACAAATGATGTGTTTGATTTGAATTCTAGTGCCGTTCTGCACAAAAGATTAACAGAATGAAACGATATAAACCAATACTTTTTTTTGTTCTAACCACTTCTGAACTTTATTTTGCTGGTCGTAAAAATGGAACGGAATGAAAAAAATAATGATTATTTTCAGAACGAAACGATTGGAAAATTATTTAGTTTCCAACCCCTGATACTCGCAATAGCTGCCTGGTAATGTGGGGCAAAAATGTCATGGTAATGTAGAATTTTAATTCAAATAATGTTAATTGATGTGGCTCATACAATGGAATGTATTTTTTGTAATGTCAGTTAAGTTGAATCAACAAATAACAGCATATATTTTAGCGTGTCCAATAAAACATGCATCTGGGTAAAACAAAATGTTAATTGTGTAGGTAATCCTCAATATATAAATCAATTGAGGCCAGATAATTTTTTTTTAAATAAATCAGGAAAATAGCATTGTGTCAGCTAGGCTGGATGCTGCGCGAGAATTAAGGCTACGTGACAGGCTTACCATTAAACTCGTCGCCTTTCTTCTAAAATCTGGAGGACATAAAACAATATAGAGGTAAAATAGACATTGATTTTGAGACATGACATATACAGTGGGGAGAACATGTATTTGATACACTGCCGTTTTTGCAGATTTTCCTACTTACAAAGCATGTAGAGGTCTGTAGTTTTTATCATAGGTACACTTCAACTGTGAGAGACGGAATCTAAAACAAAAATCCAGAAAATCACATTGTATGATTTTTAAATAATTAATTTGCATTTTATTGCATGACATAAGTATTTGATCACCTACCAACCAGTAAGAATTCCGGCTCTCACAGACCTGTTAGTTTTAAAATGTACAGCGAAAAAGTGCAAATCAATCCCAGAACAACAGCAAAGGACCTTGTGAAGATGCTGGAGGAAACAGGTACAAAAGTATCTATATCCACAGTAAAATGAGTCCTATATCGACATAACCTGAAAGGCTGCTCAGGAAGGAAGAAGCCACTGCTCCAAAACCGCCATAAAAAAAGACAGACTATGGTTTGCAACTGCACATTGGGACAAAGATTGTACTTTTTGGAGAAATGTCCTCTGGTCTGATGAAACAAAAATAGAACTGTTTGGCCATAATGACCATCGTTACGTTTGGAGGAAAAAGGGGGAGGCTTGCAAGCCGAAGAACACCATCCCAACCGTGAAGCACGGGGGTGGCAGGAAAATTATGTGGATATATTGAAGCAACATCTCAAGACATCGGGGGATCGGGGGATCAATAAAGTACCTATCTATCTATCTATCTATCTATCTATCTATCTATCTATCTATCTATCTATCTATCTATCTATCTATCTATCTATCTATCTATCTATCTATCTATCAGTCAGGAAGTTAAAGCTTGGTCGCAAATGGGTCTTCCAAATTGACAATGACCCCAAGCATACTTCCAAAGTTGTGGCAAAATGGCTTAAGGACAACAAAGTCAAGGTATTGGAGTGGCCATCAAAAAGCCCTGACCTCAATCCTATAGAAAATGTGTGGGCAGAACTGAAAAAGCGTGTGCGAGCAAGGAGGCCTACAAACTTGACTCAGTTACACCAGTTCTGTCAGGAGGAATGGGCCAAAATTCACACAACTTATTGTGGGAAGCTTGTGGAAGGCTAACCGAAACGTTTGACCCAAGTTAAACAATTTAAAGGCAATGCTACCAAATACTAATTTAGTGTATGTAAACTTCTGACCCACTGGGAATGTTATGAAAGGAATAAAAGCTGAAATAAATAATTCTCTCTACTATTATTCTGACATTTCACATTCTTAAAATAAAGTGGTGATCCTAACTGACCGAAGACAGGGAATTTTTACTAGGATTAAATGTCAGGAATTGTGAAAAACTGAGTTTAAATGTATTTGGCTAAGGTATATGTAAATTTCCGACTTCAACTGTATATTATTTTAGAAAACAGGTTTTTAGATATTTTTGCAAATGAATAAAAAATAATACCTTATTTACATAAGTATTCCGACCCTTTTCTATGAGACTCGAATTGAGCTCAGGTGCATCCTGTTTCCATTTATCATCCTTGAGATGTTTCCTCAACTTGATTGGATCCACCTGTGGTAAATTCAATTGATTGGACATGATTTGGAAAGGCACACACCTGTCTATATAAGGTCCCACAGTTGACAGTGCAAGTCAGAGCAAAAACCAAGCCATGAGATCGAATGAATTGTCCTAGAGCTCCAAGACAGGATTGTGTCGAGCCACAGATCTGGGCAAGGGTAAAAAATTATAATTCTGCAGCATTGAAGGTCCCTAAGAACACAGTGGCCTCTATCATTTTTAAATGGAAGAAGTTTGGAACCACCAAGACTCTTCCTAGAGCTGGCCGCCCGGCCAAACTGATCAATCGGGGGAGAAGGTTCTTGGTCAGGGAGGTGCAGCACTCCACCAATCAGGCTTTTATGGTAGTGGCCAGATGGAAGCCACTCTTCAATAAAAGGCACATGACATACCACTTGGAGTTTTCCAAAATGCACCTAAAGGACTCTCAGACCATGAGAAACAAGATTCTCTGTTCTGATGAAACCAAGACTCACATCTGGAGGAAACCTGGAACCATCTCTACGGTGAAGCATGGTGGTGACAGAATCATGTTGTGGGAATGTTTTTCAGCAGCAGGGACTGGGAGACTAGTCAGGATCGAGGGAAAGATGAATGGAGCAAAATACAGAGAGATCCCTATTGAAAACCTGCTCAGGACCTCTGACTGGGGTGAAGGTTCACCTTCCAACAGGACAACGACCCTAAGCACACAGCTATGGTTGTGTTGGTGGTGTGAATGAGGACGTGTTCAGCTCCGAAGCTTCTTTACTCTATTTTGTTGTATTTTAAAGTGTGCTTTGTAGCCTTGTCTCAAGTTTAACCAGGATCGGATCCACTCATTTCTTTCTGGCCTTTCTCTGGTGAAGATCTGTTGGCGGATTGGAGTGTTTTGTGGGTGATTTATACCTTGTTGGTTAATGTGTTCAGTTGAGATTTCTGATAACATTTATTGTGTGTGAAACAGGAATTTATTGCAATCTGATTGTATGAATGATACCGGTTTTACGCATCACTTTATGGAAGGACAATTGCGTGACTGAGGTCACTTGAGTTCACTTGAACTAATTTACTGGGCTGGACTCTTTTTTTTGGCCTGAGGTACGAGACTTTTCTTGAGGAACCAGAGATTGTGTTGTGACATTATGTGTGTGATCATTTATTTTGGTAATACAACCAACCCCAAATAACACAGTCGTTTTAAAGTTATTTCCAATGTTTAAAGGGTTTATGAAAAGGGTGTTTTCATACTGACTTTTACATGAGTCCTTTAGAGGGCCATTGACAAATCTTTTCAACTTCTTGAGGGAGAAGAGGTGCTGTCGCAATAGGCTTCTCTATGTAGCTATGGTCAGAGTCTGACAGTGTCGTTCTTTTCTGTTTCTTTGTGGGTTTTGGGTGGATCTCTAATTAGAGGCAGCTGCTACCCGTTGTCTCTAATTAGGGATCCAATATATGTTGAGTCTGTCCTTCACTTGGGGTGGGTTGTTATCGATGTATGTCGCAGTCACGGTGTAGTAAGTGTGTTTTCTTTACGTCCGTTCATTGGTGTGTTTTGTGAACGTGACGTTAGTCTGTTCGTTAGTCTGTTTGTTTAGTTCTGTAGTTCGTCATTTCGTCCTGTTTGTTATACATAGTAATTATAATTATTATTACATAGTATATTAAAAGGAAATTTCGAACTACTATCCCTGCGCTGCGTCTTGGTCTCTCCACATCCCATGCCGTGACACTTCTTCACAACTGTGCGCTTGTGAGTGGACCATTTTAAGCCCTTAGTGATTTGGATCAGCTCTTTGGTCTTACTGACGTTGAGGGAGAGGTTGTTGTCCCGGCACCACACTGCCAGGTCACTGACCTCCTCCCTGTAGGCTGTTTCATCATCGCCGGTGATCAGGCCTACCACCGCTATGTCGCCAGCAATCTTGATGATGGTGTTAGAGTTGTGCTTGGCCACGCAGTATCCAGGATCCAGTTGCAGAGGGAGGTGTTCAGTCCCAGAGTCCTAAGCATGGTGACGAGGGGACAATGGTGTTGAACGCTGAGCTTTAATCAATGAACAGCATTCTCACATAGGTATTCCTTTTATCTAGGTGGGTGAGGGCAGTTTGGAGTGCAATTGAAATTGCATCGTCTATGGATCTGTTGGGGCAGTATGCAAATTGTAGTGGGTCCAGGGTGTCTGGGATGATGGAGTAGATGTGTGCCATAACCAGCCTTTCAAAGCACTTCATGATGACAGATATGAGTGCTAATGGGCAGTAGTCATTGTGGCATGAAGCCTTAGAGTTTTTGGGAACAGGAACGATGGTAGTCATCTTATGACGTGGGGATCTGCGCAAGCTCTGAGAACGCACCCAGGAATACTGTGCGGCCTTGCGAGTGTTGACCTTACTCACTTCGGCCTCGGAGAGTGAGATCACCCAGCCCTCTGGGTTGGTGGGGCCCTCACGCACGGTACTGTGTTGTTATTGTCGAAGCGTGTGTAACAATTGCTTAACACTATGGGCTACTGTAATTCTATTGGACCAGTTAAGTTCGCTACTGGAGCAGTAGGGAGAAATGAAGACCGCACAACTGAATAATTCAGGAAAAGAATGCAGGCTTGTATTTTGTAAATAAAATACACTTACAAAAAAATAAATCACCTTGAGTAAATATTGACATGCGAAATTTGTACAATGAGATCAATATGAATGAAATACATCAATAGTACAATAGACTTGTAAGGTTATCTCAGATTTCAATGTTCAATGCAAATACAATCAACATGAATCCACAGAAAAACATAACCCAATTCACAAATACTGACTTATAAACCACTGTGAGATGGAATCAAATGTGAGTGACTGTGCATATCAATAAACACTATAATGTGTTTAAGTGTAGTATGTGCTTATAACAGTCCCACTGCAATGTAAGGTGCAATGATGTCTTGCAAGAAAGAATCCTACCATGCCGTAGCATGGCAATGCAAATTCAGTGTCCTCCAAGGAAAATAAAAATAAATCTTTGCATGCAAATCTTCTTATGGATGTCCCGGGTTCGGGCGGCTCGCCATCCTTGGTGGAACAGAATCACACAATATACACTGGGGGCCAAAAGTTTGGAATATTACTAATTCAAGGGTTTTTCTTTATTTGCTCAATGCCAAGAGTGTGCAAAGCTGTCATCAAGGCAAAGGTGGCTATTTGAAGAATCTCAAATATAAAATATATTTTGATTTGTTTTTTTTTTGGTTACTACATTATTCCATATGTGTTATGTCATAGTTTTGATGTCTTCACTATTATTCTACAGTGTAAAAAATTGTGCAAATAAAAACCTTGAATGAGTAATATTCCAAACTTTTGCCCCCAGTGTGTATATATACCATGAATACCTTTCATATAAACATTAATATAGTGCTTGGCTTTAATCTCTTACAGGAATAGGAAAATAAAACTTTGTCAAAATGCTAAAAATACACTAACTACAGCACCAGGTTCACGTGGACTGAACAATAGACTAGCCTGGGCAAATGGAAAGTACTAGTGCTTACACCTATACACCATTTCATATAAAAGTCATCTAAAACATAACGGTGTACCAAAATGTATTATGATAATGGCTAATCACATTTTATAAAAGTATGAAAAATAAAATAGTTTGCCATGCATGATTAGCATGATCACTAACGTTTGCTATTTCAATTGATCGATAGCTTAGCTAGCCTAATCGCTAGCAGCTTGTTCTCCTTATGAAAACTCACCAAATCCTGGCGTCAATCTTTCCCCATTTACATCACGTTCGGCTAGATAAGTGAATGTTAATATTCCGTTCTCTTTTTAGTTCAGTTTTATACAACTTCTCACAACGATTTGAAACAGTTTTTCTTCCATATAATGGCGGTAGCTCTTCACATTCCATTCTAGCTCCTTTTCAACATGTTGGCGCCCACTGGTTTAGAACATGAGGTTAGGAGAGGTACTAAGATATAATACTGAGTTTTGATTGGTTCAAAATAAACTGTTCGTCATGCAGCTCCTGACAGCTGATTTGTAATAGCTGTCAACTTTTAAACATATGATAATATAATATGATAATTTACTGGAATCTTATTACTAACGATAAGTATTCAACATTAGTTGACCTGCGTTACACGTGCATTAAATGCATTGAGTTGGTGTGTGTGTGTGTGTGTGTCTGCATGCTCGCGCATGTGTGTGTGTGTGTCAGGCTGCAGCAGCTTACCACCGGGCCCCTCCTGCTGTGTCTCTCCAGCCATTCGTGCTTCCAATTGGGCATACAGGTGGCTTTGAGCTTCTCCCGGATCATCCTCTCCTCGGGGCGGTCCTCAATCTTCTGCAGGCCCCGCAGGGTGTCCTTACTCTCCATGTTTCGACTACAGGGAGACCGCAGAGAGAGCCTAGTTAAACAATACACTCTACAAGGTGGGCTTAATGTGCTAGTGTACGGATGTTGTTATCCATGCTTACATGATGAGTAACCTTGTCTAAGACCTGAAAACTTGTCGTGACCAAAGAGCCCACAGAGAGAGCAGAGTTAGAGAACTCTACAGAGTGTGAGTAACCTTGTCTAAGACCTGAAGATTTACGTTAGCTCCCCGAGTTAATGCCTAGGCTTTAGCTCAAAAGGGAGAGAGAGTAAGATAATACATAGTCTCGCCATGCCACATGTCCAAGTCTCATTTACAGGGTTCGTACAGACAGTGGCAAGTCAAATCCAATAACTTTTAAGTATGTTTTCAGGCACTAATATTTATTTTCAAGGACCATCAATTTGTAATTGTTCCTATTATGCAATTGTTTCTAGTCACCACCAGACAGCAGTATATCGCCATAACCTCATAAAAAAAAAAAAACGAACTTACTATTCATCACAACCTTACAAGTTCTACTCAATAAAACATGGTTTCACTACTTTACTACATACTTGAGTGGTAAGTCAGTACTGATGATGTTGACTGATTTCCTTATATGAACTGTAAATCAGTAAAATCTTTTAAATTGTTGCATGTTTTGTTTATATTTTTGGCTACTTGCCACTGTAGGGCTGGGCTGAGGTAGCCCGTTTCAGCCTATGTCGTGGGCAGAGTTTCCCATTGAACAGAGTGGTGAATGAATGCGCTGCTAACAAGGCAAATCCAGGGGAGTAGGCGAACATACAGTGGGGAGAACATGTATTTGATACACTGCCGATTTTGCAGGTTTTCCCACTTACAAAGCAAGTAAAAGTCTGTAATTTTTATCATAGGTACACTTCAACTGTGAGAGACGGAATCTAAAACAAAAATCCAGAAAATCACATTGTATGATTTTTAAATCATTAATTTGCATTTTATTGCATGACATAAGTATTTGATCACCTACCAACCAGTAAGAATTCCGGCTCTCACAGACCTGTTAGTTTTTCTTTAAGAAGCCCTCCTGTTCTCCACTCATTACCTGTATTAACTGCACCTGTTTGAACTCGTTACCTGTATAAAAGACACTTGTCCACACACTCAATCAAACAGACTCCAACCTTTCCACAATGGTTAAGACCAGAGAGCTGTGTAAGGATATCAGGGATAAAATTGTAGACCTGCACAAGGCTGGGATGTGCTACAGGACAATAGGCAAGCAGCTTGGTGAGAAGGCAACAACTGTTGGCGCAATTATTAGAAAATGGAAGAAGTTCAAGATGACGGTCAAACTCCCTCGGTCTGGGGCACCATGCAAGATCTCACCTCGTGGGGCATCAATGATCATGAGGAAGGTGAGGAATCAGCCCAGAACTACACGGCAGGAGCTGGTCAATGACCTGAAGAGAGCTGGGACCACAGTCTCAAAGAAAACCATTAGTAACACACTACGCCGTCATGGATTAAAATCCTGCAGCGCACGCAAGGTCCCCCTGCTCAAGCCAGCGCATGTCCAGGCCCGTCTGAAGTTTGCCAATGACCATCTGGATGATCCAGAGGAGGAATGGGAGAAGGTCATGTGGTCTGATGAGACAAAAATAGAGCTTTTTGGTCTAAACTCCACTCGCCGTGAAGCATGGAGGTGGAAACATCATTCTTTGGGGATGCTTTTCTTCAAAGGGGACAGGACGACTGCACCGTATTGAGGGGAGGATGGATGGGGCCATGTGTCAGTAAGAGCATTGAAGATGGGTCGTTGCTGGGTCTTCCAGCATGACAACGACCCGAAACACACAGCCAGGGCAACTAAGGAGTGGCTCCGTAAGAAGCATCTCAAGGTCCTGGAGTGGCCTAGCCAGTCTCCAGACCTGAACCCAATAGAAAATCTTTGGAGGGAGCTGAATGTCCGTATTGCCCAGCGACAGCCCCGAAACCTGAAGGATCTGTATGGAGGAGTGGGCCAAAATCCCTGCTGCATTGTGTGAAAACCTGGTCAAGAACTACAGGAAACGTATGATCTCTGTAATTGCAAACAAAGGTTTCTGTACCAAATATTAAGTGATACATGCTTTTCTGATGTATCAAATACTTATGTCATGCAATAAAATGCAAATTAATTACTTAAAAATCATACAATGTGATTTTCTGGATTTTTGTTTTAGATTCCGTCACTCACATTTGAAGAGTACCTATGATAAAAATTACAGACTTCTACATGCTTTGTAAGTGGGAAAACCTGCAAAATCGGCAGTGTATCAAATACTTGTTATCCTCACTGTATATTAATCATTCATGATTCCACTCGTTCGCAGTGGTAGGTGCGATTAGAACTCAGATCAAGAAGCCTTCTGAGTGTTGATCAACGCTGGGAACGCAATAATAAGTGGGTAAATGATCATTATAAAATAAAAAGGTGTATATGTTAATTTTAGAGAATCTCTTATAAAATGGGTTAAAGTTTTGTATAGTAACCCAAGGTTGTTTTACAAGGAGTAAAACAAGGTTGTCCACTATCGGCATATCTATTTATTGTTGCCATTGAAATGTTAGCTGTTAAAATCAGATCCAACAATAATATCAAGGGAGTAGAAATCCAAGGCTTAAAAACTAAGTTGTCATTGTACGCTGACAGTTAATGTTTGCTATTAAATCCACAACTTGGATCCCTCCACAGCCTCATAGAGGATTTAGATACTTTTTCTAACCTCTCTGGATTAAAACCAAATTATGATAAGTGTACTATATTACATATTGGATCACAAAAAAATACTTTTACGTTACCGTGTAGATTACCAACAAAATGGTCTGACGGGGTTGTGGACATACTTATGATGCATATCCAGAAAGAAAGAATTCTCACTCCAATACATTTTTATAGAAAATTTGCAAAAATAGACAAGATAAGAAAAGGAAAATACCTGTTTGTGGAAAAATCACCCTGATTCACTCTTTAGTCATATCCCAGTTTACCGATTTGCTTATGGTCTTGCCTACACCTAGCGACCTGTTTTTTTAATTATATGAGCCAAAATTATTGAATTTTATTTGGAATAGCAAACCAGACAATTAAAAGGGCCTATTTATCTAATCAATAAGAATTCGGAGGGCAGAAATGATTAAATATTAAAGCATTAGACCTCTCTCTAAAGTCGTCAGTCATACAAAAGTTATATTTAAATCCAAACTGGTTCCCTAGCAGATTAGTAAGAATGTCTCACCGCATGTTCAAGAATGGCATTGCCACAAAAATGGAAGAGGGAAGTGAAAGGGGGAAAAAGTAAGGAACTTGTCTATGGGCCCTGCATTAAAGACCAAAATTGGTTAAAGAAAATTGTTATAAATAAAGAAATACACCAGTTTAATTTAAGGACTAAAAAATTGACAGCTGTACCGTATAGATCGCAAAATAGTTGGGAAGAGATATTCGATGTACCGATTTCTTTCAATTTAAAGGATTATACAAACCAATAGAATGTTATATACAGTTGAAGTCTGACATTTACATACACTTAGGTTCAAGTCATTAAAACACATTTTTCAACCACTCAACAGATTTCATGTTAACAAACTATAGTTTTGGAAAGTCGGTTAGTGCATGACAGAAGTAATTCTTCCAACAATTGTTTACAGACAGATTATTTAACTTATAATTCACTATATCACAATTCCAGTGGGTCAGAAGTTTACATACACTAAGTTGACTGTGCCTTTAAGCAGCTTGGAAAATTCCAGAAAATTATGTCATGGCTTTTGATAGGCTAATTGACATAATTTGAGTAAATTGGAGGTGTACCTGTGGATGTATTTCAAGGCCTACCTTCACACTTATTGCCTCTTTGCTTGACATCATGGGAAAATCAAAAGAAATCAGCCAAGACCTCAGGATAAAAATTGTAGACCTCCACAAGTCTGGTTCATCCTTGGGAGCACTTTTCAAATGCCTGAAGGTACCACGTTCATCTGTACAAACAATAGTATGCAAGTATAAACACCATGGGACCACGCAGCCGTCAAATATTGAACAATCTAGGTTTGCAAAGCTCTTAGAGACTTAACCAGAAAGACTCACAGCTGTAATCACTGCCAAAGGTGATTCTAATATGTATTGACTCAGGGGGTTGAATACTCATCTAATCAACATAGTGTTTTATTTTCCATTAGTAAACACAAATTGTTTGAATTTTTCTACCACTTTGACATTAGAGTGTGTTGTGTAGATCGTTGACAAAAAAATGACAATTCAATAAATGTTAATCTCATATTGTAACAGCAATTTCTTTTTTTAAATCAAGGGGGTGTGAATACTTTCTGAAGGCACTGTATAGGGCAATTTAGCAATTAGGATTTATCTGTAATGGTTATAAATCAGGCCTTGTCGCTCACTGTTGGCATAGGCCTATAGATAAATGTGCACATATTTCTTTCCAGTGCGGGCCGTGTGTTCTAAAAATACAGTAAAACATTTTTTAATGTCCATCCCTTAACAAAGGTGATGAGGGGAACCACGTTCGCATTATGAACCACTTTCGCATAACCTTGTCTAAGACCTGCTAGTGCCTAGGCTTTAGCTCAGCAGGATAACACAGTCTTGTCAAACTGGAGACCCAGGTTCAAATGCAGTTGGTCACACTAGCATACATTGCTCTGATGAAAGTGTCAATCTCCATAATGAGCAATAAACTCTATGGAAGGGAAGTTCTAAACCAGTACAGAAAAGTAATTCCGCTGAAGCACTTGTCTACGACAAGATTCCACTTTTCATACTGTAGGTTGACTTTACTCCATCCCAAAATATGACTTCAGAACAAAGACTGTATGCTTCTGTTTTGATCGTGTAAATGTAAGTGGAAAGTGTCACAACATTAAGCATTATCAAAAATCCAAATGCATCTCAAATGAACTACTTACAAGATACCAATATCTACTCTCGCAAACATACTGTTTTGGGAATTTACATGAACAGATGGCAATACAAGTTTCATGACATAAACTAGGGGTCTGACATTTAAACGTTGAAATTAAATTGGGATCATTAACATTTTGAAAAAATCCCTAACCAAAATGAAAAGGCACTGTGAGACCCAACTCATTTCTGGCACCAGTGTGATAATGGACGGAGTGATAAAATCACAGCGCTGATTACAGAAATGATTGCAGTTGATATGCAGCCATTGTCAACAGGAGAGGATGTCTGCTTCAATGCCCTAATGGCATATCTAGAACCAGACTAAAAGATGCCAGGTCGAAGAAATGTGACTGAAATTGTACAATTATTGCTCTGCAAGAACAAATTCTGAGACCTCAAACACCATACGTGGTGTTAACAGATTATTGGACGTCTATGAACACGTCACACATCACTGCAATGAGCCATCACATTGATGGGAAGTGGGACATGAAGTCCCATGTACTGACAACTGAGAACATGTAGGAGAGGCACACAGAGAACCTAAAACGGCATTAACTACCATCGTTGCGGAGTGGGACAGCTGTAAGGTGAGCGCCGTCTGGTAGGTAGCCAGGACTACGGTAGATTGAACTGCATTGCCTCTTAACGGTCATACGCAGAACCATATCTGAACATTAAGAAAATGTTCACATTTGTCACATCCCTAACACAAACTTCTCCCTGGGATCCAAACTTGATGCAATACAAGAGCCTTCTTATTTAGCCATCTTTCCCAAACAGAATGAGAGCATTCGGAGGCTTATATGGGCCTCCACTTGTATTATGTTAGCTTATGTATACATCCCCATACAATCCCAGAGCAAACAAATCCTTATTCTACCCCTGCCCAGTCTGTGTTTAAGGCTGTCGGGTTGGAGTGCTTCAGAACAAATATTCCGCCTCACACCAGAGGATGTTATGATAAGGAGCCGCAGCAGTCTGAGCCTGTTAGATTTACAGTACATCATACAAATGGGATCTGACAGCATTGTTCGCTGTACTCCCCATGCTGCTTTGTGAATGAGCCTCCCCCTTGGACTACTTTCAGGTCCAAACACTTTGCCTTAAAAAAACAAGCTGCCCCACAAACCTCTCTGGTAAGGCCTCGGAGGGCTGTGGTCAGGTCAGTTCACTGCTCCACAACAACAAACTTGGAGTATTTTTCCATTGGCTGAACTTGGAGGTGTGGACTGGTCACTCCCTGGTCAAAAGTACATGAAGCTTGCTCAAGTCAAGTCATGAACCATTTTCACTTCTTCAAATGTAAATTCTCAATTTCATACGAATTATAGAAAAAGTAAAAAAAGGACAAAGTCGCTGAGTCTACTGAGTCCTTGAACAAACAAAAGGCCAGTGGTCACCATTCAAAATTACAACATCCTGAGAAAATAAATACCACATCTAGCCGAAACATCAAAAGTCTCTCACAAAACTGTTATCATTGGTTGTCAGTCAGAAGATTAAAATATCAATTATATCAACCTTTGCTCTGAGAGGGAAAAATCCCTCCATTGGATACCGTTGTTGGCCAGACCTCACTGCATGAAAATGGCACCATATTCCCTATATAGTGCACTACTTTTGGTCAAAAGTAGTGCACTATCAAGGGAATAGGGTGCCATTTGGGATGCAACCCTTCATTTAATGAGGGGAGTGAATGACCAAGCGAGGTGGATCCCTCATCCTGAAAGGAACTCACCCAGCGGGCTAAGCTTTGGCCCCAAATGTCCGTGGGGAGTCACATGCAGACCAGGGCCAGCTGCGGCCACTAGTCATCTTTAATTGACATTCTGATCAAAGCCTCTACCCCCTTTGGCCTTTTCTGTTAGTTGATTGAATAGAGGGCTCGACTTGCTGCGGCAAAGAATTGCTGTTGGTTTGACAATAACAAGTGGTTGGTTGGAGGGACAAACTGCAAACAGAGAAATAACAATGGTATCCACAATTCATCTGACTCTGGGGAAAGTAGATAAAGGGCTTAATTGCCAAAATCTAGAACTATCCTTTTACTGTGTAAGCTTAAGGCCTGCACAGACTGTACGATTTTAGCGGTCTTATGCCATGTCTGACATCTTGGCTCATTCAGTGTGACGTCTGCCGATTTAACCTTTTCACGCGAGTTCCAAATATCTGTAGCGGTCACCCCAGTGTGAGTATTTTTATGTGTGTGATGACAGAATGCACTCACTGTTCCAAAATGTGATTTAGGCAACTGGACAGTTAACCTGTGCTGCCCTCAAACCAAGGAATGCTGCCTGCTAATTATTTATAGGCTATGTTTCAACTTGTCCATTTCAACAGTTTGAATTGAGGTGTGTTCTGCCTGCTCAAAAATTCACATAAGAAGTAGCCCATTTCACTGTTGCGGACAATTTATGTTTGATGCTTTACTGAGCTGGACAAACTTCTCTCTTCGATGACAGCCCCAGCACTTCCCCAGTGCGCATCTCTAGTCAGAACAGGCCTTTCCCCACTCGCACATTTTCTGTCTGGCACCCATGTTGCCTTTATTGTTGTTTTCCTTACAAATAATGACTTCTGACGTGCGTTCCTATCAAAGTAAGTGCCATATTTTCTGTATATCGTGTTGTAGTTTCTACTATAGCATACCATACGTATTGAGCATAATGTATTTACTGTTTTGTTCATGTTTTCAAGTACTGGTGAAAATCATGCATTCCAATTCTTGCATAGATTGTAATGGACACATGATATATGTAAAATACTTTTTTGAAGGTTGTACTGATTATGATGAGCTAATGCTAAGCTATGTGTGGTGCCATGTTTGTTGACATCATACAATGCATTCTGGTTGTCACATAAGCATCTGTCTGGGCTGTTGCAGTCACCATATTACAGCCACAGTCAAATTCCATGTGAACGTTTCTGCAAGATAATTAGGCTTCCCTGAGCTCTGATGCTGCTGATGGTCATTAGTAGCCTACCAAACTTGCTAACTGGTACTAAGCACTCTATTGTCCCTCTAATCACTGACATCAATGCAAATTTAATCAAAAAATCTAATAAAACACTTAATGAGAGCCCATGAGCTCATGTTGCGCAACATTTCTATAGGCTATGCAATTGCGTGAGAACTGAGTGATGGCCACTACTAAACAGAGGAGGATCCCATCATCGTTCTATATACTAGGCCTACTATATTTATTTCTCAACTTTCCTAATATTAAGCACATTGTTAACTAAAGTGGACAAATAACTTCTTAAAATTAAGCACATTAATCTGCGTTACACAGCATTTAGAGCTTAACTGGCATACATAAGCAGCGTGTGAGCATAATCGCATTTGCACATTTGATAAGTGTTTTCCTGCTAATGGAACATTTGTGCTTATAGCCTACTGCCATGTACACATTGCTGCGCTTATAATATGAAGAAATAGCCTAATAGCCAACCACTAACATTCTAAGCTAAACGCTCTGATCTGTTGCGTCAGCCACATTGCGTAAAAAATGTTTTTTTGATGCTTAATTTGGGATTTATTGCACCCCACAACTGTCCCAGACTATGTTTGGAATATTTATTTATTGCACAGAATAGAATAGGTCGACTTGTGTACGATGGGGTATAGTAGATTGACATAGGCTAGTGCTTTTGCTGTTCATTAGACTTACTCATCTTGTTGGCTGATGAAAAGTAAATGTGGCCAGTTTTTCCAATATCTTCAATATGCACCTTGGATTTGGATAAGGACGCGCACAGTTGCGTCCCGATGTGTCTGTCTTCACTTGTAGCCTGTGAGAAAGACGTGATCACGTGATGGAGAGTCATGTGACAGAGGCGCTTCGGATTGCGCAGGACTCAGGGAGAAAGGCAGTACACAGCAGGCATGGACGCGAAAGGCATGGATTCTTTTAGGGTGCATTACGGTCACAAAGGGTATTCTGGCACATGCGCAGACCAAATACACCATTGCTGCTGACGTAGCTGACATCGGCTGACGTAGCCTCAGAAGCCAGTCGTAGAATGTGACAACAGAATTGAAATAAATTGAACTGAATCTGACTTACATTGTGGGAAGGCATTTAGCTACCATGTATTGGACTTTTCCTCTGTGGATGGCATGTTGGTCGCAAACAGAGGAGGGCTTTGAAAGTTGTAGCCTATGGACTAGTGGGAAGTCTTGTGTGTATTTCATGAGTGACAGTGTGTGAGTTGGGATAATGAAACCAGATAGCAGGAATTTCCCATCTTTCCTCTGAATAAAGAGTCGGCGGTGTGGCCATTAGCTATCCCACAGTCCTGTGGTCCAGGAACGAAGGGGCATTGTGGGCTGTGCAGGTGGAACGTGGAAGGGCCGGCAGGCTTGGAGTCCATTTCAAACCTCCACATAATCACATACTGCGTCACTCACACGCACGCACACAGAGCCACAGAGCCAGGCTCGCTGGGCACAAACACTTTCTAAGGACCCTCTGCGCAAAAACTCTGGTTACTTGTTCACGCAATCCCTGCCTCTGCTGGAGGGGACAGGGGAGCCACTGCTGCTTAACGGAGAATAATGGCAGACGGAGCTGATATGCTGCGTTTCTGTAGGACATGAAGTAGCTATGGAATGTGAGTAGTCTAGGTGGTTCATCTGTGGTGTGTGGTTCCTAAGGGTGTAACTAAGGAGTGAAGCTATTCTAGTTTGTCCTTTACATAGCAGGGTTTGACATGGCAATGGCCCAATGGCCCGGGACCAGTAAAAGAGTATGTTGGGCAAGTTGATTGGCTAGTCGTAAACACAAAGCGCGACTGGTTGAGTGTCATGAGTTAGAGCAGGGATAGGCAACTGGCGGCCTGCGAGCCGTTTGCGGTCCTCACCCTCTCTTTGTGGCCCTCATGACTTTAGGAAAAAATATTAGAAAAAATATATATATATTCAACCTTAAATATGTTGTAAATTTTGTATTTGAATGAAAATCTTTGCTGGAAAAAACATGAAATAAGACTGACTGGAGGAGCAACCTGAGTGTTCACATGCTGACGAGCTTGCTCTTCATTAGCTTGGAGGGTCCCAACCCCATGCCAATAGTGAAGAGGTGGCTCAAGGAGGCAGACAGAAGGAGCTTGCAGTGAATTGATATAATGCAATCAAATTAATTAATCAGTTTGTTGTTCCGGCGAATCATAATGTATATACAATCAATAAAAACATTTTTATGAAAGTTTTTCATTCTCTTTCTTTCAGGGCCAGGTAAAATGTACAAGGGGCCAGTGAAACTCTGATCTACTGGCCCAGAGGTCATAGAAGTGGTTCCCAAGCGTTTTGTGTCATTGGAGACCGGTCAGTATGGAGGATATTTGGGGCACTCTGCTGATAGAAGCAGGCAGAGGGATTACCTTATATGTATCAGTCAATCAGCAGTATTTAATTCTAGGTTCCTCTGACAAGCTACACTCACCTGGTGGTTTGTTGGAGGAAACCAGATCTGTCTCTAATAAATGTTTGTCAACTTTCTAATTGAGCATTTTATTTCATCCTCACATCTTAGTTCCTCCAATACCAGAGAAATCATCATATCAGGAGCCAAGGCTGAGGAGACTCGACAACTTTAAACACAACTTCAAAACAGAAACAGCATAGCTAACCACTCAGACAAAACAAAAAGAAACAATTGAATTTGGCGTAAAAAAACCTGTTACATTTAAATGGGAAGGAAACATATCCATATGACTAACGGATGCAACAAAAAGGTCAACTGTTCTGATTAAAATGTCATAGAAAACGAGCTCGACAAAGATCTGATTCCACGTAACCGTAAATTAATCAATGACACAATTACATTTCCAGCGCCTCTAAATATTGAGTGGAATCTGACATAACTCTCCTGTGACTTACAGCTGACTTGCACCATCACCATGAGGTGGGTGATATAAAGCCACATACCACCTAAGCGAGGAACCAACGGTCAACTAATGGATCTTGGGAGATCTCCTCGACAGACCAATAAAAGTTGATCTGAGGCAATGTTCTATTATAATTTGGGAAGCAACGGTAGTTAACCAGTTAGACAACTGAAACGGAACTGATAAAAGTCAATGTAATCCCCCCAACAACTCGTCAAGTCATGAGACTAAACCTGGTGGAGTTAGTTTTAAGTGGATCTTAAATTGGGATGACATTTTAAATGAGCGCTTTCAAATCAATCAATGTGATTTGATTTGGCTGATGAATCTGGCTGCTTTTAGACCCATTAGTCTTATTTATGTTGATTCAAAGCACATCAGCAATGTTGCTTGTAAACAGCCAGAGAAATCAAATGAATGCAGTTTCAAAGCAGGATTCTGTCCATCGTTTCCATGTTGAGAGAATCCGCCATGGAAGGACTATTTTGACAAAGCGCTGCAGTGTTCCCAAGAGAATGGGCATTGGGGCCTAAGAGTGCAGACAGAACCCATTGAAACAGAGGGGAATTCTGCTTAACTGAATGTTATCTTCAGTATCAGGTAACCTGCCCACACATATTCCCCTCTATCTAGAGCTGGGAGCGTGTGGGGGGGCAGGGGCGCATGTGAACATGGACATTTTAGCATCTATCACAAGTCCCTCTTTCTCTAAGGAAAAAACAGGTCCGGGGGAACAAACCCATTGGCATATCATTTCAACACAAGCAAATGGCCGGTCTGAACTAGACGAACATGAAAATCTATTGTCAATTGTAATAACCTGAGCTGAAGGGACACTTCAGAAGTCGTGTTGAAGTTCTGTCTTCTGCGTTAACTTCCTATCAGGTGATCAAACAAAACAGCAGTTTAGGTCAGAGAGGGGAAATAAGTCCAAGCAGATATCCTGCCACACATGTCCGACAGACCGAAACTGGTCAACCAATACTAAGAGGAGCAGTTCCCCACTTCCTCTTCAGATCATGTTGACAGGAGAGAGAAAAAACGACAGCATGATAGATATTTTCACAAGATTTTGAAAGATGCATTCCACAAGTTGCCAGTTTGAAACCATAAAATGCCACCCAAGTCAAATATTTTATTTAACTAGGCAAGTAAGTTAAGAACAAATTCTTATTTACAATGACGGCCTAGGAACAGTGGGTTAACTGCCTTGTTCAGGGGCAGAACGGCAGAATTTTACCTTGTCAGCTCGGGAATTCAATCCAGCAATCTTTCGGTTACGGGCCCAACGCTCTAACCACCCCAAAGGGTTGGCAGGTAGCTGATTGCGGGCCTCAATAGCAATCTGATGCAAAGAAGGGAAATCAGGTTTCCCTGCCGCTGAGCTTTTTAAGGGGATTTAACAGACAGAGGTGATGTCATTAGGCAGAAATACTACTGGTAGGTATGTTGGGGAAAAAAAGGTTTCCTACAGATGATGCAACAAACACAACCATGCCTTATTAAGAAGGCCAAAACCATGAAAAGGTTTGAGCAGAGAGTCTGTTGACATATCTGCATAGACTAATTTTGTCCCTCTGACATAAACTGCTGTTTTGTTTGCTTGCCTGAAGAGGTTTGGGTCCAAATCCCATCCCTGGTTGGGAGTGTAACTGGGTCACTATGCAAGAGGCAAAAGCTGAGTTCATGTAAAATATTATGCAATACGGAAGTGGAGCCCCTTTGGAGACTTGAAGAACCAATCAACCTCTAGAAACACTTACTCTCTGCTGAAATTACCACAGGATTGATATCTTGGCTACAATAGATTGACCTTAAGTGCTCTGAAAAACAAATAACGAATCCATCTTGCCATTGTCATACAGTATGCATCAGCTTACTTGGTGCAGAGCACTTAAAGATGCACATTATGGAAATAATATAATACATATACCATGTTCTCATCTCACGAAACCACAAAATCCTCAGCTTTAGATAAATAACGAATTTAGCCTCTAAGTATCTGACAACAAGACATGATAAATTCACAGTTGAGAGTTAATGCCCAAGTATGCTTGAGTAATGGCAGGTCTACCCATTTAATAGCAATTTAGTTTGTTTCCCAACATTTTGCTAGCTGAGTTCTCTATTTTTGATTTGAAACAAATACAAGAGTAGAAATCTATCAAATGTTGGACTAAAGCTGTAACCCTGCCTTTCAAATATCTCTCTATTCCATAACAATGAGTGATGTCTGATAATCACAAGATTTAAGCTGCTGACGGAATTAACACAAGGTATTCACTTTCTCTAGATCTTATATTTGAAGATAATCTGAAGCTTTCATTTAAGTGCAGCTAACTAGTAAGTACTAGTAAGGCAGCATGCCATGGTCTCGCCTGCTAAAAATACTCAAATCTAAAAGTCTCTGGAACAATCTAGACAAAGATACACACAACCACCAAACAAACTTGTGATAGAGGCCCTTTTGAGGGCCAACCTTAGACTAAAGTTCACAATCATGTCTCTCTAATGAGACTCCATGGTTTCTTTGTTTAAAGTTACAATGTTTAGTCCCACTTGCATGTTAATTTCACAAACAAAACTTCCATGACTTCCTCTGCTGTGCATTCTAGTCATACCGGAGCTAAAGACAGCTGCCGGTATCTTATCTATCTGACCTAAAAACATGGCAGGTGTTACATATTCACTTTGCTGCCTCAGAAGTATAGTGGAGTTCAGAAGAAAAGGGCTAACCTAGAAGATGTAGGTAATTTCCCCAAGTTAATAAATACTTTCAGTGGTTACATACAGTGCCTTCGGAAAGCATTCAGACCACTTGACTTTTTCCACATTTTGTTACATTACAGCCTAAACTTAAAATGGATAAAATAAAATACATTTTCAGCAATCTACACAATATCTCATAATGACAAAGCTAATGAACAGTTTTTTGCTAATTTACTGAAATAAAAAACAGAAATACCTTATTTACATAGGTATTCAGAACCTTAGCTATGAGACTCAAAATTGAGCTCTGGTGCAGGAGAGGAGATCATCCTTCAAATGTTTCAACAACTTGATTGGAGTCCACCTACAGGTAAATTCAATTGACTGTACATGATTTGGAAAGGCACAGACCTGTCTATATAATGTCCATTAGTTGACAGTGCATATCAGAGCAAAATCCAAGCCATGACGTCAAAGGAATTGTCAGTAGAGCTCTGACAGAATTGTGTTGAGGCACAGATCTGGGGAAGGGTACGATAAAACATTTCAGCAGCACTGAACAGTGGCCTCCATCATTCTTAAATGGAAGAAGTTTGGAACCCCCAAGACTCTTCCTAGAGCTGGTTGCCTGACCAAACTGAGCAATCGAGAGTGAAGGGCCCGCGGTCAGGGAGGTGACAAAGAACCCGATGGTCACTCTGACAGAGAGTTCCTCTGTGGAGATGGGAGAACCTTCCAGAAAGACAACCATCTCTGCAGCACTCCACCAATCAGGCCTTAATGGTAGAGTGGCCAGACGGAAGCCACTCCTCAGTAAGAGGCACATGACAGCCCGCTTGGAGTTTGCCAAAAGGGACCTAAAGTTTCTCAGACCATGAGAAACAAGATTCTCTAGTCTGATGAAACCAAGATTAAACTCTTTGGCCTGCTCTATGGCCTGAATGCCAAGTGTCAAGTCTGGAGGAAACCTGGCACCATCTCTGGCACCAGTGTTATGGACTGGGAGACTAGCCAGGATTAGAGTTGCACATTTTGGGGAATATTCAGAGGTGTAAACTTTCCGTGGGAATTAACGGGAATATATGGGAATTAACGGAAATATAGGCAAATTAATATTAATACCATTTAAACGTAGATGTTTTTTGCATTTGATATATTTACCATATCATATGGAGACAGAAACAAACCTTTTACCTTATCATAACTAGACATAATTGCAAATTATTAAATCCTTCCAATAGAAATAAAAAAAACTATTTAGTTACGAACTGAACTTTAATTAAATGAGTTGACTCTTCACATGGGATGATTTCACTGAACAACAAAAGAAAGTGAATATTGAAATGATCCCCAATGATCCATTGCATCTCCAATAAACGTTTTCAACATACATCTGTAAAATGAGTCTAGAAACTAAAGCTTTGGTTGTCTTCCACTCAGGCTTCCATGTCTTCTCCCTGGACCTCCTCAATGTTCACCTCTTAAACATCAGACTCTGAGGCCTTATCTTCACTGTCACTTTCCAACCTAGTTGAGGATGGCTCGTTGTCAGGCTCAAAAAGCCTCAGATTTGCCCGGATGGCCACCAATTTTTCAACCCTTGTATTGGTCAGCCTGTTGCGTGCTTTGGTGTGTGTGTTCCCAAACAAGGACCAGTTGCACTCTGAGGCAGCTGATGTTGGTGGGATTTGGATGATGATGGAGGTAACAGGGGAAAGAGCCTCAGATCCACAAAGTCTCTTCCACCATGTGGCTGATGAGATATGTTGGCACGACTGCCATATTGCATCTCCATCCCAAAGCCCTTGCTTGGAAGTGTACTGCGCCAGACTGCCAAGAACCTTTCCCTCATCAAGACCAAGGTGGTGAGACACAGTAGTGATGACACCATAGGCCTTGTTGATCTCTGCACCAGACAGGATGCTCTTGCCAGCATACTTGGGGTCCAACATGTACGCTGCGGCATGTATGGGCTTCAGGCAGAAGTCTTCATGCTTTTTGTGGTGCTCTTATTCTTCTCACTTTGCTTGGTGAGGGTGTTTGCTGCTATAACTTGATGACCCTTCACGTACCTAACCATTTCCTTGGCACTCTTGTAGAGCGTATCCATTGTTTTGAGTGCCATGATGTCCTTGAGGAGCAGATTCAATGCATGAGCAGCACAGCCAATGGGTGTGATGTGAGGGTAGGACTCCTCCACTTTAGACCAAGCAGCCTTCATGTTCGCAGCATTGTCTGTCACCAGTGCAAATACCTTCTGTGGTACAAGGTCATTGATGACTGCCTTCAGCTCATCTGCAATGTAGAGACCGGTGTGTCTGTTGTCCCTTGTGTCTGTGCTCTGGTTGAGGGGTGGAGATGATGTAGTTAATTATTCCTTGCCCACGGACATTCGACCACCCATCAGAGATGATTGCAATACAGTCTGCTTTCTCTATGATTTGCTTGACCTTCACTTCAACTCTGTTGAAGTCTCGAGAAAGACATTCATCAGCATTTCTCTGACTACGTTCCTCCATTTAGTCAAAAAACTTCTGATTCCAGGAGGACCTTGAGCTGTTGCTATCGATAAGGTATCTCATAATTTTCACCTCAAATAGAAGTAGAGGGTTGCTTGTTGTGAGCGCTGAGGGAACTTTATGCACTTGGCCAGATGATTCTGCATCTTTATTGCATTCTTCACATATGATTTGGCACTGTATTTGCAAATGAACACAGCTTTTCCTTCTACATTAGCTGCAGTGAAATGTCTCCACACGTCAGATAGTGCCCGTGGCATTTTCCTGTAAAGATTAGAAAGAAATTAGAAAAAAAAATAATAATACAATTACATGTACATATAAATAGTTAAGCAGTTAAATTAAACAACTCCTTTGTAAGATACATGTTTTAAAATGAAACATGTATGGAAACAAGTGAATTAACACTCCTCAGTTAGCAGTCTCAAGCAAGCTAAAACCCACATGGTAGCAAAAACTAACTAGCAGAAATTGATAAGTTAGAAATGATTTAAACACACTTTGCTGTAGGCTACTATTTACTAGTTAACAAAAAAATAATGTACAGCGGGTGAAATAAGTATTTAACACATCACCATTTTTCTCAGTAAATATATTAACAAAGGTGCTATTGACATGACATCATATGACATTCACCAGATGTTGGTAACAACCCAAGTAATCCATACATACAAAGAAACCAAAACAAATAAGTTCAGAAATTAAGTTATGTGAAATGACACAGGGGAAAGGTATTGAACACATGAAGAAAGGGAGGTGCAAAAAGGCATGGAAAGCCAAGACAACAGCTGAAAACTATCAGTAATTAAAAAGCAATCCAGCCCCCTGTCAGTGCAAATTAATATCAGCTGGTTCAGTCCCAACTGATGGCCTACAAAAAGGTCTCATTGCCAAGGTGTCACACAAGACACATCTCATGATGGGTAAAAGCAAAGAGCTGTCTCAAGACCTTCGCAACCTAATTGTTGCAAAACATAATGATGGCATTGGTTATAGGCGCATTTCTAAGCTTCTGAATGTTCCAGTGAGCACTGTTGGGGCCATAATACGGAAGTGGAAAGACAATCATTTCACCATGAATTTGCCTCGACCAGGTGCTCCTCGCAAGATTTCTGACAGAGGAGTGAAAAGAATAATCAGAAGAGTTGTCCAAGAGCCAAGGACCACTTGTGGAGAGTTTCAAAAAGACTGTTTGTGTGGAAGAATGGGCCAAAATCACACCAGAGCAATGCATGTGATTAGTTTCTCCATACAGGAGGCGTCTTGAAGCTGTCATTACCAACAAAGGCTTTTGTACAAAGTATTAAATAAATATCAGTAAGTGTGTTCAATACTTTTTCCCTGTGTCATTTCACATTATTACACAACTTAATTTCTGAACTTATTTGTTTTGGTTTCTTTGTATGTATGGATTACTTGGGTTGTTACCAACATCTGGTGAAAATGTCATGTCAATAACACCTTTGTAAATATATTTACTGAGAAAAATGGTGACGTGTTCAATACTTATTTCACCCGCTGTACATCATATAAAATATATATTCACCCCACCCAGTATTGTAATCAAAACTTATCAGAAAGCATGTAGTCCTTGGCTCAGACAGTGTAGTAGTGTGGGCTCAATAGCATCTCATTAGTGTGCAAGATCTTGAGAATCAGCTGCACATGTGATGGAAGAATGCACTGTACATGTGATGGAAGAATGCACTGTACATGCAGAGCATTGCAAATCCATTGAATTAACCAAAATATGCCACAAGACCTAGATTTGCCTTATGTGTATCCCACAAAAAAGGTTCACTGTCATAAGCTAACTTTTTTTATTAATTTAAGCAAAATTACCCAAATTCCAGGGCTTAACTTCCCATAGAAAATTTCTGGAAAAATTCAGTAAATTTACCGTAAAGTTTCCGACTAACAAATCAACTCTACAGACAACCAGTGGGATGTCTGAAGTATCTCTTCTAACCACCACTATGACCAATAAAGCTCCACCAAGGACATCGTGATCTCTGGTGGGCAAACCAGAGTATCACATCATCAACTCAACTATCTTATTTACTGTATAATGTTAGTGAGTTTTATGTATTCTGTAAGTATTTCGTTAGTAAATAACTAATTTAGCTAATTTGTGTATTGCTGATTCATCAATAAAGTTAGGGTTTGTGCAGATACAAGAAATTACGACCTTCAGAATGAGATTGATGAGGTAATACTACATAAGTGACTTATCGATAGATATGAAAATATCTTATGAGAGTTTAATTTGGGAGATAGTAACTCTTAAAACTAATTTTCCCGTGGTGCCCCGACTTCCTTATTAATTAATGGTTACATTACATAACGTAATAATTAAACATTAATGAATCTGCTAAATATGTGTATGTGACCAATAACATTTTATTTGAAAGTATTCAGACCCTTTGACTTCTTCCACATTTTGTTAGGTTACAGCCTTATTCTAAAATTGATATTCTCATCAATTTACACACAATAATGACAAAGCAAAGGTTTAGAAAAGTTTGCTTATTTATTAAAATCAAAAAACAGATATCACATTTACATAAGTATTCAGACCCTTTACTCAGTACTCTTTTGAAGCACCTTTGGCATCAATTACAGCCTTGAGTCTTCTTGGGTATGACGCTACAAGCTTGGCACACGTGTATTTGGAGATTTTCTTCCATTCTTCTCTGCAGATCCTCTCAAGCTCTGTCAGGTTGCTGCACAGCTATTTTCAGGTCTCTCCAGAGATGTTAGATCAGGTTCAAGTCCGGGCTCTGGCTGGGCCACTCAAGGACATAAAGAGACTTGTCCCGAAGCCACTCCTGTGTTGTCTTGGCTGTGTGCTTAGGGTCATTGTCCCGTTGGAAGGTGAACCTTCAGTCTGAGGTCCTGAGTGCTCTGGAGCAGGTTTTCATCAAGGATCTCTCTGTACTTTACTGAGTTCATCTTTGCCTTGATCCAAACTATTACCCAGTCCCTATGTAAAGTTTGTCGAAAAAAACTATTCCTTCGAAAAGCAGCAGCACAACCAACCTCTTCCATCACCTGAAACAGAAACACGCGGTGGAATGGGAAGAATGCCTGAAACTACGCAATGTGGATTCTCCCAGTCGCCCGATTCTGAAAACGTCTGCTAAAAGACAAATTACCATAGCCACATCCTTTTCAAACGTCATCCCTTATGACAGGAAAAGTTTGAGGTGTAAGGAGAACGGATGCAGTGTCCTATTACATTGCAAAAGATGTGGTCCCAATATTTACTGTGGAGAAGCCCGGCTTTAAAAAGCTGCTAGTTGCAGTTGACCACAAGTATCAGCTGCCAAGCCGCAAGTATTTCCGCAAGTACCGCGATTATACACTGCTACCCGCGAAAGAGTCGCAGAGAAGCCGATCTATGGTCGAGCAGAACGCCAGAGCCTTATCTAAGTTTGACAGTCCACTACATAGATGAAGACTGGAATTTGCAAAATGTCTGCCTCCAGAAGTCTTACTTCCCCGATGATCATACAGGTGAAGTAATAGCACAGGGTCTGAAAGATGCTCTGGCTTCGTGGAAGATGAGCAAAGACAGACAGGTGTGCATGACAACAGACAGCGGGAGCAACATGATAAAAGCATTGCGCTTGAACAACTGGACCCGCCTGCAGTGCTTTGGGCACAGGCTTCACCTAGCCATCGGTAAGTGTGACATTGGATAATGGAAGTGAATTTAAAAAATATATGTTGAGGCCAGCTGTAGACTAACGTGTTAGTAGTTGTGTCATTCTGCCTATCCAATAGCAAATAACCACAGGCTGTTTAAAGTATAACAATTTATTTTAACATAAATGTTCAATGAAAATGATTAAATACATATTCAAACAGCTAGTGGTAAAACATTCCAAAGCAATAAAGTACTTTAAGACTGAGGCATTACTGATTAGGTTTAGGATTAGTTAGGCATTATGCTAGGTTACATGTATCAATCAAATGTATTAATAAATCCCTTTTTACAGTAGCAGTTGTCACAAACCAAGATTCAGAAGTCCTAAATGTTTGTTTGCTGCAGTAATTGTGAGTGTCAGGAAACATAAATATACACAAAAGTGTATGTCTATTTCTTCTTGTGTATGCACACACAATATTATGCAGGGTGATAAGTGTTTGCCCATATGTTTTATTTCCCTAATAGAAATAAGGCTTATCAGGAAATGTTACATGATGTGTGGGAATGTTGTACTTGTCAGTGTTGTCACATTATTGAAACTGCCATTCTTAGAATCCTTTCTTGACTCATTCTTTTCAGAGAATGGTGTGAAAGACCCACGAATTGACCGTGCCATTGGGTTGTGCAAAAAAGTGGTCAGCACCTTTTCCTTCAGCTGGAAGAAGAGGAGAGACCTGTCTTTAGTACAGGCTGAGCTCAGTCTACCCACTCACCAGCTCATCACAGAGTCCCCAACCCGGTGGGGGTAAAGACAGAAGATGGTTGAACAAATACTGGAACAAGAAAAGGCCATAGCCCAGGTCCTGGCCTCAGAGGGGAAAAAAAGCAGGCAAATCAAGACTGCCACACTACAATATCTAAACGACAAATATGAATATCCTGCCACAGTTGAACTTCTTGACATGGCCTCGCTGATGGATGCCCGGTTCAGGACAACATATATAGCAGATGACAAGATTGACAGCATCAAACAAAGAGCTGTTTTGGAGCTGAAGACTCTGCTAGCTGAGGAAAGCACATGTCAACCTGGCACAACTGTGCGCCAAGAAGAAAGTGAACCTGTGTCTAAGAAGGGCAAGAAAACACTTGCAAGCTTCTTCAAGAAAACAGTGCTGTCAGCGGAGGACAACATCAAAACTGAGTTGTCAAGTTACTTGATGTCCCCTGACAGACCTAGACAAAAATCCACTTGAGTGGTGGAAGCTCCATGAGGCCAACTTCCCTAAACTGAGTAAGCTCGCTAAAAGGTACTTGTGCATTCCTGCTACAAGTGCCCCTTCGGAGAGGGTCTTTAGCACAGGTCCTGCTTACAAGCAAAAACTAAAGCAGGAAGTACCAGTACCAGCAGGAAGTATCAGCTTCATCTATAAGTGCATCGATGATGTCGTCCCCACAATGACCGTAGGTACTACATAAGATATTTTCATATCTATGCTCTTTGTGCTGTTGTCTGTGACCAATGTATGTACCATGTTTTGTGCTGCTACCATGTTGTGTTGCTAACATGTTGTTGTCTTAGGTTTCTCTTTTGATAGTGTTGTTTTGTCTCTTGTCGTGATGTGTGTTTGGTCCTATATTTAGATTTCATATTCATTTTGTAATTCATTTCATGTATGTTTTCATGGAAAACAATGATATTTCTAAGTGACCCCAAACTTTTGAACGGTAGTGTAGTGGTCTCTGAAAGATGTTGACATACATTTTTATGCAATGATATTGAACTCAAAAGTTGCCCAACGATTGAACAGAGCAGTAACTGAGTTTCTGTCTGGATCAATCTGTGGCTATTATGGCTTATTTTTGTGCCGCAGTATCATTTTGGTATTGAGTATTGTGATACTAAACCTGGTATTGTATTCAAAGTCAAAATTCTAGAATCGTGACAAAACTATTCTTCCTCCAAGGCTTGTTTAGGGAGGGAAAAAACGCTATGAATAACTCCACAAAAACAAGTGACACTGATATTCCTGAGGCAACGTGTCTGGAAGTGATTCAGTTTGCTGACGCAAACCGAGGTGTTTCGCTTTGTCTGACTGAAAATCCTAAAGTAAGTTCTACAATACGTGAATGCTGGGGGAAATGACAACCACACACCAGCCTTCCTTGAAAGTATGCAACATGTCCAGCGAGAGCATTTCAATTGGATGTGGAAGCCAAAAGACAAGACAAAGTGGTGCGCTTACCTGACACCTGAGTATTAGCCTACTTACAACTAATATGGAAATGTACAACTAATCTGGAAACTATGTATGTAAAAATTCTGACAAACTCATGATTTTGGTTGCGTCTACACTTGAAACTTACATGTGAGTTCTGTTATCAAAATATGAAGATTGCATTGAAAAGACGGGTCTAGACGCACAAAAGTCACTTTGTGGTCTGATCATGTTAAGATCTGGCTGAACACTTCAAGAGGTGGTCAGGAATGCATTCAAATATGCACATTTTCCCACCAGTGGTGCGTTTCCACCAAACGGACTTGTTGCAGATAAAAATCTGTGCTTGATGACGTGCTGGAAATGGTACTTTTTCGCTTAATTTTTTCAGTGTCTGCAGAAAATATTTAAACCCCTTGACTCTTTCCACATTGTGCTTTACAGCCTGAATTTAGAAACATTTAAAAACAAAATTTAGATTTTGTGTCACTGGACTACACACAATACCCCATAATGTCAAAGTGGAATTATGTTTTTAGAAATCTTTACAAATTATATAAAAATAAATCTGAACTGTCTTGAGTCAATAAGTATTCAACCCCCTTTATGGCAAGCCTAAATAAGTTCAGGAGTAAAAATTAGCTTCACAAGTCACGTAAGTTGCATGGACTCTGTACCACAGACATACAATTATCTGTAAGGCCCCTCAGTCGAGCAGTGAATTTCAACCACAGATTCAACCACAACTAGGAGGTTTTCCAATGCCTCGCAAAGGAGGGCACCTATTGGTAGATTGGGGGAAAAAATCTGACATTTAATATCCCTTT
The DNA here is from genome assembly GCA_023634145.1 of Thymallus thymallus. Lineage (NCBI taxonomy): Eukaryota > Metazoa > Chordata > Actinopteri > Salmoniformes > Salmonidae > Thymallus > Thymallus thymallus. The sequence continues at coordinate 15,466,136 of CM042404.1, forward strand.
GAGCATGGTGAAGTTATTAATTACACTTTGGATGGGTGTATCAATATACCCAATCACTACAAAGATGCAGGTGTCCTTCCTAATTCAGTTGCCAGAGAGGAAGGAAACCGCTCAGGGATTTCACCATGAGGCCAATGGTGACTTTAATTAAAACAGTTACAGAGCTGAATGGTTGTGATGGCAGAAAACTGAGAATGGATCAACAACATTGTAGTTACTCCACAATATTAACATACAGTGGTACACTGCCGATTTTGCAGGTTTTCCTACTTACAAAGCATGTAGAGGTCTGTAATTTTTATCATAGGTACACTTCAACTTTGAGAGACGGAATCTAAAACAAAAATCCAGAAAATCACATTGTATGATTTTTTAAATAATTAATTTGCATTTTATTGCATGACATAAGTATTTGATCACCTACCAACCAGTAAGAATTCCGGCTCTCAAAGACCTGTTAGTTTTTCTTTAAGAAGCCCTCCTGTTCTCCACTCATTACCTGTATTAACTGCACCTGTTTGAACTCGTTACCTGTATAAAAGACACCTGTCCACACACTCAATCAAACAGACTCCAACCTCTCCACAATGGCCAAGACCAGAGAGCTGTGTAAGGACATCAGGGCTAAAATTGTAGACCTGCACAAGGCTGGGATGGGCTACAGGACAATAGACAATTAGCTTGGTGAGAAGGCAACAACTGTTGGCACAATTATTAGAAAATGGAAGAAGTTCAAGATGACGGTCAATCTCCCTCGGTCTGGGGCACCATGCAAGATCTCACCTCGTGGGGCATCAATGATCATGAGGAAGGTGAGGGATCAGCCCAGAACTACACGGCAGGATCTGGTCAATGACCTGAAGAGAGCTGGGACCACAGTCTCAAAGAAAACCATTAGTAACACACTACGCCGTCATGGATTAAAATCCTGCAGCGCACGCAAGGTCCCCCTGCTCAAGCCAGCGCATGTCCAGGCCCATCTGAAGTTTGCCAATGACCATCTGGATGATCCAGAGGAGAAATGGGAGAAGGTCATGTGGACTGATGAGACAAAAATAGAACTCCACTCGCCGTGTTTGGAGGAAGAAGAAGGATGAGTACAACCCCAAGAACACCATCCCAACCGTGAAGCATGGGGGTGGAAACATCATTCTTTGGGGATGCTTTTCTGCAAAGGGGACAGGACGACTGCACCGTATTGAGGGGAGGATAGACTTTTTGAGAAATGTAATCATAAAATATTGTAAGAGCTTTCATTTTCTGTTTGTATGCCCCCTTTATTTATCCTACGGGTTCTGACTTTGGTGTACAGGGAGAACACTGTAAGAACGGCCCATGTTCAGAATTCTGTCGCTGTACATTTCAAAAGTGCTGAAAAAATAGTTATATTGACTACATCCGTCCTAGCTTGCTCATTAATGTCTTAATCCGCTTGTCGTCCCCTTATGCCATAGTTTGTACATCTCAATTGTCAGTAGAAACCACATTTGTTTAAGCAAGTCAGCCATATCAGCTATGTTTTTTTAAAAGGCAGTAAATGAGGCTGAATTAACTGTTTCGCTGACAGACAAGGCTCCGCTGATAGCCAGGTGTAGCAGTGGTAAGGTGTTGGGACTGCTGTTGGAACTCTGCTGTTGGGACAGATTTATGTAGGCCCTAACAGTTAGTGGGCACAATTTGTCACTGTTATAGTGCAATTAATGTATTGTGTTGTGTTGTGTTGTGTTGTGTAGTGGCTTTGCTGGCATGCATCTAAAATAAACCCACCAAGATTTATATGCTAAAATCACCACTGGATAAGTGACTCCTGTTTAAGGCTATCAGCATGTGATAACACTTCAATAGGTTTAAAACAATAACTGAGAATAATGTTGTAGATTTATTTTAAAACTGCAAAGAAAGTTAAAAAACAGATAAGAACAAATCATTGGCAGCTGAAAACACACCCAGGGCACACTCAGATTTAAAGACATTGGGGGATTCGAGCCACTAATAACGACTGAAGACTACATCCAAGATGTCCGACAATTGTTTTCAAGGTTATCTACTCACCCTTGCATACCCTGATTCATGGTCCATCTACAGTATATCCAAGTTGCATCAGGTTTATACCGGCTAACATCACATGCGCACTGGGAGCAGCAATGATGTCATCCAAAAACATGTCAGACATTGGATTAATATAACATGTTAATATCTTCGGCTGTGAGCGATGGAAAAAATCGGACTCAGTGACAATTATTTGAACAATTCAATGGATGTTTAGTGCACAAAGGTGATGAATAAAGTGTTCTATTAGGAATTTTCTAATTGTACTTCTATATGTGGCCATCTATGAAAATCTTCAGTTAAACTGAAGCGCTGAAGCAAAACTATAGGAGCAGTCGAAACCGTGCTTCTACACCGGAATCCTGGCCCCTTGGTTCAAGCGGATCACTTTTGTCAAGACCTTGACCAACGTTGTTCAACGCCTTTCAAAGTGTATTGCATTATGTGTATAAACATTGTCTGACTTTAGGCTACATGCAGAGTGGAAGAGGATTAGAGAGGCCCAACTCAGTGGAAAATCTGTCTCCCTCCGTTTTTTCATCGTTTCGCCCACCAAGCAAGGAGTTTTTGTATGGAGATCAACGAGAGAGTTTATTTGCTACATTAGGTTTATTTGATCTAATAGAAGTTTTGTACTGCTTACATTGTTACGGGTGCACTGATATAAGCAGGACCTGTGACAGAAAAAACACTTTATATTGGAGTTGTCTCGAGATGGCTATACATATTCATGGCATGAGGCTAGTAGCATAGCATCTCTCTCCATTGAATACAGGCAGTTGAAGACAACAACCCCCATCGTATATTAAAAAAAGGATTACAGTAATGAGATGGATCCACCAATCCAAATAAAGAATAGGCAGGAGATAGACAGCCCACCATGCCGCTTTGTGGACAACGATTCTCATTGTTAGGATGGAGAGACATGTATACAGACATGGGTTCAGGTTAGGGGAGGGTTTGGCCAGGGTAGGACGTCATTATAAATAAGAATTTGTTCTTAACTGACTTGCCTAGTTAAATAAAGGTTAAATAAATAAAATCATGTCAGTATATCCATAACATTTTCTACAAGTCGACTGCATGTCCTTTACAACAACCATGTGATCTAAAGTTATGAACTTTTGACTGCAACTTGAAGTCGTAATCAGCATTGTGGGAGACCAGCGGCGACCCATTGTTCAGTGTTTTGAGACCCACATTTTTAGCAAAATAAATAATAGCTTCTGATAGGTTAATTAACAAATTTTGAGTCAATTGCAGGTGTACCTGTGGATGTATTTCAAGGCCTACCTTCAAACTCCATGCCTCTGCTCGACATCATGGGAAAATCAAAAGAAATCAGCCAAGACCTCCGAAAAAATATTGTAGACCTCCACAAGTCTGGTTCATCCTTGGGAGCAATTTCCAAATGCCTGAAGGTACCACGTTCATCTGTACAAACAATAGTACGCAAGTATAAACACCACGCAGCCATCATACCACTCAGGAAGGAGATGTGTTTTGTCTCCTAGAGATGAACGTACTTTGGTGCGAAAAGTGCAAATCAATCCCAGAACAACAGCAAAGGACCTTGTGAAGATGCTGGAGGAAACTATCTATATCCACAGTAAAACGAGTCCTATATCAACAGCAAGGAAGAAGCCACTGATCCAAAACCGCCATTAAAAAGCCAGACTACGGTTTGCAACTGCACATGGGGACAAAGATCGTACTTTTTGGAGATATGTCCTCTGGTCTGATGAAACAAAAATTGAACCGTTTGGCCATAATGACCATCGTTATGTTTGGAAGAAAAAGGGGGAGGCAAGCCGAAGAACACCATCCCAACCGTGAAGCACGGGGGTGGCAGGATCATGTTGTGGGGGTGCTTTGCTGCCGGAGGGACTGGTGCACTTCAAAAAATAAATGTCATCATGAGGAAGGAAAATTGTGGATATATTGAAGCAACAAGACATCAGTCAAGAAGTTAAAGCTTGGTCGCAAATGGGTCTTCTAAATGGACAATGACCCCAAGCATACTTCCAAAGTTGTGGCAAAATGGCTTAAGGACAACAAAGTCAAGGTATTGGAGTGGCCATCACAAAGCCCTGACCTCAATCCTATAGAACATTTGTGGGCAGAACTGAAAAAGCGTGTGCGAGCAAGGAGGCCTACAAACCTGACTCGGTTACACCAGTTCTGTCATGAGGAATGGGCCAAAATTCACCCAACTTATTGTGGGAAGCTTGTGGAAGGCTACCCGAAACGTTTGACCCAAGTTAAACAATTTAAAGACAATGCTACCAAATACTATTTGAGTTTATGTAAACTTCTGACCCACTGGGAATGTGATGAATGAAATAAAAGCTGAAATAAATAATTATCTACTATTATTCTGACATTTCACATTCTTAAAATAAAGTGTTGATCCTAACTGACCTAAGACAGGGAATTTTTACTAGGATTAAATGTCAGGAATTGTGAAAAACTGAGTTTAAATGTATTTGGCTAAGGTGTATGTAAATTTCCAACTTCAACTGTATATTACAAGTGTCCTTCCAAGAAGGTTCAAGGTCATTGGCATCAGAAATGACATCAAATCACGTTACAGCGGGTGAAATAAGTATTGAACACGTCACCATTTTTCTCAGTAAATATATTTCCCAAAGGTGCTATTGACATGAAATTTTCACCAGATGTTGGTAACAACCCAAGTAATCCATACATACAAAGAAACCAAAACAAATAAGTTCAGAAATTAAGTTATGTGTAATAATGTGAAATGACAAAGGGAAAAAGTATTGAACACATGAAGAAAGGGAGGTGCAAAAAGGCATGGAAAGCCAAGACAACAGCTGAAAACTATCAGTAATTAAAAAGCAATCCAGCCCGCTGTCAGGCCATGGCCTGTATGTACGCTCACCACGCAAGACTCCATTGCTGAAACAATAGCATGTTGAAGCTCGTTTAAAGTTTGCTGCACATTTGGAAAAGCCAGTGAAACACTGGGAGAATATAGTGTGGTCATGAGAGCAAAATGTTACTGTTTGGATGTCATAATACACACCATGTTTGGAGGAGAAATGGCACTGCACATCACCCTAAAAACACCATACCAACAGTGAAGTTTGGAGGTGGGAACATCATGGAGTGGGGCTGCTTTTCAGCAAATGGTACTGGCAAACTTCACATAATTGAAGGAAGGATGAATGGGCAAATTTACCCAGACATTCTTGACAAAAATCTGTTGCCATCTACCAGGATGATGAAGATGAAACGAGGGTGGACATTTCAGCAAGACAATGATCCCAAACACACAGCCAAGGAAACTCTCAATTGGTTTCAAAGAAAGAAAATAAAGCTGCTAGAATGGCCCAGCCAATCACCTGACTTAAATCCCATTGAAAATCTATGGAAAGAACTGAAGATCAAGATTCATAGAAGAGGCCCACGGAACCTTCAAGATTTGAAGACTGTTTGTGTGGAAGAATGGGCCAAAATCACACCAGAGCAATGCATGTGATTAGTTTCTCCATACAGGAGGCGTCTTGAGGCTGTCATTACCAACAAAGTATTACATAAATATCAGTAAGTGTGTTCAATACTTTTTCCCTGTGTCATTTCACATTATTACATTTTCATGTCAATAGCACCTTTGGAAATATATTTACTGAGAAAAATGGTGACGTGTTCAATACTTATTTCACCCGCTGTATATGTACTGTAGCTTTGATTGGACTGATCATGTCAACATCTTACTTTCACAATCTTAGCTAGCAGTCATCATCATGAATCAAGTCTACTGGCAAATCCTTTTTAATCCTTGTCATATGAAGAGATATAATGAATAGAAAATATAGTTGAAAAGAATCGGTGCTCATCGGCCATTGGACATAAATATTACACAACAATTTGAAGATCGCAAATTCAATAATGAGTGATTTGTAAGGAATCGGTGACAGTGGCTAACTGCAGGTATTGCAACTGGGAAGTCGGGAGTAAACAGCTCAAACTGGGAAAATACGTTTTGAACGGTCATTCAAATCGAAATTGTAAATTCGGCATCTTTCTCTTTGACAAAATTTGCCCACGAAGGACCGCCGAGCCACTTTCCTGTTCTAGCACATTACAACAACGTGAGTCCAAAAATGTCTTATGCAGCTGATTCATAAATTATGTAGGATGCCAGAGAGATACGTATACTGTAGCTAAGAAAGTAATACTAAGTGTATGTAAGTTGTTAGTAGCTGTCAGGCCCTGACCATAGTGAAGCCTCTGGAAAGTATTCAGACCCCTTGACTTTTTCCACATTTTGTTACATTACAGCCTTATTCTAAAATTGATTCAATAGTTTTTTTCCCTCATCAATCTACACAGAATACCCCATAATGACAAAGGCAAAACAGGTTTTTAGAAATGTTTACAAATGTATATATAAAAAAAAAGGAATGAAATATCACATTTACATAAGTATTCAGACCCTTTACTCAATACTTTGTTGTTGCACCTTTTGCAGCAATTACAGCATCAAGTCTTCTTGGGTATGACGCTTAAGGTTGGCACACCCGTATTTGGGGAGTTTCTCCCATTCTTCTCTGCAGATCCTCTCAAGCTCTGTCAGATTGGATGGGGAGCGTTGCTGCACAGCTATTTTCAGGTCTCTGCAGAGATGTTCGATCAGGTTCAAGTCAGAGACTTGTCGTGAAGCCACTCCTTGGTTGTTCTGTTGGAAGGTAAACCTTCGCCCCAGTCTGAGGTCCCTGACCAAGGCCCATCTTACCCAATTGCTCAGTTTAGCTGGGTGGCCAGCTCTAGGAAGAGTCTTGGTGATTCCAAACTTCTTCCATTTAAGAATGATGAAGGCCACTGTTTTCTTAAGGGACCTTCAATGCTGTAGAAATGTTTTGGTACCCTTAACCCGGATCTGTGCCTCGACACAATCCTGTCTCGGAGCTCTACGGACAATTCCTTCGACCTCATGGCTTGGATTTTGCTCTGACATGCACTGTCAACTGTGGGACCTTACAGTCGTATGACAATTTCCATGATTTCCATTTATAAATAATTGGGTGTTTGGATCAGCAATTTCATTTTGATCTATCAAATAACTAATGGACACAGTAATATTTCAGTAGTGAAATGAGGTTTATTGGATTAACAGAAAATGTACAATATGCATCAAAACGAAATTAGACAGGTGCATAAATTTGGGCACCCCAACAGAAAAATCACATCAATATTTAGTAGAGCCTCCTTTTGCTAAAATAACAGCCTCTAGACGCTTCCTATAGCCTCTAATGAGTGTCTGGATTCTGGATGAAGGTATTTTGGACCATTCCTCCTTACAAAACATCTCCAGTTCAGTTAGGTTTGATGGTTGCCGAGCATGGACAACCCGCTTCAAATCATCCCACAGATTCTCAATGATATTCAGGTCTGGGGACTGGGATGGCCATTCCAGAAGATTGTACTTGTTCCTCTGCATAAATGCCCGGGTAGATTTTGAGCAGTGTTTTGGGTCATTGTCTTGTTGAAATATCCAGCCTCGGCAAAACTTCAACTTTATGACTGATTCTTCAACATTATTCCCAAGAATCTGCTGATATTGAGTGGAATCCATGCGACCCTCAACTTTAACAAGATTCCCAGTACCGGCACTGGCCACACAGCCCCACAGCATGATGGAACCCCCACCAAATTTTACTGTGGGTAGCAAATGTTTTTCTTGGAACGCTGTGTTCTTCTGCCGCAATGCATAACGCCCCTTGTTATGACCAAATAACTCAATATTTGTTTCATTAGTCCACAGCACCTTATTCCAAAATGAAGCTGGCTTGTCCAAATGTGCGTTTGCATACCTCAAGCGACTCTGTTTGTGGCGTGTGTGCAGAAAAGGCTTCTTCCGCATCACTCTCCCGTACAGCTTCTCCTTGTACAAAGTGCGCTGAATTGTTGAACGATGCACAGTGACACCATCTGCAGCAAGATGATGTTGTAGGTCTTTGGAGGTGGTTTGTGGGCTGTTTTTGACCGTTCTCACCATCCTTCGCCTTTGCCTCTCCGATATTTTACTTGGCCTGCCACTTCTGGCCTTAACAAGAACTGTGCCTGTGGTCTTCCATTTCCTCACTATGTTCCTCAGTGACAGCTTACATCTCTGCAATAGCTTTTTGTAGCCTTCCCCTAAACCATAATGTTGAACAATCTTTGTTTTCAGGTCATTTGAGAGTTGTTTTGAGGCCTCCATGTTGCCACTCTTCAGAGGAGAGTCAAAGAGAACAACAACTTGCAATTGGCCACCTTAAATACCTTTTCTCATGATTGGATGCACTTGTCTATGAAGTTCAAGGCTTAATGAGCTCACCAAACCAATTGTGTGTTCCAATTAATCAGTGCTAAGTAGTTACAGGTATTCAAATCAACAGAATGACAAGGGTGCCCACATTTTTTGCATAGCCTATTTTTCACATCTGATTTAATTTCATACAACTTAATATTGCTACACTAAAAATCTTTGTCTGGACAATACCCCAGTACTCAGCATTCCATTCAGAAAATGAATGGAATGCCACTGTGATCATTTTCTGTGACGACAGAGTAAATTATTACGTAGCCTCAGAGGGATGCCCAAACTTTTTCATACGACTGTATATAGACAGATGTGTGCCTTTCCTAATCATATCCAATCAATTGAATTTACCACAGGTGGACTCCAACTTGTAGAAACATCTCAAGGATGATCAATGGAAACAGGATGCACCTGAGCTCTATTTTGTATTTATTTAATCCCTTTTAGGATAAGGCTGGAAAGTAACAAAATGTTGAAAGTCAAGGGGTCTAAATACTAAATACTTTCCGAAGACACTGTATCAGTGACGTGAGGTCAGGGTAAGCAGGGCAAGGGCAGTGCTTACCCTGTGATATAATTAAATTAAAAACCTTTTCTGAAAAGCCAAATTAAAATATATTTGATAAATAAATGTTACTATTTTTTCGTTATGTCATTATTGTCAGCAAATCTGGTAGGGATAAGGTTAACATTTTTTTTTTAATCAAAAACTACATTTAAATTCTAGGAAATGTAAGCATGATTGCCCTCCCGTCCATTGACACCACTTAAATGAAGTGACGCGCGCCGCCGATCCGCACTACAGACAAGTTCATAGCTGCAGGGCAAGCATTTAATTTTCTGTTTTCATAGCTTCATTCACTACGCTGAGTGAATTTGTACTTTTGCGCATGCGTATTTTCGAAATAAGTTGTCTGGGGCAACCACTGCTTATGGGCGTGTCAAGATCATATTTTAAAGACAAATTTTACAGCGCTGTCACCGAGATGTTCATCTTGAAGGAGAGGAGAATGGAATTAATTTACAAGTAAAGGTAGGCTTACATTTCCTTGTAATCTGTGGGTTAGAATGCTAAGAAATGTTAGTTTGAATGAACATGAGTTGTGTTAATGCAACGCAAAGTCAGGCCTGTTTTTTATTGTCTGTTTTGCAAATTATTAAGATGGTGCGTCGATATTAGTGGCAACTCTGAATTGCTCCTCCCTTGGTTTCTTTATTTTGTCTCTGATTGAGTCTTTTGAATCAGCTTCATGAAATGAGCATGTCACCAAACCAGAACTAAATGAAGGCCCCTTAACTTCTGCTAAGCAGGTGGCTACCCCGCCCCTTACCATAGCAAACACTAAGATACTATCAACGGGCAAAACGTCTGAAGGAAAATATGCTTAATAAATAATTCACTATTAGCATATTAATTCTGAGTGACATCACTGAGTGCAGTGTACGCATCTATTCAATGAAGTTGCACCGCAAATAAACGGGACTCGGACCTATTAGCCTAGACTTATTTTATTCCTTAGACCTAATTGCTTCTTCATTTAGGTTATGTTCAATATATTTAATTTGTCAGGCTTGGAATTCAAAATAACATACATTTAATGTAGGGCTAGTGTCATTATTAGGCAATTTCATTGTTAGTGTTTCTACATTCCCCCCCTCACTGCACGTCACTGATGTATTCACTCATACTATGCAATGCGTTTCCATAGCTTTTTGCACTCCAGACGTGTATTTTTATACTTTTTCATACTGCCGCACTATGTATCATGTATTGTGTATCTCTCTTTTGTGTATTTCGTTCTGGCATTTTGCACCTGCCCTGTGTTTTTCATAGCTGCTTGATAAAGTAATTTCCCCACGGGGATCAATAAAGTACCTATCTATCTATCTATCTATCTATCTATCTATCTATCTATCTATCTATCTAAATTACGTTGAAACAACGGTGAATCAACCAGTGTGTGCCCAGTGGGAAGGTTCCGTTGTTGGGCGGCAAGAGCTTTGCCTCTGTCCCGCCCTCTCTCTCTCTCTGCTGAGCCCCCCCCTTGGCCCTGCTCTTCTACTGTAAATAGGGCCAGCACTAAGCTCTATGGAGACCGGCATGGCAACAGGATCAGATGATCATATTTCATTGCCTATTTTTAGTCGTCCCCGTAATAAAAAATCCCAAGCCTGGAGTATTAGGATCTGGTAATTGTTTACAGATAAAAACTCATAAGTACGAAAGACATACCAAGGATCATTTAGCTATTTGATTTAGAATTTTAAGACCACGAAGTATCCCTCCCCCCCAAAAGAAAACAAAAACATTTTTGATGACTTTTTTTTTACTGCTATTAATCCATACATCCATACACATCCACTGAATAACATATTCACTACATGGAACAAAAATAGTCCCAAAACATTTATAAAAAGAGAATTTTGTTCTGAAGTGTCTGTCCTATATCTGAGAGATATAAGAAAGATTAGGAAACATTTGTAAAAACATGTGTACATGTATTTAACCCCTTATTTTTGGCACTAAACAGTGTCCATATATACAATGCATTCAGAAAGTAATCATAACCCTTTTTTTATTCCACATTTTGTTGTTTTACAGCCTGAATTCCAAATGGATTCAATTATTTCTCACCCATCTACACACAATACCCCATAATGACAAAGTGAAAACATGTTTTAGTAATTCATGCAAATGTATTTTCAGCCCAGGACTAATATTCTAAGAGTTTATTTGCTTTGGGCCGCCCCGGGTTTATGGTTTGTGCAACATTGTAACCTATGTTTTGAGACCAATGCGTGACCGTGGCTGTAAGATCTGCAAACGATACTATACCTCCGCAACACCAACAAGAAAAAACAACCCATACTCACCAAGATCCCAACCCACACGAATGCAACACTCCTCTCCGTTCCCAATCACCAGAATTCTAATCAGCTGTTTTCCATTCCCCCACCAGTATATATCCCAGCTTCATTCTCCCTTCTGTGTGAGGTATTGTTTGTATGTGCAACCCTACTAAGCCCTTCGTAAACCTATTGATAGTGATTCCAGTTTTTGACCTTTTTTCTTGCCGTGAGTTTTTGAGTCCGTCTTATCCCTATCTGTACCTTAGCCTGAGTCTGCCCGTGTACCAACCTGTTCTAGTTTTTGGATTACCCTGTTAGCCTGCTCCTTTTGTACTGTTGCTGTTTTTCTTTGGACTACCTGTTAACGACCTCTGCCTGTTCATCTGACTACTCCTTTTGCCTGATCCTGGAATATATTAAAAACAACATTTGCAAGCTCTGCAAGTGGGACCTAACATCTGCCTCCGGGTTGTATTCTTACAGAATACCTCACCAATTACCATGGACCCAGCAGAGCTCCACACCCGTCTCTCCCGACAGGAGGAACAGATAGAGGAATTATGCCGCCTTCTCCAACCGGGCGCAGCCACATCTCCTCTCCCGGTTCCTCCGGTATCCACTCGGTCATCACACCCTGTATCGATGCCAAACAAATACGACGGTGCACCAGGAAAGTGTCAAGGATTCCTTATGCAGTGTTCCTTATACATCGAACACCATTCCGACCTGTTTACTAGGGAAAAGGACAAGGTGGATTTCACGGTGTCTCTGCTCTGTGGGAGAGTGTTGGACTGGGCCACCGCTCTCTGGGCCGCGAACAGCCCCGCATTGCTAAGCGAGTCACTGTTCATCTCGTTATTCAAAGAGGTGTTCGATCACCCCGTGTCAGGCCGTCAGACCGGAGATCTCCTCTGCGAGATCAAACAAGGATCTCGGTCAGCTGCCGATTATGCACTGGACTTTCGTACCCTGGCAGCGGGAAGCGGATGGTCGGACACCGCCCTATTCACTATGTATAGGAGAGGGCTAAACCAGGAGTTACAGACGGAACTTGTCTGCCGAGGTGATGTACGAGATCTCAACCGTTATATCACTATGTCAATCTCCATTGACCACCTCCTATCGGAACGCAAACTCTCCCAACCACCACAACCTCACAGCCGTTCTCTTCCCTTGTATACTCCCGTTCAAGCCGTCGATCCGGAACCCATGCAACTCGGTAAATTCTCCCTTACTCCTACAGAACGTCAGAGACGGATAACCAACAAACTGTGCCTATATTGTGGAGAGAGTGGACATTTCATCAGCCGCTGCCCTATTCGTCCTCCTAGGCGAGATCCACCAACCACCAGCACTCAGGTAGGCATCTCAGCCTTATTGAACGTTACGAAGAAACAGTTCAGTTTACCTGCGCTCCTGTCAGTACAGGGTACTACCGTATCTGTGGCCGGGCTCATCGATTCAGGGGCAGCGGGCAATTTTATTGATCAGGGGTTGGCAGACAGGCTAGGCGTGGAATTACTAGTACTAAAACCACCATTACGAGTTGCTACATTAGATGGACAACCACTGGGCACTGGTTATGTAACACATCAAACGGCAGAAATTACCCTTCAGATCAGTGCTTTGCATTCGGAACGGATCCAACTCTTAGTCGTCTCTTCCCCTACAGAACCACTGGTGTTAGGCCACCCATGGCTTTGCCAGCATGATCCTGCCATCTCGTGGCGGAGAGGGGAATTGCTGAAGTGGAGTACTAACTGTTTATCGCATTGTTTAACTTTACCTTGCAGAGCCACCTCCGTAGAGGAAGCCTGTGATCAAACTCCTACTCGGATCCCGTCAGAGTACGCCCAATACCAGAATGTATTTAACAAGGAAAAGGCCTGTATACTACCTACTCATCGTCCTTGCGACTGTGCTATCGAACTGTTACCTGGAGCATCCCTACCCAAGGGCCGTGTCTATCCCCTTTCTATACCCGAATCTGAAGCCATGACCCAATACATCGACGAAGCACTCGGACAAGGATTTATCAGCCCCTCTACTTCTCCTGCGGCCTCCTCCTTCTTTTTTGTGGAGAAGAAGGACGGGGGTCTACGCCCTTGTATCGATTACAGAGGACTAAATTACATTACGATAAAAAACCGGTTTCCACTTCCACTAATCCCAGCAGCTCTAGAACAAGTAGGCAATGCCCATGTGTATACCAAACTAGACCTCCGCAGTGCCTACAATCTTGTCCGGATTCGTCAAGGGGATGAATGGAAAACTGCCTTCATCACCACCAGGGGGCACTATGAGTATCTCGTGATGCCGTACGGACTCACAAATGCACCCGCAGTGTTCCAATCTTTCATGAATGACATTTTCCGGGATATGATTGACAGATTTCTCATCGTATACATCGACGACATACTCATTTATTCCCATTCCATGGAAGAACACGTATCCCAAGTCCGTCAAGTGTTACAACGCCTAGAAGAACATAAGCTGTATGTGAAAGCGGAAAAAAGTGAGTTTCATGTCACCTCTGTGTCCTTCCTTGGATTTGTGTTGACTCCGGGAGGAGTAAGCATGAACGAAGAAAAAGTCAGCGCCGTGCAACACTGGCCTCAACCACATATGGTAAAAGGTCTCCAGCGATTCCTCGGCTTTGCCAATTTCTACCGAAGATTCATAAGGAACTACAGTAGCAAAGCCGCCCCACTCACTGCTCTCACCAGCCAGAAGTCCAAGACACTGTCCTGGTCGGATTCAGCGGTTACTGCATTCAACCTCCTGAAACAAGCTTTCACATCTGCACCCATCCTCCGCCAGCCCGATCCCACTCAACCCTTCACCATAGAGGTAGATGCCTCAGAGGTAGGAGTGGGAGCGGTCTTATCTCAACATTTTGGTTCTCCTCCCAAGTTACACCCATGTGCCTTCTATTCGAAAAAACTCTCCCCTGCCGAAAGGAATTATGATGTCGGAAATCGAGAACTGCTGGCCATCAAACTAGCGCTGGAGGAGTGGCGTCACTGGCTAGAGGGGGCTCAACACCCGTTCCTGGTATTGACCGATCACCGCAACCTGGAATATGTGCGGAATGCTAAAAGGTTAAACCCACGCTAGTCCCGATGGTCGCTGTTCTTTAATCGCTTCCATTTCACAGTGTCTTACCTACCAGGAAAGAAGAATATCAAGGCCGACGCTCTCTCGCCAGTTTGATCCTCCCACATGTATCTCAGATCCTGAAAACATCCTTCCTCTATCTTGTGTAGCCAGACCTATTCGATGGGAAATCCAGGACACCATTCACGACGCCCTACAAACCGAACCAGCTCCCCCCGAAACCCCGCAGGACAAACAATATGTTCCAGCCTCAGTCAGATCTCAACTACTCCAATGGTGCCACACATCGTTGGGGTCAGGACACCCTGGTATAACTAAGACCCGAGACATCCGGCTTCGTCTCCCCTGCAAAAAGCTGTGCTCCAGATACATCGGCCCGTTTAAGATTACTCACCGTATCAATCCTGTGACCTACCGCCTACAACTTCCTCGTCACTACCGTATAGCCTCGTCCTTCCATGTCTCCCTGTTAAAGCCTGTCCATTACAGCCCTCTGCATCCTCCGGTCACATCTCAGACAGCCCCGCCTCCGTTAGATGTCAGTGGGGAGCCTGCATATACCGTTAGGGCCCTTCTGGACTCACGACGACGGGGTGGTGGGCTACAGTACCTGGTAGACTGGGAGGGTTATGGACCAGAAGAACAGGCCTGGGTCCCTGCCCAGGATATCCTTGACCCCACTCTCATTCAGGATTTTCACCGCAACCACCCAGATCGTCCTGCTCCTCGTCCCCGGGGACGACCCTCTAGCCGGCGCCCTCGGTCTTCTGGAGCCGCCCGTAGGGGGGGGGGTTCTGTAAGATCTGCAAACGATACTATACCTCCGCAACACCAACAAGAAAAAACAACCCATACTCACCAAGATCCCAACCCACACGAATGCAACACTCCTCTCCGTTCCCAATCACCAGAATTCTAATCAGCTGTTTTCCATTCCCCCACCAGTATATATCCCAGCTTCATTCTCCCTTCTGTGTGAGGTATTGTTTGTATGTGCAACCCTACTAAGCCCTTCGTAAACCTATTGATAGTGATTCCAGTTTTTGACCTTTTTTCTTGCCGTGAGTTTGAGTCCGTCTTATCCCTATCTGTACCTTAGCCTGAGTCTGCCCGTGTACCAACCTGTTCTAGTTTTTGGATTACCCTGTTAGCCTGCTCCTTTTGTACTGTTGCTGTTTTTCTTTGGACTACCTGTTAACGACCTCTGCCTGTTCATCTGACTACTCCTTTTGCCTGATCCTGGAATATATTAACAACATTTGCAAGCTCTGCAAGTGGGACCTAACATCTGCCTCCGGGTTGTATTCTTACAGTGGCGGTGTGAGAAGCGTGCCAGTGTCTCACATAACTAGAATGAGATTTACTTTCCATGATCTTTCTCCCTCTCTGCTCTGATTGACATGAGCCTACAACTCTCATCTCTCCAGCATTGCACTTCATCATTTATTTCCTCATAGAATCATAGCTGTGCCAAGGGTTCTGGAGGAACTGCAGCACCGCTGTTCATAGAATTACTGCTGTCTGTTCAGAAATAAATTAAATCATTCAGAGTAGCCTAGTACACCATGAGAAGGCCTATCAACTTCCAAATATTATTTTACAAAAGAGAGAGAGAGAGACAGGCTTTTGGCACGAGTGAATCGACAATCACCAGCAAGTAAGCTGCGCATCACTGAGAGGAAAGCATTTTTATGACTATAATTTCCTCCTCATAATGTAGCCTAAAATATGAGTCTCCACACACCTAGGCTATTGACATTCAAGACCAGGTCAGTTTGTCAGTGTCAAAGTAGCCTGCCATTTCGATAATTTGTGAAGTATTAAAAAAGATTCTGACAGTCTTCAGTCATGTAAAATGACGAAGAATTGCATGAAATGAGTTTATAAAATTTACAATATTTTCCCGGACCCTAGGCTACTAAAAATGTTCCCCATGTGTGCAACTTCTGTAAGTGCCTCTACGCAAATGCGATGCTATGCATGCAATGCTTTATGCATCAGTGCTCGTCTTGCGTTGTGTACAATCAACACAACTCCAACTTGTAGCACCAGTCATGGAGATTTATTCTAATAGAAACATCACAAAATTGCACGTCATGCAATGCATGGCTCATCATCCAACTCTCAATGAACGGTTCACCAGCTAACTTTGCACCCCCACCAGACACAGTAAGTTGCTAACTAGCATTAGCTGGAATTATCTAAAACAAATATGCACATAATTGTACATTCAAATCATTACTTGGGAGAATAAAAATTACTTTTGACGTTTGGGGGTGATGGTTTGGGGCTTGTTCACTGGAAAAATCTAACTTAAATATCCTCCCTCGTAAGCAAGCCACGCAAACCAACCAATAAGATGCCATGTTGAGTTGGCGAAGGCAAGACAAAACTAATTGGCTTAACAATAAAGTGGCAAGGGGATTCACCAATATAACCTGTCAAACCCTGATCTGTTTCACCTGTCTTTGTGATTGTCTCCACCCCCCTCCAGGTGTCGCCCATCTTCCCCATTATCTCCAGTGTATTTATACCTGTGTTTGGCAGTTTCCAGTTTGTTTTCTTCGTCAAGCCTACCAGTGGTTTTCCCCTTGCACCTGCCTTTTCTAAAGTTCCTGTTTTCCCAGTTTTGACCATTCTGCCTGCCCTGAGCCTGCCTGCCATCCTGTACCTTTGCCCCACCTATCTGGATTACTGACTTCTGACCTGAACTACCCAGGTCATCCCCCTCTAGCGCTCACTTTTTGTTCCAGCACCTCCCGATTTACAAATTAAGCACTGCAATTAGGTTAGTATTGTGGAATAACTACAATGTTGTTTATCCATCCTCAGTTTTCTTCCATCACAGCCATTAAACTCAGACATTGGCCTCATGGTGAAATCCAGTTTCCTCCCTCTCTGGAGTTAGGAAGGACGCCTGTATCTTTGTAGTGACTGGGTGTATTGATACACTATTCAAAGTGTAATTAATAACTTCACCATGCTCAAAGGAATATTCAACGTCTGCTTTTTTATTTTTACCCATCTACCAATAGGTGTCCTTCTTTGCAAGGCATTGGAAAACCTCCCTGGCCTTTGTGGTTGAATCTGGGTTTGAAATTCACTGCGAGTGAGGGACCTTATAGATAATTGTATGTGTGGGGTACAGAGATGAGGTAGTCATTAAAAAATTATGTAAAACATGATTATTATTTCACACATAGTGAGTCCATGCAACTTATTATGTGACTTGTTAAGCACATTTTTACTCCTGAATATATTTAGGCTTTCCATAACAAATAGATTGAATACTTATTGACTCAAGACATTTCAGCTTTACATTTTCAATTAATTTGTAAACATTTCTGAAAACTTAATTCCACTGACATTATGGGGTATTATGTGTAGGCCAGTGACAAAACATCTACATTTAATCAATTTTAAATTCATGCTGTAACACAACAAAATGTGGAAAAAGTAAACAGGTGTGAATACTTTCTGAAGGCACTGTACTTCCATACATTTTTTCAACTGGTACTGGGGGACCTTCAGATGAGTCTTGTGAGGCTTGTGGGCGTCCTAGAGCAAAACGTGTTTGTGAGAGTCTCACCTTTACACAGAGGGGTCAATTTAGTGTGTAGCCAATCTGCTTGGACGCTGCAGATAGAAGTTGGCAGATCGGCTGTAACGACTTCAGACGAGTCCCAAGACGCTTGTGAGGGTCGTAGAGCAAAACGGAGAATACCATCATGTTCGTGCCCTCCAGGTTCCCTTGGAGAGTTCATCAATGAGCTTGACACCTTGATAAGTTCATTTCCTGATGATGGCTCACCCCTCACAGTTCTGGGTGACTTTAACCTCCCGACGTCTGCCTTTGACTCATTTCTCTCTGCCTCCTTCTTTGCACTCCTTTCCTCTTTTGACCTCACCCCTCACCGTCCCCCTCTACTCACAAGGCAGGCAATACGCTAGACCTCATCTTTACTAGATGCTGTTCTTCTACTAATCTCACTGAAACTCCCCTTTAAGTCTCTGACCACTACTTTGTATCCTTTTCTCTCTTGCTCTCCTCCAACACTACTCACTCTGCCCCTACTCAGATGGTAATGCGCCGTCGCAACCTTCGCTCTCTCTCTTCCGCTACTCTCTCCTCTTCCATCCTATAATCTCTTCCCTCTGGTAAATCCTTCTCCCTCCTGTCTCCTGATTCTGCCTCCTCGACCCTCCTCTCCTCCCTTTCTGCATCTTTTGACTCTCTATGTAACCTATCATCCCGGCTGGCTCAGTCCTCCCCTCCTGCTCCGTGGCTAGATGACTCATTGCGAGCTCACAGAACAGGGCTCCGGGCAGCCGAGCGGAGATGGAGGAAAACTAAACTTTCCTTCTTGTTTAAAGAAATGTACTTACTGTGATTGAGATGTGGTTGTCCCACTGGCTATCCTACGTTGAATGCACCAATTGTTAAGTTGCTCTGGATAAGAGCGTCTGCTAAATGACTACAATTTAAATGTAAATGTGTGCCTGAAAAGGTCATTTGTGGAATTTATTTCCTTCTTAACCCTGTAAGACCCCTTGTTGTAAAATTACAACGTTACCTTTAGCCATCCTTAAAAACAGGTTGTATTCCCTCCACTCCACCACTGCTTGAAACAGACTGACCTAAAAATCCAGAGGATATCAACAGAAAATTCAGTTCTGGGAAAGGTGAAAATGTTCCTGAATGTGGTGTGTAAGTGGGGTTGTGAATGTTTTCCTTTTATTATGATAATTAGAGAGCATAACAAGCAGTATTGTTATGTCCAGGCAGTATTGTGTGACTGGGAGACATTTACATTTAGGGCATTTAGCAGACGCGTTTGTCCTAAGCAACTTACAATAGGCAGACAGTTTTGTCTGCCTGGAAAACATTTCAACTCTGACCACTTGGTCCACCACCCTATCTATTACTTCAGGTTATGTACTACAATATAAAAAGCATTATAATACATGTTAATTAATTGATATTTTATTTTCAGAATGCCACCAGCAAGGAGAGAGCCGCAATAGTGTGCAGGATGTGATTGATGTCATCCAAAATGGAGAGAGTGAAGTTGAGATGGAACTCAATGACACTGATGAGAGTGATGAAGACTTAGATGAAGATGTACCGTGACAGGTATCGCTGGCTGAAAAAATATTTCATCAGTCCCAACACTGATTTTTCTGGTCTGGATATCACAGGAGATGACATTTCCCTCCATACACCATTGGAATACTTCCAGAAGTTTGTGTCCGCAGACATGATTGAGGCTCTGACACAAAACACAAATGAGTACAGCTTTCAGACACATGGAACATCTGTAAACACCACGGCAAAGGAAATTGAAAAAATGTTTGGCATGTACCTGAAGATGGGCCTAGTACAAATGGCTGGAAACCGTATGTATTGGGAGACACGGTATTCCCCTGTTGCTGATGTGATGCCACGCAACAGATTTCAATCCCTGTTGACGTCATTACCTTTTGTAAACAACATGACAGTATCTGAGACGGAAAAGAAAGACAAACTATGGAAACTCAGACCATGGCTTGATTCATTCAGAGAGAAATGCCTGCAGGTGGTACCAGAAGAGCACAACTCTGTGGATGAGATGATGATGATTCCTTTCAAGGGGAAATTCAGCAGCATCAAGCAATATATGCGAGGCAAGCCAAACCCATGGGGATTCAAAGTGTGGGTGAGAACTGGAATCTCTGGCATGATGTGTGACTTCGATGTCTACCAAGGCAGTGTCAACGGAATACGAGCCAAATCTGAACTTGGATTGTCAGGTGATGTTGTGATGAAACTTGCTTCCACACTTCCAGAAGTGCGTTTGAGCCAATCGGTTGTTTTGTAACAAGGTAGGTGTGGTATACAGAAGATAGACCTATTTGGTAAAAGACCAAGTCCATATTATGGCAAGAACAGCTACAGTCGTATGAAAAAGTTTGGGCACCCCTCTGAGGCTGCATAATAATTTACTCTGTCGTCACAGAAAATGATCACAGTGGCATGCCATTCATTTTCTAATAAAAGCTGAGTACTGGGGTATTTTTAGTGTAGCAATATTAAGTTGTATGAAATTAAATCAGATGTGAAAAATAGGCTATGCAAAACTTTGGGCACCCTTGTCATTCTGTTGATTTGAATACCTGTAACTACTTAGTACTGATTAATTGGAAGGCTACAAAAAGCTATCGCAGAGATGTAAGCTGTCAGTGTCCACTGTGAGGAACATAGTGAGGAAATGTAAGACCACAGGCACAGTTCTTGTTAAGGCCAGAAGTGGCAGGCCAAGTAAAATATCGGAGAGGCAAAGGCGAAGGATGGTGAGAACAGTCAAAAACAGCGCACAGACCACCTCCAAAGACCTACAACATCATCTTGCTGCAGATGGTGTCACTGTGCATCGTTCAACAATTCAGCGCACTTTGCACAAGGAGAAGCTGTACGGGAGAGTGATGCGGAAGAAGCCTTTTCTGCACACACGCCACAAACAGAGTCGCTTGAGGTATGCAAACGCACATTTGGACAAGCCAGCTTAATCTTGGAATAAGGTGCTGTGGACTGATGAAACAAAGCTTGAGTTATTTGGTCATAACAAGGGGCGTTATGCATGGCGGCAAAATAACACAGCGTTGTAAGAAAAACACTTGCTACCCACAGTAAAATTTGGTGGGGGTTCCATCATGCTGTGGGGCTTTGTGGCCAGTGCCGGTACTGGGAATCTTGTTAAAGTTGAGGGTCGCATGGATTCCACTCAATATCAGCAGATTCTTGGGAATAATGTTGAAGAATCAGTCACAAAGTTGAAGTTACGCCGGGGCTGGATATTTCAACAAGACAATGACCCAAAACACTGCTCAAAATCTACCCGGGCATTTATGCAGAGCAACAAGTACATTGTTCTGGAATGGCCATCCCAGTCCCCAGACCTGAATATCATTGAGAATCTGTGGGATGATTTGAAGCGGGCTGTCCATGCTCGGCAACCATCAAACCTAACTGAACTGGAGATGTTTTGTAAGGAGGAATGGTCCAAAATACCTTCATCCAGAATCCAGACACTCATTAGAGGCTATTGGAAGCGTCTAGAGGCTGTTATTTTAGCAAAAGGAGGCTCTACTAAATATTGATGTGATTTTTCTGTTGGGGTGCCCAAATTTATGCACCTGTCTAATTTCGTTTTGATGCATATTGCACATTTTCTGTTAATCCAATAAACCTCATTTCACTACTGAAATATTACTGTGTCCATCAGTTATTTGATAGATCAAAATGAAATTGCTGATCCAAACACCCAATTATTTATAAATGGAAAATCATGGAAATTGTCAGGGGTGCCCAAACTTTTTCATACGACTGTAAAATAAGCAAAGAGAAATGACAGTCCATCATTACTTCAAGACATAAAGGTCAGGAAATATCAAGAACTTTTGTTTCTTCAAGTGCAGTCAGAAAAACCATCAAGTGCTATGATGAAACTGGCTCTCATGAGGACCGCCACAGGAAAGGAAGACCTAGAGTTACCTCTGCTGCAGAGGATAAGTTTATTAGAGTTACCTGCACCTCAGAATGCAGCCGAAATAAATGCTTCACAGAGTTCTTGTAACAGACAAATCTCCACATCAACTGTTCAGAGGAGACTGCTTGAATCAGGCCTTCATGGTCAAATTGCTGCAAAAAAAACACTAGTAAAGGACACCAATAAGAAAAATAGGCTTGCTTGGGCCAAGAAACACAAGCAATAGACATTAGACTGGTGGAAATCTGTCCTTTGGTCTGATTAGTCAAAATTTGAGATTTTTGGTTCCAACCCCTGTGTCTTTGTTAGACGTAGAGTAGGTGAATTGATGATCTCTGCATGTGTGGTTCACACCATGAAGCATGGAAGAGGAGGTGTGATGGTGTGGGGATGCTTTGCTGTAGACACTGTCTGTGATTTATTTAGAATTCAAGGCACTCTTAACCAGCATGGCTACCTCAGCATTCTGCAGCGACACTCCATCCCATCTGGTTTGCGCTTAGTGGGACTATCATTTGTTTTTCAACAGGACAATGACCCAAATCACACCTTCAGGCTGTGTAAGGGCTATTTGACCAAGAAGGAGAGTGGTGGAGAGCTGCATCAGATGACCTGGTCTCCACAATCACCCAATCTCAACCCAATTGAGATGGTTTGGGTTGAGTTGGACCGCAGAGTGAAGCAAAAGCAGCCAACAAGTGCTCAGCATATGTTGGAACGCCGTTAAGACTGTTGGAAAAGCATTCCTTATGAAGCTGGTTGAGAGAATGCCAAGAGTGTGCAAATCAGTCATTAAGGCAAAAGGTGGCTACTTTGAAGAATCTAAAATATAGAATATATTAAACATGTTTTTTGGTTACTACATGATTCCATATGTGTTATTTCATGGTTTTGATGTCTTCACTATTATGCTACAATAACACACACACACACCAATTATATGCCTATCAGTCTCATGCAGTATATAGTCATCACAGTGTCTTCCATTTATCTCTGTCTCCCCACTTGCCATCGGACACTAAAGGGGAACCTATCCAGGACTTGAGTAAACCTCTTCTGCAGCCCTGCATGAACACAATACCTCCCATTCAATCCACTGAGAGATTAAATCACAATTCTCTTCTTCATTTCATTGATGGGGAATGTGATGGAAAATGTTATGTATGTGCTTTTCTAACAACCAATTTCTTTGTTCATGCATGTGAACAATTGAACCAATCCTCACTATCGGTATCTGCAATTTGGCAGTACACCCAGACCCTTGTTTT
Organism: Thymallus thymallus; assembly: GCA_023634145.1. Lineage (NCBI taxonomy): Eukaryota > Metazoa > Chordata > Actinopteri > Salmoniformes > Salmonidae > Thymallus > Thymallus thymallus. The sequence goes on from CM042404.1 coordinate 15,489,277, forward strand.
GAGAAGGATATCTCAGTGTCAAGGTCTCAGCTTAGAGAGAAGAATCCTTGTGAGGAATTGGTCTGTCACATCCATGACCCAATATTGGTCGGTCACAAGAATGAAGCAAACGTTAATGAGGAATGAATTACGGATGATGAAAAAGCGAAATCATGCAAATATAACTTGTTTATAAGAGAACTAACGGGACTGCCCAGGTGGAGCTCCTGATCGACATGTGTACTTGGTGCATTGAGTTGGTTGGAACCTCTCCTGCATGCTGATAATAAAGAATGATTCATTTAACATTGACTTTGAGTGTCCCTGTGTAGAATTTCCACGAAAGGAACAACAAAATCTCTCCACTAAGCTGTATCCTGCCCTTACCTAAACATGGAAGCTGGCCTCCTCTCCGCATGATTTTTTTCATTTTGTTTCCATGTGTGGGCTCTTCTTCCGGTGTGTTTATTTACCAGTGAGGGACAAGGATTGCAGGCACGAGGGCTGGAATTTCCAACATGGAAAGGAAGCGGTGGAAAGCAACCATTTTTTATTTTCTTTGAAACAACCAATTGATTTCACTTCAAGAGACACACTTCCAAAAAGGTTTTAGTAATTTTTTTTTTTTAAAAACATCCACCTAAATACACATTCAAAAAGAGGTTTGGGAATTCAATTCCCACTTAATTTGAGTGAGGCTCTCTAAAAATGAGTTCACGAATAGCAGCAAAATAATATAAACAGTCAGGTCCATAATTATTGGCAACCTTGATAAAGATGAGCAAAAAAGACTGTATAAAATAAATAATACAAATACTGAGCTATATTGTATGCAAAAAAAATTGGTAAATTATATTATTTCATACTAATACAATTGCTCAGAGAAATAGATTTTGTTTAACAAGTAATTTAAAAAATATCACCCTCAAAATATTGTATCGCTGGATGATCCACTTGCAGCCATGTGTCAGCCTCCTGGCAGAGGCAACCAGGTTTTTGGTTAAAATGTCTTGGTACTTGGTAAAGTTCATGATGTCGTTGACCTTAACAAGGGCCCCAGGACCAGTGGAAGCAAGTGGAAGCAAAATAGCCACATAATATCAAAGATCCATATTTTACCATAGGTATGAGGTACTTTTCTGCATATGCTTCTGTGCCTTCAAAAAGTATTCAGACCCCTTGACTTTTTCCACATTTTGTTATGTTAGAGCCTGAATTTTAAATGTTTTAAATTGAGATTTTGTGAGACTGGCCTACACACAATACACCATTATGTCAAAGTGAAATTATGTTTATAGACATTTTTACAAATGAATAAAAAATGGAAAGCTGATATGTCTTCAGTCAATAAGTATTCAACCCCTTTGTTATGGCAAGCCTAAATATGTTCAGGAGTAAAATGTGCTTAACAAGTCATATAATAAGTTGCATGATTTTTTTAATTACCTCATCTCTGTACCCCACACATACAGTGCCTTCCGAAAGTATTCAGTTCCCTTGACTTTTTACACATTTTGATACGTTACAGCCTTATTCTAAAAAATATTAAATAAATCTACACACAATACCCCATAAAGACAAAGAGAAAACTGTTTAGACATTTTTGCAAATGTGTTAAAAATACAAAACAGAAATACCTTATTTACATAAGTATTCAGACCCTTTGCTATGAGACTCAAAATTGAGCTCCGGTACAAGCTGCTTTCATTGATCATCCTTGATATGTTTCTACAACTTGATTGGAGTCCACCTGTAATAAATTCATTTGATTGGACATGATTTGGAAAGGCACATACCTGTCTATATCAGGTCCCACAGTTGGTGCATGTCAGAGCAGAAACCAAGCGATGAGGTCGAAGGAATTATCTGTAGAGCTCCGAGACAGGATTTTGTTGAGGCACAGATCTGGGAAAGGGTACTAAAAAATGTCTGCAGCATTGAAGACCCTCAAGAACAGAGTGGCCTCCATCATTCTTAAATGGAAGAAGTTTGGAACCACCAAGACTCCTTCTAGAGCTGGTCGCCCGGACAAACTGAGCAATCGGGGGAGAAAGGCCTTGATCAGAGAGGTGACCAAGAACCCAATGGTCACTCTGACAGAGCCCTCTGTGGAGATTGGAGAACCTCCCAGAAGGACAACCATCTCTGCAGCACTCCACCAATATGGCCTTTATGGTAGAGTGGCCAGACAGAAGCCACTCCTCAGTAAAAGGCACATGACAGCCCGCTTGGAGAAAAAAAAGATTCTCTGGTCTGATGAAACCAAGATTGAACTCTTTGGCCTGAATGCCAAGTGGAAACCTGGGACCATCCCTACGGCGAAGCATGGTGGTGGCAGCATCATGCTGTGGGGATGTACAGTCGTGGCCAAAAGTTTTGAGAATGACACAAGTATTGGTCTCCACAAAGTTTGCTGCCTCTGTGTTGATGATGGCAATTTGCATATACTCCAGAATGTCATGAAGAGTGATCAGATGAATTGCAAAGTCCCTCTTTGCCATTAAAATGAACTTAATCCCCAAAAAACATTTCCACTGCATTTCAGCCCTGCCACAAAAGGACCAGCTGCCATCATGTCAGTGATTGTCTCGTTAACACAGGTGAGAGTGTTGACGAGGACAAGGCTGGAGATCACTCTGTCATGCTGATTGAGTCCTCTGTCAACTATGGTTACCTGCAAGCAAACACGTGCCGTCATCATTGCTTTGCACAAAAAGGGCTTCACAGGCAAGGATATTGCTGCTGGTAAGATTGCACCTAAATCAACCATTTATCGGATCATCAAGATCTTCAAGGAGAGAGATTCAATTGTTTTGAATTAAGGCGTCAGGGCGCCCAAGAAAGCCCAGCAAGCGAAAGAACCGTCTCCTAAAGTTGTTTCAGCTGCGGGATCGGGGCACCACCAGTGCAGAGCTTGCTCAGGAATGGCAGCAGGCAGGTGTGAGTGCATCTGCACGCACAGTGAGGCAAAGACTTTTGGAGGATGGCCTGGTGTCAAGAAGGGCAGCAAAGAAGCCACTTCTCTCCAGGAAAAACATCAGGGACAGACTGATATTCTGCAAAAGGTACAGGGATTGGACTGCTGAGGACTGGGGTAGAGTAACTTTCTCTGATGAATCCCCTTTTCGATTGTTTGGGCCATCCGGAAAACACCTTGTCCGGAGAAGACAAGGTGAGCGCTACCATCAGTCCTGTGTCATGCCAACAGTAAAGCATCCTCAGACCATTCATGTGTGGGGTTGCTTCTCATCCAAGGGAGTGGGCTCACTCACAATTTTGCCTAAGAACACAGCCATGTATAAAGAATGGTACCAACACATCCTGCGAGAGCAACTTCTCCCAACCATCCAAGAACAGTTTGGTGACGACCAATGCCTTTTCCAGCATGATGGAGTACCTTGCCATAAGGCAAAAGTGATAACTAAGTGGTTCTGGGAACAAAACATAAACATTTTGGGTCCATGGCCAGGAAACTCCCCAGACCTTAATCCCATTGAGAACTTGTGGTCGATCCAAAAACCCACAACTTCTGACAAACTCCAAGCATTGATTATGCAAGAATGGCCTGCCATCAGTCAGGATGTGGCCCAGAAGTTAATTGACAGCATGCCAGGGCGGATTGCAGAGGTCTTGAAAAAGAAGGGTCAACACTGCAAATATTGACTCTTTGCATAAACTGAATGTCATTGTCAATGAAAGCCTTTGACACTTATGGAATACTTGTAATTATACTTCAGTGTATCATAGTAACTACTGACATCAAGATCTAAGTACACTGAAGCAGCAAACTTTGTGGAGACCAATACTTGTGTCATTCTCAAAACTTTTGGCAACAACTTTATTTAAGCAGCAGGGACATGGAAAACTAGTCAGGATTGAGGCAAAGATGAACGGAGCAAAGTACAGAGAGATCCTTGATGAAAACCTGCCCAGGACCTCGGACTGGGGGTGAAGGTTCACCGTCCAACAAGACAACGACCCTAAGCAAACAGTCAAGACAACGCAGGAGTGGCTTCGGGACATGCTTGTTCACCAAAAGAGGGAGGAGTAGAGAGAGAGAGAGAGAAAGAGAGACACGAGAAGAGCTGGACCCTCTCTCCAAATGGCTTGGACCCGAGTCATCTGAGCAGGCCAAGAGGATCAGATCGGTGCACATCCACAACGCAACAGCAGGGCTCACGATGGTGTGGCAGAGACTTGAAGACTGCTACAGTTCACCTGAAGTGATTGAAAACACACTTCTGAAGAAAATATAAGATTTTCTGAAGATCACAAACAAAAACAACAAAGAAGATTAGAGAGCTTGGAGACATGCTTCTAAAGCTGGTGGACACCTGCCAGGCCTCCAGTATCTGGACACATCTCGCGGTGTCAATCCAATCATAGAGAAGCTCCCCTACATGCTACAAGAAAGATGGATCTCACAAGCGTCAAAATACAAAGAAGATCATCGGGTTGCATTCCAATCGTTCTCCTTCTAAGCCAATCTTATTGTCAACCAAGTGAGGACCCGCAACAATCCAAGCTTCACCTTCCTAAACACAGGAGGTTCAAACTCCACAAAGACTGAAGAAACACCAGAGAAGCACAACAGAGAACACAGAACTCCAGTGTCCATACGGAAGACAGAAGTTTAATCTCAGTCTGAAGCTAACCAGGCTCAGACAGTGTCCATTACACAACAAGTCTTCTCTCAAGGACAACCACCTCTGTTTCAGATGCTGTGCTTCACCAAACATCTCGCAAAAGACTGTGAGACAGCAGTGCAGTGCAAAGAGTGCAGCAGTGATAGATATCCATCTGCGTTGTATCCGGGGCCAACCCCATGGAGAACAGAAAACTCTGCAGCCAAGGAAGACCATGTCGGGGAGCAAAGGGAAAGGGCAACACCTGCAGTTACCTCAAAGTGCACTGAGATCTGTGGTGAGGCAGTCAGCTCTAGGTCGTGTTCCAAGATATGCATAGGCAAAGTGTATCCCGCAGGTCACAGAGAGAAGGCAGTCAGAATGTATGCCGTCTTAGATGAACAGAGCAACAAGTCGTTAGCCAGTTCTTCAACCTCTTCGCTGTCAAAGGTGGTTCAGCTCCCTACACTCTGGATATATGGATATCTGGGAGAAGAGCAAGGAACTACATTGTCATTGGGAGGATCAACACAGCTTACTCTTCCAACTCTCATAGAATGTGACATGATGCCCAATGATAGATCAGAGATTCCCTCACCTGAAATTGCATGTGATCACCTGTTGCAGACAGGATTCCAGCACATGACCCGGGCGCAGCTATCCTTCTCCTGCTCGGAAAATACATAATAAGAGTACACAAAGTCAGAGAGCAATACAACAGGCCTCACAACACACCCTACGCACAACGTCTTGACCTCAGATGGGTCATCATCGGTGATGTATGTCTGAACGGATCTCACAAGCCAACTAAAGTTAGTGTTTACGGAACAAATGTGCTGCATTCCTTAGCCCTTGTGCTAAAATCATTCAGATCAAAGAGAGACTGAATAACACAACACAGCTCAGAGTTTCCTAGAGGCCACTGTCCCAGCTGGAGATATGGACGACTTTGGATGCAAAATGTTTGAAAGAACACAAAACGACAACAAGCCAGCCCTATCGATTGAAGATAGCATCTTCCTTGAGATCAAGGTGTCCTCCTCAGTGGTCCAGACCTGAATTACACACTCATCGGAATACTCATACGATTCCGAAAATAATGTATTGCAGTCACAGCTGATGTGCAACAGATGTTCTACTTATTATTTGTCAGAGAAGATCATCAATATTACCTGAGGTTCCTGTGGTATGAAGACAACAACCTTAGCAAAGATATCACAGAATACAGGATGAAAGTACATATGTTCGGTAACAGCACCTCTCCAGCTGTGGCCATCTACGGCCTGAGGCGGGAAGCCCAAAATGGTGAAGAAGAGCACTGCACAGATGTGAAACAGTTTGTCATGAGAACTTCTATGTGGACGATGGACCTCATTCTCCAGCAACGAAGAAGCAATTGACATCCTGAAAAGAACAAGAGAAATGTTAGCCGAGTCAAGCATGAGGCTGCACAAGACATCCTCCAACAGCAGCAAAGTCATGGAAGCATTTATTCCAGAGGATCACGTAAAAGATCTCAAATATTTGGATCTAGGTGTAGATACAATACCTCTTTGTGAATGGGACACCCCTCTACCAGAAGAGAAAGAGATGCAGTGGAGAATGTGGAACGACTCACTGATGGAACTCGAACAGCTCACTATCCGAATGCCCAATGTCCCTGTCTCCTTGTCTTCCAAGCAGCGAAGAGAACTGTGTGACTTCTCAGATGTATCTACTATGGCCATATCAGCTGTAGCCTACCTCAGTGTGATCAATGTCGAAGGAAGACGTTATATTGGGTTCATCATGGGAAAGTCCAAACTGGCTCCACGTTCTGCTCACACTGTTCCACGCCTAGAGCTTTTTGCTGCTGTCTTAGCAGTTGAGATGGCAGACCTGATCATTGATGAGATGGACATTGAGATTCATGCAGTGAAGTTCTACACAGACAGCAAGATTGTGCTAGGATATATTCACAACACTTTAATACACATAAGGAAGTCCACACAGCCAGACCAGTGGCACCACGTCAGAACAGACAAAAATCCAGCAGTCCGTGGAACTAGGCCTGTGCCAGCAGCCGTCCTCAAACACACCACCTGGTTCTCAGGCCCACCCTTCCTGACAAAGATTGAGAGAGAAGAGACTACTCAGTCAGAAACCTTCAAACTCGTGGGATCAGATATTGACACAGAGATCCGGCCGCAAGTCACAACCTTCACTACTGAAGCTACTGAAGTCCAACTTGGCTCACACAGGTTTGAACGGTTCTCCAGCTGGAAGTCGCTCACCCGAGAAATCACAAAACTACTCCAAATGGCCAGGGCTCCAGACAGTGACAAGGGCAACCATCTTAAACATGTCAAAACCACCACAATCAGATGCGTACAGCAATAAGTCTTCAAAGAAGAAATCAACAGCCTCACCAAAAGAGAAGAGATTCTGGCACAAACGCAAAGAGCTGAAGATCAGAACAGACTCTGAGATGAGTACTTACCTTCAAGAACCAAGGATGCACGTGGACTTTCAATCACAATCATGCGTCACATATGGCAGGAGCTTGGGAGAGGATGATTTGAATCGCTCATCGCATTCTGGATGCCATGCTTCTGGAAGTTAGTTCTACTCGTCTCACACATGAAGTCCTCACCACACTCACGGCTGAAGTCATGGCCATCATGAACGCTCGATCCATAGTTCCAGTGCCCATGGATCCAGAGATGCCAGCAGTTCTTACACCTGCAATGCTTCTGACACAAGTTTGAAACTACAACAGCATCCACAGGTGACTTCAACCTCAAAGATCTCTACAGCAAGCAATGAAAACAAGTTCAGAGCCTCGGAGACATCATCTGGAAAAGATGGAAACTCCAGTCATGCAGAAAATGGCAAGTTGACTAACCTAACCTGCAAGTTGGAGATGTCGTCTTACTAAAAGACACTCAAGTCCACCGAAACGAATGGCCTGTTGGCCTGTCGTAAAAACTGTACCAAGTGGTGACAACAAAGTCAGGAAAGTGGAAGTGAAAGTCATGAGACAGGGGACCCCTAAGGTGTTCTTCAGACCTGTTTCCAAAGTCGTCCTACTCCTCCAAAAGTAAACATAGTGACATAAAAGGCCATTATGCCAAGCAGGGAGTGTTCTGATGGCTGTACTTCTGTACAAAGTATTATATTGTCCTATGTTGTCATCTAGTGGCGAATGTGGTACTGTAGCTTTTAATTTGCTAACTTTCGGTTCACTTAGATTGTGTGTACACTACCGTTCAAAAGTTTGGGGTCACCTGTTTTTGAAAGAAATGGACTCTAATGTACTTGTCCTCTTGCTCAGTTGTGCACCGGGGCCTCCCACTCCTCTTTCTATTCTGTTAGAGCCAGTTTGCGCTGTTCTGTGAAAGGAATAGTACACAGTGTTCTACGAGATCTTCAGTTTCTTGGCAATTTCTCGCATGGAATAGCCTTAATTTCTCAAAACAAGAATAGACTGACGAGTTTCAGAAGAAAGTTATTTGTTTCTGGCCATTTTGAGTCTGTAATCGAACCCAAAAATGGCTCCAGATACTCAACTAGTCTAAAGAAGGCCAGTTTTATTGCTTCTTTAATCAGCACAACAGTTTTCAGCTGTGCTAACATAATTGCAAAAGGGTTTTCTAATGATCAATTAGCCTTTTAAAATGATAAACTTGGATTAGCTAACACAACGTGCCATTGGAACACAGGAGTGATGGTTTCTGAAAATGTACGCCTATGTAGATATTCCATTACAAATCAGCTACAATAGTCATTTTCCAGCTACAATAGTCATTTACAACATTAACAATGTCTACACTGTATTTCTGTACACTGTATTTTTGATCAATTTGATGTTATTTTAATGGACAAAAAAAGGTGCTTTTCTTTCAAAAACACAGACATTTCTAAGTGATGTAGTGTATATGTTTAGTGGCACCTTTTCTGCACGGTCATATTGGCTAGCTAGGCTCATTTTCTTGTTATTAACCCGTGATAGAGATGATGTTATTTATTTGCATCCATTTGTGTGAATGTATATAGTGACTTTTTCTCATACATTTTCTCCTTTCTGTGTCAAAATATCTTCTACTAAATATTCTTAACGGTACCAATGTCTCCCGATTCTTTATTGGAAGAGTGTAAGCTGTCTGCCAAGCTTTGCAGCTTACATATTGTGAGGGCAGAACAGTCGTTATCCTGTTGGAAGGTGAACCTTCGCCCCTTTATAGGAAAGGGTCTGAATACTTATGTAAATAAGATATTTCTACATTTATTTTTAATACATTTGCAGAAATTTCTAAAACACAGTTTTCACTTTATCATTATGGGCTGTTGTGTGTAGATTGTTGAACATTTTTATTTATTTAACTCATTTTAGAACAAGGCTGTAACGTAAAATGTTTTGAAAAAGTCAAGGGGTCTGAATACTTTCCGAATGCACTGTATCTCTGTTACTCACACTCAAGAACTCCTATCTGGTGTGATATGGTGAGGTTGGACCCAGGTGCAGAGAAGAGACCAGACGAGGAATCAGTGGTGAAGGATATACAGTGGGGAGAACAAGTATTTGAAAAAAAATCCAGAAAATCACATTGTATGATTTTTAAGAAAATTTATTTGCATTTTATTGCATGACATAAGTATTTGATACATCAGAAAAGCAGAACTTAATATTTGGTACAGAAACCTTTGTTTGCAATTGCAGAGATCATATGTTTCCTGTAGTTCTTGACCAGGTTTGCACACACTGCAGCAGGGATTTTGGCCCACTCCTCCATCCAGATCCTTCAGGTTTCGGGGCTGTCGCTGGGCAATACGGACTTTCAGCTCCCTCCAAAGATTTTCTATTGGGTTCAGGTCTGGAGACTGGCTAGGCCACTCCAGGACCTTGAGATGCTTCTTACGGAGCCACTCCTTAGTTGCCCTGGCTGTGTGTTTCGGGTTGTTGTCATGCTGGAAGACCCAGCCACGACCCATCTTCAATGCTCTTACTGAGGGAAGGAGGTTGTTGGATTTTAATCCATGACGGCGTAGTGTGTTACTAATGGTTTTCTTTGAGACTGTGGTCCCAGCTCTCTTCAGGTCAGTGAACAGGTCCTGCCGTGTAGTTCTGGCCTGATCCCTCACCTTCCTCATGATCATTGATGCCCCACGAGGTGAGATCTTGCATGGTGCCCCAGACCGAGGGAGATTGACCGTCATCTTGAACTTCTTCCATTTTCTAATAATTGCGCCAACAGTTGTTGCCTTCTCACCAAGCTGCTTGCCTATTGTCCTGTAGCCCATCCCAGCCTTGTGCAGGTCTACAATTTTATCCCTGATGTCCTTACACAGCTCTCTGGTCTTGTCCATTGTGGAGAGGTTGGAGTCTGTTTGATTGAGTGTGTGGACAGGTGTCTTTTATACAGGTGACGAGTTCAAACAGGTGCAGTTAATACAGGTAATGAGTGGAGAACAGGAGAGCTTCTTAAAGAAAAACTAACAGGTCTGTGAGAGCCGGAATTCTTACTGGTTGGTAGGTGATCAAATACTTATGTCATGCAATAAAATGCAAATTAATTATTAAAAAATCATACAATGTGATTATCTGGATTTTTGTTTTAGATTCCGTCACTCACAGTTGAAGGGTACCTATGATAAAAATGACATGCTTTGTAAGTGGGAAAACCTGCAAAATCGGCAGTGTATAAAATACTTGTTCTCCCCACTGTACATAATACTTTACTGAGTAACAGTAACCAAAAGATCACAGTAACACTGGGAAACACAACAAACACTAAGTCTAGAAAATCACTCAGGACACAAAGACAGACGTCAAACAATTCAAGCTTCTGCAAAGGACAACAGAAAACACACCTCTTTAAACAGGGAAATCTTACTGAGTAAGAGGACACACCTGATTGTCTCTGCCGCCCACTGGTGACAGGTGAAACCATGACTGTACCCCCCCCCTTCTAGGATTTGGTTGAAGTCCCGATCAAGTCCCGGGTCCAGGCAGGCACCCACGACCGCTCCTCGAGGCCTTAGTCATCCCAGTCCACCAGGCACTGCAGTGTGCTTTGGACACGACAAGCCTCCAATAGCCGCCGGACAGTGTAGGCCGGGCGACCATCAACAAGGGGCCAGTGTGGGGGAAGAGAAGGGACTCCATACCAATTTGGACTTGCTGCCCACGTTCAAACAGTTCGTGAAGTGCCCAACCAGGAATAATAAAACTCTGGACTTGTTATATGCTAATGTGAAGGACGCATACAACTCCACTGGACTCCCTCCCCTCGGTAGATCGGATCACAACCTTGTCCACCTCATTCCACATATCCATAAGAGTGTCATTGACCAATGCTTGGAAGACTGCCGGTGAGTTCGATAATCAGAATGGCATGACTAAATACTCATAGTGGCCACTAGGGGTGTTAAAGGCAGTTTTCCATTCATCTCCCACCCTGATTCTCACCAGATGGTAAGCGTTGCGGAGGTCGTCTCTTCACTGTTGACGTTGATTCTGGTGTTTTGCAGGTACTATTTAATGAAGCTGCCAGTTGAGGACAAAGTTCTGTATCCAAAAGTTCTATATCTTCAAGGAAAATAGATTGAAAGGGAAACGCGTAGCTCTCGTGGTAGATAAACTGTATATTGATAACCAAATGTTCAGAGACACAAAGACTACTCCATGGCTATTCAAAAAAATTACATAGTGCTCATAGAGGAAGCGAATAATGGAACACACAATACTTGTCATGGTAGGGAATGTAATAATAGAAAAATATAGATAGAAAAGCAATCTTCAAATATAACTAATTGGAACACAAAAATAATAATTCAACATGGTGGAGAGAAAAACACAGCAGACAGAAGGCACAGTATGTGATGGAAGGGGTGGTGTGTGTTTTTGGTGTTTGGGAAAGTGTGGCGTTAAGTGAGTGAGAAAGGAAATGGTTGCATATCCCAGAACCAATGTATGTCTGTGAGCGGGGGTTATGAGGGAGCTTTCAATTTTGTGCAGATGAGGGATGTGCATTTTATAATGAATTATACATCAAATCTAATTTATTTAGTTACTTATTGTCCAACTTGATGGAACGGTCCACAACCCTATAACCTAGACACCCACCTGAACGACCCAGACACTAAAGAGAAGTCCCCATCTGTTTTGTGGGCCTGCCGTAAGCTGCCTGTGTGCAGCCAAAATGCAGTCAGAGACCTACTAGAGCAGCACTGCCCCCTCAAGATTCTGAGACTGCCTGGCAGGGTTGGTCCTGCAAAGCCAGAGCCCCCTTATGGGAGAGCATAATATACAAGGAAAATCTCAAAGCTGCTAAGGAGAACCTTGACGACCTTGTACCTAGCCGGTGGGGATTCCGGTGGGGTACCCCCACTCAGGTAGTGGCAGTGCTGGCAACACTGGCAGCAGTAACCCATGGGGAGGGGGTTACACTCGGACATTCTTTTGTGAAATAGCACAGTTACAAATATATGGGAAATACAAATCAAACTTGATGGAAATTAGAAATAGAGGAAGGCCAGGACTAAAAACAAACAAATATAACTATTGTAAAATAGATTGTGTCTGTAAAATTTGTATATCATGTATAAGTTGGAAGCAGAAACTAAAATGTTATTGTTTATTAGTTTAATCCAATTGGAAGAGCGGTGCTAGGGTTTGCGGGGAATAATAAAGGAAGGCATATAAGAAAAAAGTGTGTATATGTACAGTGGGGAGAACAAGTATTTGATACACTGCCGATTCTGCAGGTTTTCCTACTTACAAAGCATGTAGAGGTCTGTAATTTTTATCATAGGTACACTTCAACTGTGAGAGACGGAATCTAAAATCCTGAAAATCACATTGTATGATTTTTAAATAATTAATTTGCATTTTATTGCATGACATAAGTATTTGATTACCTATCAACCAGTAAGAATTCCGGCTCTCACAGACCTGTTAGTTTTTCTTTATGAAGCCCTCCTGTTCTCCACTCATTACCTGTATTAACTGCACCTGTTTGAACTCGTTACCTGTATAAAAGACACTTGACCACACACTCAATCAAACAGACTCCAATCTCTCCACAATGGCCAAGACCAGAGAGCTGTGTAAGGACATCAGGGATAAAATTGTAGACCTGCACAAGGCTGGGATGGGCTACAGGACAATAGGCAAGCAGCTTGGTGAGAAGGCAACAACTGTTGGCGCAATTATTAGAAAATGGAAGAAGTTCAAGATGACGGTCAATCTCCCTCGGTCTGGGGCACCATGCAAGATCTCACATCGTGGGGCATCAATGATCATGAGGAAGGTGAGGGATCAGGCCAGAACTACACGGCAGGACCTGGTCAATGACCTGAAGAGAGCTGGGACCACAGTCTCAAAGAAAACCATTAGTAACACACTACGCCGTCATGGATTAAAATCCTGCAGCGCACGCAAGGTCCCCCTGCTCAAGCCAGCGCATGTCCAGGCCCGTCTGAAGTTTGCCAATGACCATCTGGATGATCCAGAGGAGGAATGGGAGAAGGTCATGTGGTCTGATGAGACATAAATTGAGCTTTTTGTTCTAAACTCCACTCGCCGTGTTTGGAGGAAGAAGAAGGATGAGTATAACCCCAAGAACACCATCCCAACCGTGAAGCATGGAGGTGGAAACATCATTCTTTGGGGATGCTTTTCTGCAAAGGGGGCAGGACGACTGCACCGTATTGAGAGGAGGATGGATGGGGCCATGTATTGCGAGATCTTGGCCAACATCCTCCTTTCCTCAGTAAGAGCATTGAAGATGGGTCGTGGCTGGGTCTTCCAATATGACAACGACCCAAAACACACAGCCAGGGCAACTAAGGAGTGGCTCCGTAAGAAGCATCTCAAGGTCCTGGAGTGGCCTAGCCAGTCTCCAGACCTGTGTGTATCAAATACTTGTTCTCCCCACTGTATGTGTATATGTGTATGTGCATGTACATGTATGTATATTTATATGTATGAATGTTTATATGTATATACAGTGGGGAGAACAAGTATTTGATACACTGCCGATTTTGCAGGTTTTCCTACTTACAAAGCATGTAGAGGTCTGTAATTTTTATCATAGGTACACTTCAACTGTGAGAGACGGAATCTAAAACAAAAATCCAGAAAATCACATTGTATGATTTTTAAGTAATTAATATGCATTTTATTGCATGAAATAAGTATTTGATCACCTACCAACCAGTAAGAATTCCGGCTCTCACAGACCTGTTAGTTTTTCTTTAAGAAGCCCTCCTGTTCTCCACTCATTACCTGTATTAACTGCACCTGTTTGAACTCGTTACCTGTATAAAAGACACCTGTCCACACACTCAATCAAACGGACTCCACACACTCAATCAAACAGCTGTGTAAGGACATCAGGGATAAAATTGTAGACCTGCACAAGGCTGGGATGGGCTACAGGACAATAGGCAAGCAGCTTGGTGAGAAGGCAACAACTGTTGGCGAAATTATTAGAAAATGGAAGAAGTTCAAGCCGACGGTCAATCTCCCTCGGTCTGGGGCACCATGCAAGATCTCACCTCGTGGGGCATCAATGATCATGAGGAAGGTGAGGGATCAGCCCAGAACTACACGGCAGGACCTGGTCAATGACCTGAAGAGAGCTGGGACCACAGTCTCAAAGAAAACCATTAGTAACACACCACGCTGTCATGGATTAAAATCCTGCAGCGCACGCAAGGTCCCCCTGCTCAAGCCAGCGCATGTCCAGGCCCGTCTGAAGTTTGCCAATGACCATCTGGATGATCCAGAGGAGGGATGGGAGAAGGTCATGTGGTCTGATGAGACAAAAATAGAGCTTTTTGGTCTAAACTCCACTCGCCGTGTTTGGAGGAAGAAGAAGGATGAGTACAACCCCAAGAACACCATCCCAACCGTGAAGAATGGAGGTGGAAACATCATTCTTTGGGGATGCTTTTCTGCAAAGGGGACAGGACGACTGCACGGTATTGAGGGGAGGATGGATGGGGCTATGTATCGCGAGATCTTGGCCAACAACCTCCTTCCCTCAGTAAGAGCATTGAAGATGGGTCGTGGCTGGGTCTTCCAGCATGACAACGACCCGAAACACACAGCCAGGGCAACTAAGGAGTGGCTCCGTAAGAAGCATCTCAAGGTCCTGGAGTGGCCTAGCCAGTCTCCAGACCTGACCCGAATAGAAAATCTTTGGAGGGAGCTGAAAGTCCGTATTGCCCAACGACAGCTCCGAAACCTGAAGGATCTGGATGGAGGAGTGGGCCAAAATCCCTGCTGCAGTGTGTGCAAACCTGGTCAAGAACTACAGGAAACGTATGATCTCTGTAATTGCAAACAAAGGCTTCTGTACCAAATATTAAGTTCTGCTTTTCTGATGTATCAAATACTTATGTCATGCAATAAAATGCAAATGAATTACTTAAAAATCATACAATGTGATTTTCTGGATTTTTGTTTTAGATTCCGTCACTCACAGTTGAAGAGTACCTATGATAAAAATTACAGACTTCTACATGCTTTGTAAGTGGGAAAACCTGCAAAATCGGCAGTGTATCAAATACTTGTCCTCCCCACTGTATATGTTGGTATTTGTATTTATGTATACATATGGATATATATATTTACCAAAAAAAGTATATGGGGGATTGGAAATGATGTAGACAATTACATTCATTGAAGCAACAATCTTTCCACAATATTAAAGGTGATCCATCTCTTAAAAAAAATTAAAAAATAAATAAACGTGCCATTGGAACACAGGAGTGATGGTCGCTGATAATGGGGCTCTGTAGATATTCCATTTTAATGGACAAAACATGTGATTTTCTTTAAAAAACAAGGACATTTTTAAGTGACCCCAAACTTTTGAATGGTAGTGTATATACAGTACCAGTCAAAAGTTTGGACAACACCTACTCATCAAGGGTTTTTCTTTATTTTTACTATTTTCTACATCAAAACTGTGAAATAACCATATATTGAATCATGTAGTAACCAAAAAAAACAAATCAAAACATATTTAGATTTTTAGATTCTTCAAAGTAGCCACCCTTTGCCTTGATGACAGCTTTACACAGTCTTGGCATAATATCAACCAGCTTCACAATGCTTTTCCAACTGTCTTGAAGGAGTTCCCACATATGCTGAGCACTTGTTGGCTGCTTTTCCTTCACTCTGCAGTCCAACTCATCCCAAACCATCTCAATTGGTTTGAGGTCGGGTGATTGTGGAGCCCAGGTCATCTGATGCAGTACTCCATCACTCTTCTTCTTGGTCAAATAGCCCTTACACAGCCTGGAGGTGTGTTGGGTCATTGTCCTGTTGAAAAACAAATGATAGGTCCCACTAAGCGCAAACCAGATGGGATGTCGTATCGCTGCAGAATGCTTGAATTCCAAATAAATCACAGACAGTGTCACAAGCAAACCACCCCCACACCATCACACCTCCTCCTCCATGCTTCACAGTGGGAAGCACACATGCAGAGATCATCCATTCACCTACTCTGTGTCTCACAAAGACACAGCGGTTGGAACCCAAAATCTCAAATTTGGACTCATCAGACCAAAGGACAGATTTCCACCAGTCTACTGTCCATTGCTCGTGTTTCTTGGCCCAAGCAAGTCTCTTCTTCTTCTTCTTCTTCTTCTTCGTGTCCTTTAGTAGTGTTTTCTTTGTAGAAATTAAGCCTGATTCACGCAGTCTCATCTGAACAGTTGATGTTGAGATGTGTCTGTTACTTGAACTCTGTGAAGGATTAATTTGGGAAGCAATTTCTGAGACTGGTAACTGTAACGAACTAATCCTCTGCAGCAGAGGTAACTCTGGGTCTTCTTTTCCTGTGGCGGTCCTCATGAGAGCCAGTTTCATCATAGCGCTTGATGGTTTTTTCGACCGCACTTGAAGAACCTTTGACTGACTTTTGTGTCTTAAAGTAATGATGAACTGTCATTTCTCTTTGCTTATTTGAGTTCCTGCCATAATGTGAACTTGGTCTTTTACGAAATAGGGCTATCTTCTGTATACCATCCCTACCTTGTCAGAACACAACACAAACACATTAAGGAAAGAAATTCCACAATATAACTTTAACAAGGCACACCTGTTAATTGAAATGCATTCCAGACCCCTTTACTTTTTCCACATTCTGTTACGTTACAACCTTATTCTAAAATGTATTAAATTGAAATGATCAATCATCATCAGTCTACACACAATACCACATAATGAAAACAAATGTATAAAAAAAAAAAAAAACAGAAATACCTGATTTACATGAGTATGCTATCCAACTCAAAATAGAGCTCAGGGGCATTCTGTTTCCATTTATCATCCTTGAGATGTTTCTACAACTTGATTGGAGTCCACTTGTGGTGAATTAAATAGATTGGACATGATATGGAAAGGTACACACCAGTCTATATAAGGTCCCCCAGTTGACAGTGCACGTCAGAGCAAAAACCAAGCTATGAGGTCTAAGGAATTGTCCGTAGAGCTCCAAGACAGAAGTGTCGAGGAGCAGATTTTTATTTTATTTATTTATTTCACCTTTATTTAACCAGGTAGGCCAGTTGAGAACAAGTTCTCATTTACAACTGTGACCTGGCCAAGACAAAGCAAAGCAGTGCGACAAAAACAACAACACAGAGTTACACATGGGATAAACAAACGTACAGTCAATAACACAATAGAAAATATATGTACAGAGTGTGCAAATGTAGTAAGGTTAGGAAGGTAGGAAAATAAATAGGCCATAGTGGCTAAATAATTACAAATTAGCATTAACACTGGACTGATAGATGTGCAGATGATGATGTGCAAATAGAGATACTGGAGTGCAAATTAGCAAAAATAATAAATATGTGGATGAGGTAGTAGGGTGGGCTATATACAGGTGCAGTGATCGGTAAGCTGCTCTGACAGCTGATGCTTAAAGTTATTGAGGGAGATGGTAGTCTCCAGCTTCAGTGATTTTTGCAATTCGTTCCAGTCATTGGCAGCAGTGAACTGGAAGGAATGGCGGGATCTGGGGAAGAGTACCAAACAATTTCTTACAGCATTGAAGGTCCCCAAGAACACAGTGGCAAAAGGCACCTAAAGACTCAGACCATGAGAAACAAGATTGGTCTGATGAATCTAAGATTGAACTCTTTGGCCTAAAAGCCAAGCGTCTGGGGGAACCCTGGCACCATCCCTATGGTGAAGCATGGTGGTGGCATTATCATGCTGTGGGGAAGTTTTTAAGCTGCAGGGACTGGGAGACTAGTCAGGATCGAGGGAAAGATGAACGGAGCCAAGTACAAAGAGATCCTTGATGAAAACCGTCTCCAGAGCTCTCAGGACCTCAGACTGGGGGCGAAGGATAACCTTCCAACAGGACAATGACCCTAAGCACACAGCCAAGACAATGCAGGAGTGGAATCGGGACACGTCTATGAATGTCTTTGAGTGGCCCAGCCAGAGCCCAGACTTAAACCTGATCGAACATCTTTGGAGAGACCTGCAAATAGCTATGCAGCGACGCTCCCCATCCAACCGGACAGAACTTGAGAAGATCTGCAGAGAAGAATGGGAGAAACTCCCCAAATACAGGTGTACCAAGCTTGTAGCGTCATACCCAAGAAGACTCGAGGCTGTAATCGCTTCCAAAGGTTCTTCAACAAAGTATTGAGTAAAGCGTCTGAATACTTATGTAAATGTAACATTTCAGTTTTAATTTGTTTTATAAATTTGCAGTGCTTACCCTGTGATATAATTAAATTAAAAACCTTTTCTGAAAAGCCAAATTAAAATATATTTGATAAATAAATGTTAATATTTTTTCGTTATGTCATTATTGTCAGCGAATCTGGTAGGGATAAGGTTAACATTTTCATTTTTTTGTAAAACGACATTTAAATTCGAGGAAATGCGCCAGGGTAAGCATGATTGCCCTCCCGTCCATTGACACCACTTAAATGAAGTGACGCGCGCCGCCGATCCGCACTACAGACAAGTTCATAGCTGCAGGGCAAGCATTTAATTTTCTGCTTTCCTAGCTTCATTCACTACGCTGAGTGAATTTGTACTTTTGCGCATGCGTATTTTCGAAATAAGTTGTCTGGGGCAACCACTGCTTATGGGCGTGTCAAGGTCATATTTTTGCAAGTTCAACAGAATTAAGCTGGCTAGCATAATGTCTAAGGACATGGAAATTATTCAGAGAGGAAGACCGACACCTGATCTGCCTGATCTTCATCAGTGAAAAGGTAAAAAAATAATTAGGTAATTCAAGCGGGAGTGGTATGATCGTCGAGACTGGCTGCGGTGCGACTAGCCATTTATACTGTTTCCCATGCCTGCTTTTTTCAACCGTTGAAAACGCTTGGGTAAATGGTGGGTTCTGCAACCTCAACAACCTTACCAATGCCCTCAACAAACATGAGAAATCAGCAGTGCACCTCTAACACCAGATCACCCTAAAAATGTTTGGGAACGCAAGGATAGACCTGGCATTAAATGAGCAGCAAAAGCTACAAGTGAGCATACACAATGCTAAGGTTAAAGAAAATCGTGTGAGATCCTGAAGGACCTCATTCCAGCAGCATGCTACTTAGGAAAGCAGGAGTTAGCATTTCGGGGCAATGATGAGAGTACAATGGAATTAATTTACAAGTAAAGGTAGGCTTACATTTCCTTGTAATCTGTGGGTTAGAATGCTAAGAAATTTTAGTTTGAATGAACATGAGTTGTGTTAATGCAACGCAAAGTCAGGCCTGTTTTTTATTGTCTGTTTTGCATATTATTAAGATGGTACGTCGATATTAGTGGCAACTCTGAATTGCTCCTCCCTTGGTTTCTTTATTTTGTCTCTGATTGAGTCTTTTGAATCAGCTTCATGAAATGAGCATGTCACCAAACCAGAACTAAATGAAGGCCCCTTAACTTCTGCTAAGCAGGTGGCTACCCCGCCCCTTACCATAGCAAACACTACGATACTATCAACGGGCAAAACGTCTGAAGGAAAATAAACAAATTAATTCACTATTAGCATATTAATTCTGAGTGACATCAGTGAGTGCAGTGTACGCATCTATTCAATGAAGTTGCACCGCAAATAAACTGGAATTTGACTAAAGCGGGACTCGGACCTATTAGCCTAGACTTATTTTATTCCTTAGACCTAATTGCTTCTTCATTTAGGTTATGTTCAATATATTTGGCGAGGAGCTCCGGCTCAGTGAAATATCTCCTCAAACGCTCCTCCTCCTTGTCCCTCGCGTCCCAAGGACCCCACAACCCCCCCCGCCACAATTTATATGGGGGTCCTTAGGGGCTTCCCACGTCCGGTCCTTACTCCTCTTGGGCTCCGTTGATTGTAGGGGCTCTGCCACAAGCCCCCACGCTGGTCCAGGCACGGGCTCCTCTTCCCAACTGCGGGTCGAGAGCCCCCAGATGCCTCCCACGACCAGCGGCTGGGTTACCTCCGGGACCTTCGATCGCAGACGTGTCCTGCGTACGGGCTCCTCCTCGAGGGTCAGTGCGATGGAGTACGCGAACTGCCCGGGCTCCTCCTCATGTCGCAGCTGCGGGTTCCCAGGTTGGTGGATTATTCTGTCATGGTGCGTGGTGAGGGAATGAGGCGCAGAGCAAGAGGTGCAAACATACTTGTTTATTTTCAAACTGAAAATAACAAAGAGACAAACCCGTGACCTGTGTGTAGCTGACACACTAGGCAAACACTACAACTACAATAATCCACACTCAGGTGGACACAATGGGAACATCAATAGAACCCCCAATTAGAGACAACTCAAGACAGCTGCCTCTAATTCGGGATTAACCAAACTCAAAAAAGGACTCCCATAATCCTATTGTCAGGTTTGACTGTGGCCATACGACTCCCAATAGAGGGAGCCAGAGACCTGGCCTCAGTCAGGCCCTGACAATAAGTGTATGTAAACTTCCGACTTCTAAAGTATGTACTGCAGTAGCGGCTTGTCAATAGAGGGCGCTGGGGCGCCGCCCCCATCAAAATTTACATGTATACAAAAATTATATAAAAATTAAATAAAAATAAAAAATAAAATAGATTACTCATACGATGTGCCGGCTGGTAGTAAGAGCCTCAGCATTTAATAAAAACTGTCTTTAATCGGTTAACTATTTAATATTTTATATGTTTTTCAATATGTTTCATGCGGTTTCATGGGCGAGGGACGCCGGACAAATGGATGTCTATCTGAGTCCATAAATCTTCGGGCAGCATGTGACCTGAAGCTGGTCTCTAATTGGTTTCTTAAAGATCCTCCCCCGGGCGCAGGTCGCTGCGTCCCTGGCGAATCAGAATTGGATACATGTTATTTTATCCAATCTGAAAGTCATTCAACTTTACGCTCTTGGCCACTACTGCGAGTGCGCGGGCGACACAGACACACCGTCACTCTGAGTCCTCCAAAACCTTGCTAGGCTGATCACTTTCGTAGAGATAAATGGCAGCAGTTAAACCAAAGTGTCGGCACTGAGGTTTTGTGGACAACAACGGGGGTAAGAGACCTCAAACATCTATCTGAAAAATGCAAACGTCATGACAGTAGCCGCAGCCATCTTGATAATAGCATGAAACTAATGTTTTTGGGCAGAGTTAGCATTGTGAACAACTAGATGAAGGCTACAGGATTGGCATTAGGTGGCACAACGAAGAGGTGATAAAAAGTTCTCATTACCACACCCATGACCACAGCTGAAGCTGAGAGGTGCTTCTCAACCTTGAAAAGAATAAAAACTTTTCTCAGAAACACTATGACCCAGGAGAGGCTGAATGCACTGGCATTGCTGTCCATGGAAAAGAAACTTGTTACTGAGATGACTGACTTTAATCAGAGAGTCATTGAGAAATTTGCTGGCCAGAAAGAAAGGAGAGCAAAATTTATGTTCAAGTAGTCAACATGCTACTCTGTTGTTGCTGTTTGTTTTTTTTGTTTGTTTTTTCTCATTCAGTTATATGTGGGAAAGGAACGTGTAAAAGGAAAAGACACTTTTCTCTTTAATGCTTGAATTTATACTTTTATTTGTCTGTATAATAAAAATGTGTTATAAATTTGTTTTTTTTTAAAGTAGGCAACATGCGTTTTGGTACTGCTTGCGCCCCCCAAAAATAATTATCACCAGCCGTCACTGATGTACTGTATATGTATATACAGACGTGCTCAAATTTGTTGGTTTCCTTACAGCTCATTGAAATAATGCTCCATTCCTCCTGAAAAGTGATGAAATTAAAAGCTATTTTGCATGTCTTTTGTATGTCATCGAATAAAGCAAAGAAGCTGTTAAAAGAGATGAATTATTGCTTATTCTACAAAGATATTCTAAAAATGGCCTGGACACATTTGTTGGTACCCCTTAGAAAATATAATAAATAATTGGATTATAGTGATATTTCAAACTAATTTGTTTCTTTAATTAGTATCACACGTCTCCAATCTTGTAATCAGTCATTCAGCCTATTTAAATGGATAAAAGTAGTCACTGTGCTGTTTGGTATCATTATGTGCACCACACTGAACATGAACCAAAGTAAGCAAAGGAGAGAGTTGTCTGAGGAGATCAGAAAGAAAATAATAGACAAGCATGGTAAAGATAAAGGCTACAAGACCATCTCCAAGCAATTTGATGTTCCTGTGACAACAGTTGCAAATATTATTAAGTAGTTTAAGGTCCATGGAACTGTAGCCAACCTCCCTGGGCGCGGCCGCAAGAAGAAAATCGACCCCAGATTGAACAGCAGGATAGTGCGAATGGTAGAAAAGAACCAAGGATAACTGCCAAAGAGATACAAGCTGAACTCCAAGGTGAAGGTAAGTCAGTTTCTGATTGCCATCACCAGGAGGACTCCACTTTTGAAAGAAAAACATAAAAAAGCCACTGCTAAAATGCATATTGACAAGCCACAATCCTTCTGGGAGAATGTCCTTTGGACAGATGAGTTAAAACTGGAGCTTTTTGGCAAGTCACATAAGCTCTATGTTCACAGATGAACAAATGAAGCTTTCAAAGAAAATAACACCCTACCTACAGTGAAACATGGAGGCTCGGTTATGTTTTGGGGCTACTTTTCTGCGCCTGGCACAGGGTGCCTTGAATCTGTGCAGGGCACAATGAAATCTCAAGACTATCAAGGCATTCTGGAGCGAAACGTACTGCCCAGTGTCAGAAAGCTCTGTCTCAGTCACAGGTCATGGGTCCTCCAACAGGATAATGACCCAAGAATGGATAAGAACAAAACATTGGACTATTCTGAAGTGGCCTTCTATGAGTCCTGATCTGAATCCTATCGAACATCTATGGAAAGAGCTGAAACTTGCAGTCTGGAGAAGGCACCCATCAAACCTAAGACAGCTGGAGCAGTTTGCTCAGGATGAGTGGGCCGAACTACCGGTAACAGGTGCAGAAGTCTCATTGAGAGCTACAGAAAACGTTTGATTGCAGTGATGGCCTCTAAAAGTTGTGCAACAAAATATTAGGTTATGGGTCCCATAATTTTTGTCCATGCCATTTTCATTTATTATTCACAATATTATTGTTAGGCGGAGCAACTCTGGGGAACCCAAGTGCAGACTCAGATGAGGAAACAGGGATGAATAATCAAAAATGGCAAGAATCATGAACTGACAAAGCAGAGATTACGATCTGGCAGAGTGGAAGTGGCAGGACCAAGTATTTGTAGAGGTCTTGATTATGGAACGAGATGCAGCTGGTGGGGATCTGCTCTGACTCCAGCACACCTGTCTCCAACCACATAATCAAAGAGAGAGAGAGAGTACAGGGGGAGTAACTGCAGGTCAAGAAGACACCGGATGAGCACCAGAGGGTGTAGAAGATGTGACAATTATATTGAATAGAAAATCTAAAGCGAAGTCTGATTTCTATGAAATATGGAATAAACAATGGTGGATGCCAATTACTTTTGTCAGTTTCTAATTATTTCAGAGAAAATTGTGCATTCTCGTTTTTTTGTGGGGGGTACCAACAAATGTGACGTCTGTACTGTATATGTATTGATCAGGCATGCCAATCTCATGTGCTGCAGAGTAGACTGGACTCATCTGAGTGCTGACCTTTATGCATGGATATGCGGATGAGGTAAGTTATGACTGATGCTTGTATCTGCTTTTTGTTTTCACATGTGCTTTGATAGACCATGTTCATTACACAATAACTATTTATCTTTTGTCAGGATGCGAGGATGGAAAACATGTCAGCAACTCAACTCAATCAATATAACCTGGCGCAGTGGTCTGAGGCACTGCATCTCAGTGCAAGAGGCGTCACTACAGTCCCTGGTTTGAATCCAATTTGCAAATTTGCATACCACACCAACAGATCCACAGATAATGCAATCTCTATTGTAATCCACACTGCCCTTTCCCACCTGGACAAAAGGAACACCTACGTGAGAATGTTGTTCATTGACTATAGCTCAGCATTCAACACCCTAATGGCAACAAACCTCATCACTAAGCTAAGGACCCTGGGACTAAACACCTCCCTCTGCAACTGGATCCTGGACTTCTTGATGGGCCACCCCCAGGTTGTAAGGGTAGGTAACAACACATCTGCCACGCTGATCCTCAACACGGGGGTCCCTCAGGGGTGCGTGCTCAGTCCCCTCCTGTACTCCCTGTTCACCCATGACATCACCAACAAACTATCATGGTCCAAACACACCAAGACAGTCGTGAAGAGGGCACGACAAAGTCTATTCCCCTACAGGAGATTGAAAAGATTTGGCATGGTCCTCAGATCCTCAAAAGGTTCAACAGCTGCACCATCGAGAGCATCCTGACCGGTTGCATCACTGCCTGGTATGGCAACTGCTTGAACCTCCTGCTTGCCATCCAGGACCTCTATACCAGGCAGTGTCAGAGGAAGACCTTAAAAACTGTCAAAGACCCCAGACACCCTAGTCATAGACTTTTCTCTCTGCTACCGCACGGTAAGCGGTACCGGAGCACCAAGTCTAGTTCCAAAAGCCTTCTTAACAGCTTCTACCCCCAAGCCATAAGGCTCCTGAACAGCTAACATTGTCCTTCAGATGCACAGCTTGTTGTCTGAGTCTTTGGGGTTGAGGCTTTAGTTGAATGGCCTCGTCAGGTGCAGTTACTTGTCTAGGCAGTGTGCCAGGCTCTGCCCAGTCAGTGTCTCTGTCACTTGTAATCCATTGTCCTGAATGTGGTTGTATCCACAGTTTCACAAAAGTAACATGTCGCATGGTCCTCTTGCTATTCCTTTCTAGGACAACAGAGTTCCCCATCCTGTCCACGACGGTGTATGGTTCTGGTTTGAAGGTAGTTGACAACTTGTTCTGCTTTGGTTGCTGTAGCAGAACCATGTCACCTTGATGGATTGTGCTTTTAGTTACTCTCCTAGATCTGTTAGAGTTCTATTGGCCCTTCTCCTTTATTTCAGCATCAGCAAGCTGAATGTCATTTTCGTGTGGTGCAGCTCTTGGCTGCATGTCGGCTGACAGCTCTGGCAGTTTGGTTCTAATTTGTCGGTTGAACAACAGTTCAGTGTGACTGCGGCCTCTGACTGAGTGTGGTGTACCCCTGTAGGCCATGAGAAACATCTGTAGTTCTGTGTGCCAATCCTTCCCTTCTGATTGAGTGGCGCAAATTACTTTGACAAGCGTGCTGTTATGTCTTTCAACTTCACCGTTGGCCTGAGGCCAGTATGGAGTGATGCGGTGGTGTCGGATACCGTTTTCCTCCACATAGGCTCAGAAATCCCTTGCGGTGAGAGGAGCGCCATTATCCGTCACAATAGACTCAGGATACCCATGGACTACGAACGTCACCCTTAGGCTTTTGATTATATTGCCGATGGTGATGCGGTTTAGGATACTCACATCAACCCATCTTGAGTAGTAGTCTGTTGTTACGAGGTGTGTTTTTGACTTCATTTACATTCAGTTTGTCTTTGTCCTGCACATTTTGGAGAAATGTCTATCTTTGCCACATTTTTTGCATTGTTTACCTTGTGTGATGGAACATGTAATTCATACCTGTCCAGTATGGCCCTCCTGACCACATACTCAAGCATTTAACAGCTTGGTCATCATTAGATGGCTTGCCTTTGTTGGATAAAGAAAATATTATTTTCCTTTTTTCTATTTTGTTCTATTCCCGTCTGGGTTGTTTTTGTTAACTTTTCCCCCGTTGAATTGCATTGACATTCAGTCTTTCCATTCTTGCCGCCTGCTGGTCAACAACTTCCATTGCTCTTGCTATATCCATTAGAGCAGTGAGAGTGAGGTCCCTCACGCGCAGAAACTGTTTGCCCAATACATTTGAGTGACACTTTCAATCACTTGGTCCCTTATGAAATCGTCTTTGAAATCTCCATAATTACATTTTGCATCCAACTGTTTCAGTCTGCTCACAAACGTGTCCACTGATTCCCCCTGCACTTGTTCAGTTCGCCATATTTTTTGGTGGAGTGAAGTACGCGATCTCATAGTCCTTGTCTTCCCCCGTGTCATCTAATGTGGTGAATATATCCTGCACATCCAAAACTCCCAAGTGCAATAAAAGAGCTTGTTTTTGTGCTGCATCTTTTACTCCTGAAGCAGTGATGAACAGTTTGAAACTATTAATTCATTTCTGGGTCGGAATGGTCATCAAACGGCGGGAGAGAAGGTAAGCTCAGTGCCATTAATCTTAGCTAGCTAGCACACTTGTTTGCTGGTTAGATGTGCTAACTGAACGGCCAGGCTAGGTTTTCCTGCACTCCAAGTTTATTTTATTTCCATCCCATCCTCTTCGCCAGTTGTAATGTATCGACTTGACTCAGACTCATTGACTTGTACTTTATTTCTCGGCTCCCAAACATAGCCTCCCTCCGTTCCTCACGCGACTCCTAGTGCCCCGCTGGTATTACACCACTAGGTGACGCTAATACACAACAAGGACGTCCTCCGGAAGTTGTCCTTATTATTGTGTAAGTCTATGGAAGGGGGTGAGAACCATGTGCCTCTTAGGTTTTGTATTGAAGTCAATGTACCCAGAGGACAGAAGCTAGCTGTCCTCCGGCTGCACCATGGTGCTGCCCTACAGAGTGCTGCTAAAGCTACTGTAGACCTTCATTTAAAAAAACAGTGTGTTTTAATCAATTATTTGCTGATGTGAATATTTTAGTATAGTTTTATCTAAAAACTATAAAAATTACTCTTTAAATTTTTCACTTTTTATTCACTGAGGATGGTCCTTCCCTTCCTCCTCTGAGGAGCCTCCATTGATTCTTACATAGGTATTCCTCTTGTCTAGGTGGGATAGGGTAATGTACAGTTCAATGATGATTGCGTCGTCCGTGGATCTGTTGGAGCGGTATGCAAATTGTAGAGGGTCTAGGGTGTCGGGTAAGGTGGAGGTTGCTCACGCTTGCTGTTTAACCCAGGTGGTGCTCAGCTCCCCTGAATGAGACGTTAGCTCCACTAAATAAAACAAAAGTCAAACTTTGGGGGGGGTTCTAAATAATTAAAATTTAACCATTCTCATATTTATTTAATAAAATTCAGTGGTAAATATGTTTTCGAGTGTTATATATGAAAATAAAAGCTTCCAAATTAAACAAACACCCCCACCTCCCTGTCATCGTTTAAACCATTTATTTATGTGGCGGCGCTTTGCACATAAATGAATGGCCTCAGCTGAGCTCCATTGATTTTCATTTGTACTCCCTCATTTTCGCCATACTCTGTTTCACGGAAACATGGCTCTCTCGGGATATACTGTCTGAGTCCGTACAGCCAGTTGGGACAGGAATAAACATCTCTCCGGGAAACAGAAGGGCAGAGGTATATGTTTTATGATTAACGACTTGTGGTGTAATTGTGATAACATACAGGAACTCAAGTCCTACTGTTCACCCAACCTAGAATACCTCACAATCAAATGGCGACCGTATTATCTCCGAAGATAATTTCTTTGTGAATAATAGCCACAGCCGTCTATATCCCCCCTCAAGCCGATACCACGACCGCCCTCAAATAAATTCTCTGGACTTTATGCAAACAGGAAACCACATATCCTGAGACTGCATTTATTGTAGCTGGAGAATTTAACAAAGCAAATTTGAGGAAAAGGCTCTATCAACATATAAATTGTAATACTCTCGACCACTGCTATACTAACTTCCGGAATGCATATAAGGCCCTTCCCCGCCCTCCTTTTGGCAAATCTGACCACGATTCCATCTTGCTCCTCCCTTCCTATAGGCAGAAACTCAAACAGGAAGCACCTGTGCTAAGGTCTAATCAACGCTGGTCTGACCAATCGGAATCCACGCATTAAGATTGTTTTGACCACGCGGACTGGGATATGTTCTGGGTAGCTTCAGAAAATAATATCGACATTTATACTGATACGGTGACTGAGTATATCAGGAAGTGTATAGGAGATGTTGTACCCACTGTGACTATTAAAACCTACCCCAACCAGAAACCCTGGATAGATGGGAGCATCCACCGCATTTAACAAGGACAAGAAGACTGGGAATATGGCAGAATGCAAACAGTGTAGTTATTCCCTCTGCAAGGCAATCAAACAAGCAACATTTCAGTATAGGGACAAAGTATTGTTATAATCTTTATTGTTATGATCTCCACCCGGCACAGCCAGAAGGGGACTGGCCACCCCTCAGAGCCTGGTTCTTCACTAGGTTTCTTCTTCTACATCTGCATTGCTTGCTGTTTGGGGTTTTAGGCTGGGTTTCTGTAAGGCACTTTGTGACATTGTCTGATGTAAAAAGGGCTTTATAAATAAATTTGATTAATTGATCGAAGTTGAGTCTCAATTCAACAGCTCAGACACGAGACAGGGGCTACAGACTGCTACGTAGCAGGGGCTACAGACAATCACAGATTATAAAAGGACAACCAGGTAGTGGCAACCGACGTCTTGCTTCTGGACAAGCTAAACATCCCGCCCTCCGCTGACGCAAACACAGCGTGTGACGTTATCCACTCTGTTATCTCGAGGTTACAGACAACGCATCCCAGTGTCTTCTCTACCATTTCTGGGGATTTTAACCATGCCTCTCTCTCTTCAACGCTGCCCACGTTCAAACAGTTTGTGAAGTGCCAAACTAGGAATAATACAACTCTGGACTTGCTATATGCTGATGTCAAGGATGCATACAACTCCACTGCACTCCCTCCCCTCGGTAGATCGGATCACAACCTTGTCCACCTCAACCCACTCTACAGGCCTATGGTCCAACAACAGCCAGTGACCACTAGGACCATTAGAAGATGGTCCCCGGAGGCGAATGAGTCCCTACAGGACTGCTTTGAGACAACAGACTGGGATGTGCTCTGTGAGGCTCATGGGAAGACATTGATGGACTTACAGACTGCATAACGGACTAGATCCATTTTTGTGTAGACAACACCGTACCCACCAGGAAGGTATGCTGTTTTACAAATAATAAATCCTGGGTCACCAACGACCTGAAGGCCCTGCTGAATGAGAAGAAGAGGGCCTTCAAGGAGGGGGACAAGGACAAATTGAAATGCGTCCAGAGGGAGCTGAAGTTGCGGATTGCTGAGGGGAAGAGAGTGTATAAGGAGAAGATGGAGGACAAGCTGAGGCAGAGCCAGGTGAGAGAGGTGTGGAAGGGTATGAGAAATATCACTGGCTTCAAAAAGTCAAACAGTGGACAGACGGAGGGGACCCAAGACAGAGCCAATGAGCTGAACCAATTTTTTTAACAGGAACGATATTTGCTCTGTCCACCCCCCTTTATACATGACACCTCCGTTGGAACAATCAGTGACCCCCTCCCCGCTCCCTCTGGACTGTTCTGCAACACCCCCCTTCCCCCCACCTCCCTACCTGGGCTGGCTTTTACCACCAACCAAGTGAAGAGAGAGCTGGAGAGACTACATCAGTGGAAAGCGGCGGGCCCCGATGGCATCAGCCCAAGGGTGCTTAGGGTCTGTGCTGACCAAGTGTGTGGAATTCTCCAGCGCCTCTTCAACCTCATGTCCTCTAGACCACCTTTACTCCACACACAGAGAGAGACGTACAGTACAAAGCTCTCCCTCGCCCACAATTTGGCAATTCGGACCATAATTCTATCCTCCTGACTCCTGCTTACAAGCAAAAACAAAAGCAGGAAGCACCAGTGACTCGGTCAATAAAGAAGTGGTCAGATGACGCAGATGCTAAGCTACAGGACTGTTTTGCTAGCACAGACTGGAATATGTTCCGGGATTCTTCCGATGGCATTGAGGAGTACACCACATCAGTCTCTACGCAGACGACACCATTCTGTTTACATCTGGCCCCTCTTTGGACACTGTTTACTAACCTTCAATCAAGCTTCAATGCCATACAACACTCCTTCCGTGGCCTCCAACTGCTCTTAAATGCTAGTAAAACCAAATGCATGCTTTTCTATCGAACGCTGCCCGCACCTGCCCACCGGACTATCATCACTACTCTCGTCGGGTCCGACTTAGAATACGTGGACACCTACAAATACCTAGGCGTCTGGTTAGACTGTAAACTCAACTTCCAGACTCACATCAACCATCTCCAATCCAAAATTAAATCCAGAATCGGCTTCCTATTTCGCAAAAAAGCTTCCTTCACTCATGCTGCCAAACTTGCCCTTGTAAAACTGACTATCCTACCGATCCTTGATTTCGGCGATGTCATTTACAAATTAGCCTCCAACACTCTGCTCAGCAAATTGGATGTAATCTATCACAGTGCCATCTGTTTTGTTACCAAAGCCCCATATACTACCCACCACTGCGACCTGTATGCTCTCGTTGGCTGGCCTTCATTATATATTCGTCGCCAAACCCACTGGCTCCAGGTCATCTATAAGTCTTTATTAGGTAAATCCCCGCCCTATCTCAGCTCACTGGTCACCATAGCAACACCCACCCGTAGCATGCGCTCCAGCAGGTATATCTCACTGGTCACCCCCAAAGCCAACACCTTTGGCCGCCATTCCTTCCAGTTCTCTGCTACCAATGACTGGAACGAATTGCAAAAATCATTGAAGCTGGAGGTTCCTATCTCCCTCACTAACTTTAAGCATCAGCTGTCAAAGCTGCTTATCGATCACTGCACCTGTATATAGCCCTTCTGTAAATAGCCCACACTACTACCTCATCCCCATATTTATTTTTATGATTTTTTCGCTAATCTTGCACTCCAGTATCTCCATTTGCACATCATAATTTGCACATCCTTCATTCCCGTGTTAATGCTAACCTGTAATTTATATCTCCATGGTGATATATGGTCTATTTATTGTCCTACCTCCTAACCTTATTGCATTTTGCACTACATTTTTCACTCTGTATATAGATTTTCTATTGTGTTTGTTTACTGTGTAACTCTGTGTTGTTTTTGTCGCACTGCTTTGCTTTGTCTTGGCCAGGTCGCAGTTGCAAATGAGAACTTGTTCTCAACTGACCTACCTGGTTAAATGAAGGTGAAATAAAAAATAAAATAAAAAGTCGGATGGTAGGATGGTCATCTGAATAAGGGTTAGTTTGGCAGCTGGAGTGAAAGAGGAGCGATTACGATAGAGGAAACCAAGTCTAGATTTAACTTTTGCCTGCAGCTTTGTGCTGAGAGAAGGACAGTGTACTTTCGAGCCATACTCCCAAGTACTTGTATGATGTGACTACCTGAAGCTCTAAACCCTCAGAGGTAGTAATCACACCTGTGTTGAGAGGGGCCTTTTTCTTACCAAACCATATAACCTTTGTTTTGGAGGTGTTCAGCTTGTTGGACACTAAGAAAGCTTTGTTGTAGAGCGTTTAACACAAAATCCGGAGAGGTGCCAGATGAGTATAAGACTGTATCATCTTCATATAAATGGATAAGAGAGCTTTCTACTGCCTTAGCTATGTTGTTTATGTAAATTGAGAAGAGCGTGGGGTCTAGGATCAAGCCTTGGGGCCTTGGGGTTACCCTTGGTGACAGGCAGTGGCTGAGACCAAGATGTTCTGACTTTATACACTGCACTCTTTGAGAGAGGTAGTTAGCAAACCAAGCCAAAGACCCCTCAGAGAAATCAATACTCCTTAGCCAGCCCACAAGAAGGGAATGGTCTACCGTATCAAAAGCTTTTTTTTTTTTTATTGCCCACGTAACAGAGGATTTTCATAAAAACTGCACGTTGTAGGGTTCGCTCACCTCCTTTTCAATAATGAGGAGAGACAAGGTCAATCACCAATCAGGATATTGGTGGATGATCTTGCTCCCCTCTCTCAATACTATGTTCGGGATCTGGTATCCACCCGTGCCCGCTTCCTCTCAGATCTTAGATGTTCCTGCTGCTCATTCAGGAGTGCGGCTCCCCTGAGATACCAATTTGGGGATCCCCTGTGCACAGTTGACCCAGATCTTCAGGAGCGACCAACAGGTGAAGTTACAGATAATGGATAATGATGTCCTGGATAATTTAAATACTATCAAATGAGGAGAGAAACTTATCACAAAAGTCAGACTTATACTAAATCTTTATTGAAATAACTTATCGATAAGGGAACTGGTCGCAATACCCACACAAGGTGGATAGAGTGAGAGCCCACTGAGTGGAGTTAGCCTTTGGGTTATATATTATCTCAGGATAGGTCAGGATAGGTGCAACCTCTGAGATGACGTACAATGGTTCCAAACACCAACCCCACACATCCTGGGCCAAAACTTGGCCTCCAGTACAAATAACTTGTTTTGTTCAGTACTAACAACATAAATTGACATCTTTCGTTACTTAGTCTCCACCTAGGAACTAGGGGCCCTGTCCGGGGGTAACTTAGTAAGGGGGGGTGTTTCCATTCACATATGGAAACAATGTTTCCTTCTGACCTCCTTTGCCCTATTCTCTTTCTGATATTATGCATAGCAACAGGGAGATGTGAAAGACAAGCCTGACTTCTCCCCTCTCTGGGTCCCAGGTGAGTGAGGCCCACATGTGTAAGGAAGTGTAGCTGCCAACACCAGAGTCCGAAAGGAGACATTCTAACAACAAGAGTTCAACAGCTCAATCATATAAGCATATTCTGCAGATAAGACATCTTAATTATCTATGTTACTTAGCTAATTCTGAAATCCCGCTATGCTCTCCGATGAACCATCAAACAGGCACAGTGTCAATACAGGACTAAGATTGAATTGTACTACAGCGGCTCCGACGCTCGTCAGATGTGGCAGGGCATGCAAACTATTAAAGACTACAAAGGGAAGCACAGCCGCGAGTTGCCCAGCGACCGACAGACAGACAGACAGACAGACAGATAGATACTTTATTGGTCCCTGAGGGGACATTTCTTCGTTAAGCAGCTACGAAAAAACACAGCGCAGGTGCAAAATGCCAGAATGAAAATACACAAAAGTCAAAGCCAGTGATATTTCTCATACCCTTCCACACCTCTCTCACCTGGCTCTGCCTCAGCTTGCTGGTGACACAGGGTTTATTATTTGGAAAACAGCGTACCTTCCTGGTGGGTACAGTGTTGTCTACACAAAAATTTATATAGTCCGTTATGCAGTCAGGTCCAAGTCCATCAATGTCAACCCCATGAGCCTCACAAAGCACATCCCAGTCCGTTGTTTCAAAGCAGTCCTGTAGGGCCTCATTCGCCTCCGGAGACCATCTCCTAATGGTCCTAGTGGTCGCAGGCTGCTGTTGGACCCAGGGGCGTGTTTGCCAATTTTGTGGCCCCATTCAAAGCTTGCTTTAGGGGCCCCTTGTATATCATGACAATTTCTTTGATAGCACACACCAATGCCAAAATCCTGTCATTATACTTTTGATTAGCTAGTATTATCATTTCCCTTGAACTAAAGTGTTCTCTTGTCAGTTAAAATAGGACAGTGAAAGACAGTTTTCTTACCTTATAGTAGTTCTGGCTGCAATCAGAATCTAACCATCCTGGCTTTGGCCTCGGCAAAAGCTTTAATTATGTCCTATATGTTCAAGGATCTACGTTCCCTCTGCTCAATGGAGATCATTGCTAAGCCATTAAATGTGTTCTGGAAAAACATCAACAGCTGCTCTTACTTCAAGGATTAAGTCTTGGCTGTCAATGTCCCCTAATGTATTTTACAGGTTCTTGCATGACTCCTCAAGTGTGTCTTCCCGAATGGCTTTCTTCACGTTATCTAGTGAATATAAAAATCCCAAAATAGAAATAAAAAACCTGTGAGAACCTCTCACTGACACTAGTCAGCGCTGAATCAACTAGGGGAAGGAATAAATCTTGCTTAAAGCGCTGTTCTGGTGTGAATTTAGTTTCCTCTGTGCCCTCATAGAGGAACTGGCGAGATATTTGTTTCTGTCTCTCCACTGGGAATGCCATATCTACCTGCATTTCTCTGCTATTTCTCTGGCATCTGTCTGGGCTGAGGCAAGTCCACTTTCTCTGTATTCCTGGAGAAACTGTTTAACACCATCAGTTTCCTTTTTAACTGTTTCAATTGAAACACTGGGGCTTTGAAGGAGTTTACTGACACGATTTACCTGATTTAAACATTGTACCAGATCACAACACAGAGTATGAACCGCCATGTTGTCAGCTCCTTGCAAAGGCTTTGTGATAAAGATAATGTCTCTCCATCCTTCTTCTCTGCTGCATGTTCACTGAGTTCTGTTAAGGCCTCCACAACTTCTGGCATTTGGTAGCAAATTGCTTTTACACTGTCAATGCGACACTCCCATCTTGTTGTTGACAGGCTGTTCACTGTCAGCTTTACATGATATAGTAGTATTGACCAGCGCTGTATTGAAGAGCTGAAGAGGTTGTAAAGGCGCTGAAGAATGCCAAACAAGCTCACAGAGAGAACTGATGACTTGGCTGCATCAGCCACGACGAGGTTGAGTGTGTGACTGCTGCAGGGAACACACATTGCCTTCTTGAGTTGAAAAGGCGACGGCGTGGATGCAGGGCGGGATTGAAGTGTAAGGCAAAGCTGAGGAAGTACAAGCCGGCTATACCGTCTATCATTATGGGCAACGTGAGATCGCTACATAACAAGATGGACGAGCTTGAGGGTCTGGTCCATGGGCAAAGAGACTCAGGAAGCTAGCCTATTGTGCTTTACTGAGACAAGGCTGAATGATAACATCCCCATAGAGAACGTAACTATCGGCGGTTTCCAAATTATCAGAGCGGACAGGGATAGTGTTTCTTCCGGTAAGGGAGGGGGGCTGGATTTATTAGTTGGTGTAATCCGAAACATAATACTCTTAAAGAACAGTTTTGTTACAAGGAGCTGGGAGACGAAGGCAGAAAAACGGCCTTTGGTGGAAACGGGGCAGAAACTCAATCCACTCGAAATCCGGACAGCAAAGGACTGCTTCCCATATGGATGCAAAGTCTTCCGCCCATCACTCTGGGCACATCTTTGTTGGTCAGCTCCCAGAGTGCTGTGCAGCAGAGTCAAGCCATGGGGCTGATGGTCAACCACTTTGTACACCACTCTCAGAAAAGCAAGAGCGAGCATGACTTGTTTGACAGTAGGCCGAAGGGACAATCGCTGGTCAGTCATGCATGGAAGGCCGCGTCCAATCAGTCCATTTTGGCCAACAAATCCTGTATTTCCCCCCCTACAGAAGGGCTGTTAGACAAACTGTACCATGACACTACCAGTCCTTCGGATGTCCTCAGCCCTCACCAAGCCCCATACATAAAGAATAATGAACAAGGTAGGATGAGTTGAGTCGTTCACAACACAAAGTAGGATGAGTTCAGTCATTTTATATCTTAAACATATACACGTGTGGGGGATTCACATGAGGTATCAAGTGAGTCATCTAACAGTCCTTTCACATGAGCTAAGCAACAGGTAGCAATAAAGCCACATCCTGCTAAGATAATATACCGTAGATAGCTACATTAGACCTCACAATTCACACCTTGAGTCCACTTTTTGCAAGGGAGTGCTGCAAGAGAAAACGTGTGAACTTCTATGCAGTTTAGTTTAGATTATTCTTCTCAACAAGGGAGCATAACATATGGGCAATTCCATGGTAACAGAATGATTTTTCAGTTTACAATGTATGTTAAATAAAAACCATTGATTTCAAAGTCAAACAAACATACTTTGACTCACAAAATATCCAGAGAAAATGCTACAATACTAAGGAACAGTGCAGATCTTTCATTACAGAATGGCAGTACAAGCTCCCTCAGTTTATGTGACAACGTTTTCAAAAACTCTTAAATATCTAGTCTGAACCTGAGTTCAGACATTTCAAAAGATATATATACAGTGCCTTCGGAAAGTATTCAGACTTTTTCCAAATGTTGTTACGTTACAGCCTTATTCTAAAATGGATTACATTCTTTTTTTAAATCACCAGCAATCTACCCAGAATACCACATAATGACAAAGCGAAAACGTTTTTTTGTTTGCAAAATAAAAAACAGAAATACTTTATTTACATAAGAATTCAGACCCTTTGCTATGAGACTCGAAATTAAGCTCCAGTGCATTCCGTTTACCTTGATCATCCTTGAGATGTTTGTACAACTTGATTGGATCCACCTGTGGTAGATTCAATTGATTGGACATGATTTGGAAAGGCACACACTATATAAGGTCCCTCAGTTGACATTGCATGTCAGTGCAAAACCCAAGCCATGAGGTCGAAGGAATTGTCTGTTGAGCTCCGAGACAGGATTGTGTCGAGGCACAGATCTGGGGAAGGGTACCAAAACATTTCTGCAGCATTGAAGGTCCCGAAGAACCTTCAATGTTGAATGGACAAAGTTTGGAACCACCAAGACTTTTCCTAGAGCAGGCCGCCTGGCCAAACTGAGCAATCGGGGGAGAAGGACCAGGAACCCGATGGTTACTCTGACAGAGCTCTACAGTTACTCTGTGGAGATGGGAGAATCTTCCAGAAGGACAACAATCTCTGCAGCATTCCACCAATCAGGCCTTTATGGTAGAGTGGCCAGACGGAAGCCACTCCTTAATAAAAGGCATATGACAGCCTGCTTGGAGTTTGCCAAAAGGCACCTAAAGACTCTCAGACCATGATAAACAAGATTCAACTCTTTGGCCTGATTGCCAAGTGTCACGTCTGGAGGAAACCTGGCACCATCCCTACGGTGAAGCATGGTGGTGGCAGCATCATGCTGTGGGGGTGTTTTTCAGCAGGAGGGGCTGGGAGACTAGTCAGGATCGAGGCAAAGATGAACAGAGCAAAGTACAGAGAGATCCTTGATGAAAACCTGTTCCAGAGAACTCAGGACCTCAGACTGGGGCAAAGGTTCTCCTTCCAACAGGCAACAAGCCTAAGCACACAGCCAAGACAACGCAAGAGTGGCTTCGGGACAAGTCTCTGAATGTCCTTGAGTGGCTCAATCAGAGCCCGGACTTGAATTTGATCGAACATTTCTGGAGCATTTGTGAAGCAACGCTCCCCATCCATCTGACAGAGTTTGAGAGAAGAATGGGAGATAATACCCAAATACAGGTGTGCCAAGCATCATACCCAAGAAGACTCAAAGCTGTAATTGCTGCCAAAGTTGCTTCAACAAAGTACTGAGTAAAGGTTCTGCATATTCATATAAATGTCATATCTGTTTATTAGTTTTGATAAATTCACAAAAAATGCTCTGTCATAATGGGGTATTGTGTGTAGATTGATGAGGAAAAAACTATTTAATACATTTTAGAATAAGGCTGTAACCTAACAGAATCACAGACAGTGTCACCAGCAAAGCACCCCTGCCCCTCCTCCTCCATGCTTCACGGTGGGAACTATACATGCAGAGATCATCCATTTACCTACTCTGCATCACAAAGACACGGCGGCTGGAACCAAGAATCTCTCGTGTTTCTTGTCAAAAGCAAGTCTCTTCTTCTTATTAAGCAGTGGTTTCTTTGCAGCAATTCGACCATGAAGGCCTGATTCACGCAGTCTCCTCTGAACAGTTGATGTTAAGATGTGTCTGCTATTTGAACTCTGTGAATCATTTATTTCTGATGCTGGTAACACTAATGAACTTCCTCTACAGCAGAGGTAACTCTGGGTCTTCATTTCCTGTGGCGGTCGCCATGACAGCCATTTTCAACATAGCGGTTGATAGTTTTTGCGACTGCATTTGAAGAAACGTTCAAAGTTCTTGACTTTTTCCGGATTGACTGACCATGTCTTAAAGAATTATGGACTGTCGTTTCTCTTTGCTTATTTGAGGTGTTCTTGCCATAATATGGACTTGGTATTTTACCAAATAGGGCAAACTTCTGTATACCACCCCTACCTTGTCACAAAACAATTGATTGTCTCAAATGCATTAACTTTTAACAAGGCACACCTGTTAATTGAAATGCATTCCAGGTGACTCCCTCATGAAGCTGGTTGAGAGAATGCCAAGAATGTTCACAGCTGTCATCAAGGCAAAGGGTGGCTACTTTGAAGAATCTTAAAAATAACCGTTTTTTTGCTTACTACATGATTCCATTTGTGTTATTTCATAGTCTTGATGTCTTCCCTGTTATTCTACTATGTAGAAAATAGTACAAAATAAAGAAAAACCCTTGAATGAGTAGGTGTGTCAAAACTTTGGACTGGTACTGTATATAGTCTGAATTAAGATACGTCTGCAGAAAGAATCAGGTGTCAGCTATGATATGACAGCTTGAGTTCTAAAAAAAAGGGCATCACCATTAAGACCAGTGTCTCTTTTATGAGGGAACGCTGCATATAGAGAGAGTTTCCAGAGCTGACCATAACAGTGTGCCAACTTTTTACATCAGCAGTAGAGAGAGAGAGGGCCCCTTACTAAGTTACCCCCGGACAGGGCCAACTAGGCAGGATATACAGTAACCCCACCTACTTTGCCAAAGCACGGTTTGTGACTACTATAATTTCAACTGCAGTCATTCTGTTACAGATTTTTTCAGGTCATTCTGTTACGGATTTTGTAACAGAATGAGATGTTTTAATTACTTAATAAATCAATCCAATGTATTTATTAAGCCCTTTATACAGTGACCACACCTACTTTGCCAAAGCACAGCCCCCACACCACTAAAAGGATATCAACTGACCACTAACTTACTACTCTGAGACAAGGCTGAGTAAATAAATCATAAACAAACTTGTTATCAGTAAAAACTAACTCATTTTTAGGTCTACCTTTACTTGTTACTTCTGTGAACTTTCATTAACTTCCCTCCTCATGAGGGAGAGAAATTAGAGAATATTTTAAAGATACTGTATGTGGGGGTTTTGTAACAGAATGACAAGACAATAGGAAATATTTCTTAAACTTAAACTTTCTGCAAAATTAAATATAAATGTTGAATATAGGTGACAAGGGCCTTAACTTAAAAATTATTGTTTTTTGATGCATTTCAAATTATTCTAGTAGACCACTTTTCCATCTGTTTGACCAGAAGTCAAAGCCTTTGCTTATTCCTAATTTTAGGATGGATATTATATTATATGCCTTAATTAAAAAAAAAAATATATAGACGCTTAGCTTTCATGTGACACTAAATTTGATGTGCTCCTATGAATATCACATTGGTGCTCATGGGTTCCTTTACATGGAAATGGCCAAATGCGTTACATTACAACAACGTATAAATCCAAGTGCATGCTAATAACATTATGTACTTTTCCTCTTCATCACAGCTCCAAATACAGACCTGCTACCTCTGGACAGGTTAAAAATGAGGGACACTGCCCTAACACGGAACTGCTTGGCCTCGATCCTTGACCACTGTAACCACTGGTGTAAGTACTTTTTTAATTTACTATGTAGCCTTGAACTTCAGAGCTCTAAAATCATAAATGAATCCGGTTCCTTTCTGTGCTTTGGATTTTATATTCTCTAAAGTAAATTAGTTCTATCCTTGGTGATGTATTGTCATGCCTTAGAATCACTGTCAGCATCACAATCTATAAAGCATGTTCAACTACATTTTCAGTATAGCCAGCCTAATGATACTACAGGTTACACTTGGATTTTGTGACACTTTGGGTCAAGTCTTAATGCAGTGGCTGTAGAGTTCCCCTCCAGAGTGGCAGAGTCACATTCAGTGCACAGGAAGGATGTTGAGAGGTGGTGGTGCTTCCTCTATAGAAAGCGAATTGAGGATGCAGAGAAGCATATTCTTGGCCTTCTTGTAGACATGATTGCCAAAACATCAGCAAATATGGACCTCGCTTTGTGCACGGGGGCATTGTCATGCTGAAATAAGAAAGGGCCTTCCCCAAACTGTTGCCACAAAGTTGGAAGCACAGAATCGTCTAGAATGTCATTGTATCCTGTAGCGTTAACATTTCCCTTCACTGGAACTAAGGGGCCTAGCCCGAACCATGAAAAACAGTCCCAGACTATTATTCCCCCTCCACCAAACTGTACAGTTCGCACTATGCATTATTATTTGACCCTGGTGGTCATCTATGAACGTTTGAACATATTGGAGAAAGATCTGGCCTTAATGGCCATGTATTGTTATAATCTCCACCCGGCACAGCCAGAAGAGGACTGACCACCCCTCAGAGCCTGCTTCCTCTCTGGGTTTCTGTATAGCACTTTGAGACATCGGCTGATGTAAAAAGAGCTTTATAAATACATTTAATTGATTTATATGACGGTGCCACGTTGAAAGACACTGAGCTCTTCAGTAAGGCCATTCTACTGCCAATGTTTGTCTATGGAGATTGCATGGCTGTTTGCTAAATTTTATACACCGGTCAGCAGCGGGTGTGGCTGAAACAGCCGAATTCACAAATTTGAAGGGGTTTCCACATACTTTTGATTATATAGTGTATATTAGCTGTTAGACAATGACTAAACTCATCAAAAGGAACTCTACTGTATGCCACAGTAAATTGCTCCAGACTTTGCCAACATTTGATAATAAACAGCATCCTATTTTTACACGCTTATACTGTACTTGGTGGGGGAAACTACAATTCAAGGCATGAACTGTGTACTATTTGATTTTCATGCACTTTGAAATTGAGACTTTGATTATGATGTCATGTGATTGTTTTGCAGTTGTGTCAAGGAGAGGAGACACAGAAGTTTGCCTAAGCATGATCAGCTTATTTATCCTGATCATCATAAATGTTTATGATTCAACATTATTCCTATTCTTAGTGCACCCCTTTCATTTATCTTTTCTGGCAGAGAGCTTATTTTTTTGTAAAATTAAAAGCAAGCATGTTCATGGTGGTAGTGTGACCATGGTGACCGTGTTAGATATACTTACTAGAATCAGGTAACTGTCCTGAGACCTGAAGACTTGTGTTAGCTCCCCCAAGCTCATGCCCAAAGGCTTTAGCTCAGTGGGCTGCTACATTCTTGTGGCAGGAGACCCGGGTACACAGTTGCTGGACACTTTTACAGTCAGGTGAGTCATCACCTCAACATGTGGGGCTTTGTTCACACATGAAGGAGAGACAGGGTAGCACTGTCCTGACACCTAATTTATACAATTTTCCATAGCTTACTCTGTTTTCGGTTGGGATATGTATTAAACAAAGCATCAAACAATGCTTGCTACTGAGCTTGTCACGTCAGGTACATAATGATTCAGTAAAACCAGGCTCGGGCATGGCCTGGCACATCGTGGAGCGTTTCGGGCAAGTGGGTGGAGATTAACTGGAAAACAGTAATGCGAGCCTTTAAAATGGCGTTTTGATTGGTTAGTAGTTGTGTGACAGACAATCCTCCTGGCAAATCAAAAGGGCAGCAATTCTGCGCAGTTAGTTTTCGTAGATCTCTAATCAAGTCGTTGACAAACTAGACAGAGACTTAGATCAGTCGTTATGTTTGTATCTTAATCTGTATTATTTGCACTGCAGCGCGAAGTATTGAAACTCGTGGTTCTGCAATAGACGCGAAGTGGGGAAGAGAAGACAGATAGCCCCACACGGGCGGTTTTAGAGTTTACGGTACATTATGTGAAATCTACATTATTTTAGATAGCTAACGTTAACTAGATAGTATACATGAACCCAACAAGTA
Source organism: Thymallus thymallus (assembly GCA_023634145.1). Lineage (NCBI taxonomy): Eukaryota > Metazoa > Chordata > Actinopteri > Salmoniformes > Salmonidae > Thymallus > Thymallus thymallus. The sequence goes on from CM042404.1 coordinate 15,530,885, forward strand.
AAGACATGAAAGGTGAGTGTTTGTTGTTCTGGTATGTCGGGGCCCTATTTAACAGGCTGCTACGGACGTATTTTCGTGGTTTTGTTAAAAATAGTAGAATATAAACACTAGGAGTTGTGCAAATACGACATTACCGTATTGTTTGTGTTTCCCGGAATGATGTCCGTGCTAGTTACAGGCAGTTACCTAACGTTAGTTATCTAAAATGGTCAAGTAATATTGTAAACTAGCTATTTTCTAGCTCTTTATCACTCTGATGGGGGTAACGTTATATAGCAAGTGGAATACAGCGAGGCAAGATTGTCTGGTAGGGTTAGGGTTCATAACAGAACTAGTCCCTAGCGAGAGTAGTCAGTGATCTGGTCAGGTTTGACACTGGAGGCCTTGAGGAAATGGAGCAAAGCTGTCCACAAATCTTTGTAGGTTCAGTCAGTCAGTCAGCAATCAACAGTGTTGGGGAAGCTACTCTGAAAACAGTTTATGAATCTACCAATTACTTCACACTGGAAGAAATTAAGCTACTCTTCAGAAAATTATAGTTTATGTAAAGCTGCAATATGTAACTTGTTGGGCGACCTGAACAAATTCACATAGAAATGTGTGTTGTAGATCTGTCACTCATTGAAATCAAGTCTACCAAGCTGTTATGTGTGCTATTTCTAAAATTCCGGTTCTTACGTTTTTTTTTATTGAGTCTTTTTACTTTAGGTTTTGTACCCCAGCCTCAAACAACTGAAAAATACAATATTTTGGGTTATTGAAAGTATATTTCACAGATGGTACAATGATTCTCTACACTATACTTGCTTGTTTTGTTACATAAACTGAAATTAGGAGAACTATTAGAATTTTAGAAACCTGAAAATGGTGGAGCAATTTCTGCATAGTACATCTTTTAACTAAAAAGGTTACTTTGAAAAGTAGTTCACTACATCCAAACCACTTAGTGATAAATTCTGGTATCTAAATCTGAAATGTCATAGCCCACAAATTGAAAAAACAGATCACTCTGGAGTCAGATGTTAACAGAAGGTGTAATTTAGCCTATTAAACACAACTATGTTCTGACTAAGTCAGAATTAGGCAGGTCTGATACCTACTACACCCAAATTTTCTGTTCTTTATGCAAAATAAGTAGTGTGTAGTTCCAGTAATTAGCTACGCCGCTACCTGGCAAAAAAGTAATTATCTACTGAAAACACTACCAATATTATTTAGTTTAAAGGGATACTAAGGGATGTTGGCAATGAGTCCCTTTACTTCCACAGAGTCAGATTAACTTGTGTATACAATGTTATGTCTATGCGTGGGGTTTCAAGGAAGTTGCTAATTAGCGCTAGTGAAATTGCTAACTAGCGTTAGTGCATTGGCTTGTGAAACTACCTCTAACTTCCTGCATACTGGACACTGAGACATGCAAATGGTATCCACAAGTTAATCTGACTGGGGAAGTAGATAAAATGCCTCATTTGACAAGTATCTCTAACTACCACCAAGCTACTGTAAAATGTAGTTAAATTACTAGTTGAACTACATGTAGTTCACTACTCCCCAACACTGGCAATTAAATATTGGGAAATTGTTTGCGATAAAATGTAAGTTAGGCAAGTCTGTGAATTTGTGAATCTTCCCTCAGGCATCATGAACAAGTCATCATACTGTTTGCTGCAGCTTCTGTTCTTGGCATGTCTGGTCTGTAGGCCCAACTGTAGTAAGTGTACCACTACATTTCAATACACATTTTTGTCACTAAGCACTGCTTAGCAGGGACTCTTATCCACAGCGACATACAGTCTGCTGTCTGCTGCACATAAACCCTAGAATGAGCCTTCTTATTCCTTTAAGTTGCTGTGCTTGAATGATAGTGAGCTTTGTAATGACCCTAGCGATATGTTTCCAAATAAGCATGAAAACAACCTTAAACAGATGGCTTTTTCCCTCTATACAATTCACCATGCATTTCCTAGTAGCATTGACTTGATGCATGTTTTTTTTTCTTTTTTTTCTAGGTTCTATCACCATCTATGGAACAATAATCCCACAATCTCCAACGGTGGAAATTGGGAAGGAATTCACAGCCACCTGTGTGCTCTACAAAGCTGCTAAAGCCACAGCCGAGGACATTTACTGGATGTTGAAAGATGTCACAGTGCCCAAAGAGCAGTACACCAAGATAAATGACTCCGCTGTTAGCGTGACCATCACCATCACCAGTGAAATGGCCAACTGGTTACTTTGTAAAAAGAAAGAGACTCCCTTAAACCTAAATCAAGTAATCCATGGGATTCTATTGACCAAAGGGTGTAAGTATGCCTCCAATGATTTCACATCAATATAAGGTTATTTCATATCAAATTAGAACAAAATGTCCTCTAATCTCTATTTCAATCTAATTTCTGAGGACTTAATTTGGATACCAGTGCTAAAAATTCATACAGAAATAAATAAATAGATAATGTGTCCAAAGGACACACCTTAAACACAGAAACAAATCTGTTGGGGCACTTTAGTGCTTTTCGATACAGATTGCACCGTGCCAGTGAGAATCTAGAGAAAATGAAAGTTTGGTACGATCGAAAGGCCTGAGGTGGGTTAGAGATCTCTAAGGATATTTTTTTTTTGGGCCCAATCTGGATTACATCATCGCCACACCGGAGCGCAGCAAAAACACCTGGATGTGTCATGTCAACATGTTGAAACCATATTTCACCCGCTACGATCGGGCAGAGAAGTCGGTGGAAACCGGTAGTGATGCCTGTAGCCACTGCTGTCACCGTTGACTATAGTCTTCCTCAAGAGCACGAGGAAAGCCCAATACACCCTGTGCCTGTTGGACGGTTGAGTAACTCAGAGATTCTAGAAGACCTTGATGTCTTTTTGGCATACTAATCTCCGGAGGAAAATGGAAACATTGTTGCACAGCTTTAAGAATATCAGGGTTTATTCTCAGATGAGCCAACTCAGACAAATGTACTAGAGCATAACGTTGACGTCGGGGACTCTGCCCCAATCAAAGAACATGCCTATCGAGTGAACCCTGAAAAGAGAGTCCGCAGTGAGGTAGAGTTCATGCTTGAGCACGAAATTGCACAACATGCAGTCCGTGGAGTTCGCCATGTATATTAGTACCTAAGGCGGATGGGTCTCTGCTATTACTAAGTCGGACTCGTAGGCTTTGCCAAGGGTCGACAATTGTGTGGACTTTGTTGGCGCTGCTAAGTATTTTAGCAATTTCGATCTGCTGAAGGGATATTGGCAGATCCCTCTAACTGAGCGTGCCAAAACTTTGCCTGCTTTTGTAGAAAGACTATCAAATGTTGAGCACCCTGTGGGGTACTTATTAAATAAATTGGCCTCATATCAAAAACAGTACTCTACTATCGAGAAGGAGATGCTCGCTTTGGTAATGGCTCTTCAGCACTTTGAGGTTTATGTATCGGTCTCTACACCTCTGGTGCTCTATACCGATCATAACCCTCTCGTTTTCCTGCAAAAGACTAGCTCCACGAACCGCCGACTCCTTTGAAGGACTCTCATATTGCAGGAGGTTTCCCTTGAAATCAGACATGTCCGTGCTAAGGACAACTTGCTTGCTGATTTTGTCTTTCAAGGGTGGGCAGTCAATGAGTTTTGTGTTTAGCCAGTGTGTAACAATTTATTTTGACTGCACGTTTTGGTTGGGCTCATTCCAAGGGGATGAGAGTCATAGAAACATATGTATATTTTTTTAACCTAGGTTTCTCAAACTTAAGTGTTTTAGGCAACAACAACAAAAAAAAAACATATACATACAGTTGAAGTCGGAAGTTTACATACACTTAGGTTGAAGTCATAAAAACTCATTTTTCAACCACTCCACAGATTTCATGTTAAACTATAGTTTTGGGAAGTTGGTTAGGACATCTACTTTGTGCATGACACAAGTAATTCTTCCAACAATTTACATATTATTTCACTTCTAATTTACTATATCACAATTCCAGTGTGTCAGAAGTTTACATACACTAAGTTGACTGTGCCTTGGAAAATTCCAGATAATGATGTCATGGCTTTAGAAGCTTCTGATAATAATTTGACATAATTTAAGTCAATTGGAGGTGTACCTGTGGATGTATTTCAAGGCATACCTTCAAACTCAGTGCCTCTCTGCTCGACATCATGGGGAAATCAGCTAAGACCTCAGAAAAAAGCTCAGAGACGACAGGATTGTGTCTCGGCACAGATCTGGGGAAGGGTACCAAAAGATGTCTGCAGCATTGAAGGTCCCCAAGAACACAGTGACCTCTATCATTATTAAATGGAAGAAGTTTGGAACCACCAAGACTCTTCCTAGAGCTGGCCGCCCGGCCAAACTAAGCAATTGGGGGGAGAAAGGCCTTGGTCAAAGAGGTGACCAAGAACCCGATGGTCACTCTGACAGAGCTCCAGAGTTCTTCTGTGAATATGGGAAAGCCTTCTAGAAGGACTCCACCTATCAGGCCTTTATGGTAGAGTGGACAGATGAAAGCCACTCCTCAGCACAATAGCCCGCTTGGAGTTTTCCAGAAGGCACCTTAAGACTCTCAGATCATGAGAAACAAGATTCTCTGGTCTGATGAAACCAATATTGAACCTGAATGCCAAGCATCACATCTGGATGAAACCTGGCACCATCCCTACGGTGAAGCATGGTGGTGGCAGCGTTGTGCTGTGGGGATGTTTTTCAGCTGCAGGGACTGGGAGACTAGTCAGGATCGAGGGAAAGATAAATGGATATGGCTGTGTAGCGACGCTCCCCATCCAGCCTGACATAGCTTGAGAGAATCTGTAGGGAAGATTGGGAGAAACTCCCGAAATACAGGTGTGCCAAGCTTGTAGCGTCATACCCAATTAGACTCAAAGCTGTAATCGTTGCCGCAAGTGCTTCAACAATGTACTGAGTATGGGTCTGAATACTTATGTAAATAAATGTGATATTTCAGTTTAATTTTAAACATTTGCAAACATTTCTAAAAACCTGTTTTTGCTTTGTCATTGTGGGGTATTGTGTGTAGATTGAGGGGAAAAAATTGTATTTAATACATTTTAGAATAAGGCTGTAACATAACATAACAATGTGGAAAAATTAAGGGGTCTGAATGCACTGTAGGTCCCAGTTGATGTTGCTATTCAACCTTCAGTGGACACCCCCATAAGTGTCTTTCACAACCCCTCCTAAAACCCCACCTGTTTCGTTTTGGTTGTTGTCAGTGACCGTTAGTTCCCCTTTCGGTTTGAGTGACAATTTGTGGTGTTCTTGCTGGGGAACTTAACAGGTTGTAATTGTAATGTTGCAATATTTAGGCTACCAAGAGACTGGTTTGAATATGCAAATAAGCCAATAGGCAGTGTGTAGGCTACATTTTTCAGATTCTCTATAGTAAGAGATAGTTATGCACTTTATTTTGTAAAGGTGTTCCTTGCATTTATTTTTGGACATGTGACTTGAGCATTTGGACAAGTAAAACATATGTTAATGTCAAGCCCTGCTGTGTGTTGGAGTGTGAGTTTGTAGATTTGTGCATAGTGAGTGTGGGTCAATGCAGATAGTCTGTGTAGCCAATTTGTTAGCTATTTACCAGTCTTGGCTTGGAGATAGAAACTGTTCAGGAGCCAGGTGTCCGACTATGTAACCCTGACCTGTTCACAGGAAGCGCTACCTTGTCCCGGACCTGCTGTCTCGACCTCCTGAATGCTCAGCAATGAAAAGCCAACTGACTTTTACTGCTGATGTACTGACCTATTGCTAGGGCTGTTACAGTGACCGTATTACCACTACACCAGTGGTCATGAAGCTCTGATGCTGCTGGTGGTCATTAGTAGCCTACCAAACTTGCTAACTGGCTGGTACTCAGCACTATATTGTCCCTCTAATCACTCTAACATAAATGTAATTGAAAATCTAATCAAACATTTCTATAGGCTATGCAATTGCATGAGAACTAAGTGATAGCCTCTATTAAAAAGAGGAGGATCCCGTCAGTTTTCTGTAGGCTAGGCCCCAGACTATGTTTGGAATATTTATTTATTTATTACACAGAATAGAGTAGGTCAACTTTTCTACTATGGGGAATAGTAGATTGACATTGGCTAGTGCTTTTGCTGTTCGTTAGACTTACTCATCTTTGTTGGCTGAATGTGGACAGTTCTTCCAAAACCTTAAATATGTGCCTTGGAATTGGATAAGGATGCGCACAGTTGCGTCCACGATAGGGTTGCAAAGGGTCGGAAACTTTGGGAACTTCCATGGGAAGTTAAACCCTGGAATTTTGGGAATTTTTCTTAAATCCATCAAAAAAAGATAGCTTATAACAGTAAACCTTTTTTGTGGAATACACATAAGGAAATTCTAGGTCTTGTGGCATATTTTGGTTAAACTAAATTGCAACCCTCTGCATGCACAGTGCATTCTTCCATCACATGTGCAATTGAGCCCACATCACTACACTGTCTGAGCTACATGGACTACATGCTTTCTGTTAAGTTTTGATTACAATACTGGTTGGGTTGAATATATTTTATGACAAATTATTTTTTGTTAACTAGTAAATAGTAGTCTACAGCAAAGTGTGTTTTAATAATTTCTAACTTGTTAACAAGTTCTGCTAGTTAGTTTTTTCTACCATGTGTGTTTTAGCTTGCTGGAGCCTGCTGACTGAGGAGTGTTAATTCACCTGTTTCCATACATGTTTCATTTTAAAACATGTATCTTGCAAAGGAGTTGTATAATCTAACTGCTTAACTATTTATCTGTACATGGAATTGTGTATATATATTTTTTATTCTAAATGCCACGGGCACTATCTGATGTGAGGAGACATGGTTCACATGGTGCAACTGGTTCACCTCTAATGCTCACAGGCAATGTGTTTTGGAAGACCATTCATGAATGTTCAAGTGAAGGTCAAGCAAATCATAGAGAAAGCAGCCTGTATTGCAATCATCTCTGATGGGTGGTCAAATGTTTGTGGGCAAGGAATAGTTAACTACATCTCCACCCCTCAACCAGTATTCTACACGAGCACAGACACAAGGGACAACAGACACACCGGTCTCTACATTGCAGATGAGCTGAAGGCAGTCATCAATGACCTTGGAGCACAGAAGGTATTTGCACTGGTGACAGACAATGCTGCAAACATGAAGGCTGCTTGGTCTTAAATGGAGGAGTCCTACCCTCACATCACACCCATTGGCTGTGCTGCTCATGCATTGAATCTGCTCCTCAAGGACATCATGGCACTGAAAACAATGAATACACTCTACAAGAGAGCCAAGGAAATGGTTAAGTATGTGAAGGATCATCATGTTATAGCAGCAATCTACCTCACCAAGCAAAGTGAGAAGAATAAGACTGCCACATTGAAGCTGCCCAGCATCACATGTTTGGGTGGTGTTGTCATCATGTTTGACAGTCTCCTGGAGGGGAAGGAGTCTCTCCAAGAAATGGCTATATCACAGTCTGACGATATGGACAGCCTCATCAAGAGGATCCTCCTGGATGATTTATTTTGAGAGTGGTAAACAGCCTGAAACTCCTGAAACCTATAGCAGTAGCCATTGCATGGATTGAGGGAGAAAATGCCACTCTGTTGCTCCAAGCAAAGGACTCTGCAGTTCTGAAATACATCAAAAAGCGTGAAGACTTCTGCCTGAAGCCCATACATGCTGCAGCGTACATGTTTGACCCCAAGTATGCTGGCAAGAGCATCCTGTCTGGTGCAGAGATCAACAAGGCCTATGGTGTCATCACTATAGGGCTCTATAGGCCACTACACTGTGTCTCACCACCTTGGTCTGGATGAGGGCAAGGTTCTTGGCAGTCTGGCAAGTACACTTCCAAGCAAGGGCTTTGGGATGGAGATGCAATATGGCAGTCGTGCCAACATATCTCATCAGCCACCTGGTGGAAGAGACTTTGTGGATCTGAGGCTCTTTCCCCTGTTACCTCCATCATCCTCCAAATCCCACCAACATCAGCCGCCTCAGAGTGCAACAGGTCCTTGTTTGGGAACACACACACCAAAGGATGCAACAGGCTGACCAATACAAGGCGATTGGTGGCCATCTGGGCAAATTGGTGTTTTTTTGAGCCTGACAACGAGCCATCCTCAACCAGGTTGGAAAGTTAGTGAAGATGAGACTTCAGAGTCTGATGTTCAAGAGTCTGATGTTCCAGGAGAAGACATGGAAGCCTGAGAGGAGGACAACCAAAGCATTCATTTCTAGAGATGTACAGTTGAAGTTGGAAGTTTACATACACTTTAGCCAAATACACAATTCCTAACATTTTAATCCTAGTAAAACTTCCCTGTCTTAGGTCAGTTGGGATCAACATTTTATTTTAAGAATGTGAAATGTCAGAAGAATAGTAGTGATTTATTTCTGCTTTTATTTCTTTCATCAGATTCTCAGTGCGTTAGATGTTTACATACACACAATTAGTATTTGGTAGCATCGCATTAAATTGTTTAACTTTGGTCAAAGGTTTCGGGTAGCTTCCCACAATAAATTGGGGGAATTTTGGTCCATTCCTCCTGACAGAACTGGTGTAACTTAGTCAGGTTTGTAGGCCTTGCTCGCACACGCCTTTTCAGTTCTGCCCACACATTTTCTATAGGATTGAGGTCAGCGCTTTGTGATGGCCACTCCAATACCTTCTATTTTTGATTCATCAGACCAAAGGACATTTCTCCAAAAAGTACTGTCTTTGTCCCCATGTGCAGTTGCAAACCGTAGTCTGGCTTTTTTATGGCGGTTTTGGAGCAGTGGCTTCTACCTTGCTGAACGGCCTTTCAGCTAATGTCGATATAGGACTTGTTTTACTGTGGATATACATACTTTTATACCTGTTACCTCCAGCATCTTCACAAGGTACTTTGCTGCTGTTCTGGGATTGATTTGCACTTTTCGCACCAAAGTATGTTAATCTCTAGGAGACAGAATGCGTCTCCTCTCTGAGCGGTATGACTGCTGTGTGGTCCATGGTGTTTATACTTGCGTACTATTGTTTGGACAGATAAACGTGGTACCTGCAGGCATTTGGAAATTGCTCCCAAGGATGAACCGGACTTGTGGAGGTCTACAATTTATTTCTGAGGTCATGGCTGATTTTCTTTTGATTTTCCCATGATGTCGAGCAAAGAGGCACTGAGTTTGAAGGTAGGCATTGAAATACTTCTACAGGTATACCTCCAATCGACTCCAATGATGCTTCTAAAGCCAGCCAAGCTGTTTAAAGGCACAGTCAACTTAGTGCATGTAAAACATGACCATGACTACATGGAACTCTATTCCACATCAGGTAACTAATGCAAGTAGTAGAATCTGATTTAAAAAGCAGGTAAAAATACTGTGAAGTAACAAACATGATAGCATACGCACCATATACACATGGATTTTGTGTTGTAGATATGTGGTAGTGGAGTATGGGCCTGAGGGCACACACTTAGTGTGTTGTGAATGTACTGTAATGTTTTTAAAATTGTATAACTGCCTTAATTTTGCCGGACCCCAGGAAGAGTAGCTACAAATACCTGTTCTGGAAGGCCCCCAGAGATTGCAACACCACTAAGCAAGGGGCACCACCAAGCAAAAATGTAGCTTTTTGGCCATCAAGGAAAACGCTATGTCTGGCGCAAACCCAACACCTCTCATCATCCCGAGAACACAATTCCCACAGTGAAGCATGGCGGTGGCAGTATCATGCTTTGGGGATGTTTTTCATCGGCAGGGACTGGGAAGAATTGAAGGAATGATGGATGGGAGAGATTTGAGACTGGGACGGAAGTTCACCTTCCAGCAGGACAATGACCCTAAGCATACTGCTAAAGCAACACTTGAGTGGTTTAAGGGGAAACATTTAAATGTCTTGGAATGGCCTAGTCAAAGCCTAGACCTCAATCCAATTGAGAAACTGTGGTATGACTTAAAGATTACTTTACACCAGCGGAACCCATCCAACTTGAAGGAGCTGGAGCAGTTTTGCATTGAAGAATGGGCAAAAATCCCAGTGTCTAGATGTGCCAAGCTTATAGAGACATACCCCAAGAGACTTGCAGCTGTAATTGCTGCAGAAGGTGGCTCTACAAAGTATTGACTTTGGGGTTGTGAATAGTTATGCACGCTCAAGTTTGTCTTATTTCTTGTTTTACAATAAAAAATATTTGGTGGTAGGCATGTTGTGTAAACCAAATGATACAAACCCCCCCCCTCCCCCCCAAAAAAAATATTTTTTAATTCCAGGTGTAAAATAGGAAAAATGCCAAGGGGGGTGAATACTTTCACAAGCCACTGTAATCTCCACCTGGAACAGCCAGAAGAGGACTGGCCACCCTTTAGAGCCTGGTCCTCTCTAGGTTTCTTCCTAGGTTCCTGCCTTCCTGCCTAGGGAATTTAATACATACATTTGATTTGATGCTCCGGTACCACTTGCCGTGTGGAAGCAGATAAGTCTTTTTAAGAATTGTATCTGCTTTTTCTTTCATATTCACACTAAAGCTTTCTCAGTGTCAAGTTTGGGGTCAATTCCGTTTTGTGAATTTCAATTGACTTCCTAAATATAAATTAATTTTGATCTATCCTGCTCCGTGCAGTTGGTCAATGGCAGATGGTCTGTTTCTCTGACATGAAATAATAGCAGCTGTTTGGTTTCTTGGTCAGATCCCCCTGAGAAGCCTTTGAACCTGTCCTGCATGGCTGTCCAGTCTGGCCGAAACATATCCTCCAACGTGACGTGCACATGGCAGCCTGGGACAAGAGACGAGGGGCTGGAAACCACGTATACCTTGTTTGGCGTGTCATACATAAGGTTAGATACATGTACATGGTGGATACCAACATTCGTTTGAATGGAAAACCTGGCTCCAGTTCCGAGAACCCCTAAATATCAAGGTTCTTAGATAGTGTATTTGATTTGTGAATACATTTTTTCTGATTGTTTAACAATGTAGATCATTATTATGTTTATTCTTCTGCAGTGCATCAAATAAGAGCGAAAAAGCTGACAGAAGCAGTGGATACATCGACTTTGTCACCTTTCCAAGCTCGCAGGAACTTGCTATGTGGGTTGAAGTAGAAAACAAGTTGGGGAAGGTTCGATCTGACATTCTGGATATTTATGCTGCCGATTTGGGTAGGTGGAGTGAAATGGATCTTCTGATTGACCTTTAGGTTACAATGAATATCACCCCCCCCATATAGTTTAATGATGTGTCCTGTTTTGCAGTGAAAACGAATCCCCCATCAGACGTCAATATTATTTCAGAGAATAACTTTTCCAGGACTCTCTTAGTGAGTTGGAAGCACCCTATCCATGTAACCAATGTCACACTGAAATACAACATCAGGTTCTGCACTGTGGGCTCTGGAGACTGTACTGAGGTAAATAGCCACAATCGCAATACACTTTAAAATGATAGTCTTTACACCTCAGAAGTAGATTAATGTTGATATCCAAGTCCCATGCCATTTGTTGTAACCTCAATCCAAAAATGAAAGGATAAGCATCATAGAATTTCCTGGTTTAGGGATATAGTTCGATCTACACAACCGATGGCATGGGGTGTGTAAGGCATGGGCTTGACATTAGACTTATTATAAGGTCTGTAAACATCTGGCAAACTTTGGAGTGAAATCTCTAATGTTAAAAGCAATCTATCCTTATTCTCATAGGTGTTAGCAACAGTGAATCAAACATTCTACTCTTTTTGTTGGTGTTTCAAATTAACTGTAATATGGTACATTTTGATGACTCCATTTGTCATTATATCCATTTAATTGCCTCTCTTTTAGGTACCCCTAAATGACTCTGAAAGCTACAAGGAGTCTTTCCGTCTTCAGTACCTCAAGCCGGACACAGAATATGTAGTGCAGGTGCGATGCATGCATCATAGGGGCTACTGGAGTGACTGGAGCGCTAACACTACCACCAGGACCCCAGAGGACAGTGAGTAGCCATGACAACAAGCATATATCATACTATTATGTTTTATTTAGCATTGTGGCCAGCCATATTAATGAGTTGTATCGATTTAGTCTCTCTTCTTTGCCCAGAGCCTACAAGTAAGCCAGACCTATGGAGAGTCGTCATTCCCAGCCAAGTCAAAAGTGAGCGGAGAGTGCAAGTGATGTATAAGGTAATGAAGGCCATACTGACAATAGAGTGCCACAGTGTGTCGTCATAATACTCATAACACCTAGCGGTAAAACACGGAAATGGTTCCAATTGTTTTTTCACCAGGTGTAGATCTTAGTGAAACACTTACTTACAAGCCCTAACCAACAATGCAGTGTTAGGTAAACAATAGATCATTTTTTTTAAAAGCAGTAAAATAACAGTAGTGAGGCTATATAGAGGGGGTACCGGTACAGAGTTAATTTGCAGGGCCACCGGTTAGTCAAGGTAATTGAGGTTAATATGTACATGTAGGTATAGTTCGTGACTATGCATAGATAATAAACAGAGACCAGCAGCAGCGTAAAAGAGGGGGTGGGGGTGGGTAGCCATTTCATTACCTGTTCAGGAGTCTTATGGCTTTGGGGTAGAAGCTGTTGAGAAGCCTTTTGGACCTAGACTTGGCGCAAGCATAGAAGTGATTTAGCTTGTCTGGTAGGCTCATGTCACTGGGCTGCTCGCGGCTGTGCTTCTCTTTGTAGTCTGTAATAGTTTGCAAGCCATGCCACATCCGACGAGCGTCGGAGCCAGTGTAGTACGACTCAATCTTAGTCCTGTATTGATGCTTTGTCTGTTTTTAAGGTTTGTCGCAGGGCATAGCAGGATTTCTTATAAGCGTCTGGGTTAGAGTCCCGCTCCTTGAAAGCGGCAGCTCTACCCTTTAGCTCAGTGCGGATGTTCCCTGCAATCCATGGCTTCTGGTTGGGGTATGTACGTACAGTTACTGTGGGGACGATGCACTTATTGATGAAACCAGTGACTGATGTGGTGTACTCTTCAATGCCATCGAAAGAATCTCGGAACATATTCCGGTCTGTGCTAGCAAAACAGTCCTATAGCTTAGCATCTGCGTCATCTGACCACTTCTTTATTAACCAAGTCACTGGTGCTTCCTGCTTTAGTTTTTGCTTGTAAGCAGGAATCAGGAGGATGGAATTATAGTCAGATTTGACTATTTTATAGTCAGATTTGACTATTTTATAGTCAAATTTTCCTGTTTGATTATGGCCTTATTCAGCTCACTGAGTGTGGTCTTAGTTCCAGCATGGGTTTGTAGTGGTAAATAGACAGCTATGAAAAATATAGATGAAAACTCTCTTGGTAAGTAGTGTGGTCTACAGCTTATCATACGCAGGCGAGCAAAATCTTGAGACTTCCTGAATATTAGATTTCGTGCACCAGCTGTTGTTTACAAATATACACAGACATCTTACCGGTTCTATCTAGCCGGTGCAGCATATATCCCTCCAGCTGTATGTTATCCATGTTGTCTTTCAGCCACGACTCGGTGAAACATAAGATATTACAGCTTTTAATGTACCGTTGGTAGGATATTTGTGATCGTACCTTGTCTAATTTATTATCCAATGATTGTACGTTGGCTAGTAATACTGATGGTGAAGGCAGATTACCCACTTGCCGTCGGATCCTTACAAGGCACGCCGACCTACATCCCCGATATCTCTGGCTCTTTCTCCTGTGAATGACAGGGATGTTTTGTGCAAGCTAGGCGATGTTTGTACAATGTCCACATGTACCCCATGCCTGTAGGGATATTAGTTCTGGGATTTGTCTCCCGGGAAAGATCTAACAGTGGACATAAGGACAGACAACTAGCCAGTTATAAAGAGCTCATTCGGAAGGAATGCAATTCGTATTTACATGTTGTTGTCTTCGATAGTTAAGTTGGTGATGTAACACTCTGGTTTGCCCACCAGAGATCACTGTGTCCTTGGCAGAGTTTCTGGTCATAGTGGTGGTTAGGATGGATACTTCAACGTACCCTGTAGTTCTTAGAGTTGATCTGTTAGAATAGATGCTTCCGCTGTTGTCGGTATTCTTGTCTTAGGCTAGATACATTTTCAGCTGCAGACTGATAAAGCGACGGCCTAGGATTTATCACTTCTTCTGTAGTGATTGATAGTTTGGATTTAATCATTTCCAGCCGTGTAGCCAACACTGTCTGATCTTGTCCTTTAGTAACATAGTTGTAGTTTTAAACCATTTTGCAGCTTTCAGCTTACATCTTAGTCTTCTTGGTCTAGTAGAAATTCGCAATTTTAACATAAGGACCCCCGTCCTCACGTTCTCTGGTCTGATGTGAAATTCTTATCAAGTCCTTTTAAGCACTCTGGTCAGAAGGGCGGTTTCATAGCACTGACCCGCTCTTCTTACCTCATTAGGGGCGTGGCTTAGTGTACAACAGACATGAAAAACCATGATCTCATTAAAAGACTAAAATCACATTTCTATCTTTTTTAAAAGTGTTCTCATACTTAATCATTTGTTTTATACAACAATTAGATGCAAACCTCACAACCTGAGAAATACATTTTCAGAGATATGTTATGTTCATCCTTAGTTACATCACAAAATAAAAACAAATTCGACATGATTTCTCTTTGAGTCCCCACCGACCATTTCCCACATTCTTTATTATAGAAAGATTGTTTCATTCTCCACTTTAGGATATAACTATTTTGTTCCACAATGGAAACCCTATCTCTCAATACTGCGTGGCCAGGGAGAGAAATTCTCTGCAAGGAATTTACGACCTGTTGTTAAGTCATAAAACTGGCCCCCAGGAGAGGGGGTGTTCAAAGCTATGCCTAGCCGGCGCCTTTGATCTCCAAGAAGGAGGGCGTCATGACAAGACCAACAAATATTTTTAATATCATCCACATAAGTCACAGCTAAATATTTTGTTTTATCTCTACACAGCTTTAGAAAAAAGTTACAGTATTAGTAAACATATGATCAATACATGTGGATGATCTTGTTCCTGTAGTGTTTGTAAACACTCTGCTAGTTTGATTAATAACCTGAACCAGATTACAGGCACTGGTTACAGTGAGAAGATTCCTCTTGAAGCTTCTCACTGTAACTATGACATAACACATGGAATCATGTAGTAACCAAAAAAGTGGTAAACAAATCAAAATACATTTTAAATTTGATATTCTTCAAAGTAGCCACCCTTTGCCTTGATGACAGCTTTGCACACTCATGGCATTCTCTCAACCAGCTTCATGAGGACCGCCACAGGAATGGAAGACCCAGAAATACCTCTGCTGCAGAGAAAAAGGTAATTTGAGTTACCAGCCTCAGAAATTGCAGCCCAAATAAATGCTTCAGTGTTCAAGTAACAGACACATCTCAACATCAGCTGTTCAGAGGAGACTTCTTGGTTGAATCAGCCCTTCTTGGTCGAATTGCTGCAAAGTAACCACTACTAAAGGACACCAATAATAAGAAGAGACTTGCTTGGGCCAAGAAACATGAGCAATGGACATTAGACCGGTGGACAAATTTAAGATTTTTGGTTCCTACCTCAACCAAATTTAGATGGTTTGTGATGAGTTGGACCGCAGTGAAGGAAAAGCAGCCAACAAGTGCTCAGCATATGTGGGAACTCCTTCAAGACTGATGGAAAAGCATTCCAGGTGAAGCTGGTTGAGTGAAGGCCAAGAGTGTGCAAAGCTGTCATCAAGTAATAGTGTGGCTATTTGAAGAATAGCAGACCATGTCATGTTGCAGATTCAAAGCCAGAACCATTAAGTGTATTTATTTGACGAGTGCACTTACTTACCCATCAATCACGATTATTCAAAGATAAATAAACTACCCATAGGACTAGAGGTCAAGAGGGCTAGCGAGCAATGGAAATTGTTGTTTTTCGATAATAGGGAATTAACGATCAATGAAAATAGTTGTTTTTCATTTAATCTGTTTAGAATGGGGTTCCAGTCCAGGACTCATCGCTAAATTTGGCAAGTTCTCGTTGGTCCAAATTGTCTATACATTGAGTCTGAAACGGGTATTTGGCCATTGGCCCAATTTTACTGCAAGGAATTCTAATTGGTCAACCATAGGCTAGGCTTGGGTATAAACTACACCCTATTACTTTGTTCAGTGGAGAAACATTGAGGACAGGGAAGAATAAACATTTGCCATCTACTTTCCAGCATAACAACTATAATTTGTTCTCTTTGAATAAATATATTTGTCTCCCCCTGATTTGCTTTGGGGTCTGTTATTGAAGAATAAAATCTATTTCTACAACATCAAACACATTAACTCCATCAATTGCTTTGCGTACATATGCCTTTTATACATAAAAGAGATATACAAAAATTATTTATTCATCAATGCCACCAACCTGGGACATCGAAGAGCAACCATAACTACTATCTGTTGGACCAGCACAAATTACACAATGTAAAACAGCATATTGTGATTTTTGGAGGGTGAGTTACAAATGAGTGATTCCTCACAAAACCCAGACAAAAAAGGACTGATTTTCACGAATTGTAATCCATAGAAGACTAGTCCTTTGGAGGACGGATTGTTGACATACTGAACAAAAATATAAACACAATATATAAACAAAAAATAAATGTGTTCTATGGTTTTCACATGACTGGGAATACAGATATGCATATGTTGGTCACAGATATCCCCAAAAAATAAATAGCTGTGTATCAGAAAACCATTTATTTGTTATGACCACCATATGCCTCATGCAGCACGACACTTCTCCTTCGTATGGAGTTGATCAGGCTGCTGATTGTGGCCTGTGAAATGTTGTGCGAAGTTGCTGGATATTGGTGTGAACTGGAACACCGTCGTACACGTCAATCTAGAGCATCCCGAATATGCTCAATGCGTGACATGTCTGTTGAGTATACTAAAACATGACATGATGGCGGCAGATGAATGTCACGACAAAGTATCTCGTCACGGTTTCTTTGTGCATTCAAATTGCCATCAATAAAATGCAACTGTGTTCGTTGTCCGTAGCTTATGCCTGCCCATACCATAACCCCACTGCCACCATGGGGCACACTCTTCACACCGTTGACATCAGCAAACCGCTTGCCCACACGGCTCCATACACGTGATCTGCGATTGTGAGTCTTCCTCTAAAAGGACGTTGGAGGTGGCTCATGGTAGAGAAATTAACATTCAATTATCTGGCAACAGCTCTGGTGGACATTCCTGTAGTCAGCATGCCAATTGCATTCTGTTGTGATAAAACTGCACATTTTTAAGTGGAATTTTATTGTCATTCCATTTTTGATTTGGCATCTCTGCTAGTTTTACTAATAATAATCATGTTTTTATATCCATAAATTAATGTACAAAAAAAGAAACCAAAATACTACTTATTAGAGCAAGCAGTAAAGCTTCATATGACACCAATGTTTGCACCTGTGAAATGATCATGCTGTTTAATTAGTTTCTTGATATGCCACAGCTGTCAGGTGGATGGATTGTCTTGACAAAATTGTCTTTGTGCACAAAATTTGAGAATTATATTTCAGCTCATGAAACATGGGACCAACCCTTTACATGTTGCATTTTATATTTTTGTTCGGTGTATATTTGACATTTTGTATCTAAAAGCGTACTTAAGAAAGAATGTATTGTAGTTTGCATATTTATTACATTTTGGCCTTACCCAGGCCACCTTTTAAGACTCCATAGTGTTTCATCTGTAGTTGCTGCAAAGCAAACATTGGTGTCATATGAAGCTTTACCGCTTGCTCTGTAATATGAGTAGTATTTTGGTTTCTTTTTTTGTACATTAATAATGGATATAAAAACATTTTATTATTATTATTAGTAAAACTAGCAGAGATGCCAAATCAAAAATGGAATAACACTCTTGGCAATCTCTCAACCAGCTTCACCTGGATTGCTTTTCCAACAGTCTTGAAGGCGTTCCCGCTTATGCTGAGCACTTGTTGGCTGTTTTTCCTTCACTCTGCGGTCCGTCTCATCCCAAACCATCTCAATTTGGTTGCTGTCGGGGGATTGTGGAGGCCAGGTCATCTGACGCAGCACTCCATTACTCTCCTTCTTGGTAAAATAGCCCTTACACAGCGTGGAGATGTTTGGATCATTGTCCTGTTGAAAAACAAATGATACTCACTAAGCCCAAACCAGATAGTATGGCGTATCGCTGCAGAATGCTGTGGTAGCCATGCTGGTTAAGTGTGAACTTTAGTAATGGTTTCTTTGCAGCAATTCGACCATCTCCTTTGAACAGTTGATGTTGAGATGTCTGTTACTTGAACTCTGTGAAGCATTTATTTGGGCTGTAGTTTCTGAGGCTGGTAACTGTAATGAACTTATCCTCTGCAGCAGAGGTAACTGGGTCCTCCATTCCTGTGGCGGTCCTCATGAGAGACAGTTTTATCATAGCGCTTGATGGTTTTGAAGAAAATGTGAAAACTGCACTTGAAGAAACTTTTAAAGTTCTTTAAATTTTCCAAATTGACTGACCTTCATGTCTTAAAGTAATGATGTACTGTTGTTTTTCTTTGCTTATTTGAGCTGTACTTGCCATAATATGGACTTGGTATTTTACCAAATAGAGCTATCTTCTGTACACCACCACTACCTTGTCACAACACAACTGAATGGCTCAAACACATTAAGAAGGAAAGAAATTCCACAAATTAACTTAAGGCACACCTGTTAATTGAAATGCATTCCAGGTGACTACCTCATGAAGCTGGTTGAGAGAATGCCAAGAGTGTGCAAAGCTGTCAAGGCAACGGGTGGCTGTTTGAAGAATCTCAAATATAAAATATATTTAGATTTGTTTTTAACACTTTTTTTTTTTACTACATGATTCCATATGCTATTTCATAGATTTGATGTCTTCACTATTATTCTACAATGTAGAAAATAGTAAAAATAAAGAAAAACCCTTGAATGAGTAGGTGTTCTAAAACTAGTAGTGTACAGGTGAATATATTCATTAAAGTCCATGTCAAAGAGAGATTTGGTTAGCAAAACGTTATGCCAGGGTAAGCCTACACAAAATCCCTTATTTGAAGGGGTTCTAAAAATTATTGGAACCATTTCCGTGTTTGACCGCTAGGTTTTATGGGTATTATGGCTCACACTGTGGTACTCTATACTACTGATTTATTATCAGCTCTATGACTTGAATAATAACAGCGGATTGATTTTTTTCCTTTTTCCTACTAAAGGATCCAGTGTATTCCAATGGAAGGATACAGGGCTACAGCATCAAGATCCAAGATAGAAACTGGACGACTGTGGCAGTCAATGGCTCTGACCTGGATTCTAGGTCACAGGAGAGGAAAATTATCCCCTTTTACCAGATTCCCTGGTCTGACACGAGAAGAGGCCTCATTGAATTGAAGGTCTGGAATTCTGTTGGCGAGTCTCCCCAAGCATCTTTGGTCATCCCTAAATTGACACAAGGTATGTTGACCTTGTCAGCTACACACTGATGTTACACTCTCAAAATGTTACCAATGATAATGAACAATGTTGGGTAATATACTGAACAAAAATATAAACGCAACAATTTCAAAGATTATAGTTAATTTAAGGAAATCAGTCAATTGAAATAAAATTAGTTAGGCCCTGATCTATGTATTTCACATGACTGGGAATACAAATACAGACGTGCTCTAATTTGTTGGTACCCTTACAGCTCTTTGAAATAATGCTCCATTCCTCCTGAAAAGTGATGAAATTAAAAGCTATTTTATCATGTATACTTGCATGCCTTTGGTATGTCATAGAATAAAGCAAAGAAGCTGTTAAAATAGATGAATTATTGCTTATTCTACAAAGATATTCTAAAATGGCCTGGACACATTTGTTGGTACCCCTTAGAAAATATAATTTAATTATAGTGATATTTCAAACTAATTTGTTTCTTTAATTAGTATCTCGCGTCTCCAATCTTGTAATCAGTCATTCAGCCTATTTAAATGGATAAAAGTAGTCACTGTGCTGTTTGGTATCATGTGCACCACACTGAACATGGACCAAAGTAAGCAAAGGAGAGAGTTGTCTGAGGAGATCAGAAAGAAAATAGACAAGCATGGTAAAGATAAAGGCTACAAGACCATCTCCAAGCAATTTGATGTTCCTGTGACAACAGTTGCAAATATTATTAAGTAGTTTAAGGTCCATGGAACTGTAGCCAACCTCCCTGGGCGCGGCCGCAAGAAGAAAATCGACCCCGGATTGAACAGAAGGATAGTGCGAATGGTAGAAAATAACCAAGGAAAACTGCCAAAGAGATCCAAGGTGAAGGTACGTCAGTTTCTGTCGCTTTTTGAGTGAAAGTGGGCTCCATGGAAGAAGACCCAGGAGGACTCCACTTTTGAAAGAAAAACATAAGCCAGACTGGATTTTGCTAAAATGCATATTGACAAGCCACAATCCTTCTGGGAGAATGTCCTTTGGACAGATGAGTAAAAACTGGAGCTTTTTGGCAAGTCACAAGTGAAAAAAATTTAACTTTCAAAGAAAATAACACCATACCTACAGTGAAACACAGAGGAGGCTAGGTTATGTTTTGGGGCTGCTTTGCTGCGCCTGGCACAGGGTGCCTTGAATCTATGCAGTTGAATCTGTGCAGTTTGCTCAGGAAGAGTTGGCCAAACTACCTGTTAACAGGTGCAGTCTCATTGAGAGCTACAGAAAATGTTTGATTGCAGTGATTGCCTCTAAAGGTTGTGCAACAAAATATTAGCTTAAGGGTCCCATAGTTTTTGTCCATGCCTTTTTTCATTTGTTTTATTATTTACAATAATGTTGATAAAAATAAAATCTATTAAAGATAATAAACAATGGTGGATGCCAATTACTTTTGTCAGTTTCAAGTTATTTCAGAGAAAATTGTGCATTCTTTGTTTTTTGTGGAAGGGTACCAACAAGTTTGACCACGTCTATGTATCTGTTAGTCACAGATACATAGCCTTAAAAAAAAAAAAAGTCAGTTTCTGGTGTGACCACCATTTGCTGCATAGATTTGATCAGGCTGTTTATTGTAGACTGTGGAATGTTGTCTTACTGCGATGTTGCTGGATATTGTCTGGAACTTGAACATGCTGTCGTACACATCGATCCAGAGCATTCCAAACATGCTCAATGGGTGACATGTCTGAGTATGCAGGACATGGAAGAAGTGTTAAATTTGTAGCTTACATGCTGAAACATGAGGTGATGGCGGCGGACGAATGGCACGACAATGGGCCTCAGGATCTCGTCACGGTATCTCAGTGCATTCAAATTGCCGTCGATAAAATGCAATTGTATTCGTTGTCTGTAGTTTATGCCTGCCCATACCATAACCCCACCGGATTATCTTGGCAAAGGAGAAATGCTTACTAGCAGGGATGTAAACAAATTTGTTAACAAAATGTGAGAGAAATAAGCTTTTTGTGCATATGGAACATTTCTGGAATCTTTTATTTCAGCTCATGAAACATGGGACCAACACTTTACACATTGCGTTTGTATTTTTGTTAAGTATAGAAAAGACACACACAAAATGAAAATTGTCCTCCCTAATCTTAAACGGTACTGACCGCCACTGATCCCAACTCTACACTCCCTATGTCTATGCCCTCCTGCACATTTCTTGGGATCTACCTTTGAAACATGCTACAACATGTCAGAATTCTTGGCACCTAAAGCAACGAAGCGTGTTCGGAACAATCCCTCACAGAATATCAAGTTAGTTTCTTCCTGATAAGGTCAGGTTAGATTATATCTGTCAAAGCTCAATAAGACAGACCGGGCATTATTAGTCTCGCCATTGCCACTAGGTCTATGTTTACCAAACGGCGGGCGTCACAAACACTAGGAATATTCCTTTTCATTTGATCTACCTCTACACTCAACGGTAGCCCCACTGATCACCCATTTTAGTGCGCCTTGCTCCGGAGAGCAAAGCACACCACAGGTTAAGCCCTGAGCCACATGACTATAAGCGCCCTCTTCCTCTGAGAGGCGAATACACAATAAATCTAAACAATTCCATTCCTCAATGCTGCCACCTGTTGTGCTGGAGTGTGTAGTCAATCACAGCTTGCAGACTAAATGAATAAACAAACAAACATTAAGAAACTAAACCCACCTACCTAATCCTGTACTACAGGATTTTAACAAACCCTCACCCATCCCCCAAATCTCTTGAGGGCTATTCAACAATATTCTTACAGGGGCCAGATGTCATAAAGGTTCATTGCAGGGGAGCCTGATATTTTCCACATGCCGTTATTCTTTGGAAGAACTGTATAAAAAAAGCTACACACACACACCAATAAAGCATTTTTCTTAAAATTAAATTTTGCTAAAAGTAATTAGGAAGAAGTGGAGGGCGCTCAACCAACATGAGCCGAGATGCAACCAAAACATTTGATAATCACTGAAAAGGAAAAGTCACAACGCTCACTCACCATTTTTTAAACGTTATTTAAACAACTATTAAAATCATCTGAGAACCAAGCGTCTCAATAAATAATACAAAGATAATGCCAAATTCCAGTCTGAAAGAAGCAGTGGCGATTGTAGCATGTACATCTTGGTGGGGCAAGCAAATAAGAAAGTCTGATGCATGCCAGCAAAGCCACAACACTAAACAATACATTAATTGCACTATAACGGTTACAAACGGTGCCGACAAACTGTTAGAGCCTACATAAAGCTGTCCCAACAGCAGAGTCCCAACACCTTACCACTGCTACACCTGGCTGTCAGCGGAGCATTGTCTGGCAGCGAAACAGTTCATTCAGCCACATTTACTGCCTTTTAATAAAACATAGCTGATATGGCTGACTTGCTTAAATGTGGTTTCTACTGACACTTGAGATGTACAAACTATGACATAAGGGAATGACAAGCGGATAAGAGGCAATCCGTAATTTAGAGTTAAGACATAAAATGTCTCAATTATAGACCTACTCCTGGTGTAGTATTCTGAATTATTACATTTCTGAACAGACAGCAGTAATTCTATAACTTTGGCAAATTATTTTAATTTATAAGGGGTGCTGTGGCACCCTTCCTGCAGCTATGATTCTATAAGGAAATATAGTGCAATGCTGGTGACATGACTTTCATGAATGTAATGACTTATTTATCGAATCAACTATGTTTAATTGTTACTTGATTTAAATTAATCATGTAAGAATTAACTCATTAGGAATTTGGGGCACCACGGAAGAATTTGTTTAGAGTTACCATCTCCCGAAATTATTAAACTAAATATGTTATATCAAGAACAGTCACTTATTTATCATTACCTCAGTCTCATTCTGAACGTTGCATAATCCTTTATATCTGCAAGAACACTAACCTTACTTATGAATCAGCAATACATAAATTTGCTTAATTATTTATTTACTAGCTAACTAAATAATAACACAGAATACATACACACACAGTATAGGTTATTGATTAGAAAAGTAATACAATCAAAACAAGTCCCTATTGGACTGCTTGGTTATCAAAGGGGAGGGGTCAGGAATAGAAGGGAGAGGGGGACAAAGAGAACTTCAAACTTATCGTACGTACATTTGGAAACAACTCACTGTAATCATAACACTTAGCACCCTAACCACCGCCCATTCAGATAAGAAATGCAATGTATACATTTACGTGTAGATGTCTTTGTTCGTCATCTATCTCTGTTGGACTCGATCGATCCTTCTATGGAAAAGGGGGGTCTGGTGCTGTAGTGTAAGGCTTGTCCACCAGAGGTCACAATTTCCTTGTACTTAGCATAGCTTCTCTGGTAGTGAAGTGGTTGTTAGGACAGATACTTCAGATGCACCAATGGTTGTCTGAGATGAGATCTTTCTTCCTCGTGTTTTTTAGTCAAATGTTCTAGACTACTTTACATGCACTCTGGTAATGCTAAGATCTAGTAAGTTTATCTTCTCGTGTAGAGATCGAGAGTTTCAGAGTTTGAATCATTTGTAACATTTAGTTCACATCCCTGCTGGTCTGAATGTACATTTACCAAGGCTTTTATCCTCGGGTAAAAAGGGGACGTTCCATCACGCCTACACAATGTCTGTGCTCACTTGGGCGTGGTTACTGACTGGCAAAAAAGTTTTTATATGAAAAACAATGATCTCGTTTAGAAGACTAAAATCACATTTCTATCTCAACCAAAATACCATACTTATTCATATATTTTATACAACATTTAGATGTTAACTTGACAAATAGAATAGCCTTCTGAGTTATTTATTTTGTTATACCATCCTTAATAACATCACAAAATAAAAAACAATATGACATGATTATTTTTTAGATCCCACTGACCATTCCAAAATTCACTTTTTTGTAGAAAAAAAAAAAAAGGTTTTGGGGGCAAGAGTCTCTCTACACACAGCACATTCCTTTCCAATACTGCAGGGCAACAAATTGCGGCACACAATTTATGACCGGGTGTTAATTAAAGAAACAATAAAACTGGCCTTCTTTAGACTAGTTGAGTATCTGGAGCATCAGCATTTGTGGGTTTGATTACAGGCTCAAAATGGCCAGAAACAAATAACTTTCTTCTGAAACTCGTCAGTCTATTCTTGTTCTGAGAAATGAAGGCTATTCCATGCGAGGAATTGCCAAGAAACTGAAGATCTCGTACAACGCTGTGTACTACTCCCTTCACAGAAGTGCAAACCAGAATAGAAAGAGGAGTGGCAGGCCCCGGTGCACAACTGCGCAAGAGGACAAGTACATTAAAGTGTCTAGTTTGAGAAACAGACGCCTCCCAAGTCCTCAACTGGTAGCTTCATTAAATAGTACCTGCAAAACACCTGTCTCAACGTCAACAGTGAAGAGGCGACTAGGGGATGCTGGCCTTCTAGGCAGAGTTGCAAAGAAATAGCCGTATCTCAGACTGGCCAATAAAAAGAAAAGATTAAGATGGGCAAAAGAACAGACACTGGACAGAGAGATTTGGAAAAAAGTATGAACATGTATGCACTAACTAACTAAGTCGCTCTGGATAAGAGCGTCTGCTAAAAATGACAAAAATAAACAAAAACCATCTAAACCAGCAGAAAGACAACCAAGGGGTTTGTAGCTAAACTACAAGACAATCCTCAGTAAAAACGTGTGATATATATATATATATATGTATATGTATGTGTGTGTGTGTGTGTGTGTGTGTACACACACAGTGGGGAGAACAAGTATTTAATACACTGCCGATTTTGCAGGTTTTCCCACTTACAAAGCATGTAGAGGTCTGTAATTTTTATCATAGGTACACTTAAACTGTGAGAGACGGAATCTAAAACAAAAATCCAGAAAATCACATTGTATGATTTTTAAATAATTAATTTGCATTTTATTGCATGACATAAGTATTTGATCACCTACCAACCAGTAAGAATTCCGGCTCTCACAGACCTGTTAGTTTTTCTTTAAGAAGCCCTCCTGTTCACCACTCATTACCTGTATTAACTGCACCTGTTTGAACTCGTTACCTGTATTAAAGACACCTGTCCACACACTCAATCAAGCAGACTCCAACCTCTCCACAATAGCCAAGACCAGAGAGCTGTGTAAGGACATCAGGGATAAAATTGTAGACCTGCACAAGGCTGGGATGGGCTACAGGACAATAGGCAAGCAGCTTGGTGAGAAGGCAACAACTGTTGGCGCAATTATTAGAAAATGGAAGAAGTTCAAGATGACGGTCAATCTCCCTCGGTCTGGGGCACCATGCAAGATCTCACCTCGTGGGGCATCAATGATCATGAGGAAGGTGAGGGATCAGCCCGGAACTACACGGCAGGACCTGGTCAATGACCTGAAGAGAGCTGGGACCACAGTTTCAAAGAAAACCATTAGTAACACACTACGCCGTCATGGATTAAAATCCTGCAGCGCACGCAAGGTCCCCCTGCTCAAGCCAGCGCATGTCCAGGCCTGTCTGAAGTTTGCCAATGACCATCTGGATGATCCAGAGGAGGAATGGGAGAAGGTCATGTGGTCTGATGAGACAAAAATAGAGCTTTTTGCTCTAAACTCCACTCGCCGTGTTTGGAGGAAGAAGAAGGATGAGTACAACCCCAAGAACACCATCCTAACCGTGAAGCATGGAGGTGGAAACATCATTCTTTGGGGATGCTTTTCTGCAAAGGGGACAGGACGACTGCACCGTATTGAGGGGAGGATGGATGGGGCCATGTATCGCGAGATCTTGGCCAACAACCTCCTTCCCTCAGTAAGAGCATTGAAGATGGGTCGTGGCTGGGTCTTACAGCATGACAACGACCGGAAACATACAGCCAGGGCAACTAAGGAGTGGCTCCGTAAGAAGCATCTCAAGGTCCTGGAGTGGCCTAGCCAGTCTCCAGACCTGAACCCAATAGAAAATCTTTGGAGGGAGCTGAAAGTCCGTATTGCCCAGCGACAGCCCCGAAACCTGAAGGATCTGGAGAAGGTCTGTATGGAGGAGTGGGCCAAAATCCCTGCTGCAGTGTGTGCAAACCTTGTCAAGAACTACAGGAAACATATGAGCTCTGTAATTGCAAACAAAGGTTTCTGTACCAAATATTAAGTTCTGTTTTTCTGATGTATCAAATACTTATGTCATGCAATAAAATGCAAATTAATTACTTAAAAATCATACAATGTGATTTTCTGGATTTTTGTTTTAGATTCCGTCACTCAGAGTTGAAGAGTACCTATGATAAAAATTACAGACTTCTACATGCTTTGTAAGGGGGAAAACCCTTACCCTGTTTTTTGCTTTGTCATTATGGGGTATTGTGTAATTTCTTTGGCCTGGGGGGGTGGGGCTTTACTTGCCTCATCGCACTCTAGCGACTCCTTTCTTTATGGGTGTTAAGGTCGCGTCAATTCAAATCTGGTATTGGAACAAAAGGATTACTACGCCGTTTAAATCATCTATGTATTTTATTCTAGCAAACCCTTAAATGGTAAATATGAAGTTTGTATATACAGGCTCACTGTGACACCACGCAGGGCAAACAGCAAGCAGGGCATGAGAAGAGCGCCCCTATCCTTTGTTCTTCCTTAAATACTCCGACAGAATCATTTCTGCTCCTTGCTGACCTGTCGGAGTAGAGGCTGAGTGTGGTTTAAACTTACTCAGCCTATCGTTGGCGTGCAGGCTGGTCCCAGCCTCGTGACGCAATCCAGTTGACCTCTCAGTAGATGTCCTGGTTTCATGTTACACCAAAATACAGTGCTATCGAGAAACCCCCCAGCTAGCACATTCCTTCCACATAGCTCCCCCCTACCCAAACCTACAGCAGTTCTAAAGATCTATGATCACACAATACATTCAGTTAATAACTCTTGTTGTAGATTAACATATTAATTAGCTAAACATGTATCAGCCATCTGAGGATGTGAATAGTCTAGCTAACTAGCCAGCTAGTTACATGGTTGACACTGCAGCTTGCTAGCTAGTAGTGCGGAGTGATTTACCAAAATGTCAGTATTTTTTTGCTTTATAAACAACTAATTTACCAACTTCAGTTCAATTATTTGAATTCCATTTCTTTTTTCTTTTTTTGTGAGCTCAATTCGCACATTGCAAATCTCTAGCGATAAATCAGATCAAGTCTGAACTGTGCGGTAGTAGGGAGTTTTTACATATTTTACATTGTTTAGCGCGGAAAACCTGGTAATTAACTACAATGACCATACAATGTGGCTACTTGTCCGGTCTGTTTCTTTTACGCCTGCTACGTAAGAGACAGAAAAATGCACGATCAAGAGGGGATACATGGAGAGCAGTTGCTTCGCTAGGTATTAGTTCAGCAGCCTTATTTACTTTGAAGAACTACTGAGATAGAGATTTTGTCAGACAGCATAGGCAGCAGCTCTATAGAGATGAGATGATGAGTTGGAATGAAATAATAATCAAATAAAGCAAATGTAATTTACTTAAACTAATGTAAGTATTGATAGTTAGTTAATAAGTGATAAGCAGTCATGGGTAGTCACTGCCTTAATGGGACTTTCATTAATAGTTTTTTTCTGTGTTACAGCATTGAACCCAAATAATGCATAGTTAATTTAATGTTGAAAAAACTATATTGAAAATCGTGATATTCTTTTTTTTGTAACCGAACCGAAACCAAACCGACCCCAAAAAGCACTAATCACTTAGCACTAGTACAGTATGAAGATAAGCAGAAACTGCTTCTCCAATAGAAATCCCTCATCACGCTTGTAGGTGATGCCATTGCGATTTTAGCTAGCTATTCTCATGCGGAGAAACAAGTCATCAAGTCTAAAAGGTCGTGTCGCGCCGAAATGCACATGTGCAGGCCATCAAATCAAAGGCACTTCTTCAATGTATAAAATAGTTTTTGATAAATGTTTGTTACTTTCACAAGGTTGTAGTAATGAAAGATTCAGCTACTTAAAACATTGTCTCTAATCTAGGTTTTCCATTTAGATTTCAAGAAAATGTACAACTAAGGAAGAATTTTTCACTTCTCCCATTGACTTGCCAAACCCTGGTCTGGTCTGCTTCGCAAGCATTCCCGGATGTCTTGCAATAATGCGCCTCTGGGTTTAGAAAATGTGATATTATATTTATCTTGTGCCATCTAGCTAGCTCGGTTTAGTTCAGTTCATATATTTATATGAATGTAGGTCAAGAGAGACTACAGTATATTGATGTAAATGGTTTACTGATGTCATGTGTTGTAGTTTGCTTTTGAGATGCTCATATCATGGTGTCATGTTGTATTTGTGTGTGCTGTGTATTTCAGAGCCGCCTTCGGTGGAGTCGCTCAGCTGGTTTACCCAGGAGGGGAGGCTGTGGGTGAAGTGGCAGCCCCCTAATGTGATTGCAGGGGATCCCTACAAGTCCGAGGTGACTGAGTACATCCTGGAGTGGGTGTTGGTGAGCGACGGCGATATGGACTGGCAGAGAGAAAGTAGGCACACCAGGGCGGCCGCTATTGAAGGTAAGATAGAGACACACATGCCATGTTTGTACTGACGATTGTCTTGTAGTTTAGCTACAAACCCCTTGGTTGTCTTTCTGCTGGTTTAGATGTCTTTATTTTTAGCAGACGCTCTTATCCAGAGCAACTTAGTTAGTGCATACATGTTCATACTTTTTTCGTACTGGTCCCCCATGGGAATCGAACCCACAACCCTGGCATTGCAAGCGCCATGCTCTACCATCTGAGCTACACAAGACTATGTATTATGTTGACTAAGGATGATTTCGATTTAAAATAACAATGCAAGTGACACCCTTTGACTGATTTGATTCTGGAAAAACTTGCGTGGAACTCCTCTCTGTTGACTGTATTGGTAAACGGGATCAAATATATCCAAACGTAATTGTACTGTCTTATGTCTAATTTTCAAGGTAACCTTCAGAAGTTCAATCGCTACAATATATCTGTGTATCCCATGTACTCTGGGTTGACTGGGAAGCCATTGACCATAGCAGCCTTTCTGGAACAAGGAGGTAAGAAATAGTACTAGTCACTGAACTACTGTACAGTATACACAGTATTTTCTGTCTAATATACCAATAGGGGCGGTTTCCCTGACACAGTTTAAGACTAATCCTGGATTTAAAAGCATGCTCAATAGTCTCCACAGAAATAGATTTTTAGTCCAGGACTAGGCATAATGTGTCGTCTGTGAAACCACGCAATAAAGTTCAGTCATTGATAAACCTATGTCATGATATTTGCTACAGTAGCTGTTAAAGATAATGTTAATAAGACTTTTTTCACCACCTGTTCTGGTTGATGCAGCTCCACTGGAGGGTCCCTCTGTGAAAGTGAGGCGGACAGGGAAAAATGATGCTGAGCTTGAGTGGATGAAGATTCCACTGGACAAACAGCGAGGCTTCATCACCAACTACACCATCTGCTTCATCACGGGGGGCAAGGAACACTGTAAGGAACCACACCTTGTAGACATTATTACTCAAATCATACCTCTTTATGAATGTGTTGCTTTGGGTATAGTTGGACCTTTACTGTGTAACTGTCCCAGATGCTTTGAACTGATAGGTTACAAAAGATAAAGGGGGATCATGTTTGCAAAAGGTCCATGGAAGGACATGACGTATTTCAAGAATCAAGTCACTAAAATGGAAAAAAACACCAAAAGATGAGAAACTCTTTCCAGACATATATTGGTACATAGACGATATTTACACAAGTTAAAGTCAAACAATAACACCAGTCAAACACATGTCCTAAATAGCAACTGTAGGCGATCATAAGATGATTCTGGAAAATGAAGAGGTAGTAGTAGGTACACGGGAAAGTCAAAAGTCAATTTCCTCAGACTTGTCTGCGGTTTTGTAAGAGTTCATACAGATGTCCTTCCTATAGAAAAGTTCTTCATTTCTCGGTTAATGGCATTACTGCCTCCAAAAGGGAATCCAGGAACTAGGTCCTCTGATAAATAATCCAGTAGGAAGCACAAAAATCCTCTACAAGAAAATAAATACAACAGATCACCTCCTCATCCATAAATAAACAATCTATATACAAAAAAACAGGTCTACAACTAAATTAAAGATATTCAAAGATCGAAACATGAAATAACATTACTTACATTTGGGCAGCAAACAAATGGTTTCCCAAACCAGGATTTTCAAATACATCAGCCTACAGCAGGTGGCAAATCACACAGGATATCCTTCTTCTTCAGCTACTTCCCCTTTTTATTATAAACATGGAGTGCTACTAGTGACCCCTAGTGGCTAGGATGATCATAGCCCCCAGAAAAGATATGCATTGTAACAAGGTGTGACTGTTACAACTGTTATTTGGAAATAGTATTTGTAAGTACTGGTATTTGTAAGTGCAGTACCTGTAAGTACTGGTATTTGTACTGATATTTGTAAGTACAGTATATGCTGGTATTTGTCCAACTTAAAAATGTACAGCTGCAATAGAAAAAAACATGAATTTGTACGAATTTCTTTGTTGTTTTTTTCAGCAATAGTTGTCTCCCCCGACACCTACTCTTACACTCTGAAGCGCATGGCCAGCAACAGCAAGTATGTGGTGCGGGTCATGGCATCTACAATAAAAGGCTCTACGAACGGCTCGGACCTGTCATTCAATACTCTGATGTATGGTGAGTAAAGCATTGTTAACTGGACATTTGTTTTTTATTTTTAATACTTTTGCAAAGATTTCTAAAAACCTGTTTTCGCTTTGTCATTGTGAGGTATTGTGTGTAGATTGATGTGGAAAAACATTTATTTAATTCATTTTAGAGAAAGGCTGTAACGTAACAAAATGTGGAAAAAGTCAAGGGGTCTTTTTACATTGTAGAATAAAAGTGAAGACATCAAAACTATGACATAACACATATGGACTCCTGTAGTAACCAAAAAAAGTGTTAAACAAATCAAAATATATTTGAGATTCTTCATATGCTGAGCACTTTTTGGCTGCTTTTCCTTCACTGTGGTCCGACTCATCCCAAACCGTCTACAGTTTAAGTCGGAAGGTTAAATACACTTAGGTTGAAGTCATTAAAACTCATTTTTCAACCCCTCTACAGATTTCATGTTAACAAACTATAGTTTTGACAAGTCCGTTAGGACATCTACTTTGTGCATGACACAAGTAATTCTTCCAACAATTGTTTACAGACAGATTATTTCACTTATAATTCACTATATCACAATTCCAGTGGTTTCCAGAAGTTTACATACACTAAGTTGACTGCCTTTAAACAGCTTGGAAAATTCCAGAAAATGATGTCATGGCTTTAGAAGCTTCTGATAGGCTAATTGAACTAATTTGAGTCAATTGGACGTGTACCTGTGGGTGTTTATTATTGTGTTTATTTATTATTATTTATTTATTATTTATTATTATTTATTATTATTTATTTATTATTGTGGGTGTTTATTATTGTGTTATTGTGTTTACTTATTGTGGGAAGCTTGTGGAAGGCTACCCGAAATGTTTGACCCAAGTTAAACATTTTAAAGGTAATGCTACCAAATACTAATTGAGTGTATGTAAACTTCTGACCCACTGGGAATGTGATGAAGGAAATAAAAGCTGAAATAAATCGTTCTCTACTATTATTCTGACATTTCACATTCTTAAAATAAAGTGGTGATCCTAACTGACCTAAGACAGGGAATTTCTACTAGGATTAAATGTCAGGAGTTGTGAAAAACTGAGTTTAAATGTATTTGGCTAAGGTGTATGTAAACTTCCGACTTCAACTGTAAAAATCTCAAATTTGGACTCTAGACCAAAGGACTAATTTTGACCGGTCTAATGTCCATTGCTCATGTTTCTTGGCCCATGAAAGTCTCTTCTTATTATTGGTGTCCTTTAGTAGTGGTTTCTTTGCAGCAATTTGACCATGAAGGCCTGATTCACAGTGTCTCCTCTGAACAGTTATATGTTGATCTGTTACTTGAATCTGAGGCTAGTAACTCTAATAAACGTATCCTCTGCAGCAGAGATATTTCTGGGTCTTCCATTCTTATGGCGGTTCTCATGAAGCTGGTTGAGAGAATGCCATGAGTATGTAAAGCTGTCAAGGCCAAGGG
Organism: Thymallus thymallus; assembly: GCA_023634145.1. Taxonomy (NCBI): domain Eukaryota; kingdom Metazoa; phylum Chordata; class Actinopteri; order Salmoniformes; family Salmonidae; genus Thymallus; species Thymallus thymallus. The sequence continues at coordinate 15,563,431 of CM042404.1, forward strand.
TGGCTACTTTGAATAATCTCAAATATAAAAATACTTTTTTTGGTTACTACATGATTCCATATTTGTTATGTCATAGTTTTGATGTCTTCACTTTTATTCTACAATGTAATATAGCGCAAATAAAGAAAAACCCTTGAATGAGTAATATTCCAAACTTTTGGCCCCCAGTGTATATATACAGTATGTTCCATCCCAGAACTTTTCAATATATTTCCATATATTTTGTACTCCGGTAATATATTTTTCAAAGTAGCAGTCCTGAGCACCCAATGGTCCAAATACTTTTCGTAGTTGCTACTAGGGCTCCCAAGTGGCGCAGTGGTCTAAGGCACTGCATCTCAGTGCTAAAGGCGTCACTACAGACGCCCTGTTTCGAATCCAGTCTGTATCACAACTAGCCGTGATTTGGGGGTCCCATAGGGCGGCGCACAATTGGCCTGGCGTCGTCCGAGTTTGGCCGGTGTAGGCCATTATTGTAATTAAGAATTTGTTTTAACTGACTTGCCTAGTTAAATCATAAAAAAAAAAAAAAAAAAACAACACCCTATTCAATGTGCCCTTCTGTCATTTATCCTATATGTTGTAGTCTATTTTCGCTGCAGTAGTTGTACTGTTATTATATCTCCAACCTGTGTTTGTCCACAGTTTCTAAGAAGGAAAGTTTTCCTGACCAACATGGTAGGTTTTAAGGCATGCTGCTAGGATCCCAATGTCCATTCTAGTTCTGTGTGTCTATCCCTCAGCTCCCGGGCAGATAGAAGCCATCGTGGTGTCTGTGTGCATCAGCTTCCTGTTTTTCGTAGTGCTGACCGTGCTCTGCTGCATTAACAAAATGGACTCGTAAGTCTCAACTACACTCTTGAATTTTTATTTGTATGTGTACAATGGCTGCAGTGTGATGTTCAATTGTATGAGCATTGACTCATATTTGAATAACACAAAGTAATTGTTAGTAAATCCAGACATTTCAGTCATTGTTTTTTACTCTTTCCATGATGAGTCCAAAACGCATTTAATATTCTTGGACGATTTGCGCTTTTGACTTCAGTTACTCAACAAAACAATGTTTATCGAAGGAATCTTGCAGATAAGTTCAAACATGCTCTCTCGCTGATGCGTTACTGCTGCGGAATATGCTTCCTATCACACATCAGCTGGTCTCTGTCTAAACAATGAAACACTAACTTTAGTACTATTTCGTAGCTATTTTGAGATGGAACTTTTTTTCAAGTTAAACTTTTTCTAATGTTCGCAAATATGGCCCCACTCAGTTTACCAAGGAAAAACATATGAATGTGTATGAACAGACTTTTATCCCTAGTGCCCTTGTCAATTGGACAACAGCCATCACTCATGTTAATACAAGGTAAGACTAGTGTATGACACTAAAGCCTTGTTACAATTGCACGATAGGGTGCCATTTGGGATACATCCTATACAGTGGTGTCTGAAATTATTGACACGCTTGATAAAGATTAGCAAAGATGAATTTATAAAATAAATAATTCAAATACTGAGCTATATTGTATGCTCAAAACATTTGGGAAATGATATTTTCTACTAATACAATTGCTTAGAGAAATATATTGTGTGTTGAAAATGTCAGGTTTTGGCACTGATAATGGCTTAAGTTGGAACGCAGTGGTTGTACAGTAACATGCTATAAATGCAAGAAGTCAGGTTTTGACTGACAGCTGTTCTGCCCCCATCACTCCCACTGTTTGGGAAACATTTTTATATTGTGAGGGAAATGCTTTAAATTAAGATGCTTTATGTATTTTGAAAGATGATACATTGAGGATTGTAATAATACCTGTCCAAATGTGAACTTCACATTTCCATATCGTAAAACTCATGTCATTTACATTGTCAACGTTTATGATCACTATGTTGGATGTACAGTTACAAGTATGGGTGGGAATTGCCTGGGATCTCACAATATGATATTATCACGATACGTAGGTGCCAATACAATATGTATTGCGATTCAATACTGTGATTTTACTGCAATTCCATGGTCCAAAAATATACTATATATACAAAAGTACGTGGACACCCCTTAAAATTAGTTGATTCGGCTATTTCAGCCACACATCATTGCTAGTCTAAGGCACTGCATCTCAGTGCTAGAGGCGTCACTACAGACCCTGGTTCAATTCCAGGCTCTGTCACATTCCGGACATGATTGGGAGTCCCATAGGGCGGCGCACAATTGGCCCAGCATCGTCTGGGTTTGGCCAGGGTAGGCCGTCATTGTAAATAAGGATTTGTTCTTAAAGTCTTGCCTAGTTAAATAAAGGTTAAATAAAATAAAAATAAATAAAACAATCGAGCACACAGCCATGCAATCGCCATACACACACATTGGCAGTAGAATGGCCTTACTGAAGATCAAGTCAGTTCGTCAAATTTCTGCCCAGCTAGAGCTGCCCCGGTCAACTGTAAGTGCTGTTATTGTGAAGTGGAAACGTCTAAGACCAACAATGGCTATGCCGTAAAAAAGCTCATAAATGTCTCCTCTGTTGCAACACTCCCTATCGAGTTCCAAACTGCCTCTGGAAGCAACGTCAGCACAATAACTGTTCATCGGGAGCTTCTTAAAATGGGTTTCCATCGCCGAGCAGCCGCACACAAGCCTAAGATCGCTATGCGCAATGCCAAGCGTCGGAGAACGCTACCTTCCCAAATGCACAGTGCCAACTGTACAGTTTGGTGTATTAGGAATAATGGTCTGGGGCTGTTTTCCATGGTTCGGGCCAGGTCCCTTAGTTCCAGTGAAGGCAAATCTTAACGGTACAGCATACAAGTACATTCTAGACGATTCTGTGCTTCCAACTGTGTGGCAACAGTTTGGGGAAAGACCTTTCCTGTTTCAGCCCCGTGCACATACTTTTGGTCATGTAGTGTATGAAAAAGTGCTGAAAACAAATTAGCTCATTATTTAAAAAGACGACTGAGAACAAGCTATTGAGGACAAATACTGGTGTAGTTTTGGTGCAGATACAGCCAACTAGCGCCAAATTATTGCTAGATTGTCAAAACGATATGACATCAAAAATACTATCCCGATATGCAACTGTATTGATTGCTTTCCACCCATCACTAGTTACAAGATGACATGGCGTCATACCCTGGGTTGTTCTGAACAGGATGAGCCTATGTTTGTCTTTTGTGAAGAACATTTTTATGGCACAACAATGGGCCTCAGGATCTCGTCACGGTATCTCTGTGCATTCAAATTGATTGCCATACAATTGTGTTCGTTGTCCGTAGCTTATGCCTGTGCATACCATAACCCCACTGCCACCATGGGGCACTCTGTTCACAACGTTGACATCAGCATACCGCTTGCCCACACAACGACATATGTCTGCCATCTGCCCGGTTCAGTTAAAACCGTGATTCATCCGTGAAGAGCACACTTCTCCAGTGTGGCAGTGGCCATCAAAGGTGAGCATTTGCCCACCGAAGTCGGTAACGACGCAGAACTGCAGTCATGTAAGGACGAAGAGCACGCCGATGGGCTTCCCTGATACCGTTTGACAGTTTGTACAGAAATTCTTCCGTTGTGCAAACCCACGGGTGGCAGGTCTCAGACAATCCCACAGGTGAAGAAGCCGGATGTGGAGGTCCTAGGCTGGCGTGGTTACACATGGTATGCGGTTGTGATGCTGGTTGGACGTACTGCCTAAAATGACTTTGGATGCGGCTTATGGTAGAGAAATTAACATTAAATTCTCTGGCAGCAGCTCAGGTGGACATTCCTGCAGTCAGCATGCCAATTGCACACTCCGTCGAAACTTGAAACATCTGTTGGCATTGATTTGTGTGACAAAACTGCACATTTTAGAGTGGCCTTTGATCATGCTGTTTAATCAGATTTTCGATATGCCACAGCTGTCAGGTGGTGGATTATCTTGGCAAAGGAGAAATGCTCACTAACAGGGATGGACAATTATGGACAATTTCTGTGATCTTTTATTTCAGCTCATGAAACATGGGACCAACACTTTACATGTTGCATTTATTGTTTTGTTAGGTGTACTTAGGAACTGTGCACACTCCTAATCAAACCTTTCATTTTTTGGTTTTATGTTGCACCTACCCCACATTTGCCAGGAATATTCTTATCATGTTACTGAATATCCTGATTATTTCATATTTCTTCTGTAAGAACCACTTGATTGGCGGAGAGGATCGTCTAGAGCAGAGGTGTCAGTCATTTTGCCTCGGGCCGCATTTGGTCTTCAACGAGGTCTGCACTGAATTTCCTTGCAGTCAAAATTTGTACTTCAATATGGTGGTGGATCTTTAATTTTATGGGGCTATTTTTATGGGGCTATCCCAAGACTTAAAACACATTGAAAACCTGTGGTTTGAATTGAAAAGGGCAGCCCATAAGCGCAGACGAAGGATATCAAGGATCTTGAAGTATTCTGTGTGGAGGAATGGTCTAAGATCCCTCACAATGTGTTCTCCAACTCATACAACATTTTAGAAAAAGGCTCAGTGCCGTTAACCTTCAAGGTGAAGAATTCAAAGGTTTTTTACATTTTAGTCTTTTAGCAGACACTCTTATCCAGAGCGACTTACAGTTAATTAGTTCATACATGTTCAGACTTTTTTCATACTGGTTCCCCGTGGGAATCGAACCCACAACCCTGGCAATGCAAGCGACATGCTTTACCATCTGAGCTACAAGAGAATGGGTTCATCAACAGTCTTTTTCTCTGAACAATTGTATTAGTATAAAAATCTATAATTTACAAAGAATTTGAGGACACAATATAGCTCAGTATTTTTTTATTATTTTTTTCATACTGTCGTTTTTGCACATCTTTATCAAGGATGTCAATAACTTTGGACCCCACTGCCTTTTTCTATGTAGGATAAAGAAGAAGATCTGGCCACCGGTTCCAAACCCCTCCAACAGCACTATCGCTAAATGGTCTCCTGATTTCCCATCCAAAGTAAGTTTAAGTGCCTCCTGTGCTGGTCAAAGAGGGTGGTTACATAAGATTGTACTTTATTTTCAAACTTTATAGTACAAGACACTGACTTCGCCACTTGTCAATTAAGTTTATCTGTGTTGCTGAACTCATTTACTGGAATCCTATATGCTCTCCACTGACCGTAACATCCACATGGGAGGCAAACAACTTTGATTACCTACCCATTATAACATTAAAGGTTCTTCATATTTTTTTTTCCCTCACCCTTGAGGTTTTGTGCTGATAATATCCTTTCTTTTTACCTTTGTTTAGCTTGGTCACAAGATTTGTTAATTAACAATAACTTTGCTTATCAGACAGAGTGCCAGATCTATCTGCTGCTTTTTTGACATCATTACGTTGAACCATTACATTTCTCAGCTCATCATCAATCCATGGGGCACTGTTTGACCGCACAGTGCGCTTTCGTAATGGGGTATACTTATCAACAATACTCATAAATAATTTCACAAACACACTCGGTGCCATTTAATGATCATCCTCACTACACACTTCCAACCATTGCACATTCTTAACTTCGTCCACAAATGAGTCCTGATTGAACCCCTTGAAGGACCTTCGGTAGGTTACCTTAAGGCCAGCCTTTTGGTATTTTGTTTTTTCCAGTGAGTGCCACCAAGTTATGATCACTACAACCTAGTGCCACTGATACAGCTTTAGAACAATGTTTACCCATATTGGTAAAAAACATTATCAATACAGGTTAATGATGTGGTACCTGACCTATTAGTGAACGTTCTGGATGGTGGTGTCATAACTTGGGTCAGGTTACACACAGTCGTGGCCAAAAGTTGAGTATTGGTCTCCAGAAAGTTTGCGGTCTCAGTGTTGATTATGGCAATTTGCATATACTCCAGAATGTCATGAGTGATCAGATGAATTGCAATTAATTGCAAAGTCCCTCTTTGCAATTAACTTAATCCCCAAAAAACATTTCCACTGCATTTCAGCCCTGCCACAAAAGGACCAGCTGCCATCATGTCAGTGATTGTCTCGTTAACACAGGTGAGAGTATTGATGAGGACAAGGCTGGAGATCACTCTGTCATGCTGATTGAGTCAGAATAACAGACTGGAAGCTTTAAAAGGAGGGTGGTGCTGGAAATCATTGTTCTTCCTCTGTCAACCATGGTTACCTGCAAGGAGACACGTGCCGTCATCATTGCTTTGCACAAAAAGGGCTTCACAGGCAAGGATATTGCTGCTGGTAAGATTGCACCTAAATCAACCATTTATCGGATCATCAAGAACTTCAAGGAGAGAGGTTCAATTGTTGTGAAGAAGGCGTCAGGGTGCCCAAGAAAGTCCAGCAAGCGCCAGGACCGTCTCCTAAAGTTGATTCAGCTGCGGGATCGGGGCACCACCAGTGCAGAGCTTGCTCAGGAATGGCAGCAGGCAGGTGTGAGTGCATCTGCACGCACAGTGAGGCAAAGACTTTTGGAGGATTGCCTGGTGTCAAGAAGGGCAGCAAAGAAGCCACTTCTCTCTAGGAAAAACATCAGGGACAGACTGATATTTTGCAGAATGTACAGGGATTGGACTGCTGTGGACTGGGATAGTCATTTTCTCTGAATCCCCTTTCCGATTGTTTGGGCCATCCGGAAAACACCTTGTCCGGAGAAGACAAGGTGAGTGCTACCATCAGTCCTGTGTCATGCCAACAGTAAAGCATCCTGAGACCATTCATGTGTGGGGTTGCTTCTCAGCCAAGGGAGTGGGCTCACTCACAATTTTGCCTAAGAACACAGCCATGAATAAAGAATGGTACCAACACATCCTCCGAGAGCAACTTCTCCCAACCATCCAAGAACAGTTTGGTGACGGCCAATGCCTTTTCCAGCATGATGGAGCACCTTGCCATAAGGCAAAAGTGATAACTAAGTAGCTCGGGGAACAAAACATCAACATTTTGGGTCCATGGCCAGGAAACTCCCCAGACCTTAATCCCATTGAGAACTTGTGGTCGATCCTCAAGTGGCGGGTGGACAAACAAAAACCCACAACTTCTGACAAACTCCAAGCATTGATTATGCAAGAATGGCCTGCCATCAGTCAGGATGTGGCCCAGAAGTTAATTGACAGCATGCCAGGGCGGATTGCAGAGGTCTTGAAAAAGAAGGGTCAACACTGCAAATATTGACTCTTTGCATAAACTGAATGTCATTGTCAATGAAAGCCTTTGACACTTATGGAATACTTGTAATTATACTTCAGTGTACCATAGTAACTACTGACATAAAGATCTAAGAACACTGAAGCAGCAAACTTTGTGGAGACCAATTCTTGTGTCATTCTCTCAACTTTTGACCACGACTGTACACGCTTCAGCACTCGGTGGTGCTGTGTCGCTGAGCTGTTGTTCCTAGATGTTTCCACTTCACAATAACAGCACTTACAGTTTACTGGGGCAGCCCTAGCTTTAAGTCATTGCGTTTTTGGGCTGGAATATGAGTCTGGGCGTAAACTGCGACTCCACCTCTATCTATTCCTGTCTCTTCTGAACAAATGCTATCCCTGTATTGAGATCTCAGCATCCTCAAATGAAAAGTCCTACTGAGTTTGATATTGCTAATACATTAATATTATTTGACAGCTCTAGACAGCATGTTCATGTCATATCATTACGGTTAAAAAGGACTGACTACCACCACCGATTTCTCTATGCTAACCAGTTTATATGAACAGGAGTTGTCATTTAGCATTCAGTTCTTATAAACCTGAAAAGGGACAGCATCTACATGTTTTGCAGCGAAAACAGACAAATATATCCAAATCGGACTTAATCTCGTGCGACAATCGAAGTAACATAATAAACATATTTAAATCTAGCATTTTAATAATTTTTTACATTGGCAGTGTCTCAATCCACCGCATCCGTCTGTGTCGGCCTTCCGCTTCTGCGGTGGCAGATCTCCGAGCTACAGCTTTGTTTATCAGACCATGAGACATTCTGAAAATCGGTCTTCTCACAAAAGCGTCTGTACCGTGGGCTACAAACTAATATGATTCTCTGTTTTGCTCTATGACCCACACAAGTCACAGGACTCTTCTTAAGGTAGGGGCGGCAGGTAGCCTAGTGGACAGAGTGCCATTAACCGAAAGGTTGCTGGATTGAATCCCGAGCCGACAAGGTGAAAACCTGTCTGTGTCCTTGAGCAAGGCACTTAAGCCTAATTTGCTCCAGGGGCGCCGCACTACTATGGCTGTCCCTGTAGGTAGGCCGTCTTTGTAAATAAGAATTTGTTCTTAACTGACTTGTCTAGTTAAATAAAGGTTAAATAAATAAAAGGTAAACCATACAAATGAATGGAGATTATGGAGGTAGTTTTGTGGCAACAAAAATAAGGGGTTAAATATGTGTGAAAAAAAATTCTGAGCTTCACCGTAGCGATGGTGCCAGGTTTCCTCCAGACGTAACGCTTGGCATTCCGTCAGACCACTATACCATAAAGGTCTGATTGGTGGAATGCTGCAGAGATGGTTGTCCTTCTGGAAGGTTCTCCCATCTCCACAGAGGAACTCTGGAGCTTTGTCAGAGTGACCATCGTGATCACCTCCCTGACTAAGGCCCTTCTCCTCCAATTGCTCAGTTTGGCCGGGGACAAACAAAAACCTCTAGGAAGAGTCTTGGTGGTTCCAAACTTCTTCCATTTAAGAGTGATGGAGGCCACTGTGTTCTTGGGGACCTGAAATGCTGCAGACATTTTTTGGTACCCTTCCCCAGATCGGTGCCTCGACACAATCCTGTATCGGACCTCTACGGACAATTCCTTTGACCTCATGGCTTGGTATTTGCTCTGACATGCTCTGTCAACTGTTGGACCTTATATAGACAAGTGTATGCCTTTCCAAATCATGTCCAATCAATTTATTTTACCACGGGTGTACTCCAAGGTGTAGAAACATCTCACAGAGGATCAATGGAAACAGGATGCACCTGAGCTCAATTGAGTCTCATAGCAAAGGGTCTGAATACTTATGTAAATAAGTCATTTTTAATTGTTAATACATTTGCAAACAAATCGAAAAACCTGTTTTCACTTTGTCATTATAGTTTTCCTGGATGGAAGGGAGCTCGGCCCCAGTGATGTACTGGGCTGCACGCACTACCCTCTGTTACGCCTTGCGATCGTATGCCAAGTAGTTGCAATACCAAGCTGTGATGCAGCCAGTCAAGATGCTCTCAATGGTGCAGCTGTATATTTTTGAAGATCCTTAGTGATGTGGAAACCGAGGAACTTAAAGCTCATGACCCACTCCACTAGCCCCGTCAATGTGAATGGGGGCATGCTTGGCCCTCAGTTTCCTGTAGTCCACGACCAGCTCCTTAGTCTTGCTGATGTTCAGGAGAGGATGTTGTTCTGGCACCACACTGCCAGGTCTCTGACCATCTCCCTATAGGCTGTCTCATCGTCAGCGGTGATCAGGCCGTTGTGTTGTCGGCAAACTTAATGATGGTTTTGCACAGCCATGCAGTCATGGGTGAACAAGGGAGTACAGGAGGGGACTAAGCACGCACCCCTGAGGGGCCCCCGTGTTGAGGGTCAGTGTGGCGGATGTGTTGTTGCAGAACCTCACCACCTGGGGGAAACCCGTCAAGAAGTCCATGACCCAGTTGCAGAGGGAGGTGTTCAGTCCCAGGGTCCTTAGTTTAGTGATTAGCTTAAGAGGCACTATGGTGTTGAACGCCGAACTATAGCCAAATAAGTGTTCCTCTTGTCCAGGTGGGAAAGGGCAGTGTGGAGTGCAATAGAGGTTGCGTCATCAAGGCTGATGGTGTTGATGTATCCATGACCAGCCTTTCAAAGCATTTCTTGGCTACAGATGTGAGTGCTATGGGGCGATAGTCATTTAGACAGATTTCTTTGGCGCTCTTAGGCACACGGACTATGGTGTTCTGCTTGGAACATGTAGGTATTACAGACTGGGTCAGGGAGAGGTTGAAAATGTCAGTGAAGACACTTGCCAGCTGGTCAGCGCATGCTCCGTGAACGCGTCCTGGTAATCGGTCTGGCCCTTCGGCCTTGTAAATGTTAACCTGTTTAAAGGTCTTACTCACAAAGGTGTTACTCACATGAAACATTTTAATGTAAGGCTACGGACAGCGTAATAACGGTAATCTGAAACAGCTGATGCGCTCATGCATGGTTCAGTGTTGCTTGCCTCGAAGCGAGCATAGAAGGCATTTAGCTCCTGAAGTGTTCTAGCCAACCGTCCTATTGAAGGTCTTCTTCAATTGCGCAAGTGAGGTGACACTTCAGGCTGATGAGTGAGTTCCACAGATTCCCATCTGCTACATTCACTAAACTCACTCCACACCGATCCCAGTGGTTAAACCAGCGCAGATCCGAGTCCAATGGCACCATTTTAAACGACGTCACGCTGCCTGCTTAGCAAGTACTGGTTCCCCCTGTTTCTGCTCATATGAAGGCTCCAACTCAGGACTTCTGCCTCAAACACACATGAGTGTCCTCCTGAAGCGTTCCAAACCATTGTGCTATTAAAAAAGGCCTTCTTTAATTGCGCAAGGGGGGACACTTCAGGCTCATGAGTTTCACAGATCCCCATCTACTACACTAATACATCCAGCAAGGTTACTTATCAAAAGAGCATGGTTTGGTGATCAATGCTCATGTGATGAGTCTTGCCTGAGACCTGAAGATGCGTTAGTTTGACATGTGTTAGATGTGTTAGTTTCAGGTTTCCAGCAAATGTACAGTCGTGGTCAAAAGTTTTACGAATGACACAAGTATTGGTCTCCACAAAGATTGTTGCTTCAGTGTTCTTAGATCTTTATGTCAGTATTTACTATGGTACACTGAAGTATAATTACAAGTATTGCAAAAGTGTCAAAGGCTTTCATTGACAATGACATTCAGTTTATGCAAAGAGTCAATATTTGCAGTGTTGACCCTTCTTTTTCAAGACCTCTGCAATCCGCCCTGGCATGCTGTCAATTAACTTCTGGGCCACATCTTGACTGATGGCAGGCCATTCTTGCATAATCAATGCTTGGAGTTTGTCAGAAGTTGTGGGTTTTTGTTTGTCCACCCGCCTCTTGAGGATCGACCACAAGTTCTCAATGGGATTAAGGTCTGGGGAGTTTCCTGGCCATGGACCCAAAATGTCGATGTTTTGTTCCCCAAGCCACTTAGTTATCACATTTGCCTTATGGCAAGGTGCTCCATCATGCTGGAAAAGGCATTGGTCGTCACCAAACTGTTCTTGGATGGTTGGGAGAAGTTGCTCTCGGAGGATGTGTTGGTACCATTCTTTATTCATGGCTGTGTTCTTAGGCAAAATTGTGAGTGAGCCCACTCCCTTGGCTGAGAAGCAACCCCACACATGAATGGTCGCAGGATGCTTTACTGTTGGCATGACACAGGACTGATGGTAGTGCTCACTCCGGACAAGGAGTGAGCGCTACCTTGTCTTCTCCGGACACGGTGTTTTCCGGATGGCCCAAACAATCGTAAAGGGGATTCATCATAGAAAATGACTCTACCCCGTCCTCAGCAGTCCAATCCCTCTACCTTTTGCAAAATATCAGTCTGTCCCTGATGTTTTTCCTGGAGAGAAGTGGCTTCTTTGCTGCCCTTCTTGACACCAGGCCATCCTCCAAAAGTCTTTGCCTTACTGTGCGTGCAGATGCACTCACACCTGCCTGCTGCCATTCCTGAGCAAGCTCTGCACTGGTGGTGCCCCGATCCCGCAGCTGAATCAACTTTAGGAGACGGTCCTGGCGCTTGCTGGACTTTCTTGAGCGCCCTGACGACGCCTTCACAACAATTGAACCTCTCTCCTTGAAGTTCTTGATGATCCGATAAATGGTTGATTTAGGTGCAATCTTACCAGCAGCAATATCTTTGCCTGTGAAGCCCTTTTTATGCAAAGCAATGATGGCGGCACGTGTTTCCTTGCAGGTAGCCATGGTTGACAGAGGAAGAACAATGATTTCCAGCACCATCCTCCTTTTAAATGCTTCCAGTCTGTTATTCTGACTCAATCAGCATGACAGAGTGATCTCCAGCCTTGTCCTCGTCAATACTCTCACCTGTGTTAACGAGACAATCACTGACATGATGGCCACTGGTCCTTTTGTGGCAGGGCTGAAATACAATGTAAATGTTTTTGGGGGATTAAGTTCATTTTCATGGCAAAGAGGGACTTTGCAATTAATTGCAGTTCATTCTGGAGTATATGCAAATTACCATCAACACTGAGGCAGCAAGCTTTGTGGAGACAAATACTTGTCATTCTCAAAATGTTTGGCCACGACTGTAGTCTCTATAACGTTAACATGTGACTGACTGGGTTAAGATTGTTAGCCTGTTGAGTTAAAGCTTATGCATTGGTCCTGTGACTTAGATGGGTCTCTAAGGAGGAAGTCAAAGGGGGGTGATGTGTAACACAGGTTGTTCGGTGACCATGCTTGTGTGATGAGTAACTTGTCTGAGACCTGAAAAGTTGCACTGTCTGGCACACAGGAGACCTGGGATAGAGCCCCATCATTCAACTAATACATCTTCAGGTCTCAGAGAAGGTTGCTCATCACATGCATGGATGACCAAATCACCTCTGTTACACTCTCATTAAATTGGGTGCACAGATCCTTCTGCTTCTGTTTGACAGTGTTGTGCATTAGGCCTGTTTTTGAACCCAGTCAGTTATATTGGTGCCGTGATCTCTGAGTTGTAACTGAGGTGGTTCGATGAACCAGGCTCTTTTGATGAGTAACCTTGCTAGAGATGTGAAGACTTGTGTTAGCTACCAGAACTCGTTCCTATGGGCTTTAGCTAAGTGGGCTAACACAGTCTTGTGACATGCAGGAGACTTATTTCGAACCCAGTCAGTTACAAAGCCGGATTAAATAGGGAGTAGAAAACGTCTATCCTTAGAAGGGCTATGGCAGGACTATTCAACTGTATTCTTATGGGGGCCAATTTCTTGAATGGAGTCATAATAGTTAATAGCCGAAACAGTTCAAATGCTAGAGCCAAATTCATAGAAAGAAAATACATTCAACATGCCACATTGGCTTAAGAAACCGGCAGAAGCTTCTGTTTACCATCGTAAGCGTTTCATTGTATCGGTTCTCCTCTACTTTTCCTGACTGGCAATGTCTCAGGATGTTGTCTCTGATTTTGAATCTGAATTGAGAACTTAATTTGAAAACTGAATCAGAATGCATTAGAGACATTGAATATATAAAACTTTGATCCACTTGAAATTATAGTTTGTAAACTTGATACACAGACAATGAATGCAATATCTGCCATATTGAAACTGAATATGGCAGATATGGCAGACGTTTTATGGCAGACATTATTTGAATAATCAATTAAATTGAAATCCATGCAATATTCACTCAATTCAGTTTCATATAATTCAATTTATGAATTCAATGATTCAATTTGTGCATATTACGCGCTATTTCTATGCTTGCCGTTCTTAAGTTTTGTTTTTGCGTCTTACTTTCGATTTTCTACACCAGTTTCAAACAGCAGAAAATACAATATTTTTGGTTATGGAAAATATATTTCACAGTGGTTTAGAGGTTACAATGATTCTCTGCACTTGACTTGCTTGTTTTGTCGCATAAACTGAAATTAGGCGAACTATTAGAATTTGAGCAATCAGGAAATGGCGGAGCGATTTCAACATAGTACATCTTTAAGGAACCACATTGTGGGTATGTTACAATACATAAATCATGTCGGATTTGACGAAAATCCACTTTGTTAGATTAGATTTGTTGAATGTGCTCCCATCTGGTCAGACGTTCCATTGACTCCTTTACCGCATCTATAGGCACATGTTGCTAAATGCAGATGTGTGTCAATCAATTCAATTGACCATTTCACTCTTTTCTCAGCGTATTGTAACATGGATGTGAAATGCACTTTAAATAGAAGTTGACTTGACTTAACCCTCCCTTTTTCGTTCCAGACTGACACTCCTAAGGAGAATGCGCTGAGTGACGTGAGTGTTGTAGAGGTGGACATGTTCGACACGAAGTCGATGTGTGAAGAGGATAAGGCAGGCCTGCTGCTCAAGAAGGACAAGTACCTGTTGGAGGAGCTTAGCAGCGGCATTGGCGGCTCCTCCTGCCTGTCATTGCCTCACCAGAGTTTCTCAGACAGCGACGAGGGCAGTGACTCGGGCCAGACCACAGCCAGCACCGTCCAGTACTCGTCGGTGGTGGCAACCTGCGTCTACAAGGGCCAGACCCCCTGCCCTCTCCCCCAGAACCCCAAGTCTGGTTCCTCCCAGACGCCCAGCTTCGCCCGCTCAGAGTCCACCCAACCCCTGCTGGATAGCGAGGAGCACCCGGAGGGCCCTGAGTCGCACCAGCGCTACCTGCGGAACCCTTACTTCAGGCGCTTGCCTGGGGGGAATGACAGCGACAGCAGAGACCTGGGGGACTTGAACCAACTGGAGATGGAGGAGCAGGGGTTGGCTTCACGCCGGTTCTGCCCCCTGGAGGAGGACTTTCAGCAGACCACACCCACAGAGGAGGATCAGTTCCGTGACGGACAGCTAGGCTCTGACCCTAGCTACATGCCTCAGCTCAGCGGCTACAGGCCTCAGTGTTAGGACGTATGGTGAAGTACTTCCTCTGTGCCTTTTTTTAATTTCACATTTGTTTCACACTTCCAAATTATGAATTATGTCAGCCTATTATTTTTGCACTTACCCAAATGGCAATCATGAACTTCATATGGACATCCTGACATGCCTTGTTAAATATATTTTAAGTGGAAGACATAGTTTGGCTCCAAGCCTTAGCCTGTATGTCTTATTGTTTTAACACCCTAAAAAGCAAATAGATGCCTATTTGTGGACCCATTTATTTTCAGTTAGTTACTGACCTAGGTAGTTACAATAAACACTTTGTCATGTTGTTATCATAGTGGAATACATGCTGTACATCAGGTGTGCCAAACCTTCTTTGACGTGAGATCAACTTTTTCATTTGCCACCTAATGAGATCTACCAGTCTCTAAATCTAAACCAACCAACAAAATGTATGAAACGCAACACACCACTGTGTATGGACCTGCCGCTTTGATACCTATTTGATACGCAAATATAATGTGGACCGATAACATGTTTGCCACAAATAAGTGCAACTAATTTCAATTCCTACTTACTGTGACTTTTGGCATTGGGTGGAGGCAAGTAGTTTTTCATAGTCAGGGCTGTAGCAGCTTGTTGCAAGTCTCAAGCAGGCCACAAGGTGGTCATCAGTTATAGTAGATCTGTACTTGGACTTTATTATATTCATGTGAGAAAATGCAGACTCAGAGGTAGGTTGTTCAAAAAAGGGCTGATAAGTTCATGTTTAACATCTTTCCGCAAAAAGCTTGCTGATGAATTACTCTGATAACTAAGAAAGTCTGGGGAAAAAATCATCTTGTTTGCACAATGCAACGAACCCACTAATGCAGCCTACCATAGCGGGTGCCCCATCGGTAGTAATGGAGACAAGCTTACAAAAGGGCAGTTGGAATTTGTTAGCAAACTCCATAAAAGCTTGAAAAATATCTTCGCCCTTTGTATGTCCTTTCAGTGGCAAAATGGTGTAGTTCCTCCTTTGTACTCGTGTTGTCAAATACCATTCTGCTAAATGCATAACTGTGCCACATTTACCATATCTGTGGACTCGTCAAACTGGAGGGAATAACACTCGCAGTTGTCGATATCCTTCTTCAGTTGATACTCAAGGTTCTCACAATTCCCTCACATCTTCTTGTCACCGTATTTCTGGACAGCCATAATTTCAGTCTTATTCTTAAAATCTCCAAGCAGCGAGTCTGCAGCCTCAATAAATGCTTTCTTGATCATCTCCCCATCTTTGAACTACTTTTTATGCTTAGCAAGAACGCGACTCACACGATAAGATGCTATGGTTGCCGCCTTCCCTTTGGTCACAGGCCTTGTGAAAGTTAACTGCTGCGCTGCCAGTTGTTTTTTTTGTTTTAGTTCTTGTACCTTTCTTCTTTGTAATTCAGTCTTTGCTGGAAAATCTCTTTCCTGGGTTTTGTGTGTGGTTTTAAAATGTTCTATGTTACCTTCCTTTGGGATAGTGATACTATTATGGCAGATGTGAGACACATTTTGAGTTTGACATGACGAAAAAATATTCCTCCTCCCATTCCTTGTGGAAATGATAAGTTTTCTGTTTTTTTGTATCCTTCCCTTCACTCATTATTGCTGCTGTCGACCACACAATTTAAGAACAACTTAAGAACGAATCTGGCTGTAAAGTTAGCTAGCTAGCTACCTGCCTGGCATCACCGTGACCTAGGCTTGGGAGTTGGCGGGCGGATTCTGACCGTGCTAACTAGGCATAAGTCAATAAGCGGGCAGGGACTGGTTATACTTGTAAATCACGTGACTTTTCAGACATTGCTGTGAATGGAGGACTGTCGAATTCACGATCAACTGGCAAGCACTCTGCAATCGACCAGTAGATCGCAATCGACTTGTTGGGAACCCCTATTGTACATGAATGGAATCAACATATCTAGCAAAGTCGCAGAGCAGCTGGGTGGTGTTCAGTAGGCACCAAATCGAAGAATCAGGATAGAAGTAATTGGACATTAACTGGATGTTGGTGGGATTTGGAGGATGATTGAGGCAACAGGGGAAAGAGCCTCAGATCCACAAAGTCCCTTCCACCAGGTGGCTGATGAGATACGTTGGCACGACTGCCATATTGCATCTCCATTCCAAAGCCCTTGCTTGGAAGTGTACTGACACAGTATATGATGATGACACCATATGCCTTGTTGAGCTCTGCACCAGACAGGATGCTCTTGCCAGCATACTTGGAGTCCAACATGTACGCTGTGGCGTGTATTGGGCTTCACTTTTTGATGTATTTCAGAACTGCAGTTTCCTCTGCTCGGAGCAACAGTGAAGTGGGCAAGGCAGTACGGAGTCTGAACATCAGACAGGATGGCATTGTCTCCCTCAATCCGTGCATTGGCTACTCCTATAGGTTTCAGGAGTTTCAGGCTGCTTACCACTCTCTCCCAAAATACATCATCCAGGAGGATCCTCTTGATTGGGCTGTCTATATCGGCAGACTGTGATATGGCCATTTCTTGGAGAGACTCCTTCCCCTCTAGGAGACTGTCAAACATGATTACAACACCACCCCAACGGGTGTTGCTGGGCAGCTTCAATGTGGCGGTCTTATTCTTCTCACTTTGCTTGGTGAGGTAGATTGCTGCTATCTATTGTTTTCAGTGCCATGATGTCCTTGAGGAGCAGATTCAATGCATGAGCAGCACAGCCAATGGGTGTTATGTGAGGGTAGGACTCCTTCACTTTAGACCAAGCAGCCTTCATGTTCGCAGCATTGTCTGTCACCAGTGCAAATACCTTCTGTGGTCCAAGGTCATTGATGACTGCCTTCAGCTCGTCTGCAATGTAGAGACCGGTGTGTCTGTTGTCCCTTGTGTCTGTGCTCTTGTAGAATACTGGTTGAGAGCTGGAGATGTAGTTAATTATTCCTTGCCCACGAACATTAGACCACCCATCAGAGATGATTGCAATAGTCTGCTTTCTCTATGATTTGCTTGACCTTCACTTGAACTCTGCATCCAGAAAATGAGTAGATAAAGCATGTCTGGTTGGAGGGGTGTATGCTGGGCAAAGAACATTCAGAAATCTCTTCCAATACACATTGCCTGTGAGCATCAGAGGTGAACCAGTTGCATACAAAGCTCAAGAAAGACATTCATCAGCATTTCTGACTACGTTCCTCCATTGAGTAAAAAAAAAGTGTGATTCCAGGAGGACCATGAGCTGTTGCTATTGATAAGGTGTCTGATTCATCATTTTCACCTTGAATAGAAGTAGAGGGACTTTTGTCAGAGGTTGATTGTTGTGAAAGCTAAGGGAACTTTATGCACTTTGCCAGATGATTCTGCATCTTTGTTGCATTCTTCAAATGATTTGGCACAGTATTTGCAAATACACAGCTTTTCCTTCTACATTAGCTGCAGTGAAACGTCTCCACACATCAGTTAGTGCCTGTGGCATTTAGAAAACATTTGTAAAAAAATTCCATGTACAGATAAATAGTTAAAACAGTTAGATTATACAACTCCTTTGTAAGATAAATGTTTTAAAATGAAACATGTATGGAAACAGGTGAATTAACACTCAGTTAGCAAGCTCAAGCAAGCTAAAACCCACATGGTAGCAAAAACTAACTAGCAGAAATTGTTAACAAGTTAGAAATGATTTAAACACACTTTGCCGTAGGCTACTATTTACTAGTCATCAAAAAATCATGTATGTCATATAAAATATATTCACCCGACCCAGTATTGTAATCAAAACTTACCAGAAAGCATATAGTCCTTGGCTCAGACAGTGTAGTAGTGTGGGCTCAATAGCATCTCATTAGTGTGCAAGATCTTGAGAATCAGCTGTACATGTGATGGAAGAATGCACTGTGCATGCAGAGGGTTGCAATTCCATTGAATTGAGGATAGTTTAACCAAAATATGCCACAAGACCTAGAATTGCCTTGTGTATCCCACAAAAAAGGTTCACTGTTGTAAGCTAACTGTTTTTGATCAATTTAAGCAAAAGTCATAACATGATGCAGCCACCCATGCTTGAAAATATGAAATTTGGTACTCAAGTGACGTGTTGGATATGCCCCAAACATTTGCCCCAAAATGCTTATTCAGGACATGAAGTAAATTTCTTTGCCACATAATTTTAGTGCCTTATTGCAAACAGGATATACAGTGGGGAGAACAAGTATTTCATACACTGCCGATTCACTGCCGATTCTCCCCACTGTATGTTTTTGAATATTTCTATTCTGTAGAGGCTTCCTTCTTTGTGATGTAGGGTAGTATTGTGGATTAACTACAATGTTATTGATCCATCCTCAGTTTTCTCCTATCACAGCCACTACACTCTGTTTTAAAGTCACCATTGGCCTCATGGTGAAGTCCCTGAGCTGTTTCCTTCCTCTCCGGCAACTGAGTTAGGAAGGACGCCTGTATCTTTGTAGTGACTGGGTGTATAGATACACCATCCAAAGTGTAATTAATAACTTTACCATGCTCAAAGGGATATTCAGTGTCTGCTTTTTAAATGTTTTACCTATATACTAATAGGTGCCCTTCTTTTGCGAGGCATTGGAAAAACTCCCTGGTCTTTGTGGTTGAATCTGTTTGAAATTCAATGCTCGATTGAGGGACCTAATTGTATGTGTGGGGTACAGAGATTAGGTAGTCATTCAAAAATCATGTTACATACTTATTGCACAAAGTGAGTCCATGCAACTTATGTGACTTGTTAAGCAAATGTTTACTCATGAGCTTTTTTAGGCTTGCCATAAAAGGGGTTGAGTACTTGTTGACTCGATATTTCAACTTTACATTTTTTATTATTTTGTAAAAAACAAATCAAAAAACATAAGTCCTCTTTGACATTATGGTGTATTGTTTGTAGGCCAGTGAGAGACGATATCAATGTAATCAATTTTAAATTCAAATTGTAACACAAAAAGTTGAAAACGTCAAGGGGTATGAATACTTTGAAGAGCATTGTATGCTACGTTAGTAGGTGTATGATTGGTGACATGTCATCTTTGCAGTAAAAAAAAAAAATGTACATTTGCCTTTTTACAACGCCTAATTCCTTTTTTTCAGTCTTGTTGACTTCCGCCTGAATTCTGCTCAGAAGTCGTAAGACTGCCAGAGATCTTAAAACCCAGGAATTACAATAATTTAATTTCAAATTCTATGAATTACTATGTTTTATCTTTCATTTCAAATTGATCAAGTAACAATGACATCTTTATGACTTGTGGTTAAATTGAATTAGAAGTGAAGAAATGCTAAATTCCCCGTCTATTGAAAACATCTTGTTCAATGTCCGATTCAGAGATATTACTGTTGCATATTACTGATATTACTGTTGCATGCATATATATATATATATATATATATATATATATATATATATATATATATATATATATATATATATATATATATGGAAAAGGAATTTTATGTAAATATTTGTCACATTACTTTTTGTGTTATGAATATTGAAAAGTATATATGCAGTATATTTTGTTCTATCGTTTGAGATTCTTTTGTTTGGAACAAACACTACCGGTCAAAAGATTTAGAATACTTATTCATTCAAGGGTTTTTCTTTTCTTTTTACTATTTTCTTCATTGTAGAATAATAGTGAAGACATCAAAACTATGAAATAACGATGGAATCATGTAGTAACCAAAAAACTGTTAACCAAATCAAAATATATTTTATATTTGAGATTCTTCAAATAGCCACTTTTGCCTTGATGACAGCTTTGCACTCTTGGCATTCTCAACCAGCTTCACCTGTAATGCTTTTCCTACAGTTTTGAAGGAGTTCCCACATGTGCTGAGCACGCCTGCGGTCCGACTCATCCCAAACCATCTCAATTTGGTTGAGGTCGGGGGATTGTGGAGGCCAGGTCATCTAATGCAGCACTCCATCACTCTCCTTCTTGGTAAAATAGCCCTTACACAGCCTTGAGGTGTGTTGGGTCATTGTCTTGATGAAAAACAAATGATAGTCCCACTAAGCCCAAACCAGATGGGATGGCGTATCGCTGCAGAATGTTGTGAGAGCCATGCTGGTTAAGTGTGCCTTGAATTCTAAATAAATCACAGACAGCAAAGCACCCCCACAACATAACACCTCCTCCACCATGCTTTATGGTTGGAAATACACATACACACATCCGTTCACCAACACCGCGTCTCACAAAGACACAGCGGTTGGAACCAAAAATCTCCAATTTGGACTCCAGACCAAAGGACAAATTTCCACCCGTCTAATGTCAATTGCTTAAATCATGTTTGGCCCAAGCAAGTCTCTTCTTATTGGTGTTCTTTAGGCTCATCTGTCCTGGGGATGAGCCTTGACACTAGAGGAGGTGGCGGAGAGACAGATCCTGGCCAAACTGCTGGCCATCATGGACAACGTCACCCACCCTCTGCATGCCATGGTTATGACGCAGAGGAGCACCTTCAGTCACAGACTGATCCCACCACGGTGTGCCAGAGAGCGCTACAGGAGGGCCTTCCTGGAACTGTTGGGGTGTTAGGACCAAGTTTAACAATTGTGCATCCATCCGTGAGTAACTGGTCTGTAATCACTCATTCACTCAGGACTTATTTATTCGTTCAGGTCTGTATATACATACTCATGTACAGTTGTTATATCATATCATGTGCAATATTGCAAGTAATTATTGGACTTAACTTACGTAGTCATTCACTCAGAAATGCATATTAGTATCCTGTCAGTTGTATCTTTTTTCATTGCTTTTAGTATATCAAATGTGCAATATGTGCAGTTGTCTGTAATTAAACCTTGCGCACTAAGGACTGTATTTTAAGGGAATTACTATTATTACCCCAAATTATATCATACACACATTTAGCTATTTAAGGATCTGTTCCTGTCATTTACCTGTACAGTTAATGTAACCATGCAAATATTCACTTACCTGTTCATTTAACTAGTATGTCTATTAAGTAAACTATTATTACCCTCACTCATATCATACGCACTTTTAGCTATTGAAGTATTTCTCTGCCATCGACCTGTATAGTATAGTTAACCATCCACCAATGTATAGTGTACATATTCAGCCATCCTCCCAAACTATGCAATGTCTTTTTATAGCTTTTTTCCACTCCAGACTTCTTCTATTTCTATACTTTTTCATACTGTCGCTCTATGTATCATGTATCTGTCTTTTGTGTATTTTCGTTCTGGCATTTTGCACCTGCCCTATGTTTTGTTGTAGCTGCTTGACAAAGAAATGTCCCCTCGGGGATCAATAAAGTACCTATCTATCTATTGGTTTCTTTGCAGAAAATTTGACCATAAAGGCCTGATCCCCACAGTCTCCTCTGAACCGTTGACGTTGAGATGTGTCTGTTTCTTGATCTCTGTGAAGCATTTATTTGGGCATTAATTTCTGAGGCTGTTAACTCTAGTGAACTTATCCTCTGACACAGAGGTAACTCTGGGTCTTCCATTTCTCTGGCGGTCCTCATGAGAGCCAGTTTTATCATAGCGCTTGATGGTTTTTGCGACTGCACTTGAAGAAACTTTCAATGTTCTTGACATTTTCCGTATTGACAGACCTTCATGTCTTAAAGTATTGATGGACTGTCGTTTCTCTTTACTTATTTGAGCTGGTATTGCCATAATATGGACTTGATCTTTCCACAAATTAACTTTTAACAAGGCACACCTGTTATTTTATATGTACAGTGGGGAGAACAAGTATTTGATACACTGCCGATTTTGCAGGTTTTCCTACTTACAAAGCATGTAGAGGTCTGTAATTTTTATCATAGGTACACTTCAACTGTGAGAGACGGAATCTAAAACAAAAATCCAGAAAATCACATTATGATTTTTTTAAATAATTCATTTGCATTTTATTGCATGACATAAGTATTTGATCACCTACCAACCAGTAAGAATTCCGGCTCTCACAGACCTGTTAGTTTGTCTTTAAGAAGCCCTCCTGTTCTCCAGTCATTACCTGTATTAACTGCACCTGTTTGAACTCGTTACCTGTATAAAAGACACCTGTCCACACACTCAATCAAACAGACTCCAACCTCCCCACAACGGCCAAGACCAGAGAGCTGTGTAAGGACATCAGGGATAAAATTGTAGACCTGCACAAGGCTGGGATGGGCTACAGGACAATAGGCAAGCAACTTTGTGAGAAGGCAACAACTGTTGGCGCAATTATTAGAAAATGGAAGAACTTCAAGATGACGGTCAATCTCCCTCGGTCTGGGGCACCATGCAAGATCTCACCTCGTGGGGCATCAATGATCATGAGGAAGGTGAGAGATCAACCCAGAACTACACGGCAGGACCTGGTCAATGACCTGAAGAGAGCTGGGACCACAGTCTCAAAGAAAACCATTAGTAACACACTACGACGTCATGGATTAAAATCCTGCAGTGCACGCAAGGTCCCCCTGCTCAAGCCAGCGCATGTCCAGGCCCGTCTGACGTTTGCCAATGACCATCTGGATGATCCAGAGGAGGAATGGGAGTAGGTCATGTGGTCTGATGAGACAAAAATAGAGCTTTTTGGTCTAAACTCCACTCGCCATGTTTGGATGGATGAGTACAACCCCAAGAACACCATCCCAACCGTGAAGCATGGAGGTGGAAACATCATTCTTTGGGGATGCTTTTCTGCAAAGGGGACAGGACGACTGCACCGTATTGAGGGGAGGATGGATGGGGCCATGTATCGCGAGATCTTGGCCAACAACCTCCTTCCCTCAGTAAGAGCATTGAAGATGGGTCGTGGCTGGGTCTTCCAGCATGACAACGACCCGAAACACACAGCCAGGGCAACTAAGGAGTGGCTCCGTAAGAAGCATCTCAAGGTCCTGGAGTGGCCTAGCCAGTCTCCAGACCTGAACCCAGTAGAAAATCTTTGGAGGGAGCTGAAAGTCTGTATTGCCCAGCGACAGCCCTGAAACCTGAAGGATCTGGAGAAGGTCTGTATGGAGGAGTGGGCCAAAACAACACTGCTGCAGTGTGTGCAAACCTGGTCAAGAACTACAGGAAACGTATGATCTCTGTAATTGCAAACAAAGGTTGCTGTACCAAATATTAAGTTCTGCTTTTCTGATGTATCAAATACTTATGTCATGCAATAAAATGCAAATTAATTACTTAAAAATCATACAATGTGATTTTCTGGATTTTTGAAGAGTACCTATGATAAAAATGACAGACTTCTACCTGCTTTGTAAGTGGGAAAACCTGCAAAATCGGCAGTGTATCAAATACTTGTTCTCCCCACTATGTATTGCACCACCTTCCTCAAACTCCAGTGCCATACTTTTGTTGAATGTTTTACTAATGTCTATGGATGGTACAAGGATTTTAAATTGGGACTTCGACTCCATGCTAAATCTAATCCTAGCTCCTGTATAGAACAGCCAGAGCTTTGCTGCACCTGGGAGCTAAAGGTATGTCAACGCACTCCCAACAGTCATGTATGCTTAAACATACGTGTATGCACATTTACTGTATATATTTCTTAAAGTGACAATCAGCAGTTGAAACAATAACAAAGTGTGCTCCTTGCCCATTTTGTAAAAAACAGAAATGTAACCACTCTCAAATCCATAGACCGCTACGGATGCAAGGACTGACCCTCGCTCCTCCTTCTAAAACCCAATTGGAGGAGACGACCCAAGGTTCCTCACCTCAGACCTCCTCCAATGGGTTTGGAGAAGGATGCGAGTAGTGAGGAGTTGAGCAGAGATTAATTGGGAGCTTAGGTCATTGTTTTAAGTGGAATCGTATGTTGAATGATGCATTTATTCTGTTTGCAGTTATATCTTTGTTGTACTTGTGATCTTTCCACAAATGGCTCTGACTTGCTGATACCATCTGATCTGATGAGACTCCCTATGCGATTTGAGTCCTTATTCCTATTCAATAAAACTTCCAATGTCAAATATAAATCATTTGTTATTCTGTAGTTGATAGACAATGGTAGTTTCCAATCAGACAATTGTTATTAAGAAAAATCTGTTTTCCTCACTGCAATGTTGAGTGAATGCATGTGCCATGTTTGGTGAATGCATGGTGTTTTGTCCTCAGTCGAATGCTGTGTGTACTGATTCAGTTCTAAATTACCATCATCAAGTCCATCCTCACTGCAAAGGATTGTCCGGTCTGCTGAGAGGGTCATTGGTCAAGGAAGCGTAAAGAAAATATAATTACCGACCCAAAGACTCCCCTCTGGCAAACCGCTCAGGTCAATCACAACCAAAACTGGATCTGTGGAAATTCTGTACTTATATTTTTTGCCTGTATATTCTGTTTATAGTGGCAGCAACCTTTTACAGAGTCAAATTCCTGTACACACAAATGTATTTGTCGAATAGAGCTGATTCTGACATGTTTAGCTGGTTTATCATGTCAGTTTACATTTTATTATTTGGGACTGGATAAACTGAAGCAGGTAGCATATTCTCCCCATTGTGTCTTCATATAATTCCAAATCCCCCATGTGCAGTGTGTGTCCTTTTGGCTTAATACCCTAAATATTGGCTCCTGCCTGCAATTAGTGGACTTGTTTTATGGTGTTTGCTAGAGCTGACTGTCTGCTTTTTTGTTTTGCAGACAAACGTTGCTGGCTAACAAGTAATAAGCTAGCAACTTCAGCAAGTAGATTCTTCTCAACTCAAGGTATAGTATACAGTGTCTTTGGAAAGTATTCAGACCCCTTGACTTTTTCCACATTGTTACATTACAACCTTATTCTAAAACTGATTAAATAAAAACAAATCCTCAGCAATCTCCACACAATACCCCATAATTGAAAACCACCTGTGATAAATTCAATTGATTGGACATGATTTGGAAATGCCCACACCTGTCTATATATGGTCCCACAGTTGACCGTGCATGCCAGAGCAAAAACCAAGCCATGAGGTCGAAGGAATTGTCCGTAGAGCTCCGAGACAGGATTGTGTCAAGGCACAGATCTGGGGAAGGGTACCAGAAAATGTCTGCAGCATTGAAGGACACCAAGAACACAGTGGCCTCCACCATTCTTAAATGTAAGAAGTTTTGAACCCCCAAGACTCTTCCTAGAGCTGGTCGCCCGGCCAAACTGAGCAATCGGGGGACAATGGCCTTGGTCAGGGAGGTGACCAAGAACCCGTTGGTCACTCAGAGCTCTAGAGTTCCTCTGTGGAGATGGGAGAACCTTCCAGAAGGACAACCATCTCTGCCGCACCCCTCCAATCAGACCTTTATTGTAGAGTGGCCAGACGGAAGCCACTTCTCAGTAAAAGGCACGTGACAGCTCGCTTGGAGTTTGTCAAAAGGAACCCAAAGACTCACAGACCATGAGAAACAAGATTATCTAGTCTGATGAAACCAAGATTCAACTCTTTGGGCTGAAAATGCCAAGCGTCACGTCTGGTGGTTGAGTTGTTCAGCAACATGTGCAGTAAATGTTAACATTACTTTGGTGATGAAAGGAACATAATGCATTTGCTAATGGCTGGTACTCAGTGCTCTGTTGTCCCTCTAATCACTCATGATTTAATTTGAATAATCTGAATGATGAGGACAAATGGTGATGGGAGTTAGAGCTCCCGTTCCAAAATGGACACGGGAATGCTCCAGACCCAAAATGGACACGGGAATGCTCCAGACCCAAAATGGACACGGGAATGCTGCAGACCCAAAATGGACACGGGAATGCTCCAGACCCAAAATGGACACGGGAATGCTCCAGACCCAAAATGCATGAATGAATTTGTAAAACCTGTTCCGAAAGGACCTAAAGGATAACCTCTCCAATCTAAGTGAGGGAGGCAGCAGAAAAGCCAACGTTTTGTTACTTTATTCAGCTGGAGCCATGAAGAAAGGGGGGGGGGGGGAGCATCTGTAGGCTATTAGGGAGCGGAGGCCATGTGGCGTGTGTGTGATTTAAGATGAGGGCAGGCACTTAGCAAGGGACAGCAACCACTAACTTCTTGCTAGTTATTCATCATCCTAATGACTAAAATGATTACATAGTACCTATCTTGACTGTATCAAACTGATATATGCTCGCTAACTATGCTAATAACATTACTGTGCTTCTCACCATCCTACAGTTAGCTGATACAACAACTCCATTCAGATTATAGCCTAAAAAGGCAGCTAACCTGTTGGCTTTTGATCATTCTAGGATTGGATCCTTTGTTCGCAACCCCCAAGGGCAATTCTCCTCCGGCGGAGAAGAGGTAATGGGACTGGACTTCTACTCCAACTCAGAGGCGGGCACCCCATCCACTGCTTCCGAGTATATTACATACAGAAACTCAAGTCCTTTTGTTCACCCGACCTAGAATACCTCACAATCAAATGCCGACCATATTACCTCCCAAGAAAATTCTCTTTGGTTATAGTCACAGCCGTGTATATTCCCCCTCAAGCCGATACCACAACGGCCCTCAAGGAACTACACTGGACTTTATGCAAACTGGAAACCACATATCCTGAGGCCACATTTATTGTAGCTGGGGATTTTAACAAAGCAAATTTGAGGAAAACGCTACCGAAGTTCTATCAAGACATTGACTGTAGTACTCGCGCTGGGAAAACACTCGACCACTGGGCCTCCCGAGTGGAGCATCGGTCTAAGGCGCTGCATTGCAGTGCTAGCTGTGTCACTACAGATCCTGGTTCGATCCCAGGCTGTGTCGCAGCTGACATCGACCAGGAGACCCATGAGGCGGCGCACAATTGGCCCAGCATCGTTCGGGTTAGGGGAGGGTCTGGCTGGCCGAGATGTCCATGTCCCATTGCGTTCTAGCAGGCTCATGCACGCTGACACGGTTGCCAGGTGTACAGTGTTTCCTCTGACACATTGGTGAGGCTGGCTTCCGGGTTAAGCGAGCATTGTGTCAAAGAAGCAGTGCGTCTTGGCGGGGACGTGTTTCGGTGGACGTACGGCACTCGACTTTTGCCTCTCCCGAGTCCGTACGGGAGTTGCAGCGATGGGACAACACTGTAACTACCAATTGGATACAACAAAAAAGGGGTACAAATATTTATAAAAAATGTAAACACTCGACCACTGCTATTCTCTCTTCCGGGATGCCTACAAGGCCCTCCCCCGCCCTCCCTTCGGGATATCAGATCACGACTACATTTTGATCCTCCCTTCCCATAGGCAGAAACTCAAACAGGAAGTACACGTGTTAAGGTCTATTCAACACTGGTCTGACGAATCGGAATGCATGCTTCAAGTGTGTTTTGATCATGCAGACTGGGATATGTTCCAGGTAGCCTCGGAGAATAACGTTGATGTATACACGGACATGGTGTATTGAGTTCATCAGGAAGTGTATAGGGGATGTTGTTCCCACTGTGACTATTAAAATGTACCCAAACCACAAATCGTGGATAGCAGCATTTGTGCTAAACTGAAAGCGCGAACCACCGCATTTAACCATGGCAAGGTGACTGGGAATATGGTTGAATACAAACAGTGTAGTTATTCCCTCTGTAAGGCAATCTAACAGGCAAAATGTCAGTACAGAGACAATGTGGAATCGTAATTCAACGGCTCAGACACGTATGTGGCAGGGTCTACAGACAATAACGGATTACAAAGGGAAAACCAGCAACGTTGTGGACAGCGGCGTCTTGCTCCCGGACTAGCTAAACACAAGCCACTTACGCAGCCCACTCCCAAGGACTGTGAGCTCTCGTTCTCCGTGGCCGACGTGAGTAAGACATTTAAGCGTGTTAACCCTCGCAAGCGTGTTAACCCCCAGACGGCATCCCTAGCCGCGTCCTCAGAGCAGCTGGCTGGAGTGTTTACGGGCATATTTAATCTATCCCTATCCCAGTCTGCTGTCTCCACATGCTTCAAGATGTCCACCATTGTTCCTGTAACTGAGAAATCAAAGGTAACTGAACTAAATGACTATCGCCCTGTAGCACTCACTTCTGTCGTCATGAAGTGCTTTGAGAGGCTGGTTAAGGATCATATTACCTCTACCTTACCTGACACCCTAGACCCACTTCAATTTGTTTACCGCC
This sequence comes from Thymallus thymallus, assembly GCA_023634145.1. Taxonomy (NCBI): domain Eukaryota; kingdom Metazoa; phylum Chordata; class Actinopteri; order Salmoniformes; family Salmonidae; genus Thymallus; species Thymallus thymallus. The sequence continues at coordinate 15,592,097 of CM042404.1, forward strand.
GCAATAGATCCACAGACGATGCAATCGCCATTGCACTGCACACTGACCTATCCCATCTGGACAAGAGGAATACCTATGTAAGAATGCTGTTCATTGACTATAGCTCAGCCTTCAACAGCATAGTACCCTCCATCATCAAGCTTGGGGCCCTGGGTCTGAACCCCATCCTGTGCAACTGGGTCCTGGACTTTCTGACGGGCCGCCCCCAGGTGGTGAAGGTAGAAAACAACACCTCCACTTCGCTGATCCTCAACACTGGGGCCCCACAAGGGTGCGTGCTCAGCTACCTCCTGTACTCTCTGTTCACCAATGACTGTGTGGCCACACACGCCTCAAACTCAATCATCAAGTTTGCAGTCGACACAACCATAGTAGTCCTGATTACCAACAATGACGAGACAGACTACAGGGAGGAGTGCGGGCCTTGGCGGAGTGGTGCCAGGAATATAACCTCTCCCTCAACTTCAACAAAACGAAGGAGCTGATCGTGGACTTTAGGAAAAAGCACGCCCCTATCCACATTGACAGGACTGCAGTCGAGAAGGTGGAAAGCTTCAAGTTCCTCTGCGTACACATCACTGTAAATCTGAAATTGTTCACCCACACAGACCGTGTGGTGAAGAAGCTGCAACAGTGCCTCTTCAACCTCAGGAGGCTGAAGAAATTTGTCTTGGCCCAAATTCGCTACACCTGCAATAATATCTGCATGTGACCAATAAAATGTGATTTGATTTGCTTTGAGGGATCAGATCAGAGCTCATACATTTTTTTGTGACTTTTTCAAAATCATAAATATAGAGTCGCATAATGCAGCCCATATGTTTTGATTTCTAAGACACATTCCCAGGTTTATGGGCTTATCACAACTAAATATATATTGTATTTTATTGTTATGTTCCCAGATAGCAAAAAATGTCGCCCGCTTGCTTTTTTCCGATGTGGAGTTTGCTGCTCAAGACATGATTTGCATCTCTGGTGGGTATCCCTCATTCAGAGGACCGCTATAAGCCGTCAGCAGGCCGCTTTTGCATCTCTGGCATTTAGCCTCCACTCAGAGGACATCTATACGCCCTAGGCAAGCCATCTAGCCAGGAATTTCTCTAATTCATCATTTGGCCTGCCCACCTTCCAGCTAACCACAGCCAGCCAGAGGCTGCAATCTGTTTTTGTTGTGAACTATAAACCTTAGCCTACATTTGTGATTAAAATTTGATTTATTTGCCAAGTTAAAAACAAAATCAACCACACACGAGGACACAATGCATTACAAATGATCGTGGGTGACACAAGTGATATATGTAATAGTTGACAGTTTATAGCCATTAACAGTCATTTTTTTTCATTTGTTTTATATACTAGGCTATATTTGAGGCAACGTCAACTGTTGCTTTTTTAAAGAGATGCCACTCCCTAAACCGCTTCAGACAGTGTTGATCACTGTCATTAAGGGTGAAATTGTCTGTGGTCATGAAGCCAATTTGATCTATTGTTTTGAGCCTATTAATACAAAGCCTAAATTCCAATGTACATGTCATTCCATTGCCTGTTTATTGCTTCAAACTATCTTCAAATGTTCTGATAACTGCGAATTTGGGTACTGTAGCTTTTCATTTGCTAACTTTCGGTTCAGAGCGTTTTCCTGTCAGAACAATCCCATTCTAATTGTGTTTCCTGTTAATGTGTTTCCTGAATATTTAAGTTTTTCACATGTTTATTATAGTTTAAGTTCCTACGATGCTAAGCTAATTGCGCTAACTCGCCCATTCACTTAACATTGTGTGTAAGCCTGCTAGCTATCGTTTCGTGACGGAATTTAGCCTCTGGTTTTTGGATGTATCTAGCTATTTTAAATGTTCAGATATCTCTTGTGATGGAGTTAAAGCATAGTTATTAAAATATACGGACACTTAAATTGTGTGAATGTATTGTTTTACAAACAAAATATATTCTACTTAAGATTCTTAACGGTACCAATGATCCCTCCTGATTCTTAATTGCAAGAGTATAAGCTGTCAGCCAAGCTTTGTAGCAAAGATGTTCTAGTAAGAAACCACATCCTTCCAATTAAGAATCAGGAGGGATCGAGGTGGGTTTTTCAAAGTCGCGTTTATCAAATGTCAGGTGCTTAGTGACGTCAACAAAAAAACATTGTCATCATATTCAAGTTCAAAATGAGATGCAGATGGACTGGAGATTGGGAGACGGAAGATAGTAAAATATTGTGCAAGAAAGACAACGGACGCGAAAAGAGGTTGATAAACGAACAATCAAACTTTACTCTGTGTGGAGGCGGTTCGGCATGGCTGTGCTGTGACTGGGTAAGAGATGGTAGGAGATAGTGATGGAGAAGAAAGTGAAGCAAGTATGGAGCATAGTGGTACAAATAAAGGAGGGAGTAAGAAAGAAATAAAGCGGGAGAGAAAGGGATTAGGGGTTTGAAGGGGAGCGAGAGGTCTAGGCAGAGAGGAGGCAGAAAAGGAAGTTTGAGAAGAGCAACATAGTTAACGCTAGCGGCAGTTCGGAGGTAGAAAGGGCAAGAAAAGACTCGAGGGGAGCATAAAGTGATTCTGAAGTTTATGGAGGAAGGGGGAGTTGGGGTGATGAGTCCGATAAGGTTGACGGGTGTGATAAAGGAGTTTATCGGGAAGTTGTCAATGCTAAAGTGTTTGTTGGTGTTCTGTAAGGACATGGCGCAGAGGGATAAAGCTCTGAGTAAAGCAAATAGGGAAGTGTAAGGTGGTGTCGAGCAGCTGGAGTGATCAAGCAGGGAAGCAGTGGATTAAAGGGGTGATAACAGGAGTGCCTGTGAGTGTTAGCACTAAAGAGGTAAGAGACAACTTGAGAGGAGGGGTTCTAGTGAATGTTCAAAGATTGCAAGCAACAAGGTGTGGAGTTAGGTTAGATAGCCTGTCTATTCTGTTACACTTCAAGGACCAGGTACTGCCAAATAAGGTAACCATAGGGTATATGAGATATTATGTGAGGGCGTATGTACCAAAGTGGAGGTGCAACAAGTGAGAGTAGAGAGAAGGGTGTCATATGCTAAGGCAGTGCGGGTGGTCCAGGTCCAGGGAGAGATAGGTAGGAGCAGCTAGACCGGGGTTTATGGGGCTGGTGAAAGCTGCTGGGAGACATCTGAGTATGACAGGGTTGACATGGGAAGAGGTTCAAGATTACCTCAATCAGCCGAAGGTGGGGACATGTATTACTGGATCTTAGTTATGGTGGTAGTACTACAATAGAATGCTCGAAGCATGTTGGCAAATGGGCAGAAATTCAAGCAGTTCATTGTGGATATTGCAGCTAAGCCTGATGCGATGTGAGTGGGAGGTTGGGGAGGAGTCGACAGTAGGGAGTGATCATTACCCCATAGTATGCACAGTAGGCCGGAGGAAGGTGGTGTCAGTGGATGGAGTAGGCAGGTGGGTGTTTGGAAGGGCAAAGTGGGATCAGTTTCAGGAGCTGAGTGAGCAGGTGATGGCTCAGGTGGATATGAGAGGGGATGTGGATAGTATGAATAACAGGGTGAGAACAGCGTTAGTGGGAGCAGCAACTGAGGCGATACCTAAGAGTTCAGGGAGGAGGAGGAAAACAGTCCTGTGGTGGACGGAGGAGTGTGGGGCAATGGTGAGGAGATGGCGTAACAGTGCTGACGTGTTTTTCTGTCCTGTCTCCAGTCCCATGTAAATAGTCTGTAATACTTACTTTTCCTGCAAATCGGAGGGCCTGTTGTCCGGTCCTCTGGCACTATGGTGGTGCCACAGGGTTAAATTCTTGGGCTGATGTCGCTCTCGCTGATGGTGACTCTCTGATCCATCTCTACGCAGATGACACCATTCTGTATACATCTGGCCCCTCTTTGGACACTGTTAACAAACCTCCAAATGAGCTTCAATGCCGTACAACACTCCTTCCGTGGCCTCCAACTGCTCTTAAATTTGAGTAAAACTAAATGCATGCCCACCGGACTATCATCACTACTTTCGACGTGTCTGACTTAGAATACGTGGACACCTACAAATACCTAGGCGTCTGGTTAGACTGTAAACTCTCCTTCCAGACTCACGTTAAGCATCTCCAATCCAACATTAAATCTAGAATCGGCTTCGTATTTCGCAACAAAGCCTCCTTCACTCATGCTGCCAAACATGCCGTTGTAAAACTGACTATCCTACCGATCCTTGACTTCGGCGATGTCATTTACAAAATAGCCTCCAACACTCTACTCAGCAAATTGGATGTAATCACAGTGTCATCCGTTTTTTGTTACCAAAGCCCCATATACAACCCACCACTGCGACCTGTACACTCTCGTTGGCTGGCCCTCACTGCATATTCGTCGCCAAACCCACTGGCATCAGGTCCTCTATAAGTCTTTACTAGGTAAATCCCTGCCTTATCTCAGCTCGCTGGTCACCAAAGCAACACCCACCCGTAGCATGCGTTCCAGCAGGTATATTTCACTGGTCATCCCCAAAGCCAACACCTCCTTTGGCTGCCATTCCTTCCAGTTCTCTGCTGTCAATGACTGGAACGAATTGCAGAAATCATTGAAGCTGGAGACTACCATCTCCCTCAATAACTTTAAGCATCAGCTGTCAGAGCAGCTTACCGATCACTACAGCTGTATACTGTACAGCTCATCTGTAAATAGCCCACCCTACTACCTCATCCCCATATTTATTATTTTTACTAATTTGCACTCCATTATCTCTATTTGCACATCATCATCTGCACATCTATCAGTCCAGTGTTAATGCTAATTTGTAGTTATTTAGCCACTATGGCCTATTTATTGCCCTACCTTCCTAATCTTACTACATTTGCACACACTGAACATTAGATTTTCTATTGTGTTATTGACTGTACGTTTGTTTATCCCATGTGTTGTTTTTGTCACACTGTTTTGCTTTGTCTTGGCCAGGTTGCAGTTGTAAATGAGAACTTGTTCTCAACTGGCCTACCTGGTTAAATAAAGGTGGGGAAAAAAGGAGTAGGAACAGGGCATTTAGAGCACTGAAAAGGATGCATAACTTCCAACATCTGATTCAGTATAAGCAAGCCCAGTCCCTGGTGAGGAGAACTATCCGTCAGGCAAAGAGGTCAAGTTGGCGTCGGTTCTGTGACACCATTGGAAGGGCGACACCAGTGTGAGAAGTGTAGGTGATGATTAAGAGGATGAGTGGGATTATCCAGTGTTGACGGAGAAGGCAGAGATGTTGGCCAAAGTGGTTGTCCAGCTCAGCAAATTTGTCAGAGGGGGGGCAGAGGGGGAGAGAGAGAACGAGAGCGGAGCATCCTGGAGTGCTGGAAAGGAGGGAGGATGTAAATGATGACGTTGAATGCACCATTTACCATGGCAGAGGTGAAAAGTGCAATAGTTGAGGCTGGGTTAACTTCACCTTGGAAAGATGAGGTATGTTATGTTAGCCCAGCTTAGTGATGAGGCACTGGATAAGGTATTGGTGTTGTACAACAGAGTGTGGGAGGAGGGCAGTTGGAAGGAGGCAGTAGTGGTACCAATCCGGAAGCCAGGGAAGGACTCAACTAGGCCAACAAGCTATTGGCCAATAGCCTTAACATCACATGTATGTAAGATTATGGAGCATATGATTACAGAGAGGCTAACTTACTTCCTGGAGAGCAGGGGGTTAGTATCGCCACATCCGAGTGGGTTCAGGAAGGGTAGGGGAACTATGGATCCAGTGCTCTGCTTAGAATCAGAGGTCAGGAAGGCTCAGGTGAACAAGGAGACTGTTGTAGCTGTCTTTTTTGATCTGGAGAATGCGTATGATATGATGTGGAAGGAGGTGTTGTTATTCAAGCTTGATATTACGGGGGTAAGAGGAATACGTACAACTGGATAATGGATTTCCTGTTTGGAAGGTCTATCTAGGTGAGGGTGGGGAAGTCTCTCTCAGGCAGCTACTGTAGTGGAAAAAACTCTTCCTCTTACTAAAAAACGAAAGCACTTCTGGAGTTTGTAGAAGCAAGATAGACTTTATTGCAAAAAGACAACGAAGCCGAGTGTCCTGCAGGAACCACTCCCGTACATCTCTAAGTTTTTTGCTTATGTACAAGTTTTGAAATGTTTATTCATAACCCCTCTTGTCAGGAAAATGGGAGGTACACAGGAAGCCTTTACCCCTGGGGGAGTCTCCTGACTCTGGTGACATTCCTCTGGTCAAAGGTCAACCTGCTGAGTGGTAGGGGGTTGCCTACACCCTACTCTCATCTGCTGAGGACAAAGAGATCTTGTCTCTGCTTTAAAACATACAAAGCTGAATATATTCAGGGAGCCATAAAGAATTGGAAATTACACAATAACTATAAAGAATTGGAAATTACACAACAATCCCCCCTTTGGGACGCAACACGTCCCACAAAAATAATGTTAATTTAAACTAACATAATGGGTGCATTAATACATATGGGAGTACCTTCTTCCTCTCAACTACAAACACAAAAGGATGAAGTTAAACACAGAAATATAGTGAGGAACATATATGACATGTGAGTACAGTGTCATCCGCAGGTGTTCACAGTAGAATACATTGTTTAAGCATTTCATTCCATGTTTATCTGTATAAAGCATCTTGCAGTGTCTATGTGCTTCAATTTTGCCTTCCTGAACCAGGACTCCATCCTAGAATCTATGTCACATTGCATTTAACTTTGATATTCACTCCTGAATTTAAGCCTGTTTAACTATAAAAGCATTCACACTCATATTTACTAACATCATCTCTTCCAATTGGTGGTTTTGTTAATTTTAGTGGATATTTAGAAAATGTTACACTCATTTCTGCTTCTACTCATGTTCAATCTTATCCTATCACTAGAACTCCCCATACTTTCCCTACATTTTGCTTCTCACATTGGATATTCGAATTTCTTTATGTCACATCTTGTATTCTGCCATATAGCACATCATCTATAGGTTGGTTCTGGTACAATTACCACTTTTTCTGTGAAAGATTTACTCTACTGTACACAATTGTCCACCTAATGTTTCATAGCTGTTTACGTTTTCGACATCCATTCCCTCACTTCTATTGACACCTCTGCAGATGCAGAGACTGATGTATTATTGTCAATCAAATCAGCAGAACACATTATCCCTTCCTTCTTATAACTAGTAGGAATTCTGCCAGTCATTCATTGTTTACAAGTCCATGGTACCCACTTGACCCTCTCATGCCTGTTAATGATCAGCGCTGAAACACCTTTAGTAGTACCAGTCATTGTCGTTCTTCTAGCTTCGAATTGTCCCATTTGTAAGGTGGTTGCTTTGGGGCTCATCAATGTCTGGCCCTGTACTGTAGGCATCAACCAGAGCACGTAGCTCAGCAGCAACATTCACATTGCCAGTGTCCCCCATAGTTGGAGTAACAAGAGAGAGTGATGATTCTGCCTGAGCATTCTCCCTCTCCCCTTCGTCTTCTGTCCTTGTGTCATCTCCTTCCCCGGATGGGGTTTCCCGCATCTTCTGCTCCCTCATCGTTGGATCGCTGTACCCGTCGTGGTACTCTGGTGCAGTGGTTGAGATGGCATCAGGTCGAACTTCCCTCTACTCGAACAGCGGTTGGTGTGGCCTGGGTGACCGTGTAAGGACCTTCTCATCTCGATTCATTCCACCTCCTCCGGAAGTCTCTGATGTAGACTCTGTCCCCTGGCTCGACTGCTCGAATTGGGACCACCTCCTGCTCTGGAACCCTGTATTTCTCCTGTAGATAAACAACTTTATGCATAGCAGTTAATAGTCTATTGTACTCATTCAATTCTCCCTCCATATTCTCTAAAAGGTGGACCATCACAAGATCCTCTAAAAACTGACACTGGCATGAGTCAAACTGTAAGCAGTTCAAGCAGAGTTAGATGTGTTATTTGATTAGTTTTTATGCTATAAGTCATTAGTGCCAGAGAAAAAACACCCACCTGATTCATCAGTTTACTCTCACAGATTGTATCATATCTACATAGTTCATTACCAGGTGTTTAAATGGTCCTTCTTGTACTGGAATATGTCCAATTGGTGCTGCTAACCTCTTCCTGATATTATTTAATGCACATATTTCACACGTTTCACACTCTGCTCGTCTTAAATCTACTGTTACTTGCATGTATGGAGACCAAAAACCTTGTTGTTTAATTCTCATCACCTCCCCCCTTGCGCAATGGTCAAAACCATGCGCATTTGTAACAAGTAATTTCAACAGTACAATAGAGCTACTACCAGTCCTCCATGTGTTCTCCACAATCCATTTATGTCTCTTTGCCCCCCTTTCACCCGATATACTTATCTCTCTGCTCTCTCTTGCATTCTCAGTATGTCATCTATTGCAGGGCTGCTTCTTCTTCATCTTTAACGTTTATATAATGCAAATATAATAAACTTATCCCATTAATATAACACTTCCTGCACTAGTTCTCCTATACCTCCTATCCAATACACATTGTCTTCCTTTGCCTGTATATATTTGCTGCCTGTAATCTTCACCATTTATTGTCCTTTTCCTTCCCTGTCTATTCCTATCCCTTCTAATGTATACTTAATTTGAATACCCATTCTACATAGTGCATCCTTTCCTAATAAATTTACTGGAGTATGTTCTGATTACAATTCCGGTATGCAGGCGGTTGTCCTTCCTGCTTCTAAATTTAGTGGTGCTGTCATAGAAATTAGCAGCATTTGTCCCAAGAATCCTATTGTCTTCGTAAATTTACATGACATGGAGAGGTTAGGCAAAATTTGGATTTATACTCAAATACATTGCTCCAGTATCTATCATCATGGGTGTGCCTCTATTATTCACCCAAACCTGTAGCATAGGTTCATCATCAGCTTGCATGGTTATTGCTGTAAACTGACCCTCCCCTTTAGGACTCTCTGGGCATCCCTAATCCCTTTAATTTGGTCTTCCCCAGCGGGTCACTGGTCCCTGTGGAGCCTGTGTTTGAGATTGCTGCCATGCATCCGAGGTGGGACCATTTCCTTGCCAATTGTCCTGTTGTGGATGCCTAAGCATCCAAGGATTGGTAGGACAATTACTTCTGGTGTGCCCTGTCTGACTGCACCCCCAGCAGGCACCTGGTGGTCCTTTTCGACCTCGATTCTGTTGTGCCTGATACTGCGGTTGATACCCCTGTGTTCGAGGTGCATTTCTGTTGATTTTATTTTGCCAGCCTCCCGGGGATTGCTGTGTATACACATTCACTACTGGCGGAGTAGGTGCCCTAGGACCCTGCTGTTGAGGTGGCGGTTGCGGGCCTTCATGGGTGACTGGCACAGGTAGAGGTGACACGGTTAGAGGAGCCTGTGTTTTCTTTTTGTCCTTTTTTGTTAGTTCATCCAGCTGCATTTGTGTCAGCTTTCTCTGGATGTCTCTGACCTGGTCTGCCAGTCTTTGTTCATCTTTTCGATATTCTTCCACTGCATGGACAACATGGTCACAGAATTCCTCGTGGGTTTTTGATGTCAGTCCCACCACATTGTCCAGTCTGCTCTTGACCACTGTCAGCTTGGATTCCACCAGAGTTGTCCTGAACATTGTTGTTATCAGTGGGTCTGTCTCTGGAGCCCTTTCAGTCTCCTGCTGCCACCATCTCAGTTGGTTGTGTACACAGGCTGTTGGATTTTTCTTGTCCCCCAGTGCCTCTCTTAGTGTTTTTTGATTCATTTTTGTTGGATATTGGTGTTTTAGGGCCCTCCACACCCTAGTTCTGTATTGATCGAACAGTTCTCCATCCATCACTCGATCCTCTGTCAGATCCCCCATGCCACCTACTTCCAATACCTCATCCATTTTGGCCTTTCCCACCACCCTGGCCAACAGTGCCTTCAGGTCCCCCACCGCCAGCAGTTTCCCCATCGTCTGCTCTTCAAAAGCTCCAATCCAATTTCTGGCCCCATCATGGATGCTTGGCAGTTTGCTCACCAGGCCCTCCAGGTCCTGACAACAAAATTGCATCTGAATTCCTTTTAACGTCTCCAAAAGAAAGCTATATACCGTTTAGGTTGTTTGAAAATCTGTTCTAGGCCTTAGCTACCTTCCTACACATTAATCTGCTTTCCTCCTTTCCTCCACAAGAAATTATACTATCTTCTCTGAACACATCCACTCTCTCCTCTACCTCCTCATTACCTTCTTTATCTCGTCGAGATATAACACATCTATTCTGACCTACTTCCTCCTGAAGCCCCTCCGTTTTACTCAGTCTCCGATCAGGACAGGGATTTCGTCTCTGTCCTCTCTGGCTGAGACCTCCTGGGTTTTCCTAGAAATGAGAATACAAAAACCTAACAGTAAAAGTTAGTTTACTCATATAATTTTAACAGATCATCTTCCAGTCAGGTCAGTCTGTTCGTCAATCATCGGCCTATAATATGGAACATTCATGGGACGGCCTGTTAATATCTCATGAGGGCTAGACCCAGTACCCCTATAGGGGCTGCTTCACATTCTCCTCAGCACCAGATGTATACATTCTATTCAGGGTCAACCTGTTAATCTAGGCTTTAGCCATAACTTTTTGGATCATAGAGACACATTTCTGATCTATTCCCATCATCAGGACAATTTGGGTCACGGCATCTCTTGTAACATGGGTGCCGTGTGTCTACAGACAAGGTTTCTGGGATTCCGAATCCAGGGAATATTTCCCTTACCAGACTGTTAGCTACTATGTTGGCATCACAGCAGGTATAACCCTCGTATGACTCTGTCACTTATCACTAGACAAGAGCACTTTCTCTCCTTTCTCTCAATCATATCAATAAAGTCTAATGCAATGTGTGTAAATACACCACTAAGTAAAATTAACTAGTTTAAGAGGCGTCTACTTGGCAATGTTATATTAAATACACATAACGCATATTAAAAAAGTCTCATATTCTATAACTATGTTGTTTCCTAAGTTCTTTTAACTTCTGCTAAGTTTAGGCCAAACCAATCTTGTAAAAAAACCTAAAACCTTATGTACCATATTCCCTCTTGATGAATGACTCACCAACCATGAGCCTATTCGGCAAACCTACGGAATGAGCTACTCTAGCAACACAAATTTACCTGAAAGGTGTTGTCACAGAGGGCCATCAGGGCCCTGGGAGCAACCTCTGGTTTCCCATAGGGAGTGAGACATATGGTCAGTCCCCTGTTGTTGTTGCAACTCAACAACAGGCGAGGCCATAGCAAAAACCAGATACACAACATGGGTGTGAAACCTTTCAGCAGCAGCTTTATTACCTAAGCTATTATTGTCTTGATCGCCTTGCAGGCACAAACCCTCAAAATGCCAACCTAGCTGGGAGCAACATAGCTTCCAGCAGGGCCTCAATCTGTAAACATATTATTTTCCTAATATTTCCATATGCATTCATAAAATCACTACTTTTCCAAACCCCTACTCATGGTGGGCAAACACCAATCGTGTATGCTAAATCAGAATATCTGTTAACATGTACACCACTACCTAGTTTACATGCCTCAGTGAGGGCCATCATAGTAAATTAGAACCTGTAATTATCCTGTCTAGACAAAAGTGAAATAAACCACAAATAAAGTTGATCAATATTGTCCTATTAAGTAAGACTGTCAACTAAAACTAACCCATTTTCTATCAATATCTCACATTTTAACCTATTTTACTGACACCTTTCTAGTTTCTATATTGTCTAGTTCCTTCTTATTGTCTCTACCTGTTCCATATGTTGCTATTCTGTGTCTTCATAATACACTACCTCCACTTAGTAAACTACTTCAAAACTATTCCCTTCTAAATTATCATGGGTCAGCGACACATCTGTTACTCCATTGTCCCAATACAGCCAGAGGCTTTCCTATTACCGTCACAGCTCATCCCCCATATTTGTTTCTTATCAAGCTCAAACGTTAAAACCACTCAGCCCAGGCAAACGCCCTTCATTGGAATGTATTTAAGATACACCAAAATTATAACTCTATCATCCCCTGGGGTCATCATACATGTATTGTGACTTAAAATACCAATTAATTTATCATGTCAGTCAATATATAATACCATCTATTACACACAACCTCTGTTAATGAGGAGTAAAATGTATATTATGGGGAAAGAAACTCCCAACAAAAGTAGTAATTTTCTTTAAACTTAATGCGGCCCGATTGAACAGATAGTTCAACAGTTTTACGTGCGCTAGCCAGCCAGACTACTGTAAAAGACTCAATAACACAGGACCTAGGGAAGTGATTAGTAACGTCAAAGTTATTATTCTAACTTCCCTAAGTAACGTTCAATTGGGAAATGGCCCTAAATTAGTTTAAAAAAGGTTTCACTCAATACAGCCAACGACAACCTGAACTCATTAATTCCTATAAGCATTTTATCATATCTACCAATGTTTATTGCGACACAGCCATTAATCAAAGTTTATACACAATCGGTTATTCTCACACAAAGACAAACTTTTTACTTACAGTCCATCACACGACATACAACAAACAACAATCAGAGACAAACGATGCCACATGTTGGTTATTACCGTTCCACACACAATCACGACAAACTCGTCAGTTTATCGTCCTCTCATTCCAACATACAACCATAGGCCTTAATCTTTCATACCTTCTCCGAGTACTCTTTTAAACTTCCCCCATATAACACCTTAAAATACCTCATTACGTGCGTCCTCTAAATTTGCACAATACCAGCTCAAATACCACTCCTTTGATACAAGCCTCTAAACGCAGCCCATCGTTTAGATTCACACTTCCTGTTCCATACCATACAATATACATGATTACAATTCTACAGCTTAGATTTACAATATAAGTAACTTGGGTAAACGCGCACACAGCGGAATTTCAAGATTAACCTTTCAAACGCACCTCCTTCACAGTCTCACTTCCACATACCTTATCTTTTCCCAGGGCCGCAGTGATCGAATGCAACCTTTCTACCGGGCAACTTCCCGGAAAGACGCACATCTCCTCTTCCATTCCTTCACTTTCTTTAACTTTCTTTAATTTTCTATTTCACCTTCTTCTTTATATTTAGTATTTTTACTGTTTTCCAATCTTCTGCGGGCTTCTGAGAGCCCCACCCTTTCTGTCTCTAAGCCTCCTGTTGCTGCTATTCACATTGTCTCCACAAGTCTTATGTATCTGCACACCAGTTTCCCAATTTCTCCACATTTTACCTTCCATCAAATCCATAGTATATGTTCCTCTAAATATTATTCATACAATGTAGGTTCCTACTATTTATTTTACAATATATGTTATGCGCATTTATAATACCGGTTTCCTCCAAGATAATACCTTATACTGAATATCACTTTATATGCTGTCAAAATACCATCCTCATAAAAAACACTCTTATACTGAATATTACTTTATATATCTGTCAAAATACCCTCCTCATAGAAACAACATTCTTATTACTGAATATTACTTTATATATCTGTCAAGATACCCTCATTACTCATAAACCTGTATCTTTCAGACCCCTAGCATGTGCCAAGACTGTTTTCTACAGGTTGCCTGTCCATCCAGTCCCTTTAGATTTTTCTAAAGGCGGTATTCACAGGATTTACACTCATATGGGGCTATACATTCTTAGATAGATTCCCATCACTCAACACACATTCATCACAATTTATGCATATTATATTTCTTCCTTCTACAAACTCCATGCCCTTCAGTTAAACAAGTACATTTAGCCCGTATTCTGGAGAGACCTGAATTTAGTACCTGACCCCCGGTGGCAACTGATCGAATCACGCAAACTTATAGTAAGAACTTTGCTTACCTTTTACACTATGGCCATTGGTGTTTTATCGTTTGCGTATTTCGTTCAGATGCCCCCGATGGCCAAGCACCCGCCAGTCTCTTTTCCAGTCCCATCTGGGGTGCCAATTATGTAGTGGAAAAAAACTCTTCCTCTTACTAAAAAATGAAAGCACTTCTGGAGAAGCAAGATAGACTTTATTGCAAAAAGACAACGAAGCCGAGTGTCCTGCAGGAACCACTCCCGTACATCTCTAAGTTTTTTGCTTATGTACAAGTTTTGAAATGTTTATTCATAACCCCTCTTGCTTGGTTACACCTATTCTGTTTTCCTCCAATCTGGTCTCAAAACTCCTGATGCTATTTCTTGTTTTCTCCTTATTTGGATATAACATTGGCACAGAATACATGTCTAGTTCTAAGTCAGGAAAATGGGAGGTACACAGGAAGCCTTTACCCCTGGGGGAGTCTCCTGACTCTGGTGACATTCCTCTGGTCAAAGGTCAACCTGCTGAGTGGTAGGGGGTTGCCTACACCCTACTCTCATCTGCTGAGGACAAAGAGATCTTGTCTCTGCTTTAAAACATACAAAGCTGAATATATTCAGGGAGCCATAAAGAATTGGAAATTACACAATAACTATAAAGAATTGGAAATTACACAACACTACCTGGTGGATAATAGTACACCACAGGGGAGCGTGATTAGTCCTCTGTTGTTCTCAATCATGATCAATGATGTTTACTCTCAAGTACAGCCGGATATTCGGAGATCGTTATTTGCAGATGATGGGGCCTTATGGAAGAGGGGAAGAAATGTGCCATACATAGTCAGGAAGGTACAGGAAGCAATTGATGAGGTAGAGCGGTGGGCATTAATGCAGGGATTCAGGTTCTCTGTAGAGAGAACTCAGACAGTGTTCTTTACCAGGAGGAATGTGGGAGATGAGGTATGCTTGAGGTTATATGGGAGGGTGGGGGCCTTAGGTTCCTTGGGGTATACTTTGACAGTAGACTGACCTGGGCAGAACACATTGAGAGAGTGGTGGGAAAGTGTACAAAGGTATTAAATGTGATGTGCTGTCTGACAGGGAAGGAGTGGGGGGCTGGACGTGCCTCATTGAAGACCATGTATATTGCATTGATCCGATCGGTAATAGACTATGGCAGTATAGCGTATGGTTCGGCAGCCTCATTGGAAAGGCTAGATGTCATACAGGGGCAAGGACTCAGAATATGTAGTGGGCGTTTCGGACGTCCCAAGTGGCTGCACTACAGGTGGAGATGGGGGGTGGAATGTCATTGCATATTATGAGACAGCAGCTGGCAATTAATTATTGGGTCAACCTACATGGTCATGGGGTGTCTCATCCTGCAAAAGGGATTTTACAGGCATGCTGGGAACATGAGCGAAGACAGAACACGAGATTTGAGTGTGTGAGTAATACCCAGACGAAGGAGATGGGAATGTATGGAAGGGAGTTTAGTCCAACAGTAGCTATTCCTGTAAATCCACCATGGCTACTCCCGCCTCCAGTAGTTGATCTTGAAGTGTTGGAGAGACTACAGAAAGATAGGGAGGGTGTTGATCCATCTGATTTGTTTAAGAGACGTCTGGATACTATGTATAAGGATTTTGTGGCCATATACACAGATGGTTCAAAAGATCCAAGGGCAGGACGCACTGGGTTAGCATTTGTAGTGCAGGAATATGGGATGGAAGTCAGGAAACCTATTACAGCTCATCTGGCTGTATATACGGCGGCGCTGATGGCCATACTGTTGGCCTTGCAGTGGGTGGAGGAAGTTAAGCCAGAAAGAGTAGTTATTTGCTCTGATTCATGTACAGTGTTGATGAGTCTCCAGTCCTTTATATCACGAAGCAGACAAGACCTGCTTTATGAGGTGCTACAAACTAGAGGTTGACCGATTTATTGGAGGACCAAAAAAAGCTGATACCGATTAAATCGGCTTATTTTTATATACAGTTTAAGTCGGAAGTTTACATACACTTCCAACAATTGTTTACAGACAGATTATTTCACTTGTAATTCACTATATCACAATTCCAGTGGGTCAGAAGTTGACTGTGCCTTTAAACAGCTTGGACAATTCCAGAAAGTGTCATGGCTTTAGAAGCTTCTGATAGGCTAAATGTCAGGAATTGTGAAAAAACTAGTTTAAATGTATTTGGCAAAGGTGTATGTAAACTTCCCGTCAGGCTCTGGCCTTAGGGAGGCTTTTGGCTCCTCTATTTAGCCATGGTCAGAGCCTGACAGATCTAGTATTTCTAGATCTGTTATGTTTTGTGTTGGGTCCCCAATTAGAGCCAGCTGCTAAGCGTCTCTAATTGGGGATTCCACTTAAGTAGTGATGTCCCACACCTTTGTGTGGTTCATTGTAGAGAGTGTCATTGGATGTACCTGGAGTGTTTGTCGGTACTAGTAAGTACATTAGCTTGTTTTGGCATATAGTTTAAGTGAATAAACATTATGTTCCAGTACAACTGCGCTGTGCCTTGGTCTGCCTACACCCCACAACAATACTGAATGAACAATGATTTTAACTTAATATAATACATGAATAAAATCAATTTAGTCTCAAATAAATAATGAAACATGTTCAATATGGTTTAAATAATGCAAACCGTGTTGGAGAAGAAAGTATAAGTGCAATATGTGCCATGTAAAAAACTTTCTTGCTCAGAACATGAGAACATATGAAAGCTGGTGGTTCCTTTTAACACGAGTCTTCAATATACCCAGTTAAGAAGTTTTAGGTTGTAGTGCAGAAAGCAGAGCGTGTCTGCATGTTCCCCTGAGAAAGCAGAGCGTGTCTGCATGTTCCCCTGTCAGTCTGCTCCTCTGCCTATCATAAATGATCCCCACCTCACTGAACACTCGCTTGGGACCGAAGAAGGTGGGGGACAGAGAAACTTCTTTACCAGTGGAGTGAGTGATTGGAGTGGTAGAAGCAGAATGAGGACAGACTTCAAAGGCAAGCCTCTCTTTCTGTCAATGACAGGCTCTGTGAGGTAACGCTCCAACTCAATTTCCAAACTGCACTTGACTTCAGCCCTGCCCTCTTAGCTTCCAAGGATTCTAGCGTAGAGGCTATCCACCAGACTGGGTGGCTATCTACCTGGACTCTTTGCACCTGGATCTGGGTCCTCCTCTTCACTAGTCCCTTCTGCTGTTGCTCTGGGATTTGGTTTCCTTAGTAGGTCAGATTCCTCCTTCAGCCAATCTTTTGCTTTCTCTAGTGCTGTCCCTGAGATGAAGGCGTAGCTCTTGTAACGTGGATCCATTTGTATTTCATATATCTTTGACTATTGGATGTTCTTATAGGCACTTTAGTATTGCCAGCCTAATCTCGGGAGTTGATAGGCTTGAAGTCATAAACAGCGCTGTGCATCAAGCATTGCTAAGAGCTGCTGGCAAACACAGTGAAGTGCTGTTTGAAAATTTTGAAAATAAAACGTTTATTCTTTCAGTGAAATACTGAACCGTTCCATATTTTATCGAACGGGTGGCAACCCTAAGTCTAAATATTGCGATTACATTGCACAACCTTCAATGTTATGTCATAATTATGTAAAATTCTGGCAAATTTAATTACGATCTTTGATTGGAAGAAATGGTCTTCACACAGTTCAACAAGCCAGGAGGCCCAAACTGCTGCATATACCCAGACTCTGCTTTCACTGAACGCAAGAGAAGTGACAATTTCCCTAGTTAATATTGCCTGCTAACATTATTTATTATTATTATTTTAACTAAATATGCAGGTTTAAAAAAACATACTTCTGTGTATAGATTTTAAGAAAGGCATTGATGTTTATAGTTAGGTACATTTGTGCAACGATTGTGCTTTTCTCGCCAATGCGCTTTTGTTAAATCATCACCCATTTGGCGAAGTTAAAGTAGGCTGTGATTTGATGATAAATTAATAGGCACCGCATTGATTATATTCAATGCAGGATAAGATAGTTAACCTAGTAATATCATCAACCATGTGTAGTCTACTAATGATTGTTTTTTTATAAGATAAGTTTAGTCCTAAACCCCCCCCCCTCCCTATATGAGATATCTACTGCAGCCCTCATCCTCCACATACAACACCTGTTGTGCCAGTCACATTCTGTTAAAGGTCCCCAAAGCACACACATAGGACTAAGTGTTTTATAAATAAGCATCTTGTAGTTTGTAGATATGTTCATGTTTATTTCCTCTATCCCTGTTATTCACCCAGATTTTTTAAAAATAAAATACTCTACAGTTCATTTAAACGGCAGCCACATCGTTGTTCTCTCTGTGTATGAGGAGTGTGACGTAGACACTAGAGGTCATAAGATAGGCAGCCTTTCTTGCTACTCCTGTGACCAGTACCCAAATGAGGACCTTGCATTCTTACTGATCGTGTCCTGCTATAGTTAGTAGTGTATATGGTCTCATCCCTGTAGTCTGTCACACTCCTTATCTTCAATCAAAACTGACCTTCCTCTCTGTGAGACACCACCTTAACAACCATTGCCTGATTAGCAACCCACACTAACAGAGAACATATTATAGAATAAAGACCCACACTTTATCCTATCCTATGAAACATTTGCAGTTGCTGCCCTCTTATACCTGATTGATATTTTGAAGCTCTGCTCTAATGCTACACATGGTGTGTGTTTCTTTTTGTACCATTTTCCTATTGAGATGCATGCACATGTGTTCTTCCAGGTTTGGATCAAATGCTCTACTTTCATGGTTTCAATATGTTCTATATTTTTCACCATGTCAAAAAGCCTTTAATTAATTTTTTATTCCTTTATTTATACAGGGAGTCAGTCTGAGACCAAGGTCTCTTTCACAGCCGAGTCCTGTTTACAGAAATCATAATGACATACAGCCATAAAAACACAGTTACACAAAACAATTACAATCAACAACAATACGTTCATTTAAAATCGCTTTAAATTTTCCAATAGAAACCAAGACATCAAGCTTAAGGGTTTTTTGGAACTCATTCCATGAATGAGGGACATGACATATAAAAGCAGTTTTACCCAAATCAGTATGTACCCGTGGAACCTCTAAGGTTAACCAATCTTTGGAACGAGTTTTATAACCACCAATACACCAGGTTTTGCATTATAGCCCTATAGACAAACATCAGCCAGTGTCTGGCCCTCCTGGAAACCAATGAGTCCCATCCAACCAAAGAGTACAGAATACAGTGATGCGTACGAAACATGGCGCCTGTTATAAAACGAAGAGCTGCATGATAGACCGCATCCAAGGGCCTCAACACTGAAGCCGATGCATGCATATACAATAGGTCACCATAATCAAGCACAGACATAAAAGTAGCTTCAACAACTTCAAGTCTATGCTGAAAGGACAAACAGGCTTTGTTTCTATAAAATAAACCAGTTTTAATTCTCAGCTTTCTTATCAAATCTGTAATATGTGCTTTGAAGGAGAGATGTTAATCTACCCAGATACCAAGGTATTTATAGGATTGAACTCGTTCTATGCCAGAGCCTTCCAAGATACAAATCTTAAAATCATCCACATGTTGCTTTCTGCACTTTGAGGAACATATGATATATTTGGTTTTACTTGTATTTAACACAAGCTTAAGATCTAAAAGGGATTTCTGTAGACACAGAAAATCCGACTGGAGATGAGCAAGAGCCTGAGCATGGGATTTGCCAGTAGCATAAAGTATTGTGTCGTCAGCATAGAAATGATATTTACAGTTTCTTACATTGGTACAGATTTCATTTATATAAAGAGCGAACAACATAGGTCCCAAAATCGACCCTTGAGGAACCCCCTTTTGAACAACCAGATAATTTGACTTTATGCCATCAGTTACAATGGCCTGAGTTCTATCACAGATAGTTCCCAAGCCATGAGCAAGTATTCCTAGCAAGACCAATCGAAGCCAATTTCTTCAGAAGGATGAAATGGTCAACTGTATCAAATGCCTTCGAAAGGTCAATAAATATAGCCACACAACATGAACCCCCATCCAGAGTAGAAGCTGTGATAGTACTATGCCCACAAAAGCCGGATTGATAAGGATTCAAAATTGAATGTTCAGCTAAGAAGATTAAAAGCATCAGCAATTTCACTTTTTTCAGTGATTGGCCCTGTGTCTAACATGATCTGTTTTGGCAATGAGGAGAAGGAACTGCTCTTCAGGGTTTTAACTATTTTCCAGAATTTAGCTGGATTCCCATGACAATCAGAAAGTGTGTTTACATAATATTCTGCTTTTGACTTTCTTATAAGACGTATGCAGAGGTTTCTCAGCTGCTTAAAAGTCTGCCAATCAGAAATTAACGCTGACTGTCTAGCTTTGGCCCATGCCTTATTTATTTTACGCAAAGCCTCCGAGATATCTGGAGTGAACCAGGGATTTGATCTATTTTTGACCCTTATTTTTACATATGGAGCATGCCTATCTGCAATGGAGTTAAAAAACATAATAAAATGATCCAGCGCTTGCTCAGCATTGGAGATGCACGAAATGCAGTCCAGGCTGCCAAGTGAAAGATCTTGTAAAAAATGTTGCTCACTAAAATTCCTGAAATTTCTTTTAGTGATAGTGCGTGGATTAGACTTCTGCTGTCTAACATCTCTCACACATACAATAGGGCAATGGTCACTAATATCTAACGGCAATATACCACAAGACAAATACTTATCAGGAGCATTTGTCAAAATATAGTCAATAATTGAAGATTTAGACATCTCTTTTAAGTTTGGGCATGTTGGCTTTATGAGCTGGGTCAAATTGAGACCCACACACAATTCCTTCATATGATTTGAGCTCTGTGCTAGCCAGTCGAGATTAAAATCTCCAAGACTACTTCAGATGACATAAAGGAGCCTAATAAATCAGTTAGCTGGATAAGCATACACCAATCACATTAATATTAATTATTTCCCAATGTAAGCCTTAGAGCCAGAAGTTCAAATTCTTTTGGAGCAGAGCTACTTTTTAACAAAGTGACAGAAATATGGTGTCTGATGTAAATATGGTGTCTGATTAAATATGGTGTCTGATGTAAATTCACACTCCTCCTCCTTTACTCTTTCTATCTGCTCTGAAAACCTTATAGCCATCAAGAGCAACATCAGTTATATTTGTAGACAGCCATGTTTCAGATAGGAGAATAATATCTGGATTTGTGTTTTATTGGCACTTTTATAAAATCTATTTTGGGCAAAAGGCTTCTAATGTTCAGGTGTAAGAAACCAATCCCCTTCTAATGTTCAGGTGTAAGAAACCAATCCCCTTGCGATTTTTAAAAACATGCATTATCAATAAAAACAGGTGTTCCATCAACAGGTTTAAACATAAAATCAGGATATTGCAAAGGAACTGTAGTCAAGTTACTCTGAACAACCCCACCGGGCCTATTATTACATCTTGTCAATGTCTGACCTAATCCTCTGGAAACATGAACAGGAATATAAGAGATTTTTCTCAAATTCATTTGATCATAGTGTCAAGTATAACAGACTCTACACGAGTTTAGAGTTAAAGTCATGTTTGATGAAAGAGTGTTGGCTCCATACCTGTTTAAGTGCAAACCATCTCGTTGGAAAAGATTTGGCCGGTCTAGAAAGGCTGTAAAATTGTCCACAAACGGGATTCCATTTGTCCAGCAGTAGCCCTTTAGCTATATACTGTATGTAGCTGGCGAATACGACTAAAAACAACGTCAGTAAAACTAGGCGATGGAAGTGGACCAGAGATGTTTAAAATCCTCTTTCAGTTTCTCCGATTTGCGAAGTCTGATGTCGTTTATTTTCTGAAGATGCATATAATTATAGTAGACTATATTTTGTGGTATTCTTACTTAATCTGATCATAGGGCAACAGAACATAAGTAGTTGCCTGTACAATGTTTTACAGACCATAATTTAAGAGGTACTTAATGGTGTTCTACAGCTTGATAAATTACTTTGCAATGACCCAGTGTCACAAATGATGGCTTCTATTGATTGTGCAGCATACCCTGGGATAGCCTTGGATGTAATATGGCTGGGCATGTTGGTAAACTAACGTTAGCTAGCCATGATGCCTCTTGCTAGTTGCGTTAAACCCAGCGATAGGTTAGTTTCATTACTGGTAGCCAGAGTTTGGGAGTAACGGTTTACAAAAAAACGGTAACTGTAGTCTGTTACGTTGAAACCAATGGACATCAAGTGAAAAATGCGCTCTTGCAACAGCTGCATAGTGCGGATCCAAGTCTATGGAATAAAATTGCGGCTTTTATTGCTCAATCTAGTTCATGCTGATAAAAAAATGTATACATAGGCCTAATGGACACATGCTCAAACTTGCACACTTTTGATAGACTTAAAGGGGCAATCTGTAGTTGCTACATCCATTTTTAGATATACAGAAATTATATATACAGTACCAGTCAAAAGTTTGGACACACCTACTCATTCAAGGGTTTTTCTTAATTCTTTACTATTTTCTACATTGTAAAATAATAGTGAAGACATCAAAACTATGAAATAACACATAATGAATTATGTATTAACTATAAAATTGTTAAACAAATCAAAATAGATTTGATATTTTTCATGTAGCCACCCTTGACTTGAAGACAGCTTTGTACACTCTTGGCAAAGCATGCCATTCCATGAGCGCAGCATTTATTTTTCAACTCAAATCAATGAGCCCAAAAGTCCTCCATGACAACAAAATAAACAATATGGCTAGTTAAGAAGTCCTTATTTTTGGGGTCATGCTCAGGTTAAACAATTTGGCTAATCTACTTATTTCCAAGTCCTACTCTTGAAGATCAAGGGGTATAACATTTATTGGAATGACTGGAATTCTGATAGACTTTGGTTTTTAATGTAAATATATAATTTAATCGTATTATTATATGTAGTAGAAAGCGATGGGTTAGAAGAAGCCTACATAACCAACCCATAAAGTAACATGTAACATCCATATATGGCCAGCTATGTAAACTTTAACATTGATTTATCCTACAATAGATTCCTTTCAATTGGTAACATACATTTTTGTATTTTTCTAATGCCTCTTCAGGGGAAAGTAACTAACTGAATGTAATCAGATTTGTGTAATCCAAAAGTTGCATTACTGATTACAATTTTGGACCGGTAACTTGTAACTGTAACGGATTACATTTAGAAAGTAACCTACCCAACCCTGCTGGTAGCTAGCATGTTTTATCTATCAGAGATCATTGCTTTGGTGATTGACTCGATGGGTAGTCGTGGATACAGCACACTACTGATTACACAGCCAACGGTGTGTGTCACCATGCTATAATTACTCCAAATGCATCTTCTTATTATTTATTTCATACCGTTCAACGTCAGTTGGAAACTGTAAAAAGGATTTTCCTCCCTTCCATTTTACAGTAAACAAGGTATGTATTGATGACATGTTTCTTATCTTGAAAAAAAGTTGATTCACAGAAGGAGTACCTTACTAGTAGTGGGAAAACTTGCAAAGAAATCGATTTCTAGCTGTTTAAGCTTTATTTTTTATATATATTTTTGGAGTTGTGAATTAACTAGCCAGCTAGATATCTACTTGGGACAAGCTGTCTAGCTACAGCCAAGAAGGAGATGAAAACCATTTGTGCCTTACTGAATATGTATGACGTTCATTAGGAAAACGCCCACTATCTAGTGCACTCGTCCTAAACAAAAGTAATCTCTATAAACAATAAGGTTAGTCAAACTTAGTGCACTCTGTTTGTTATAGATTCTAGTTTTTGAAACAGAAAACTGTATGGAGATCAAATGTTTCATTGAGAAAATTAGCAGAATGTCTGCAAAAATTCATCTAGCTCAATCTCCCACTGCCGGCCACTGGGATTCCATATTTGGCTGTGAGAGGAAATGCCAACCGGTGAAATATCTGTCTCATCTATCTGTGGTAGTGAGTTCTTCTTCTTCTTCTCCGGTGGGGTATATCAGCGGTTGGCATCCAACGTTATGGTGCATTACCGCCACGTCTTTTGTGTACTTTCGTTGTGGCATTTTGCACCTGCCCTGTGTTTTGTTGTAGCTGCTTGACAATGAAATTTCCCCCCCGGGGGATCAATAAAGTACCTATCTATCTACTGTACTGTGTGAGGAGACCATCTCTCGTCACATATCACATTTATTTGGGGAGATTGCAAAAATATGAACATTTTCTTCAAGAATATATATTATTTCAGGTGATAAACACATTTTATTTAGCCACCATTTGCCTTGATGACAGCTTTGCTCACTCTTGGCATTCTCTCAACCAGCTTCACGAGGTAGTCCTGGAATGCATTTCAATGAACAGGTGTGCCTTGTTAAGTAAATTTTTTGTAATTACTTTCTTTCTTAATGTGTTTGCGCCAATCAGTTGTGTTGTGATGGTATACATATTTGGTAGGGATGGTATACATATTTGGTAAAAGACCAAGTCCATATTATGGCAACAGCTCAAATAAGCAAAGAGAAAAGACAGTCCATCATTACTTTAAGCCACAGGAAAGGAAGACCCAGAGTTACCTCTGCTGCAGAGGATAAATTCCAGCCTCAGAAATTGCAGCCCAAATAAATTCTTTACAGAGTAACAGACACATCAACATCAACTGTTCAGAGGAGACTGTGTGAATCAGGCCTTCATTTTTTTTTTATTTAATCTTTATTTCACTAGGCAAGTCAGTTAAGAACAAATTCTTATTTACAATGACGGCCTACCCTGGCCAAACCCAGATAACGCTGGGCCAATTGTGTGCCACCCTATGGGATTCCCAATCGCGGTCAGATGTGATACAGCCTGGATTCTAACCAGTGACTGTAATGATGCCTCTTGCACTGAGATGCAGTGCCTTAGGCCACTGTACCACTTGGGAGCCCATGGTTAAATTGGTTGAATTGAGCAAAGAAACCACTACTAAAGGACACCAATAAGAAGAGACTTGCTTGGGCAAAGAAAAACAATCAATGGACATTAGACCGGTGAAAATCTGTCCTTTGTTCTGATGAGTCCAAATTTGATATTTTTGGTTCCAACTGCCATGTCTTTGTGAGACGCAGAGTAGGTAAATGGATGATCTCCGCATGTGTGATTCTCACCGTGAAGCATGGAGGAGGAGGTGTGATGGTGTGGGTTGCTTTGCTGGTGACACTGTCTGTGATTTATTTACAATTCAAGGCACACTTAACCAGCATGGCTACCACAGCATTCTGCAGCGATATGCCATCCCATCTGGTTTGCGCTTAGTGGGACTATCATTTGTTTTTCAACAGCACAATGACGCAACACACCTCCAGGCTGTGTAAAAGCTATTTGACCAAGAAGGAGAGTGATGGAATGCTCTATCAGATGACCTGGCCTCAATCACCCTACCTCAACCCAATTGAGATGGTTTGGGATGAGTTGGACCACAGAGTGAAGGAAAAGCAGCCATCAAGTGCTCAGCATATGTGGGAACTCCTTCAAGTCTGTTGGAAAAGCATTCCAGATGAAGCTGGTTGAGAGAATGCCAAGAGTGTGGAAAGCTTTCTCAAGGCAAAGGATGGCTACTTTGAATATTCTAAAAAATATGTTTATTTGTAATTTCATAGTTTTGATGTCTTCACTATTATTCTACAATGTAGAAAATAGTAAAAATAAAGAAAAACCCTTGAATAAG